>CM073577.1:15962375-16614309 GCA_037074715.1 Magnolia kwangsiensis | reverse complement strand
AACACGGACCATGTGTCTAACATCTTAACCCTCCCAGCAGATGCACCCCACCACAACTAACAGACTAATAAATAACTTGGCGATCCAATCACAAGGTAGGCCAAATCATTAAAATAATAATAATAATAATAATACACGCGAGTACGCTCGGGAACGTCAAAATTCATGTGTAGCCCATATGACGGAGAATTGGATCAACCAGATTTTTTGTCGGTGTGATCACCATTGGATGGGGTGCATGTTAAGATAGGTCGAAATTCAGGGAAGGTGCTTCGTGAGTGATAGAATTACCGAAACAATCTTTTTTATTTTTTTCTTTAACAAGTGAAGTCGATAATTGTGGGACCCACGTGTATGGGTATGACATCCAACCCGTCTAACAAATGCAACCCAGCTTGATCATCAGATGAACCAAAAATCTAGGCAATCCAATCGCAAAATGGCCACAACATACACCAACCAAAATATTCGAATTCGTGTAGACATCTGATGATTTGATCAGCCATATTTTTGGTTCATCTGGTCATCACATGGTCATAATGGTACAGTGCATATGTTGGAGAGGTTGAATGTCATACACATGGCTCATAGGCCTCACAATTCTCCACTCTACCCACTATGGGAAACAAAAGCAAAATGTGAGATTAACACACCATGACAGCACTAAGAATCTGATTAAAAGAAATATTCACAACCCGAGAAGCAACCCACCATCACACTGCTACAGATTACAAATTACAACAACAGGAAAAAAAAAAAAAAATTTAAGACAGAAAAAGGTAAGGTGGGAAAAATCCCTCCCAACAACCTATACAACCAAGCAAGCACTGTCCCCTTCCAAAAACAAAAACCTGCCAAAAGGTTAGCCAACTTCAATGTCTTTTCTTTTTTTTCTTGTTCTTTTTCTTTTTGAACTACCTCAAATACAGAAACAGTCAAAGTCAGAAGCGGACCGATATCTTCCTCCGATATTTTTCCTTTCCCGCGCAAATTCCATGATCACAGATTCATCAGCACGGCCGCTGGTTACCATCTTCGAAATCAATGAAAAGAGAAACAGAAAGAATTGAAAGCCTACGTGGATGTTCCTTACCACCTTCGAACTGGGGGTCATGTCATTGGAGGTTGCGCATCAGCCCACTTCGCGAAACATTTCTACACAGATGACGATTGGGTGAATTTCATATTGCAGTTCTGCTCAAGAGCTAGACGGTAGAAGTAAATAATGGTATGCACGGAAGCCACCCATGCAGTCCACTGAATCAATGTTACCACCATTTCAAGTATTGAAAAGACTTGGGTTAAGGGCCTCCAATGCATATAAATAGAAGCTTCTTTCAGTCTCTATTTGGCAAAGGGAGACGGATGGGGAGAGAAGCTTTCCACCGTACACAACTCATGCATGATCAGAGAAGAAAATGGCACATTGCAAGAGACCAAAGGAAGGAGAATTATTTTTTTCAGGGTATGAAACTGATAAAACAACCACATGGGCTTCGCTTACAATGCCACACTGAATGTTCGATAATATTAAAATGAAGTCAGCCACCACCCACCAACATAAATGCCAATTTGGGGGGACTTCTGAACACTGCATCTACTTGCTTATCCGGATCGATGAAGGTTTTTGCTGTTCAGAGACCACTCCAGATTTGGGAACAGAAATTGGATATTGGGTGCAAAAGTTATTTTATGAATGAAAAATGTCAAAATCAAGGCATTTCTTGTAATGGTCTCAGCTGGTGTATTGGCTGGCACGACCATTTTTTAGAAAAAAACTAAAAAGTTGTTGGTATAATTCTCAAAACCGTGAGGATCCCAAATCTGCATTCTTATTTGGTTTTGAACATTTATTTGATCGTGTGGCAGGCCATTCTTTGGTAAGAATGTTGTCTGTCAGGCAGAGTCAGCTTGTTCAGCTGAAAGTCAACCAAATAGGCCGTAATCCAACAGCATGATTTGGAGGAATAGGTTCCATTATATATAAATGCAAGTATAGATTTTTAAAAAATAAAAAAAATGGAAAATAACCCCTTACTCCAATATTTCCCAAAATGAACTCCACTTTGGTCCATCGAATCCCACTCAAATTTTGTGTTTTGATCTTCAAAATGGGCCTAGATCTAGTTTAAAATTATTTTTAAGCTTCCTACATGGTTAAAATGAATAAAAAAGCGGGAAAACGAGGGAGAATAATTTCCTTCACCCCAGAATCATATAACAGGGGAGACCCTTCACGTAAGGGCTGATGTGGCTTGCCTGCATTTATATGTATGAATGAATGGCCCAAATCAATGATTGGACAAGCCACATGTCGCTTAAAAGCATTGGGGATATTGCTAATGTCCTCATGAAAGTGGGGACTTGTGCGTGTTGTGTTTGTAATGGTCTCTTGCAAGCAATGCTGCAGGAGAGTTTCCATGCAGGCAACCCCACTGAAATGTTACGTGAAATCCACTCCAACCATCAAGATTCAAAGTCGGTCACATGATTGGGAACAATGTACAGGACACCCACCCTCCAAACTGTTTCCCTTGGCGTTGGGCGCATTAATATTGAACCAGCCTGATTGTTGGGCCCTGGGCCTAACATGTTGTGAATCATCTGATGTGGTTGGAGTGAATTTTACGTACACATCATAGTGGGCCCTATAAAAAAAAAAATTTAAAAAAAAAAAAAAAATCAATTGCGGGGTGTCCATCTCCCAACCAGTTCTTTTTTGTGTGACACACCTGGATCACAAAATAGCTTGACATTTGACACCTGGGCCTAGTGTGTGACAACGCACCTAATGATCATATTGAAATTCACATATACATCATGGTGGGCCCTGTAAAAAATTAAGGGTGTGCATTCCTCTCCCAACTGTTTCCCTCAGTGTAACCCACCTGAGTAACAGACCAGCCTGATTTTGGGGCCTTGGGACTAGTATAGGCCAATGTTGTAAAATGGCATATGTGATCCCGTGTGACCCAAGGGGACTAAGCGCTTACAGATGGCATAATCGCATATGCGATGGCACAGCCTCCTAAACTTCTTTTTTCCAAAAAAAAAAAAAAAAAACAAATAAATAAACTAAATGAAATAAAATGACAAATTAGGTAAAAAGACTAGTGTAACCAACTGTTTTTTATAGTTTTCTTGTACTATTAGTCTATAACAAGTCAACAAACAACTACTCAAATGAATGCATATACTTAAAAAATGTGAAAAAACATATAAATTTTATTGATGTTATTTATTTATATTTTTCTAACAGTATCTATTGATGTCATTTTAAGAGAGAATGAGAGTACTTGGGTATGAGAGTAAGAGGTCAAGAGATGAGAAGAAGAAGAAGAATAGGAAGAAGAAAGAAAAAAGGCGGCAATGGCAGAGAGACGGACAAATCTGGAATACAGGCAATTGAAGATCGATTGCAGTGGGTCTGGTGCGGCCGACAATAGCAGGGCAAGAAAGAAGATGAGACAGCTCAAATCCGAATGGTGCTTCTAATGAGGTGGTTGGCAATCAATCCTATGGCGACTGACAGTCAATCTGACTGTGATGAATGGATTGGGAGGAGAGAGCAAGATCAATGGCCGGGATCAGCGAAATGGCTCTGATACCATGTTAGATTTTGGGGCAACATTGTGAAAACTTGAGTGTGCCCCTTATTCCATTGAGAATGATTAATTTATACAAGAGATGGGAGATCAGTAGGAGATATTAACAGACATACATGCATCCATCCATGTAACTATCTATAGTATGTACAGTTGTATATGTGAATCCTCTACACTAACAAAATGGAAATGTGAAATGGTAATTGGTCAAAAAAGTGAGAGTTGACTCTCAAAAGGGGTGAAAATCCTCATTTCTTACGTCTAAGAGAGGGAGGCGAAATGGCCCTTTTTATAGGAAACCTGAGGAAATGAAAATTGATTTCCTCCCCCTCTTGGCTTTTGCAAATGAGCAGAACCATAACATCAAAGAAAATCAGTTTTCTTTCCTAAATCAATCCGTTTTTTTCCACTAATCCAAGAAGGCCATAAAAGCCAAGCAAAATTGTTGGAATGGAGGAGTAATGATGATGATGATGTAGTTTGAGATTTATCAGTAGTACCTCCCAGGGAGCAAGTGAGAACTATTCACGGGGGCTTTGGAACTACCAAAGCGCTTGGCCCTACTTTCATGCTCTTTATCCACGCGCATGGCAGCTACTTCCTTCTCCATCGCAGCTACTTCCCTTCTCATTTTCTTGGCCTCAACCTCCATTGCTTTGGTTAGTGTGTCTACTTTCTTCGCTAACATCTGACAACAATATTTAGCAAGTAGCAACCAACGGTTAGACAAATCATAAACTAAGAGCCTAGCACTATAAGAAAAGGTAGGAAGCACACCAACCTCAATTGCATCATCCTTATCTTTAAGGCTTTGATCTTTTTCATGGCAGGCTTTCCTCAAAGAAATGACTTCCTTTTGCAACATGTCATATAACAATCCAGAGACACTATCATTTGAATCAACACTAGAGAATTCATTCAGTTTTTCATCTGAGTTTTCCTTCCGAGCATTAGGCGTCTCACTGTCTCTAGTTGCCTCAGAAGATTTGTTGAGAGAACGGTTTAAGCTAATCCCATTAGAGAGGACTTTACACCTGTCTAATGACCTGGTGCCACCATCGAATGACCTTGATGTTCCTTTTGCATGTTTCAATACCATACTGGTGCTACTAGTAAGTGAGGATCTCAACTGGGATGATGGTGTTCTCTTCGATAAAAAACCATTGGAGGTTGATTTGGAGATACTCTCCGCTCCACCCAGGGACTGCCGGCGTGAACGTCCATTGCTTACACTTCTACCCTCTGAGCTAGTGCGATTATTGCCATTCATGGGTGCTTTTAATCCCTCTTCTAGTACTTTCAGTCGCAATTGATATTTTTCCTGACCAGTCACAAGAAAATTGCAATTCAAATTCATCAGTTCTGGTTTTGAAACAATAGATGAGCACCAGCAAGCATCTATTGGATGTCGACTATCATGGTAAAATAAGATTCTTACTTTCAGTTGTGCTTCGGATTTTGCAGTTCGCTCCGCTACAGCAAGTTTATCTCGAAGTTGCTGCATTTCTCCCTGCAAAAACAATTTTGGTTAACAACCACCACCTACGAGAAAAAGAAATCTTTATGCTCATTTGGCAGCATGGAATAGGGGGATTTGTGGGGATTTGCTGTTTTTGGTTGTTTGGTAGGAAGGAATTGAAGGGATCAGGATTTGACAGAATCCAAATCCCCCAAAAGAGCCCTTTCTGAACTCCCACATCAACCCTATCATTTCAAATCCACTTGATTCCTTACGAAACCAACCCGATTCGACAGGATCTCAAATCCACACTGCCAAATGAGCCCTTAGATAAGCTCACATATGCTTTATCTGGAAAAAGATAAAGCATCGAAAGAGAACATGAAAAGTTTAAAAAGTGGTGACACCCATTAAAAAACACACACCTGCAAGAATCTTCTATCTTCAAGCCATTGCTTAACAGGCATTACTTTGTCATTAGCATCTTTCCATTCATTTGCTACTACTACGGCAACTCTATTTGCCGTCACCTTCGCGCGGGCCAGTTCCCTGTCAAGGGTTTTCCTCTCATCCTAAAGAATACAAAATAACCTACTCATGTTTAGACATTATAGAGCAATATTCGAGAATATATGGAAAATGAACAGAAACATTACATTCATCTCCTGAACTTTCCGTTGGTAATCTCTCACGGCATTTGCAGCTGCACCACCAGCAAGAACAGACTCTTCTAGCTCTCTCACAGTTTGGCTAAGCTTTTCAACCTCCGCAACCTTTTGGCGATGCATTTTGTCCAATATCTTATTTTCTTCCTAATAGATGAAGTAGACATAAAAACACATGCTATCATGTAAGCTCTGTAGAAGAAAGCCCAAACTCCCAGCTTTCATGAAATGAAGAGCAGAAATTTTTTTATAGATAACGAAGATCGAGTTTGCTAAAACTAACAGAAATATTTACAGAAGGGCAGAGTGCTTCCTTACGAGATTGCTACAAAGAAGACACTCCGCCAAATTATCAGAGAGGTTGTTTGCCTCCATTGGAATTAAACCCAAAACAATGTGAAGATACGATAATACCTGGCAAATTTCAATCTGTTTCATTAACTCTTGATTCTTATTTTGCAAATCATCCACTAACGAGGCCTTTGCCAACGCTATCTGGACAGTTCTTTCTGCTTCAAGTAGAGCTGCCTCCTTTGATTTAGTGAGGCGATCTAATGCCTTGTTGTCATCCTGCAGCTTTGCAATCTGCAAAAAAACAGCAGCACTGATTAGACATATCCCTGATGAGAACAGCTATTTTGCTTTTTTAAGAACAGTGCCACTCGTTTATGAAAAGATCATGGAAAATGCATTACCTCCTGACGAGCGAGCTTCAGCTCTGCCTCCAGAGGTGCAAGAATGGCTTCAATGGGTGGCATGTCATCATCCTTTTGAGCTGCATGAACCCTTCGAAGGGTGGCTTCTGCCGCGAATTGTGCAGCCATGGATGCTTTCTTCTCATCATTTATTTTCTTAATTTCAAGATTCTGGACGAGGGATTTGCCAAATCAAGCAGGCTCACAATGTAGATCCAAAAGGAAAAAAGAAAAAGAAAAAGAAAAAAGAACCTAGTACAAAATGAACTGAGCAACAAATTCGGAGCTTAGTGCAGTACTTTGTTTTCCAGAAGAGATTCGGTTAATTTGAGCTTCTCATCCACCCTAGCCAATTCTTCAGTGAGCTAAGAAACAAACAAAAGCAAAAAAGCATGAGTCACTACATACCTAAGAACATGCAAACCCCAACCTCTGCAAAGAAAATGCACAGGGTCTAATTGTTTTTATAGAAATAAATGAGATTCGGAAGCAGAAATGTATTATTTCCAAGCCATCTCATGTCAATAATAAAACCATGTGTTGGTTGCGCAGAGAAATTCACCCTTGTGCCCACCCAAATTAAAAATTAAAAATAAAAATAAAATAAAATAATAAAATAATAAAAAGAAGAAGAAGAAAGAACAGGAAGCAACAGCCAAAGAAAATTCTAAAGAATACCCAACAAATAAAAAAAATGGAAAGTTAAATCCCTAACACGACTAGAAAAATGAGAAGTTGAGTTCTTAAACAGCTTGATGGAGACCCATAAACATTGAATACCCAACAAATAAGATGGAAAGTTAAATCCCTAACACAACTAGAAAAATGAGAAGTTAAATTCTTAAACAGCTCAAGGGAGACCCATAAAAATTGATTGACCAGTGCATTCCAAAAGCACAGGCAGGGGCAGCGGGGGGGATCCTGACAAGACAGCTAACAAAACAAGACTCACAGCTATAAATTCCTTGACTGCTTCAAAGATGATAACATGAATTGACTAAAATCAGCCAGCAATGCAACACGCAAATAAACAACCACCAAATGATTATGCTGGAAATAGAAATACAGAAAATAAAGTATAGAAAACGCCCAACCATGGTTGAAATCCCGTGAGTTCTTTAACAGAGATAGTGATCCAACCCCCGAAAATTACAGTAAACTTCAGAAATAGAATGAATAATGGAAAACAAGAATATCAGGAAAAACCAATAATTACAAGAAAATGGAAAACTATACAAAAAAAAAAAAAAAAGGAGGAATAGGAGCAACCATATGAAACCAGCTGATTATAGAGGTAATCCCAAAGCATCCAAAATACAACAGAAAACATATACAAAAGAAACTAAGTGCAGCGGATGTGGGATGAATAATTGGAATATTTAATGAACTGCTACCAGCTTGTTAGTTGAGCTTTAGTATGCATCCCTTGCAAAAAACGCTACCAAAAGGGCCAGGATAGCCCTCCCTCACACAAAGAAACAAAGTACTACAGAAGTATAATTGGAACTATCTAACAAACTGCTACCAGTTTTTTAGTTGAGCATTAGTGCACACCCTTACCAATTGAGCTGTAAAAAGGGCTGGGCCGCACATCGCTCCCTCCCTCTCCTCTTTTAACCAGACTCTAGGAACTGGCCATGGAAAAGGCTCACATTGATGCCACTCACACACTCCCTCCCAACTGTGCACTGGGAACTGGCCATGGCAAAGGTTCACGTTGTCACTGCTCACATCCTAGCATGGCTCCACCCAGTATTCACCCCGACCAAACTGCTAAATGCATACCCCAAAGGACGATTAAGGAAGGGCTGATGAGTATGAAGGCATAAAAATGTTCCCCCGTTGGACCAAAAGTGGAGAACTCATGCACAAGTAGTTAGCTACAGGGAACGGCAAGGACCCAACTGATACATTTAGAAGCACCAGTCACATGACACCAAAATCATGTGGAATACTGCAATTGGGCCTACCTATTCCTAATTATTGGAATAAGGAAATTTGCAAACAGTTTAGGATTATTTGGATGCCTAGAGAAATAAATTCTAATTGAATTCCGAAGAGTTCTACACCGAATGTATTATCGGTGCAAGTGCAGGGTTCATCATTCATATGGCTACAGCATGACAGACAAGTGCCCCGTGGTTCTAACAGCCCCTTGACAGCCAGTTTTTTCGATCGAGTGCTTCCAGCATCTCATCAACAACCCATTTTCAAATGAGGGTTTCTGGCAGCCCATTGAAAGCTCGTTTCTATTGGAAGTTTTTCGAGAGGACTTCCACCATAAGTTGCACGTTTATTGTATCAAATTAATTTATCCTTATTATTATGCAGGAAATAGTTGACAGTAAGGTTATGGAGATAAGGTCCAAGTAACTTTGGTCAAATTAAATGGATCCAACTATCTTCAATGGTCTAAATCTGTGCATGCTTTTCAAACTATGAAAGGGAAACTAGAGTATTTAATTGCAAGTAATCCCAGGCATGCATGCATTCAGAGAATGCACAAACTATGACCTAAGGAATAGCATGGGATCATCGTTGCCATCATCGTTGTCATCATCATCATCTAAGCCTTATCTTATCCCAACTCATTGACTGTAATCAACCCACTAGCGCTTGATTGCAGTAGACTATTCCAAGCGAGGTATGTCGTCTCTGTCTCGGTGGCCGTATCAGTGCCCACCGAAACTGCTATACATATCAGCCAATATGCCCCCTGCAACCGCCTTTTTTCTCAAAAAAAAAGTGAGAAAATCCCAAATATTCTTTTTTGGTTTCAATCATGTTTGTGATGGTGTAACGGTCCACTCTTGGGTGAGAATGCTGCCTTGGCCTGCCTAATGATTTTATTAACCTGACAGGCTTAGATTGATCTCAAATTAGCTCATAATTCATGCAAGTAATAGCACTCATCCCACTAATGCACATCCCTAAGCATTTCACATTATTCCCCCAAATAAATTTTAAGAAATAATTGAAATTAAATTCGGATGAATAACGTCACCGATTTAAGGGGGCCATTCAAATGCCCCCAAATAGTCCTGAAATTAATGTAATGTATGGCATTCATCCCACTAATGCACATCCATAAGCATTTAACATCACTCACCCCGAGTAATTATAAGAAAAATTAAATTAAATTAATTCGGATAAATACTGTCACTGATTTGGTGGGGCACTCAAATGCCTTCAAATCGCCCCTAAATTCATGCAAGTTATGGCACCCATCCCACTAATGCATATCCATAACCATTCGATATCATTTCCCCCAATAAATTTTAAGAAAAAGTTGAAATTAATTTAGATGAATAGCGTTGCCGATTTAAGGGACCATTCAATGCCCCAAATCGGCCTCGAATTCATTTACCCATTGACACTCATCCCACTAATGTAATTGGCCAAAAATTGTGCTTATTTCATCATCTGACTATCAGATCAGTGGATATTTATTGGACAATGAAGAATGAAAAATATTGACTGGTCCTATTTCAAAAAACAAGCATCTGCCAAAACAATAATTAGATATATGGGTCATTAGCCCACATGATGTTAAATTAATTTCTTGTGGGAGAGGGCCCACTATAGCAGCTTGCTACTTGGCCCTCGAGTGTTGCCCTTGAGTTGCATTCTTGCAAGGGCCTGGCACACCCCACATGATATTTTTATTTTATTTTTATTTTTTTTTAAAGAGTGGTTAGGATCATTCAAACAATTTGATTTTGGGGTTGTGACTCTAAGGAATTGATTCAGGGGCCAATCTAATAATCAGATGACCGATATGCTTATTTCATAATACAATTATCAGATCAGTAGACATTATTGAACAGTGAAGAATTAAAAATATCCAGTGGTCCTATGTCAACAAGTGTTGGCCAATCAACAATTAAGATCATTCAAACAATATGATTTGAGGATTGTGACTTACCAATAGCAGGCCCCACATTTTAATGGATTTAGTATGATTTAATACATGCCATATGGACAAATTTCTCAGTGTAAGTGTATCACGATTCATACGCCACCAAAGCATCATAAATTAAAATAGAGAATGTCTAAGTCAAACTAGTTACCACAAGGTATGTTCCATCTAGCAAATAACTTCCAACCGGTTAAGTGTACAAGAAATTCAACCTTTCCAATAAATTTGCCCCCAAATGAAGGTCTCCAATTGCAAAAGTCATCCATATATACTCATCAGGTGGGTCATAGCATAGACAAAAAAATTCTAGCCATTGACAAATAGAAAAAAAAAATACAAGTGTGGTCCACCCAATGAGTTTATATTCCTGAGTTTTTCAAAAGGCGGTCCTCGTGATAGGGCCAACCAATTGGATGGATTGGACGACTCACACGCATCAAATGTTAGAAGTCACCGACTGCTAGACCATAACTTACAGTCTAACCAGTTGGACCTTCTATTTGAAAGGTTATTGCGCCATAAAGCAACCATGTGTGCCATTACTTTGAAAGGGTTGAAAAGTGAAAACACGAACACACACACACATAGAGAAAGAGAGAGAGAGAGAGAGAGAGAGAGAGAGAGAGAGAGACTAGCAGACTTAGCAGGAAACTGAAAAGAAGAAGACAAGAAGAGAGAGCGAGGAAGAGGATTGTTGGCAAAGGTGGAGAGGAGCAGCAAAAAGAAAAAGAAAGAAGAAGAGACTCCCCGAGGTATGCGTTTTTGTTTTTGTGGATTGGACGACTCACACGCATCAAATGTTAGAAGTCACCGACTGCTAGACCATAACTTACAGTCCAACCAGTTGGACCTTCTATTTGAAAGGTTATTGGGCCATAAAGCAACCATGTGTGCCATTACTTTGAAAGGGTTGAAAAGTGAAAACACACACACACACACACACAGACTTGCAGACTTAGCAGGAAACTGAAAAGAAGAAGACAAGAAGAGAGAACGAGGAAGAGGATTGCTGGCAAAGGTGGAGAGGAGCACCAAAAAGAAAAAGAAAGAAGAAGAGACTCCCCCAGGTATGCGTTTTTGTTTTTGTTGAAGAGGAAAAAGAAGATACTTACATCTAAGCTTTTTCTTTTCATTTTGGGAGGTGACCATTATGGGTGTAACGGCCACTACAGGGGGTGTAACAGCTGTTACGGCACCATTTTTCAAGGATGGGCCGTTTCAACCCCGTATCGCGTAACAGTATGCATTGTAACGTTTACGTATGTGTCCACCATAACGTTTACATGTGTCCACCATTACCGTTATGCATCGGCCATTAGATAACCATTACAGCACCCCATGATTCCAGAAGATTTTAGGTTGCCTTTGGATGATAATAGTCGTGGAGAATATTTTTCCAACTCGAGAGGTATGTGGGGGGAGTTAAATGTGTACCATCCCCTAACCGCTGATTTAGACAAACAACAGTAACAATGTGAAACACGTGAAGTGTTTCGGATTGTCAAGTTTTTATCCAGCCTCAAAACAATGCCTAGATGGACTCAAAAAAAATTAGGTCTTTGACTGAAGTGTATGTCCGACTTTAATGGGTGTCTCTTGGGATTTTATAACCATTGGTTGGAGAGACGGACTTGGTCTTGTCACCTCCAGCAGGAGAGGTGACGGCGAACTTGGTGGGTTCAGATGGGGAGCGAATGTGGCGGGTTCGGGCGGGAGGCGAACATGGCAAAGGCAATAGACCCAAAAAGTGCTCACATTTTGGTCTCAATAAACACAATGTTAAGACCTGATAGTATATGCATGGTAAATTTGCATTGGCCAACCAGCCATACTTCTCTAACATAATAATGACGTTCAATCTGTTGGGCCTCTTTCCTCAATATTAGTATAGAACTTGTGCGTTGGTTACTCTCACTCATGAAGAACACTCAATAAGTATTGAAAAGCCAGCAGACTTCCAACAATGTTGCTTCCTCTTCTTCTCCACACCAATGTTTGTAAATACAGGTACAATTTGCCTTGTTTCTCAAAAGTTTGCTCCTAGGGTCATGGACTAGTAATGGCTCACCCAAGTTCCTATATCTCATGCATGTTCCTCGAGTTCCATCTAATCGTACACCCCAATGCAATCAAAGGTGACTCAGGCACACCAAAGACACTAGGCGACGCGTTTACCTTGGGAGATAGCCTATGTACCTGCTTGTCTCTATGGCCATTTGAGGTCCTGTTAATCACTGTGGATGTGGGCCATACAATTGTATAACCCACCTAAATGATTATAACAAGAGGTCGTACAATTGTACGGCCCACCTAGTCTTTAGTTTTTGTTCATGTGTCCCTTTATTTAGTTTATTAAGAGCACTTAATATGCACATCATATTGTAAGTAGGTGAGGGGTAGTTTTGGCATTTTAAATTTTTTTTAATTAATATTAAAATGAGATATTAGGGATGTACAACCCTAGTTCTCTCTTTCCATTCTCTAGTTCCCATCTATTTTCTTACTCTTTTCTTCTTTTTTTTTCACTTTTACATAACCCTACATAGTATCAAAGCAGGGTTTGTTCCGATTTATGCCACTTTCTTCGCTTCTATCTCATAAGTTCTTCTTTTCTTTTCAGTTTACTCGTTATATCTCCCTAGCGTTGAAAGTTTTCTAAGAAACCTAGGGTTTCTATCTTCTTCTTTTTTGTGCCAGGCCTTTGTAATGGTTTGCGTGTGAAAGCGTGAATGGCATGTCCATGATCATCACTTTTCTCATGTTCAGTCAGAACGTGTAGAGGCTGATTGTTTCATCAGGTGCACAGTCTGCATCATATGAAGAGTGCAATTAGAGAATTCTTATATCTGGAAGAGCCAACCCTTATTTGCATAAAAACTATGGTATTATCTTTAATTTCTTCTTGTAATGGAAATGAAGGGTGATCGAGGATCTGGTTCCTAAATCCATCTGATTTTCTATGAGTTCAAATAACCTTTACAAAACTAAATGTAGCAAACTATCTCCAGAGGTCGAAATCAATCCAAGTGTTTCTATAGCGAAAGGCAAACTAAAATATTTGACTGCGAAGAAGCCAGGTGAAAGTGATAGTGCGTATAATCAATGAATCTAGAAAAATGCTCTGACCATGACGTGGTTGTGGAATAGTATGGAAACATCTGTTACTGAGAATGTAATGTTTCAAGATACTGCTAAGAAGATTTACAATGTGTTACAAGAGATGTGCTCATCTAATAAAAACATCTCTCATATATTATTTGACAAGATTTTTACATTCCAACAAGGTGATGAATCCCTTAGTTAATATTATTCAAAACTCAAGGAGTGTGGGAGGAGTTGAACGTATATCAGCTGCTTATTAATGATCTAGAGAAACAAAGTTGGCAACTTGAAGAGTTCTATGTAGCTAAATTTTTATCTCGCTTGAAACCAAAATACAAGCTAGTGTGTGGCATTGCGTGCGAAGATCTTGGGCGGTAAGAATATTCCATCCCTAATTAAAATTTATCATCATCGTCAACATGTTGTATCTCTTGGCTCTGTGGTAGAGCCAGTCATAATTTTGCTTTGGCATCATTTGATGGGCAAGGTAGGTGTGGTGGTCATGGTGGCCAAGATATCGAGGAGGTGACAAAGGCAATCAAGGTAATCATGGTGGTCATAGTGATGCAAGGGAAGGTAGTAGACCTAGGAAGTGTACTAATTGTTCGTCTACAAATCACACTATTGAGAAATATTGAGACATCCATGAGAAGCCAGCTTGGGCAAATCAAGCATTTTATTCTGAAGCAGTGGATCTCTTACTATTGGTTCTACGCCTACAACTTAGCGACAAGGTACAGCTGTTGGCATAGTCACGTTTACCAAAGATGGTACTCCAAGTTATTGAACAATCAACCTATCTCTATTACCACTTCCACTATTACAACCACATTCGTGAACTCAAGTATGACTTGTTTAGAATCCAAAGTCCTCTACTCCATGGGTCGTTGACTCTGGACCTTTTGACCATATGATAGGTTAGTCCAATGCCTTTTTCTCTATCAATAAATTGTTGTTGAATTCATTAGTCACTTTAGCAATCAATAATACCCAATCCAAAGTTTGTGGAATGGATATTGTTCGTTCAAGTTTTTTCTTTCATTGTCAATTGTTCTCTATAACCCCTACATTTCCTTTTAGCCTTATGTCTATTACTAAACTCACAAAATCATTCAATTGCTCCATGATCTTCTATCCTCCATACTATGTTTGTTAGAATCTAACAACAAAAAAAGAAGATTGGTGGAGGACATGAACATGGTGGGCTTTAATATCTTGACTAAGAAGTAATTGGAGCAGTAGCATAGAACAACATCTAGCAGTAGCATTGTCGTCTCAGTTACACATCCTTGAAGATTCTCAAAAGTGTCATTCCTTCATTCTGATCTGTTTAAACTTTAGAACGTAAAGTGTGTGAGTTAAGTAAGCATCATCGAGTCACTTTTCCACCACGTGTGGAAAAGCATAGTCTAGTTCCATTTGCTTTGGTTCATTCAAAAGTTTGGGGACCTATTTAAGTCATTAATGCCTCGAGATAGGTATTTTTTATTGATGACTTTTCAAGAATGACTTCCCTTTATTTAATGAAAGATAAATATGAATTGTTGACTACTTTTAAGATCATTCATATGGAAGTACAAAATCAATTTAACTCCAAAGTATGTATGTCCAAGTTGTTAATGTCTTGAGATAGGTATTTTGTTACATTTATTGATGACTTCTCAAGAATGACTTCCCTTTATTTAAGGAAAGATAGATATGAATTGTATTTTGCATAAAACATCGTGTTCCTAGTCATATGTGTGAGCAAGCATGCAATATGTGCATGATGAACCAATGATGGCAAACGAACCCACACAAGCACTCAACATCAACTCAAACATACCCCCATCACAAAGTCATAGCCTAGTCCACTAAGCGGTCAAGCATGTCCATCAAACATGTGCCCTCTATGAATTTTATACACAAAACCCTTTCCCACCAACGTAGCCTAAGTAAGAAATCCAATTCCTGCAAAATTTAGCCTTGCCATGAATATCAACCGATAGCCAAGCCAATCCAAAACGCTTATATGGATAGGATCCTCCATGTTGGGAGATTCTTGTGGATCACTGGATCAATGGAAGTGGTACATGGGTCCCACACATCATCAAGGACGATAATCAGAAGGGTTTATGATTCATTGTGAATCCTACGATGGACTCACATGCACAACAGTGTTTGCTAGATCCAATTTCATTAAAGTGAACCATTTCTCAAATAGGCTCATTTTGTACCAAAACGGCCTATAATCAGATCCACGTGAAGATGAGCAAAACATACCACTTTACAAGGCTTTCCATGGCCTAGTTGGACTATGTCCACATTAGGCCACAGCCAACGGAGTGTTGGGAGTGAAGTGGGTGTTGAAAGAGAGGTAGAAAGAGATAAAGACAGCCAGGGTCAGAGAAATGCAAAGAAATAAATTTCCATGGAATGGGAGGTGTCCCGTATCCGTTACGATACGGCCGATACGTAACGGTCATGGTCGACACCATTACACGATACGGGGTTGAAACAAGCACGTAACGGTCATGGTCGACACCATTACACGATACGGGGTTGAAACAAGCACCCCCCCCCCCCCCCCCCCCCCCCGATTCTGTGACCGTAACAGCCGTTACGGCCTTTACGGGCCATAACGGCCGTTATAGTGCCGTAACAACTGTTACGAGCCTAGAAAATAGGGGAAAAAAATATGAAAAAAAAACAGGCACCCCTCCCCCCCCCCTCCCCCGCGATTCTGTGACCGTAACAGCCGTTACGGCCTTTACGGGCCATAACGGCCTTTACGGGCCATAACGGCCGTTACAGTGCCGTAACAACTGTTACAGGCCTAGAAAATAGGGAAAAAAAATATGAAAAAAAAACATACCTGTTTTTTTCTTTCTGTTTTCTTCTTCTCCTCCTTCTTCCTCTTCTTCTTCTTCTCTCCCTGCAGCGGCCCGGGCCTCCTCTCTCTCTCTCTCTCTCTCTCTCTCTCTCTCTCTCTCTCTCTCTCTCTCTCTCTCTCTCTCTCTCTCTTCAGTTTCCCTCTCTCCCGTCTTTTTAATTTGAAATCGGAAGCGGATTGACTGGTGTACCACACACCAATATAGCTGTTGTAGGTACGTGTCATGCTAAGACGAGCGCTGACACTCCTCAAGCTCTGAGTTGTACGAATAGTTCAAGGTAGATCAAAGTTACATGGGCTCTACAGTGATGTATTTATTATATCTACACCGTTCATCTATTTTTAAATATCATTTTAGAGCATTACCCAAAAAATGAATCGTATCCAAAGATCGTCTGGACCACACCAAAAATAGCAGCAGAGATGATGATTTTCACCGTTAAACAATTCGTAGGCCCACCATAACGTTTATTTTCCATCAAGCTATTCATAAGGTCAAAAAGACCTGAATGAAGAGGAAAAACAAATTTCATATTGATCCAAAAGTTCTATGATCCCAAAAAGGGTTTCAATGGTAGACGTTCAATCCCCCACTGCTTTTTGCAGTGTGGTCCACTTGATAATTAGATCTATATTATTTTTCGTGTCAAGCCTTAAGACAATCTCGTCAGATGAATGGACGGTTTAGATATAACACATACCTCATGATCAAACCCACAGGACTTACTGACGTCAATACACATAGGTACAAAGAAATCAGACTCTCTGGAGTTACGCAGCACGCTTTTGTACACGTGCTGCGTGGCCCCACCATAATGTATATATTTTATCCATGCCGTCCATCCATTTTGCCATATCATTTTAGGTCATGATCCAAAAAATTTAGTAAGATCCAAATCTCAGGTGGACCACACTATAGGAAACAGTGGTTATAGAATGCTCACCATTAAAAATTTCTTAGGTTTCACTGTAATGTTTATTTTTCATCTAACCTATTAATTGGGTCACATTGACGTGGATGAAGGGAAAACACACATGTCAGCTTGATTTAAAACTTTTGTAGCCCCCAATAAATTTTTAATGGTGGACGTTTAATTATTGTTGTTTCTTATGGTGCAGTCCACCTGAGCTTTGGATCTGCCTCATTTTTGGGCCCATGCCCTAAAATTATTTGGCAAAATGGATGGACGGTGTGGATATAACACATTCATCACGGGTGGGGCCCAAAAAACTTTGACACTCGTGTGCTACACTTCACAATTCGGGTCTCGCCTAATGCGAGCCCTTAAAAAATTGTACACGAGACATGCATTAACTTAAAATTTACAATGAAATTATGGACTGTAATTGCTAACTCACAATGCCAAAATCAAATTGTTTGAATAGTTTTAATTGTTAATTTGTGGACGCTTATTTTTTAAAATAGTGCCTTTTGATTTATTTTTTTCATGATACACTATCCAATAAATGTCCACCAATTCATAAGTGGGATAATGCCAATAAATTGCATGAATTTGAGGCTAATTTGGGGCATGGATTGGTCCTCCAAGTCAGCCCCAGATTGACAACGCCATCTACCTGAATTTAATTTCATTTTTTTAAAGAACTATTGGGAGAAATGATATCAAATTGATAAGTATATAAATTAAACATTTATAAAATTAAATACATGAGTTTTGTAGTCAAATTCAAGTTATCTGGTTCATAAATTCATCAGACAGTCCGATACAACTTCTCACCAAAGAGTGGACCGTTACACCACCATAAACATATTCCAATTTATAAATGAATGTATATTTGGAATGCTTCGAATATTCCGGATTTAAGCCATATTTTTTATTAAAAAAAAAAAAAAAAAATTAACACCGTTACAGGCCGTTAAGCCCCCGTATCGCCGTTACACCCCCGTATCCGTATCGATATCGGAAGGCACCGTTATGCCAACCGATACCGATACAGGATACCTTGGGAATGGTGCAAACTCCTACCAGGGTCTTAGAAAGAGAAAATTCAAAGATTTTATAAAAATTTGTTTCCATGGACCAAGATGTCCATCCCTCTCAAAGATCGAAACCCTCAAAAATAAAATTTCTCATGGAAGATATTTTGCATGCATCCAAACGACCCTTTAAAGTCTAGGGCATGCAACGACAGACATACTTGCTAGGGCACAATTAAGGTCATTCCAATTACCATCTCAAAGATCCTATTATTGTTGTTCACAAAAATTCAAAGAGCCAGCATGTGACCTTTTACCTAACAAATGCAACCCCTTTCCAAAAGTCAATGTTTGTTGCAAATATTAGCAAATATCAAATAAAGTGCTATCAAACAAGACAAATTGCTTGGTCCTTATAGACATATCAAAGTAAGTGGTATTGAATCAAGACTCAGAGAAAGAATACAAAATAATATTTGAGTGTAACACCATCACCATCAGCATCATCATTGATGCATCCAGGTCCCCATCCACCATGCATAAAAAGGTCCAACAGTGGCCCCCACATAATGGTCAATCCATAATTTAGGCCTTAAGAGTTGTCCAATTGGACAATAGGGCAAACAAATCCAATCAAGCGGCCCTTTTGGTGGTCCAATCGGCCTATGGGGGCCCACAAGACCAGTTGCTTGATATATTCACCAACTGCAAAGTACGCTACTCCCCTTCAATCAAGCATATTTCCTTTCCCTATTTAGTTAGTTTCTTTTTTTACTTATTAGACTTTCTAACAGGTTAGGTAGCTGGAGTTTTATTTAAATTAGGAAACTAAGTGTGTGCAAAGACCTATCTAGACAATGCCATACGAATGGCCCTAGACATGATTATAATGATTGAACTGAAATTTTCCTTTGAGATTCTTTAGTTTTGTCTCTAGAAGAGTGATTCTTCTCTTTTAATTCTAGTAGCAAAACCTTGGGGATCATTATCATCATCGAAGTCTTATCCCAATTAATCAGGTCAGCTACATGAGTCCCATCCATCATTCCACTCTATCAAGGGTCAGACCTTCTATTAGACCATAGGTCATCAAATCTTTTCTTACTACCTCTATCCACGCCCTTTTGGGCCTCCCCCCATCCTTTTAGAGCCTTCAACTTGTACCAGCTCACTCCTAACCGGAGCAGTTCTTGGTCCCTATTGCACATGACCAAATCATCTAGTCTACTTTCCCTCAACTTATTACCTATTGGTTCTACTCCTGAGTTCCTTTAAATGCATTCATTTCTAATTATAATATATCCTTCCTCATCTTGCCACTCATCAATCTCAACATGCTCATCTAGCAAAACCTTATGGATAATTATCCTAAAATATTAGATGAACGGGCCAAAGGGACACAATATTGAAGACAAAAGTAACACAAACTCAGCAGTTGAGAAGATATTACAATTAAAAAAAATAGTAACAGACAGATAACAAGAGAATTTGACACTGCACTAAAAAAGGAGGTGTTGCACAATGTTCCATGATCTGAACCATTAACCATTCATCAGGTCAGTGAAATGATGGATGTCCACAAATTGCACAGATTCGACCATATTGGCAGACCTTTTCCCGTTGCCAATATCCTTCTCTCATCCATTGCTAGGTCACTGATTGAAGGGTTAAGATCATCTATTCAACCACATACAATCCATGGTCGCCCATCAAATAGACAGCTCATATCACGAATCATCATGACACGTGTCCAATTTTCGCGGAAGCACACAGTAAATGACTGATACACATTGTGCACTAGATGGCTAACCTCGCATTAAAAAAAATGCCAATTACCGAAAATCTAAAAACACAAAGTAATACACATATAAACCGAAAATTGAAACCAGATTTTAAATCAAAATAAAAATAAAATGCCAGATAGCCAAATATAGAAAATCCCCAAATAAATAAATTTAAATTAAATACCTCTTCGACCGCCTTCTCTCTCAAACGTTCCGACAACCTCAATGCCTTGATCTCCGCCTGTGCTTCCCCCAACTCCCGATCCTTATCTGCAATTCAGGAAAACGCCATTTCAAATCACCCCTAAAAATCGAAGAAACCACCAAAAGCCACTGGGATCACAATCGCAATCCAGCCCACCTCTGACTTCATTCTCCAACCGATTCAACTCCACCTTGACCGGATCCGACCCGTGCAGCAGATTTATGAAATCATCCGCATCGAGGCTCGGCCGGACCGATGTCCGCCTCCTCGACCCCTTGAACGATCCCGACACCGTCATCGGCGGCGCATCCGTACGGCCATTGCTCGGCGCTGCCGGGGAGAAGCCCTCGCTGCTGCCGCTGGCGTCGCCGGGAAGATCGGCCATTACGGATCCGAACGATCTCACATCCAAAAACCCTAGTCTTCAGTAACCCTGATTTTGAAAGAATTAGGGTTTCCAGAGAGAGAGAGTGTGTGTTTTTGTGTGTGTGGAGAGAGATTTCTAGGGTTAGGTTTACTGTTTTTGACTGGTTGTTATCCCTCGATTCTGTAATGGAGAGAGAGAAAGAGAGAGACTTTCTCTTCCTTTTAAAATAGAGAGAGCTGGCGTAGCAGTAGCCTTATACTTTAGTCCATCAGTGCGCACTGTGCGCATTTTAGCTGGAGAGCTATCGGAGCGATCGTTCTCCCGCTTTCTAAAGGGTATTCGTTTTCCCTCTGTCGCGACTCAGACTCCAGCGTCTGTCGCCGCTTACAGGGGCCCACATGAGGAGTGGTCCTTTGATCGGAACCGTCAATTTTGTGGAATATATGCTATAATTAGTATATTTTTAAATAATATACTGAAAATATGACTTCGAATGTCTCTATATATAAATGAATTTAAAACGTTGAAAGGAAATTTTTCAATGGTTCGCATTAAACTCAGAAAATCAAAGCGTGGGACTACCACTGAAAGGTGATCATGATAAAATAAATTATTAATGATAGTAAAGAGAATATAAAAGGCTAAAGCCGGCGTTCCATCGCAGAATAAGGGCCCAGTGCGTGGAGACACGTGGCGGATCCTAAATCGCGACGGAGGAAAAAGAGCTGTCCTAAAGGTGAGAAAGACGGAAACTTTGATACTCGGGAGGGACATGATGGACGATGCTCGGGCACTATTAAAAAGCATATGTGGCATATGATTAACTCATGCTGAAACTGTCAAAAACTAGGGTTCCAAATTAGAAGGGTTTTGAACCGAAAATTACCCTAACTCGAGCTTCTAACTAGCTGATTGGTGGACATCTAATGGACTATCAAGATGTAAAATACTTAACGGGCTGCATTCTACAAGAAAATAGCCATGAATCATATGTTAGGACAGTTGAATCAATCTTCGGCTTTGATTATATATAGTGGGTCCAACGAATTGGACGCTTTATCTTGACTATTATCTTCTATGTGCCTGCGTATAAACTATCATACTCTACCGAGTATTATTACTAGCCGGTAAGAAATGTTGAACGAGAAATTTACGACCGTGGACCCCACCTTTTATCCAGTGGTTTTTATGAGACAGTACAAACTTAATACACGCACTTGGACCTCCTCGCACGGACACCGAATTTAAGGACGAAAATGCCCCTGCCTTCCTCTACTTGGCGTGCAGAGACAAGTGCTGACAAACGGTCCAACGATGGGAACTCAAGTGGGCCCACTGTGATGTTTGTGAAAAATCCTCCCCATCTAAGTTTATTCATAGGGTCACAAAAACTTGAATGAAGAGGAAAAATAAATTTCATAATGATCCAAAACTTCTATAACCCCTAAAAGGGTTTCAATGGTAGACATTCAATTCCCCACTATATTTTACAGTGTGGTCTACTTAATAGTTAGATCTATCTTATTTTTCATCTCAAGCCTTAATATGAGCTCGCCAAATAGATGGATGGTTTGGATATAACACCGACCTCATGATGGGACCCACAAAAGCAATACAATAAATAAAATAAAATAAAATAAAAAGAATAGATGGACGGTTTGGATATAACACCTAACCGGTCGCCGAACCATCGGTAGTGCTGCAGCAGTTTGGCTTTATATATACAGGGAGAATTTTTTATCCATTTTTCTCTAATACATAATTAGGTATATAAGTATATAAAAATATTTTCCTATCTTTTAATTCATTTCTTTATCTATTTATTTAACAAGCATATCTCCTAAACTAGAATAATTTACTTAACGTGCCACATATGATTTCAGGAGAGGAAAAGCTAATTTAGCCAACCAAAACATAGTTATTTTCCAAGATCCATAAGTAGCTCCTCAAGCACTATTGCACTATCATAAATAGAAATATCAGTATAGATTATACAGTTAATGCAACAGCTACCTAATGATAGCCTATCATGCTTAAAAGGCTAAATAGATCATCATACATGTTAAAAAAGCTTATATAATATAGTCTTAAATGTATCCTCAGACATGTTTAAAGAATGGAAGTTCTACGAAAGTTTTATTCATGTATTCTCAGCCTTATATTTAGCTTTTGAGTTAAATTTTTATAAATTATTATTCTAATGGATTCTACAATTGGTTAAAACAATTAGAACAATATGAGTTATTATTTTAGGTGTAAACTCAGGTAACAAAAAGCTTCTCAATTGAGTTTCTTTCTCAAGGTTCTTCCAAACACCAACGGCCTGTTTGATTTAGAGGGAACTGTGAAATACCCCTGAAAAAGGTAATTATTACCTCTTCCACTGTTTGAAATTTCAAAAGCATTTTCATCTCGAAAATTGGTCCAAAAAAGGTGATTTGCATTTGTGGACCCCACTGTGATGTGCATGACATATCTACACCGTCCATCTGTTTTATCATAAGATTTCAGGGCCTAATTCCAAAATTGAGACAAATCCAATGCTCAAGTGCGCCATATCGAAGGAAACAATGGCCTTAAATGTCCGCCATTAAAAGTTATTTTGTTTATTGGGCACACATAAATGTTTATTTGTCATCTAACCCATTCATGAGGTAATAAAAACATTGATAGGGGGTAAACACAAATATTAGCTTTAGCTAAAACTTCTTAGGGCCACATAAATTTTTATACGGCAAGCATTCAATTTCCATTGTTTCCTATGATGTGGTCCATTGGAGCTTTGGATCTGGCTCATTTTTGAGTTCATGGCCTAGATGAGGCTGACGTATAGGATGAACGGTGTTGATACATCATGTACATCACAGTGGACCCTATATTCATTTGGTAACTATTATGGATTTTAACGCCCAAAAGTTGAGCAATCAACGAGGGCGCAAGAAAAGACGGGGTAGTCCCTGGTAAGTAATTATTATTTATTTACCGGGTATTTCTCATTTCCTTCGAAAATCAAATAGGCCCCAAGTGAATTTGGAAAGTGACCACAACTACATATTAAACCAAATGCTAAAGTTTCCACATAACTAGTCTTTCCAAGTTAGGTTTGTGTAGTTCAAATGTCAACTAATGACATGAACGATTTGTGGCATTCGAGCTGCAACGAAGGAACCCATACCAGTTTCAAGCTCTTTGAAAATTAGCGGGGCAAGCATGAAATTCAATGGGGTAAGTATGAAAATCAGCGGAGGAAACTAGAAAATCAGCGGGGCAAACTAAAATATGAGCGAGGCAAACTGAAATATGAGAAGGGCAAACTGGAAAAATAGCGAGGCAAACTGAAGTATGAGCGGGACAAACTAGAAAAACAGTGGGGCAAACTGAAATATGAGTGAGAAAAACTAGAAAAACAGCGGGACAGACTGAAGTATGAACGGGAAAAAATAGAAAAACAGTGGGGCAAACTGAAGTATGAACGGGAAAAACTAGAAAATCAGCGGGAAAAACATGAAAATAAGTGGGAGAAACTAGAAAATCAGCGGGAGAAACATGAAAATGAGCGAAAAAATTTAAAAAATCTACAAGGGAAACATGAAAATGAGCGGGGCAAATTAGAAAATCAGCGGAGGATACATGAAAATGAGCGAAGGAAGCATAAAAATGAGCTGGGCGCAATCATGAAAATGAGTGAGGTAATCATGAAAATGAGCAGGGCAGGCATGAAAATGAGTGGGGCAAACTAGAAAATCAGCGGGCAAACTGAAATATGAACAGGGCAAACTTGAATTTCAGCGGGAGAAATATGAAATTGAGGAGGGCAAACTAGAAAATCAACTAAGAAAACTACAAATTCAGCGGGGCAAACTAGAATATCAGTGGGGCAAATTATAATTTCAGCAGGGCAAACTTAACAAATAATTTCATAGCTTGAACCAAAAAATCTAAACATATCCAATGTTCAAATGGACCACACCACATGAAATTTTGAATTGAACTTCTAATGTGGATCATTTCTTAGGGACCACAGAAGTTTTGAATTGAACTTCTAACAAACACCCGATCAAGCGTTCGAGTATCCATACTTGTCACTAACTTGTGCTAGTGTAAGGTATTTGGCTTTTAGGGTCTATTTAGATACCTCAAAATAAGTTACTTTACATACTTACAGTAGTAGATAAGTAGCTTGTTCAAAATAAGTAAGCTCAGTAAGCTTGGTTTAAGATCAATTATAAGTAATTTTTTACTTAAAGTTACATAATCACTTCAGCTCAGTAAGCTTGGTTTAAGACACAAGTATCGACATATATCGAGAGTGTCTCGATAATATCGAGATTCAATCTTCGATATATCAAGCGTTACTCGATAATATCGACTTTGCCTTTGAAATGTTCAGTAGCAAACATTGAAATTTCAATAATTTCTCGATATATCGAGTATGTCCCGATAATATCGACATTCAAATCTCGATATATCGAGCAATGCTCGATAATATTGAACGATCTTTCGATGTTTGTTTCGTTGAAATTCAAGTTTGCCCCGCTCAATTTCATGTTTGCCCCGTTGAATTTTATGTTTGCTCTGCTGAATTTCATGTTTGTCTCACTGAATTTCTTATTTGTCCCGCTCAATTTCGTGTTTGCCCCGCTCAATTTCATGTTTGCCCCGCTCAATTTGATGTTTGCCCCGCTCAATTTGATGTTTGCCCCGTTGAATTTCATATTTGCCCCTCTCATTTTCATGTTTGCCCCGCTGAATTTCATGCTTGCCCCGCTCAATTTAATGTTTGCCCCGTTGAATTTCATATTTGCCCCTCTCATTTTCATGTTTGCCCCGCTGAATTTCATGCTTGTCTCGCTCATTTTCATGTTTGCCCCGCTCATTTTCATGTTTGTCCCGCTCTTTTTCATACTTGCCCTACTGAATTTCATGTTTGTCCTGCTCATTTTCATGTTTGCCCTGCTCATTTTCATGTTTGGCTTGCTAAATTAGCTTCTCATACCCTAATATCATATATGGTATGTTAAGTAAATCATTCTAGTTTGGATCCTTACTCTTGCTCAGGTGGTAGACTCTTAGGAGTTTCAACACTCGGTCAAGTGTTCGAGTATCCATAGGTGGTGAAATTCCACTATTGTGAGTGTGTGGGCATGTGTGTACGTGTGTAAAAAATAACAAAAAAATAAAATAAAATCATTCTAGGTTACGAGATGTGCTTATTAAATACATAAACAAAGAAATGAATTAAAAGATAAAAAATGTTTTTATATACTTATATATACATATTTACATAATTATGTATTAGAGAATGTGAGGGAGAAAAAGTTCTCCCTGTAAATAAATAAATAAAATTGCTAGACTGCCACTTCGCTCAATCTGTGTTGGTTTTTTTTTTTTTTTTTGTGTTGCTTTTATGGGTCTTATCATGAGGTCTATGTTATATCCAAACCGTCCATCTATTTGGCGAGCTCATATTAAGGTTTGAGATGAAAAATAAGATAGTTCTAACTATCAAGTGGACCACACTGTAAAAGACAGTGAGGAATTGAATGTCTACCATTGAAATCCTTTTAGGGGTTACCGAAGTTTTAGATTATTATGAAATTTGTTTTTCCTCTTCCTCTAAGTCTTTATGACCTTATGAATGAACTTAGATGGGGAGGATTTCTCACAAACATCATAGTGGGCTCCACCTGAGTTTCTACTGGTTGACGCTCATTCAACACTATTTCCTATAATGTGGTACACTTGAGATTTGGATATACCTCATTTTTGGTCTCATACCATAAAATGATCTGAAAAAATAAATGGACGGCATGGATGAAAAGCAAACATCATGGTGGGGCTCATAGGCCACCGATGATTTGCCATTGGTGGGTGGCAGGAGGAGTACCCAATCTGTTTCCGTGAAAAAGAGGGGTAGTTTCGTCTTGAAATTTATCATATGTACGAAGAGGTCTAAATGCGTGTGTTAAGTTTGTATTATTTCAAGAATATCCAATGGATAAAAGGTAGGATCTACAGTCATAAATTTCTCAATGTTGAATCGATCCAAGGTCAGATTATGTGAGGGATATCCGGGTCGTCTATTGGGCCGTTCTCGTTGGGTGAGAAATTTTTGTATACTCCTGCAGAAGAAAATTGTAAACTTTGAATATAAGTAACCAAAATCAGACCGTTCAAATGGTGGGCCAAATCAAGATGGACAATATAGAGATAATATTTTCATTAATAGATCCATGAATAGGCTGATTATGACATTTAATGGACATTTAAAGCTATTTAACAGTCAAGATTAAATAATTAAATTAGCGTCAATCAAAGTTTAGGAATTCTCAGTCTGTTTTATTTCAGTGTGATGAGCTATCAACATCAGGTCTAGCCATCTCTACGGTTAATATGAGATATGCCACGTGTACAATGCCCGAGTGCGCATGTAGTTGCGTATCAAATGTCACACTACAGAGCATCAAATAACTTCTATGTCCAGATACCTGGTTTTGATACGGTACGGCGCCACCGCAGCACAGTATGTACTGTGGCAGGTTTCCATCCTCGACTGCAGGATGCGGTCTGGTAGTGAACCCGACGCCCGCTCCAGCGGGGAGCAGATTAAGTGCGACTCCGGACTGACCCAAGACGGTGCGATCCTTACCGTGGGTCCCACCTTGATATATTTATTCTGTATCCACTCCGTCCGTCCGTTTTTATAGATCACTTTAGGCTATTATCCAAAAATTGAAGTAGATCAAATTATCAGGTGGACTGTACATTAGGAAATGTCTTGGATCAAGCTGATATTTGTTTTTTTCCCTTCATCTAACATTTTTTTACCTTATAAACATATTGGATGGAAAATAAACACTGCTAAAACATTAAGATATGCCTAAGAATCTTTGAATGGTAGGATTCCAATAACCACTGTTTCCTAATATATGGTCCACCTGATAATTGCATCTAATTAATTTTTGGGATAACGCCCTAAAATTATTTGTAAAAACGTATGGACAGTTTGGATAGAATAAATACATCAAGGTGGGCCCCATGGTAGGGGCCGCACTGTCTTCGGTGAGTCCAGGTCACCTGATTCGCTCCCCTCTAGCAATGGTGAAACGACGTGGCAAGTTTTTATTAGACAGCTCCATTGATCCCGTGGGGCTTATAGTGATATATGCGCTTTACAACAACACTGTTCATCTGTTAAGGCATGATTCCAAAAATTAATCGGATCTAAATCTCAGGTGAAACTTCTTGTTAGCTATAAAAGTTATAGATCAAGCTCATATTTATGTGGTCCCCTCATCTAGTTCCCTATCACTAATGTTCGAATCATCGGTATCGTTACACGCTTCGTTGGTCAGGGATAAGGAAATAATATCGACATCGCCGATGATATCGCTGATAACTGAAAATGAGGGAAATATCGAAAAAATAGTAGAATTTTCAGCGAAACGTAAAAAGATGTTAAAATGTACATATTTGTATATTTAGAAATTAAAAAATTTACAAAAAAAAAATGCATACATAACAAGTTTTCATTTAATGAGAGACTTAAAAGCATATGTTATTGTAGGAAGTCAGTCTAACCATCCCATCTGCCCCATTTAACTATCCAACTTTCCATCCAAATATCTATCAATATTGCAAAATATCAACAAAACATGATATTTCACCAAGAAATCATCAACAATTGGAAAAGAAATTAAGTATTATAGTCTTAATATCGTGCATGTTGCGATATCGATAATATCAAAATATTATCAACATTTATCAATGACAAATTGAACACTATATAAAACTATGTGCCTATGAAAAAAGAAAAAAGAAATAATTTTTTTTCTTCTATTAAACATAATTTTGATGATATCAATACGTTGCAATGTTATTGAAATATTGTCAATATACTTATGATACAAGCATTACCTAGAAGTTACACAGTCGAAAATATTTGCGATACATTAACAATATTGATACATTGGCAATACAAGTAATACTTAAAATTTAAGTAGTTAGAAATATTGGTGAGCAATATTGAAACATTGGCAATACTTAACAATACATTGCCAGTACTTAAAATTTCTAATACTATCAGTGTTATCAATATCGCTACCAATGTTGTCAATATTACTGGGATGGAGATAAAGACAATATCAAAAATATTTTGATAATATCAAATACAATTCAAACACCGCCTGTGATCTTATCTACCAGTTGAATGTCATATAAACATTCCATTGGATCCTAAAAAGTTTTTAATGGTAAGTATTCAACCACCACTGTTTTATTTGGTGTGGCCCACTTAAGATTTGGATTTGCTTCATTTTTATAATAATACCCTCAAATGAGATTTCAAAATAGATGAACAGTGTGGGTGTAAAGAACATATATCACGGCGGGCTCCAGTGTCAGGGATCTGCCGAAGCCACCCCCTCCCTGTTTTTTCCAAAGTTTCCTGCCGGCTGCCCCCATCGGACCCGGTTTGGGTGCTACCCGGCCTACCCCGAGCTTGGTATGATCTGGGCCTATGAGGGGCCACTGTGATGTATGGATTTTATCCACACCCTCCATCTATTTTATTATATCATTTTAGATTAAAGGCCCAAAAATTAGGCAAATCCAAATCTTAATTGGACCACACGGAGAATTAAATGAATACTATTCATATTTGTGTTTTTACATATAACCTTATGAAAAGGCCGAATGGTAGGTACACATCGTGATGGGCCTTAGCTGCTGCTTTCGCCCGTATAATGCGTCCTACCCCCTTTCTAACCATGAACTGACAATTATGTAGGCAGGCCCATCATGATCTATCTGTTTATCCACACTGTCCATTCCTTCTCCAAGATCATTTTAAGGTATGTGCACAAAAATGAGGCAGATGCAACGCTTAAGTGGACCACACCAAATAATAAACTTGAGTTGCATTAAATACACAAAACATTAAACACGAATCACATTAAATGCAAGAGTAATCTTTGTTGTGGTCCACTTGAGTGTTGGATCTGACTATTTTTGTAAACATATTTTAAAATGATCTTATAAATAGATACATCATGGTGGGCCGTCCACAGGACAGCCCGTTCAATCCGCGTCCTTTGTCCAGGTGTAAATGACCATGAAAAATGGCAAACAAGCACAGTCTCTTTACTGCTATGGGAAACTAGCAATGCGGGTGGGACTATATGACCATGGAGCCCACCTTGATGTATTCGTTGTATATGTAAGCCGTCTGTTCGTTTTTGCAGCTCATTTTATGGCATGGACACAATAACTAATTAGATTAAAATCTCATGTGGACCACACCACTATAAATAGGTCATCAAATGACCATCATTAGAAACTTCATAGGTCCACCATAATATTTATTTGCCATCCAACCTGTTAGTAAGGTTACCAGGATCTGGATGAATGGAAAACACAAATATCAGCTTAATCCAAAACTTTCGGGGCCCACAAAAAGTCTTTAATGGTCAATAACCACTGTTTTCTGTGGTGTCATCAATATGAGATTTAGATCTGCTTTATTTTTGGATCCAATCCCTAAAATGAGATGAAAAAACGGATAGACAGTGTAGATATATAATGCCTACATCGAGGTGGCCCCCCCAGTCAATGTCCCACCCACGTGGCTATGGTGTAGGCTTCACTACAACATCCGTGTCTTGCAATTAGCGGTGGAAACTTGCCACAATGCCATACTGTAGTAGAGTGTTATTGATGCTCTGTAGTGCGATGCTTGATACACAACCACGCACGCTCTCAAACATTGTACGCGTGGCATATCTCTAATTTAACTACAGAAATTGCTGGATGTGATGTTGATAACAATCCTAAACTTTGACTGATGAGAATTTATTAATCTAATTTTGGCTTTTAAATAGTTTTAAATGTATATTAAATGTCCTAATTTATCATTTCATGGATTTAATAATGTAAATTACCATGCACGCATATCCATTTGAATTTTGGCCCATTATTTGGACAATCTAATTTGAATTATTTACATTCCACGTGTACAAATACTTTTATGCTGGAGTATTATAAAAATTCTCACCTAATGATTGCATTCTTAAGTCCTGCAATAACATCTTAAAATAAGCTAGAAAAAACAGATGTCACCAGGGTGTACATGAACCGAGCTAGCTCAGTTAGCTTTCTCGATTGCACTCAAAAAAGTTCAATTCAACTCAGCTTGATGTTAAGTTTGAGCTGAGTTGAGATGATTTTTCAAAAATGAGTTAAGAGTCGAGTTCGAGCCGGCCCCAGCTCGACTCAACTTGGATCGAACCCAGCTCGAATTGAACTCGGATTGAACCAGTTCGATGACTTAATCACTTTGATATTGATGTTGCTTACCAAGTGTTTGATGAAATGATTCAACGAAGTGTGAGTGGTGGCAAGGAAGGTATGTCTCACTCTTTATGAAGGTATGAAATGACTCACCAATGCTTTTCCTGACCAATAGGACCTAGCTCTGAATTGGCCAATCACCTTGTTGGAAAAATGTCTCACTCTTAAAGTACAAAGGCCCTCCAGCTGTGTCTGTTGTAATATCTTTCATGTTGATGTGCTGTTTTTGTAGGCCCCACCAAGAAAATCACCAACGAGTTTGAAAGTGCAGTTTAAGTATTTGTGAAAATGTTACACCAGCAAACTTGGCTCAAACTCAGCTCGAACTGGCCTGAGCTGCTGATCGAACCAAACCGAGCTGGCTAGTCAGGCTCGAGGACTGAGCCGAGCCGAGTTCGAGTTGAGCTTAGCTAGTGGCCGAGCCAAGTTGAGCTAAGGCCAACTTAACTCGTTTCGACTTAATGTACACCCCTAGTTGTCACACCGAGGAATGCTTACCCACGCACTAGTTCTCACTATAACTCATGCAAACTTTTTCACAACTCGTCATGCGTCATGTGGGCCCAAAATCTCAACTATCCATGTGATGCAACACCCCATGAAATCTCAGTGGCCTGACTTCTACCCTTATTCAAACTTTAGTGGGCCATGGCAAAAGAGAGAGAGAGACAAATCAAGGGAGGAAACAGTTTTCTTTTTCCATGGCCCACCAAAGTTTTGGATCAGAGTGAAAGTCGGGCCCTAAGAGTTTCATCGGGTGTTGCATCACATGGATAGTTCAGATTTTGGGCCCACATCACGTGTGATAAGTTGTGAAAAAGTTCTCTGGTGCACGAGTGAGCATTCCTCATAGAACACTTTCACTAAGGTGGGCTCCACATGGCCTGATTGCATATTGAATGATAATCTCAAGCGTTCATGTCTTGGACGGCCATCATCAGAAGCATTTGCATAATGGTATGGAGATGTTTAATGTTTGTATTTTAGTAGGAAATTCAGAGGTTAGAATTATTACCAAAGCATGATTACAAGACCATAGTTTCCATATGGTGGTAACAGATCATTGTAAGGATGGAAGGTCCAGACCGTTCTAAGAATTGTTTCATGTTGGTTTTGTGTTATTTTTATATGTGGGTGTTGGGCTTTAAGGGCCGTTTGGATACCACCAAATAAGTTACTTTTTTTACTTACAGTAGTAGTTAAGTAACTTATTTTAGAAAAATAAGTTTGTTTTAAGATCAATTATAAGTAACTTTTTTACTTGAAGTTAATTACTTCAACTTAATAAGTAGAAACTAAGATTAAGCTACTTGAGGCTATACATACTCCATCTAAACACCAAGGACACTACTCTTGAACCAACAGACAAAACCCTCGATTAAATCGTACCTGGACTCATTAGCCACAGTCAGATAATCGGGTAAGTCTAGGCTAGAATCCTTGACTTATCCCCAACAAGATCACTTGACCTAATCCATAGATTACTAACTCTCGGCTCCTCGACAAGGACACTCCCGATAAAGTTGCACTTACCTGTCAAATAAGCCCTTAAAAAGGCACCAAGCAAAAGCAATTGAGCTAAGGACTTTCTTATGAAGAAAATGAACGAGGCAGATTTCCTTATCTTTAGCCACCAATGTCAAGAAAACCACCGTAAATTTGAACGAAACAGAAACAAACGGCACTGGTGGTGTAAGCAAGGGGTTGCAAATCATCAGCCAACCATTGGCCAATGGACACCTAGTCCCACTTTTCTCCATCCAGAGATTTAGATGATCTTTGACAATCTTGCATGGAAAAATTATGTCAGGTGTTTGGTCGACCACCGAATGGTTGACGGTTTCTTAGCCTATAAATTCAACCTACAACCTTTAGTTCAAGGAAAGGCAAAAATGGTAGAGAGATTAGCAGAGAGGCTTTAATGACTTTCAAAAATTCAGCCGCTTCTGTCCCCCCAAGCAAGACAACGTTGCCACCTATGATGCCCCAAAGCAACTATACCTATACCAATATCCTGTTTCATTGAAGCCAGCCACAGGAAATCAACTCATCAAGGCAATACCTATATCTTGTTTCATTCAAGCCAGCCACAGGAAATCAACTCATCAAGGCAAACCAGTCAATTCAATAGTAGAGGCAGGATCAGGAATGTTATCCCTTTTGACTTAAAAATGGTGTTTGACCTTATTTTTTTCTCTCACATCTCTATTGTTTATTCTATACATTTGCCCCTCATCTTTCGACTCTACAAAGCAAGGCAAGAATCCTTTTTATTTTATTCCTTTTGTATGCCCATCTCTCTTGTGGGATTATGTGAAACATGACTAGATGATTAAGGTATTTGCAAGTATCGTATTCCCCTAATAGTCACACATCCCTTACAATAGACACGGCACCTAGTGCATGCATGAGAGGGTGTCTAACTCCTTTTTATTTTATTCTTTTTGTATGCACGTCTCTCTTGTGAGATTATGTGAAACATGGCTAGATGATTAAGGTATTTGCAAGTATCATATTCCCCTAATAGTCACACATCCCTAACAATAGAGACGGCATTGGTGCACGCATGAGAGAGTCTCTAACCCCTTCATCTCTTTTAACCGAGACTCTTACCTAAGTCTTCATAGTCGCAAGTCAACTACCGAAGTCATTTAAGTTGGAAAATTTAACAATTCTCTAACCACTTAAGTAGATCTAGGGCCCTAGCCGACCGTGGACAATCATCGAGCGAAATCGGCTAGTGGTAACTCCAACACATTCATACACATCATTTCGGCTATCTTGGAAAGGTACTGCACCAAGGAAATAAAAGACAATCCGATATCGCGAAAAACATCCCATACCCAGGAGTGGCGTGCACATGCATGCCCCTCATAGCACTTCTCCCCTCGAGACAGGATGGAAGGGTCAATGGGATCGCACGAGCGATATTCACAAATGCATAAGTAGCTTATCTTAAGTAAGTTATGAAATGACCAAGCTATATGTCCTAGGGGGGAGGGGGGGAGGGTGAATAGGACTATGCCAAATTTAAAATAAATACAACGGAATTAAAGAAAAAAGATAGCCTAAACAAATAAGAGATTACAATCCACAATGCAATATGAAATGCAACCTCAATTCAAGTCTTGAGAGACTGATACAAATTAGGTTTTAAGGACAACCTTACTCCATAAAAATAGGATTTATGGTAGAACAACCTTACTAGAACAATTAATATCAATATCCCAAACTGAAGAGGAATAAATAAAATAAAGCAGGAATAAAAATCCTAAATTATTACAACATTCCCCACAGCGCTTGAAAATAAAAAATTACAGCATTTACATCCACATATACATCCCACAAATGAATAATCAAATATAGAAAAATTAACCACACAACCACAAAACACAAAGGATTATAGTGGTTCACCTGTGTGTACACCAACTGTTAATAAACAGCCACACAACTACTCCACTCCTAATATCCTCACACAGTGGATATTAGCATTTACTATCAATATAGGTTTTTCAGGTTCACCTAAAACTTTTACAATTGTGTCTTTTTCTGTGGGCTTAAACAATTGTAAAAAACCCCACTTATGAGTTTTACTGGCTTCCTTAGATAACCAACAAAATGAAAATTTTCTTGTAAATCTCAAATGAAAACCACATAATGTAAATTAAAAAAAATGTAAAATACCTGAATTTCTCCTTTATTGTAGCAGCTCGGAAGAACCAAGTCAGAGTAGAGGTTCGAATGTCAAACTTCAATGTCCAATACTAGCTTTATAATGGTTCTAAGTTCTAATAGATTTTAAATTAAACCAATTGGGATAGCTTTAATTGATTTTAATTCTAGAAAAGGAAAAATAAAACTTCCTCTTTTCAAATCAGATTGGAATACAAGAAACAAAATCAATTTAAAAAGCTAAAGAAAGAGAATATTAAATATGCACACTTAGCTTAAATGGAGCACAGACTTATCTCTCAGAATGCCAGATTAAAATTGCTTGAATTCTCTTCAATATTCTGAAATTCGTGCTCCATTTATAGGTGAGCAAATCGCATCCTCGACTGGTCCAGAGGTCGCTACGACTGGTCGTAGGACCAACAGATATTTGAAAATTTGAGCACGATAAGATAAGGCAGTTTTACGACTGGTCGTAGGTAGTCTACGACTGGTCGTAGGTCACCTTCGACTGGTTGTAGGTTGCTCACGACTAGTCGAAGCCAAGCGAAATTCAACGCTATAGTTTGAGTCGTAGGTTTACAACTGGTTGAAGGAGCAGTTGACACTATTCATACGACTGGTCGAACAGACCTCAGGACTGGTCGAAGCTTAACAAAAAATTCTAAATTTTTGCAACAAACTTACGACTGGTCCAGGAAATTCTTAGACAGGTCGAAGCAGTGCTAGGATTAGTCGAGCGAGGTCCAGGACTAGTCTTAGAATAGACCAAATTCTCAAATATAAAATATTTGTATTATGTATCCAAAATGACCTACTCTAAAGGTCAACCTAAGGTCAAACATACCTCAATAGTGAAGTAAGGACATTGAACCCTTAAGATATTTAACCTTTAAAAAAAGTGAAGCTTGAAATCTTGATGTAGCTTGTCCTTAAAAGCTTTAATTACGCAATCTTGAATCTTGACTTGTAACTTGTGAATTTAGTTGAACATTCTCGAGTCTTGACTTGTAAACTTGTCTTGTCTTTCGAAGTCGATCTTGCGAGATAATGTCGTGGCTTGATATATCTTGAGTTGAGCATTGTGCTTCACTGATGTAGTCAACATTCATACACTGTGACTCGCTTCATCTATGCACGCTTCATCCATACTGTGTTTCGAACATATATGCAATTTCACAAAGTACAAGCAGTGTTTTTGGCATCACAAATTTGTCAACATAAAGGGGCTTTCAACCATAACACTTACAAGTTACAAGCCAAATGCCCCTCATAGCTTATTTGGGTACCACCAAATAAGTTATTTTTTCACTTATGTTGAGTGACCCTATTTGATACCACCAAATAAGTTACTTTTTCACTTATGTTGAGTGACCCTATTTGATACCACCAAATAAGTTACTTTTTAACTTATTTGAAGTCATTAAGTTACTTTTTATACTTAAGTTAGTTTAGTAAGTATTATCATAGAAGTAACTTAATATTGAAAGCTACTTATTTCAATAAAGTTATATATATATATATATATATATATATATATATATATATATATATAGAGAGAGAGAGAGAGAGAGAGAGAGAGAGAGAGAGAGAGAGAGAGATTTTGGATGTATTACTTTCTACTTTTCTCTCTCCGCAATGGTCCATCTCAAGGGAGCCTCTCTCTCACAGTCATTATTAAAGGAGGCCCCACATGATGGATTGTCCCCATTAAAGGTGAGGCCCACATTATGGACAATCCACAACAAGGGTGGGCCCCACGTGATGGATGACCCCATATTAATGTAGGCCCACATAATGGATGGTTCACACTAAAGGTCAGCCCCTAATGATAAATAATCCACATTCAAAGTGGGTTGGTATAATGGACAACTCACTTCAAAGGTAGGACCTGCATGATGGACGACGCATCAAAGGTGGGCTCCGCATGATGGGTAGTGGACCTTGAAGTGAGGCCCCACATGAAGGATAGCCTACATCGGAGTGGGTCCCAAATGATGGACGGTTCACATCGAAGGTTGGTCCTTAATGATGAATGACCTACATCCAAGGCAAGCCCCACATGATGGACGACCCACATTAAAGGTGGGGCCCACATGATGGATAGTTCACATTGAAGGTGGGCCCCACATGATGGACGATCTACATCATAGGTGGGCTTTAACGATAAGTGGCTCACATCAAAGTTGGGCCCACATATGTACGATGCCCAACAAAGGTTAGCCCTAATGATAAGTGGCCCATATCCAAGTCGGGGCCGTATGATGGACAACCCACATTAGAGGTGGGGCCCACAAACGGGTGGTCCACAAGATGGTTGGTGGATATTGAAGGTGAACCCCACTTGATGGACAATAACATTGATGATGGGGCCCACACGATGGATGACCGACATCAAAGGTGGGCCCTATATAGTGGACGGTGCACATTAGTGGTTGGCCTCTAATGGTGAATGACTTACATCCAATGTGGGCCCTACATGATAAATGACCGACATCAAAGGTGGGCTCTACATAGTAGATGATGCACATTAAAGGTTGGCCTAATAATGAATGACTTACATCGAAGGTGGGCCCTACATAATGGATGGCCCAATCAAAGCGGGGGCCATACAATGAACAATCCACATCAAAGTTTAGCCCCACTTAATGGACAATGAATATGAGAGTGGACCAAATAAGCTTGAGGAATAAATACTTATGTGATGTTGGAAACAAAACACAATTTTTTACTTTTTAGTTAACAAGTTTTGTTTATTAAAGAAGCTTATTTACTTAATAAGTAAAAACCAAGATAGGCTGCTTAAGGCATGGGTAGCTTCTCTAAAGTAACTTATGATCCAAGTGTTCCCAATCCTAACTTACTTTAGATAAGCTATTCATGCCACAAGTAGCTTATCTTGGTTTCTACTTATTCACTGGATAAATATGTTTGTCAACAACATGCTTATCAGCTAAAAACTAGAAAAGCATGTTTGATTTTCAAAATTATAAGTATTTATCCTTCAAGACTGTTTGGTCTTCCTCGTATACATCTCCATCATGTGAGGCCAACCATTGATGTGGACCATTGATTGTGTGGGCCCCACCTTTCATGTGAGTCATTCATCATTAAGAGACGGCCTTTAATGTGCATCGTCCATTATGTAGGGCCCACCTTTGATGTTATTCACCCATCATGTGGGGCCCACCATCAATGTTATTATCCATCATGTGAGGCCCACCTTCAATATCCACTACCCATCATGTGGAATCCATCTTTGATGTGGATCGTCCATCATGTGCGCCCCACCTCTGATGTGGGTTGTCCATCATGTGAGGCCCGCCTTGGATATGGGTCACTCATCATTAGGTTCGGCCTCTGATTGGACCGTCCATCATGTGGGGCCCACCATTATTGATTGCCCATCATGTGGAGTCCACCTTTAATGTGGATTGTCCATCATTTGGGCCCCACCTTTAATGTGGATTGCCTATCATGCAGGGCTCACCGTAGATGTGGGCTATTCATAATTAGGGGTCGACCTTTGATGTGAACCATCCATCTTGTGGGGCCACCTCAATATGGGCCATCTATCATGTGGGACCCAACTTCAATGTCCATTGCCCTTCATGTGGAGGTCACCTTTGACGTGGATCATCCATCGTGTAGGCCCCACCTTTGAATTGGTCGTCCATCATACAAGCCCGCTTTGAATGTACGCTATTTATCATTATGGGCCTACCTTTGATGTGGACCATCCATTATGTGGGCCCACATTAATATGGGGTCATCCATCATGTGAGGCCCATGTGAGCCCCACCTTCAATGTGAATAGTCAATCATGTGGGGCCTCCTTTGATATGGACAGTGAGAGAGCCTCCAATAACATGGATTATGAGAGAGTCTCCTTTAATGTGGACGAATGTGAGAGAGAAGTACAAAGTTAAAAGTGAAAAAAATAACTCTGTATAAGTAGCTTTTAGGCACAAGTTACTTTTACAATGATGCTCACCAAACTAACTTAAGAGCTTATTTATTTTTTTAATTTACAATGTAAATATAAATAAGTAATTATTACATTTTACAATTGCTTTCAAAAGAGGAGTTTAAGTTACAATTTTGACCTCAAAATCATGGCATAAAGACATCGGTATCTCATAAAATTGTGGCTGTAAATTTTATGGCGACCACGGTTATGCATGTGTCTAATCCACACCATTCATTTCTTCTACGAGTTCATTTTAGTGCATGATCCACAAAATGATGCGGATACAAAGCTTAAGGGCATGTTTGGATACACGTTTTGGTTGTATAGTATCGTATTAGGGGGGTTGATGGGACATGTCCGTCGTTTGGAAATGAACGGTCAGGAGACGCATTCCACACGCGTGAATACCACGCCGAACCACTTTGCGTCAGCGATTGTAGTGTACGAAAGTGGTAGAACGGTTATCATTCATGTCCTAGAACGTGATGGAGTGCAGTGATTAATCACAACTACAAGACTGGGCCCCATCTGAGACAATATGCACATTCATATGTACAAATGTAACACCCCATACCTTCAGTACACGGGTGTTACCTTTTAAACTCGCACTAAACTAAAATAAATTTGGGTTAACCAAAGATTTGATCTCGACATACACAGGATAAGGATTCCGGTCGACATTAAAGTCATCCATCAGGGTATCCAAAAGCCAGAAAATGCCCTGTAACAGTCAAGAAGGTACGGCTAACCAAACACTCTAAATTAAAGCCCTTATGTCAATAGATATTCCTGCAACACACTTGTCACAACCACGTGAGAACTAGTTAGTGACAAACCATATTTTCATTATAACTAATACCCTATATTAACCGTTGAAAAAGTTTATCAGGCGCACCTTATCGACGGATCATGACATATGGGCCAATGATGGCCCAACGAAATATGTAACGGGCCACCTAGGACTCACCATCGACCCAAAGTGAACCAGGATCCCTAAATAATGTTCCCCAATGCAAATGAATGAAGTAGATGGTGGAAATAACATTACAGTGGGCCCCTACGCGATGCATGTGCACTGAGAGTGCTTGTGCACGAGTTGCACTAGAAGCAGGGACTCGGTCAGACCAGCTCTGACCGAGCACCTTTCAAAAACCCGGGTTTTGCATCCTCCCACCTTTCCTCTGTTTGAAACCGACCTACTTCAAATCTATAAGTGGGCTACCACGACCACTTTCCAAGCATTCCAAACCGTTCAAATTCTTCATGGGACCCACACGAACAAAACGGTATAGCTGTTTGATCACTCGTAAACGGACGAAGGAGATTGAATGTCATCGTCCAATCCATGGTAAAAACCACCCGACCCGAGCCTGTGAAAACGAAACCGACTTCCTCTTTAGGAAGGATAAATCTCAGTCGTCCACTGGGAGAACAATCTCAGCCGTTCTCTCTCTCTCACTCCCTCTATAAGATGGGTCCTGTAGCCCTAGGAAATTCGTATCAAGAGAGAAAGAGAGAGAAAGAAAACAGAGGAGAAGGTGAGAGTCGTGGTACAGTCAGGTAAACCATCTTCTCTTTCTTTCGGTTTCAGTTAAGCTAGGATGAAGCACCTGTGCGAACCGGAGTCCAGCCAACTGATGGCTATGTTTTCGGTTCCAAACAGAGATTGAAGCCATGCCAATCAATGGCCAAGCTTCGGGTCCTATCAGGTTGTAACGGTTGTGGAAACTCGGTCTGAAACTAGCCAGGTAATGACTCTGTTTCGGATCCAAACCATTCCTCACGGCAGTAGCGTAGTAGCATTCTTCTTAAACTAAAATCAGGTCTGTTTGGACCGAGACCATGCCCAAAATAAGACTGGAAAACTGTACCCGGCCAATCAATGGCTGCGGGTTTGTCAGAGGAAACAGTGAGTCGGGTCCCTATTTTGGGACAATCCAGGCCATACATTAGGACCCTGTTTTAAAGCAGGATCTAAGCCAACCGATAGCCTTGAATCTAAGCTTAAACCCAGGCCAAATAAGACCAATACAGTAACACGTTGGGCTGAATGTTGCAGCCCTGTTTCAGTCCGAGTCCAAGCCTAACAACGACTGTGATATGGACTGAGATATCAACTGATAAGGGACCCTGTTTGGGGCTAAAGCTGAGCAGATCCACGGCTCCATTTAAGTCTGAAATCAAACCTAGAGCAAGGCCGAGAAACAAGCTTGTTTGGAGTTGAACACAGGCCGTCCATCAGGCCACTAAATGGCCCTGTTTCGGGTTTTGTTTAGGTTGAGAATGGACACTGATGGGAGCTCTCAGATGGCCCTTGATCAGCTTCAGTCCGGCCTCAAGGACTGACCGGATCGGGTCCCAAAACAGACCGCTGCAGCGAGTTCTGAAGAAGAACTCCAAAACGCATGCAGAGCACCTGTTCATGTGAAACGATGGTGGGCTACGCCATTTTTGGGCCCTGTATAAATGCAGGGCCAACCCTGACTGAGAGCCCTGTATTGACCATGGACCCCACCAAATGCCGGTGGATTGCTCTAATGCTTGGCCACCATGGGCCATTAGTGTATGGACCGTCCATCAGGGACGAGGGTCCAGATGTGGGCCATGGGCTGGACGTACGTCCAGTGCTGGACGTTACCTTTGAAAGCATATGCACCGTCCACGCGATGTAACATAGGTGGGGTATATCCTTGCAGTCCATCCATTCTGGCTTCAGACATGGGACCCACCTTGATTTGCAAACATGGAGGGTCCACATGGGTGAATAAAGGGTGCATGCATGCACCAAGACGTTGAAACAGATAGATGAAAGCTCACATGCAAATCAGTTCACGTAAACTACGTAAAATTCTGAGATCTCATCATACCTGATGAGTCTGGAAAATCTGAACGGTCCACATGGAGTAGAACCTCAGGAAACCCCTTGGTTCTAATTTTTACTTTGAACCAAAACTTCGGTTGGCCATGATTAATGCAAATGTTTTCTTCCCTTGAAATTGCGGTTATCTTTGCTATGGCCCACCAGAATCTTAGATCAGGGTGAAAATTCACCCCCTAAGGTTTCTTGGGATTCCACATTTTATGGACCGTTCGGATTCGACACTCATGCTCACGTAGGACCCACATACTTGTAAGACCACCTTGTACTCGTAGATATATGCTTTCCAGGGGATGGACGTGATACACTTGGACAATGGAGTGTATATACATGTGTATATATGGATATGCTGTATATGTGGATATGTTGTATATATATGCTATAATATACATGTTGTATAAGTTGGAAATGCTGGGAGATACACCCACAGTGTATATAGCATATACATAAACACCGTATACATAATGTATACATAAATACGCGATTTGATAGATATAGTGTGCTAAGATTATCCATATGGTGGTGGGCCACGTACCTGGACCCCACCAGAATATAAGAATCTTAACTGCACGACCTGTGTAGAGGACCCCACCATAGTGCGGGTGTTTTTTTTCTACACCATTAGTCCCAACTCAGTGTAAATATTTTATTTACACCATGGCCCGATTTTTGGGCGGTTGTAGGTAACAAGGGTAGGTGCTGATCGGGCCTTAAGCCACGTATAGAAAGGTTTTTCATCAAAAATGTCAACTTATAAATGCAACTCATATCTTGGAAATTAATTTAGGAAGCCCCTCGCTTGGCACTGTACCATTAATTAGCTGCAGGAAACTGAACCAAGGAGCTACATCCCCTTCAGGTGATGATTCTTTTCCCTTAAGCTTTTCACCCTTAACTAGACCAGAAATAACAGCCTTATTAGTGTAAATGGCTAGCTAGACTAATGATAACTGTGTATAGAAATAAACTATATTCACTTGATTTATCTGTTTAAAATGATAATTCTCATGCTTACTATTGTTTAGATTCTTGATCTCTTTGAACTGCCTAAGTGAATAATCTAGTCATTTACCTTATGTAAATTCGGTTGTTGTATATTGATAGAAATACATGTATCATTCCTTATTTTTCTTTCATATCGTAATATATGTTGCTATGACACACATACTGCTAAAAATCTCTCCATAGGAAGTCCTAGCAAATTAGAGTCCATACTTGGGGTGTAACTAGATTGGTTATGACATAAGTAGGCCCCCAACATGGAGGTTTTGGTTGTGGTGCTTGACCATACGGTTTACCATCCATGTGTGGTTTCACCTAACTGACTGGGGGTGAATCTCATAACCCTTCCAAATACCTTTGATTGCCCGTTTTTGAACCATTCATGCCGACATGTTTAAATCGCCACTTTTAGTAATTTTAACACTTCACCCCTAGTTGGCATTGGTGGTAGCTTCTTATGTTGAATTGATTGACCACCTATTAGTGGATGCTATACACACCCTAAGGCAATAGTCACATGGGCCGTGGATGGTGGTAATGAGACATTATGCCCAAGCCGTCGGCATACGCTGGGCCACAAGCTCCCCATAGTGACTGTGAGCTTATTAATTAAAATGACTGAGTGTAATTGGATTAATAATGGACTGGCTAATCATGTATATATCGCACAGACCAGCATCTATTGTTATTGTACGTAATGTACGTATCGTTCCGACTAGATGATGTGTCCCGGGTTCGATGTTCCGACTGGATGATGTTTTTGAGGTTCGATGATTGCATGGGCAGCGGCCCACTGTCCGCACGGATGAGCATCCCCGGGGTATGAACACATTCTATATATCTATGCACTTAATAAGACTGTATTTACTGTGTTTTGGACTATCTGTATGCTTTTATGTTATTCCTTGTTTAGGGCGGTGTGTAATCTTAGCAGGAGATCACACTGAGTTGGTCACTCATTCATCAATATTCAATCGTACAGAGGACATAGGGACAGAGGGAGTTGTGGAGGAGCCGGACACAACGGCAAGGAGAAGACTTACAATGAGGAGCCATACCAGGAGGCGGCTGCTTATTTTGGATTGAATCAGTAGTTCACTTGCTTATTAACATTTCAACTCATTTGAGAATTAAGGTTTTTGTATATGGGCCCAGCTGAGTGGCCCAGGATATTATTACTATTTGGGTTTTATCTATACTATGCTTGGTTCTATTAATCACACTTTGATCTGGGTTTGATTACCCTTTTGCTTATCAATTAACACCTGGGTTTTTAAGAGACGAGTGTTATACTCGGGTCTCGAAAATCGAGGCGTTACAATAAATATGCTTCATAGTACACAGACTATCATATCAGTATGTATATACAATGTGTGCCCCTTTTACGTCATTTCCAAACATTGATCTGTACTACAAATTGTATATATGTAACGACAATACGTCCTATTCAAACATTGCTTATGGCACGTTTTTGATGGATGTATTCTGAAAATCGCCCGATGCATATGTGAACAGTATCGAAATACAGTACAAAACAACCAAAACGTGTATCCAAGCATGCCCTAATTGACCACACCACAAGAAAAAGGGGAATTTAAACGGCTACCATTGGAAGTTAAAATGAGCCTATGACCCACATGACGTGTACCTTTCATGCAAACATGGATGATGAGAAAACACAAATACTGACTTTATCCAAAACTTTTGTGGCCCCAAAGAAGAAATGAATAGTAAGCATTCAATTCTCCCTATTTATTGTGGTGTGGTCCACTTAAGCTTTGAATCTAAGTCATTTTTGGGCTCATGCCCTAATTAAAATCGATGGATAACACAAATCAAACATACACATATTGATGGGACTGAGGAAAGGAGGTTTTTTCCACTAAGTTACTTAAAAAAAAAAAAACTTTTTTTTACTTCTCCCTCCCTCTCTCCAGTGATCCATATCAAAGGAGGACCCAAATGATAGACTATCCACATCCAAGGTGGGGCCCACATGATGAATGGTCCACATCAAAAGTGAGCCCCACATGATGGATTACCCATATTAATGTAGGCCAACATAATGGATGGTCCCCATCAAAGGTTGGCCACTAGTGATAGATAGCCCACACCCAAAATAGGCTTGTAAGATTGACAACTCACTTCAAAGGTGGGGGCACATGATGGATAGTCCACATCAAAGATGGGCTCCACATGATGGGCAATGGACATTGAAGGTGGGCCGCACATGATTGATGGCCCGCATCAAGGTTGCCCCACACGATGGATGGTCCACATCAAAGGTCGGCCCATAATGTGAATGGCCCACACCCAAGGCAAGCCTCCCATGATGGGCAACCCAAATCGAAGGTGGGGCTCACATGATGGACAATCACATCAAAAGATGGATCCACATGATGAGAAATTAATAATTGTGGGCCCCACATGATAGATGATCTATATCAAGGTTGGGCCCACATTATGAACAATCCACATCAAAGGTGGGCTTCACATGATGGGCGGTGGATATTGAAGGTGGGCCCTATATAACGGATAATGCACGTTAAAGGTCGGACCCTAATGATAAATGGCCTACATCCAAGGTGGGTCCCGCATGATGGACAATCCGCATTAAAGGTGGGCCCCACACAATGAACAGTCCATGTCAAAAGTTAGCCCTGCATGATAGACGATGGATGTGATAGGGACCAAACATACTTGAGGGAGAAATATTTTTGATGTTGGACACTAAACATGTTTTTCTACTTTTTCACTGATAAGTGTGTTGTTTACCAAACATATGTGTTGGATAAGTAGAAACTAAGATAAGTTGCTTGTGGCATGAGTAACTTATTTAAAGTAACTTACAATCCAAATGCCCCTTTAGGTAATATTTGATTGTATTCAACCTATGTAATAATCTATTACATTACACCTAAATTTTTTTTTGAATTCTTATTGCCTATCAAAGACCCAAATAAAAGAGAAGGGTTGTGTCGAGTTGGTAACCGATGTCAAGCTCATGCCATAACTTTCATTATGGAACCATAGAATATGACATTCAAAACTCATGCTAGAGTGTTCCCTATAAGCAAAGCATTGCATAGGAAGCTTAGTGTGGTGAGAAATGAGTGAGGGTTAGCCAGGGCATCCTCAAAAGTGACGCGCCACAAAAAGCCCAATTGCTTGTTGTAAGTAGGTTAAGATTTCTATGTCATTTTAAACGTGTGAATAAGAAGCTAGTTTATGAAAATAAATTTATCTCGTCGCATGGATAAGAAATTGGCAGGTAAATTTATGAAATTATTAGATACACTAAAATGTAGAAGAGTTAAACTTATGTTGCATTAAGGACAAGTGAAAAGGAACCAAAACCTTTTTTTTTTTTTTTAATGATAAATATAAACTTTAATACATAAGAAAGGATAATAATAGATATTGCGTAGGGATAATGGTCTATAAAGATTTAAAAAATAAAGTTATAGATGTTAAGAGAATAAATGATGAGATTTTATTAGTAAAACTTTATTAAATATGAGATAATCAATGTATTAATGCATACATGCTGCAAGTAGTGTTAAACGATAGAATTAAACGATAACTCTTGAAGGATATGAATGGACTAATACAAGAAAATTTGAATAGACAAATGATGTCTAGAGCTTGTTTGTCTTTTAATTTATAATATAAATGAATTGTAAATGAGTGATTATTACCTGTTACAACCGCTTGAAAGAGAAGAATTGATGTTGCAATTTAGCCTTGAAAATCATGGCATAAAGACATTGATATCATAAACACTTTCATAGATTTAGTATATCTAAAGTGAAAAAAGCAACGAGAAAGACAAAAATAGAAAAGACCATATCATATAGCAATAGAGGTTTGGAAGTGTTTGGAAGATACCGTGTTATTTTGGTTGATAAAGTTCTTCAAGAAAATTGTAAAATCGAAAAAAAAATGCCAAACAAATAGAGAAATTATGTAATATATGTTTATCAAAATGAATTAAATATATAGAGCTACACTAATTATTATGAGTAAATTTATGAGCCATAGTACAAAACTTTGAAAAAGATTGATCACACAAAGATTAAGGCATGAGACAAATATACCGAAAAACCAATTTGGATTCATGCTATGATGCTCACCACTTAAACTACTTTCATACTTAGACAATTGATGGAGAAATATAAATAATGAAGGGTCTCCACATGGTATTTATTGACTTAGAAAAAGTTTATAATAGGCTCAAGAGAGCTAATTGGTGAGTGTTGAGAGAGAAATGAGTTTCAAAATGATATATCGATATGATTAGGTATATGCATGAGAAAGCAATAAAAAATATGAGTCAACTAATAAAGAGACGAGTGACTCCCCAATTATTGTAGGCTTGCACTAGGGTCAACATTAAATTTGTACCTTTTTGCATTGGTTATAGACAAAGTAACAAGACATTTGCAAGAAAAGATTCAACAGTGTATGTTGTTTGTAAATGACATAGTTTTAATTAACAAAATGAGGGATGATGTAAACACAAAGTTGGTTTTATAGAAAGGTTCTTTTGAATTTATAGGATTTAAATTTAATTGAATTAAAATAAAGTATAGTATAAATTTAATAACAATAGGAGTATGAATGGGGAATTAGTAAAGATTATTGACCAAGAAGATCCCAAAATGACTACTTTAGATATCTCATGCCGATCATTTATGAGAGTGGAGACATTGAGAAGGACGTTGCCCATAGAATTCAAGCACGTGAAAGAAACGGAGATATGCCTTTGAAGTTTTATGTGGTTGTCATGCACAACTTAAATTAAAAGGAAAATTTTATAGGATGGTTATTAGACAAGTCATGCTTTATAAGAATGAATGTTGGAAAGTTAAAGTACAACATGTTCATAAAATGAGTGTAGTCGAAATGAAGATATTAAGACAAGTGACAAGATGAGAATTGATAGAATTAGAAGTAAATGCATTCAAGGAAAAATGGAGACCAAGAACCATTTTGGTCCGTAGAAGTGAGTTGATACAAGTTGAATGCTCCGAAAAAGGAAGGAGAAGTCTCAAAATAATGTTAATAGAACTAGCAGAAAAAAAGAAAGAAAGAAAGAAAAAGAAAAAACAACATGATAATCTATAATCAACTAAAGGTCTTGATAGAGTGAAATGGGAGAACAAGATTTATGTAATCAACCCCAATTAATTGGAATAAGGTTTAGATAACGGCAACAACGAAGATGTTGTTGTGGGACACCCACAATCTAATCTAAATTAACTTGACCTTAACTACGTTTGATTCCCCGGGTTGGGCTTGGGTTGGGTAGCTTGGGTACGTCAGGCCTAGTACATACTCCTCTTGAGGTTGGAATGGGCTTGGGTTGACCCTCATCCCAGCCCAACTCACCTGAGTTGCACCACTGATCAACTGTAGCAATGCACTCGATATGATATTGTTGCCCTCCTGATGAGCAGATTGATCTTTTTTTTTTTTTTTTTTGGGCTAGGATACACACATGGTGGGGCCCTCTTGTTGGGTAGCCTGATCACGCATATGATATGATAGGTTGGCAAGTGAGCCTGGAGCCCAAAAGTGACTTATAGTCCTATCTCCACCTTTGGCGAGCCCACCGATGGTAGTGAAATTGTTTGTCCTCTCTACCCTACATGATGACTCTTTGAGAGCTTGTATTTGGACTGAATTAGAATCCAAATCATAATTATCATGAAACCAATGTGAATTGGAATCCTCAATCATGTTTGGTAGTAGCATTGGAATGCAGTGGAATATAAAACTCGTGTTTGTATGCTTGTAATTGGAATGCATTAGAATTTTTTGATATATTTATAGGAATTTAAATTTGATTAGCTAAATCAAATTTAATAATTTAAATTAGTTTGCATAGAAAAATGCTCGCATGGGAACTCAGGAGCACTTTTTGACATGTGGTGTCAGCACAAAATATGAACAATCCACTAGATAAGTTACCTCATGCAACCCTTAATGTCAAAAAGTTGGCTCGATCCAAATATATGGCGAGCCATAGCAAAGAGAAGAAAATCAAGTTAAGAAATTTCATGTCTCTTTGTTATCGTCCACTAGAATTTTGGATTAAGCTAACTTTTGGGCCATAGGTGATTTAATGAGGTAATTTATCCAGTGGACTATTCGGATTTTGTGCTAACATCACATGTCAAAGGGTGCTAATAAGTTCCCATGAGAACCCATTCCCATGTGAGCATTTTATATTTTACATGTGTCATATTCAATAAAACAATTACAATAAGCCCATTGAAATATGCACCATGGCCCAAATTGAGGAAATTCCAAGCTATAAATGGCCTACAAATGTAAAGATTACAAACAGGTGAGTCGCCAATATTTTTTAACCATCCGTTTAGATGGCCAATGTTTGGACAATTCAAATCTATTAAAAATGAAATTCATATTTCAATAATGCTTAAAGAAATAATTCATTATATAATTGTTATATTTTTTTTCTTTTCTTTTCTTTTCTTTTCCTACCAATCTAATAAGAACTTCGTAAATTGTTTTTAAAAAAGGTTTGATCAGGTCCACATGCTCCTAGGACTGGGCGGAAGAGAAATTTGATGACGAATGGGCAGCCAACACAAGAAATTCCACGGGTAACCAGGACAAGCTCGTGATGATTGCGACCTGGCCCAACCCTCCATCAGATGGTTAGATTTCATTCAATTCGGGCCCATACAGCTTCTTCTTCTTTGATTCCAGATAAAGAGAATCCAAAATATGGAAATCCTCCATGAATAGAAAACTGAGGAATCCAATCATACTTCTATTGTTTTATTTGAAGTGCAGTTTTCCATGAAAACGTCAACCAATCAAAGGACGAGAGTCGTATCTCATAGCCTAGAAATGAAAATCAAGCCCAAACAAAGGAAAACTCAATTCCAATAGAAACCAAATTCATTCGCAAAAGAAGAATTATCTCAATCCAAATACTGCCTAAGATCAGTTTGGTTCACCCAACAAAAACAATGTATTCTAAAATGAGAATCTCAGACTGGTCTTATCTAAATCAGAGCAAGAGATGAAATCCACACAAACAAAAACCTAGAACGACATTCACAATCAGCAATGTTTGGATGTGCATGTTTTCCACTGCATGCTGCTCTTCAAGCATATCTGCCATGGAACAGTTGCTAAATCATGGCTGAGAAGCATTTATCACTGTTTAAAAAACCCAAATCAGGTCGGGCATCTCTACCCGTTTGGATTGGGACCATGGATTCGTGACTCATCGTGTTAACTTGGACTTGGTTGGGACCCGTCGAACAAGCATGTGAGTTTCTACAACAGTTGTAGGAGAGCCCACACAACAAAAAGATGCAGGGCCCACCGTTATGCATGTGACATCCATTTACACCAGCTTACATTATGACATGGGGCCAAAAATAAGACCAATCTAAAACTCAAGTGGGCCGCACCGCAGAGAAAGGTGGGGGGATAGGGACACCTGCCAATGAAACCTTCTTGAGGCCCACCAAAGTTTTGGATTTCCCATCATCCTGTAGGAGACACCTTACGAAAGGGAATGGCATACAAACAGGGCGAGCACCGAAGTTTCAATGATGGCCTACTACAGTTTTTGATCAGCCTGATTTTTTTTTCAGCTCATGTTACAAATTATCTGCATGGACAGAATGGATATCACAAAAACATTAGTGGGCACCACAAAGCTTTTTGTTGCACAAGTTAGGCCACGTCAACCTAGGGCCCACCCATACAAACCCTAGAAGCTCATCAGGTGTTCATGTTCGCAAGAGAGTAGGATTCTTCTCCAAAAGAAGTAAAACATATGTTTTCTGAGGTGATTTGTATGCATTTCCAGGAGGGGCGATCCAGTGCTACCAGTACCAGGATAAGTTACAAGTTGACCATGGTACTGTGGTACCCACATGGTGCCTGTATGACATCCAACCCACTCCAAAAGGTGTGCCCCACCACAACGGTCAAGACACCTCCATAATCAGGCTGATCCAACCATCAGGTGTGCCAGCAAGGAAAAAATGAAGAATCACAGAGATGCAAATTCAGGTGCTAAGGCCTGCCTAATGATTGTTGCCAGATTTTTTGGGGGTCCCATCACCATGGTGGGGCACACCTTTTGGATGGATTGGATGCAACAACCACACAGAACACAGACCTAATCACTGGAATTTGATGGTTTTAGGGCAGGTGTAAATTGTTTTCTATAGTGATGTCTAACCTGATGATTGGCCTGGCCTGATTTTGAAATGAGGAGAAAGATTAAGATGGGGCACACCTTTTGGACCATTTAGATGTCAAACACACACCATGTGGGCCCCAGAACAGCCTGATACCACATAACTTATGGTAGTACGGGTACACAACTGAAGCGTCTTCCATTTCAATAGTAGATTTTCTTTTTCTTTTTCTTTTTTCTTACAAACAGGAAACTAACCCTGTTTGGTACCTAATCTGTACATGTGGGGCAATGGTTGGTTCATCCCATCCATTGTTTTAATGGTCCCCATCTTGGATGAACCATGCCCAAAAAATATCTTGAGTTGGTCAACTCTTAACCCTTTTTTCTATTTTGGGCATGTAAATACATGGTTAAGAAGAAATGCACCAATAATCCACATTCAATGGTGAAAAGACAAGATTTAATAGTTAGAATCTTCTAATTTGAGAGAGATTTCAGGCATGGTTCAACCATCAGATCAATGAAGGGACAAACCAACAACGGGCCCCACATGTACAGAATAGCTACCAAACAAGTAAGTTCCCTGTTGGTAAGGAACAGGAAACTCTGCCTCTACACAACAATCTAACAATCACTTCAACATGCATTCAAACAACGGATCCAAAATCATAAAAAAAAAAAAAAACCGGATCCAAAGGCGAGACAAAATTCCAGTCCTTATTTTTCCATGAAGGAAAAAAATAAATAAATCCTGCAGAAATTTCAAATACCTTGATTCAAAATTACAAGCCAAAATGGACTCAAGGATACATTCTCTTCCTCTTTGTGTTCTTCTGTAAGGTTTTAAATAATAGAAGCATCGAGCTACTAACCTCTCTCATGTGGTTATTGAATCATGAATCCGCCAACTATTCTCTCTAGATTCACATACGAGATCGAAGCTAGCTGATCTGGCAACAAACAGAAGACCAGCATCGCAAGAAATCACGCTCATCGTTTGTCAGTCTGCAGCCATGAATGGATCAGTTTCTCCAAGATCAGCAACCAGAGGTTCTAATTCAGAAGTTTCCTCCTCTGGTGGTGCGAAGTAAGTTGGAAATGGAAGCAACGAAATATCAGGTTTCTTGTAGACGGCATCCTTTATGAAGACAAAGTTCCCTTCAGCACCCGGAACCTGTAAAAAAGCAGGACGAGATCCACAAGAAAAATGTGGGACCCGAAAAATCAAGAGGAAGCTACAGTGGGATGATACTGGGGCTTGGCTCCTATGACTGTTCACCACCATTTTAAAATGGCGGTGACTCCTCAATCATGCACATGACATACTTGTACGGCAATCAAGACCGTCAAAATCACTAAACCAATGTGAGTGGATCATACTGCAAAAATTACACTGAGGAGATGATACTACCCAACTGATTTGCACTTGGAATTTGGACCATTCACTATTTTACTTTTGACCATCCATCTATAGCCATCAATGGATGGTTAAGATTGCATGATCAGTCTGGTTTTAGATATGCTCCATCCACAATGTACAAGAGTGAGTCTAGCCCAGATGATATGGTAGCATTTCCCCCATCTTTTATTTACTTTATTTATTTATTTGCGAGAGAAGACAAAATCGGAGAGTTGGGGATAGTTGCAGAGAAGAACGTACTTGGCCTCGCACCCACATCAAGTTCCTAGCTGGGTCTATTTTGTAGACCCATACATTTTTAACCGTGCACTGTTTTCCTCCCATGCGCCCAGGCATTTTCTTGCCTTTGAACACCTGTTTAAGCATTAAAAAAATGATAATCTTTTAAAATTTACTTTCAGCAAGTTGAATGAGACACCAAGTTGTTTCTACCACTGGATTGTAAACTTCAAAGTTCCAAAACCCAGGTAAATATATAGTACATGGTGAGCACAATACTCACACCAAAGTACTGACTGAAGATAATGCCTCGAAGAAGCAAGTTTCTTGAGAGTATAATCCCCACGGATGCCAATGGGTGAGGCCTGACCCACCAAAGGTTTATGGCCAGACTCCTGAAACTGATGGGTTGGCTCTGAAGTTCATCACTGGTTACTAATCAGGCCAACCCAGGTCCAGACCACTGTGATAGTCATATCTTTTAAACGTATGTTTTCTTTCTACCACGTGCACACACACACACAGACATCTTTGCCTATCCATACAATATCATACCTTCCCAGGAGCATCTCTCTGACCGGTAGAACCAATGCTTCGATGGGACAGTGAAGCACCATGAGATGCAGGCATTCCAGAAAATCCATGCCTCTTCATCCCACCCTATTAATGAAGGAAAAAGAATTTATTTCAGCAGATAAAACAGATCTGATACGTGCAACTTTAAAACAATCAAGAAAAGCGTATGTTGTTGGAGTAATAGATCATAAGTGACAGAAAGCAAGTCAACACGAAAGGAAAAAAGAAAAAGAAACATATCCAACTAGTTTTATTTCGATGTAGATAACTCCAGAGATGGACTGTGCCTAATTGTTTTCTTTTTCTTCTTCTTCTTCTTTTTTTCTTTTGGAAGGGTAAACTGGATTTTATTATGAAAAAATACTAGAAATTAGACCAATTTTTTAAAAAAGACTACAAAAAAGAAAAAGATTTCTTTTGTGGCTATACATATTGCAGTTGATTAGATGGACAAATTAGAGAAAAAGTGTGCATAGGAAATAACAGAATATTTGGTGCACAACAAGAGAAAATACCATCTCACATGGATATCAAGAAGGTATGAATCTAATTTCAGGTAGCCAACTCTCATCCATATGACGGTTAAAACAAGATATACCCACAACTAAATCCCTTTTACTCTTTCTCCAAAAATAGGACCCTTACATATCAGAGAACCTAATAGAGCCACGGAAGGGAAACTCCCACCAGATCTACTCGTCAATACTACGTTGACAGTATTTCCATAGGAAACATAACCAACAACTTTTACTTTGATGCAGACACATCCAAAGGTCCTAAATAAAGCAGCTTCCCAGTTTAATTGGCTCAAAACTTACTAAAGGTGTGTTTGATTTTTCAATTCCTTGGTAAATACCAGTAAATAGTTCATTATTGTTATTTACGTCCGTTTGATTTACAGGGGGGGGGGGGGGGGGGGTATTTCCACCTTGAAACTTGGTCCAGAAAAGGTTGATTTAAATCAGTGGGGTCCACCGTGATGTATGTGACATATCAACACCGTCCATCTGTTTTACCTGAACATTTTAGGGCATGAGCCCAGAAATGAGGCAGATCCAAAGCTCAAATGGCCCACACCATAGGAAATCGTGATCATAAAAGGTTTTTAACGGTAGGTTTGTGTGGCGTGGTCCACTTGAGCTTTGGATCTACCTCAATTTTGGATTCACGCCCTAAAATCATCTTGCAAAATGGATGGACAGCATGGATAAGCCACATATATCACAATGGGCCCCACGCGAAATTCGCACCCTCCTTGATTTTAGTGTCAAAAAGCAAATAGTCATTGTCAGCATAGAAAAAAGTGCAGGAATTACCTTGGTAATTAATCATTGCACATTTATATGTAAATACATGGGGGAATTGAAAAACAAACACCCCCTAATGATGCAGAAATTTAGCTACATTGTGGTTTCTTTGCACCAATCGAGTGGGACATGAATACAAACCATTTTAAATTCCATTTGGTTAGTGTCCTCCATGTCTCATCCTACATACCATCACGGACAAAGAATGGGTGTCACTTGGAAACCCATGGTTTGATTGTTCTACCCTGGAACCCTCATTTTCATCTTCATTTTCATCTTCACCACCAGACTAGTAATGAAGGGAATGTATCATACTTCGCATTAAAAATATCAATTCTCTTCCAAGGAAAGCATAGAGTTCCACTCCTATTGAAACCCTCACTTCCACAATTACCGGCTCAAGGTAGAATTGTCCGATATAGAAAACAGTAGAGGACTCGAAGCAAGATTAGGCATTGGCGGGGAAGATATTATGTAGCATATATTCTCTGAGTTCATGAATGAGGCAATAGTATGCTCCCAATTGAAAACTGAAATGATACATCAGTCAACAAAATAAGGCATTGGCTGTCTAAGAGTGTTAAAAAGTGGGTTGTACGTATATAGGAGTTGGCATGCAAGTATTCATTTTGGAAAACCTGCGTTGCACCTTTTCTTTGTATTTTGTTTGGGTTAAGTGTGGCTATAAATAAAGAATGAAGAGAGGAGTCAAGCACCACTCTCTTTTGTCTCTCTTCTCTACTTCCTCTCCACCACAAAACATAACATGAGTCACATGACAGAGGTGTCCAGATATGGATTTCTGCATCTTCAAAATTAGTTTCCAGGGCCTGATGATATCGAACATTTGAGGTACAATGTTTACACAACTAGTACAATGGAATGATTCACAACTGCTTGAAAGCTTGAAATCCTAATGGTAAGTGAAGACTGCCCCTGCATTCATGATTACCACTGTTAAATTGTATGGGGAGATGTATTTGGAATGGTCACAATCACAGAAGATCTTCGCCGTCGTCTAAGCCTCTCCCAACTAATTTAGGTCAGCTACATAATCCTTTTCCACCATTCCACTACAAGGGCCAATGCCATATTGTTCAGATTCATGTTGGGAGTTTTGGCATAAGTTTGACACCGGCTGCTAAACTAATGTTACCCTCTTTTTATCTAGGCTGGGGACCAGCAATGAGAGCATAGAACTCCCACAGACACAATGTAATAGACCATTACATAAGTTGATTACCATCAAGCACTATCTAATAGTCTATTACTTTTTGTTTACACACGCACTCACACCCCATTGGGATTTCATGACAATGGGTACTCGAACCCATGACCTCGTGTTGGGACTCTTGTGAGTCTACCACCAAGGCATGAGTAAGGACCCTATCACATAGGTTGATAACAACAAATTTATATTAAAAAAAATAATAAAAAAAAAAAAAAAAAAATCCCAAAGAAGATGCTTTTTTTAATGGTAATAGTGATATATTCATTAGAATGACAAGCAGTCATTTCAAGACTACTGGCCAGATAAGAGGACTCACTAATGGACAGTTCTATTCCTTCCACGCTGACAAGGAAAACCCATTGCCCAAAACACCATATATCCTTTGCTTTCTGAAAAACCAAAGCTGCAGATTCTGCTTTGTTATTAAATGCCTGTTATTTCACTCTTTTCTTATTGACCACAAAACGATAGAGCCATCAAGTGCCACAATTGGCAAAGATGTTTATCAGAAGCAGAAAATAATTGGGATATACTACCAGAAGTAAAAAGATGACAACTGCTGATGACCCACTGCAACAGTTCTAGAAGTGAAAATTCAACGGTTGTCTCTCCTTTCCATGCAACTCAGAATCACATGGCTACTTTATCTAAAAACCGCAGAGGACATATGGGATAATGCTGTCAAGATTGGAAGATCCTAACCTTTGGATCAATGACCCTCAAAAAGATGGTTAAGGAGACAGTCCATATTCATAGCAAAACACTTCAACAATCAAAGGGTAGAAAACTTGAAAATATTCCAATGTTGGAAATTTTAGTGTTCTCCATCCACAGTGAGGCCAATCATATAAATGGTTTGGACCGTTGAAACATGTGTTCAGGATCCTTCGCATTAACAAACAGTACAATTGCTGCTGATCAGGACCCCAACAGAAGACTCCTTACCACAATCCAATTACATACTTCTATAGGGAATAATGCACAAAAGCAAAAAGAACGTAATAACATATTTATCTCAATAATAATGGTAGTATGGAAAATCAAGAGATAAAGAGTGAGAAACATGCACAAGTTAAGAATTTGGGTACCTGAAAACCTTTTCCCCGTGTGATTCCTGTGACATCAACATACTGGCCAGGAACAAAATGGCGAACGGTGATCGGAGTACCAACAGGAAGAAGTGCATCTTCTGTCACAGGAAACTCCCTCAACTTCCTCTTCAGAGGAACACCTTGAGCTCTAAAGTGACCCATTTCAGGTTTTGTCAAGTGTTTCACCTTTTTTTGCCCTGCCCCGATCTAGCTAACACCATAATGAAAACATTGCTCAAGATCCCACCACAATCCAAAAAATATAATGAAACAGTAAAAATAGCACCACAACTGAACAAACACTTGAAATCACAATAAGAACTCAAAAAAATTTATCAAGAAAAAAAATAATCAAACACGTGATAAGCACCATAACAAATTTACCAGCTGACAATCTTATCCAAAATAAAAAAGATAACAAGCTCACAACAAAACAAAATGGTTAAACAATAAACACAGAGTTCACCACTTCCAACACATGCATGATAATTATATTATTATAAATAAACACATGATAAGTTTATTTTTTATTTTGTCATGGTTCGGTGATCTAGAGCACTGGTCTGTTGGCCCACTTTGGATGAACCATCCCACAAATATCTTCCAGGTAGGAATGCCCTGGCCACCAGGGATTGTCCTGTCAAGGAAAATTGTGGCATGGTCCATTATCAGTGAGACACACAAAGCAGCTGTATGGATCACTAACCATGGGTGATGGGTCCCGGTGGTGAAAAGTAAAACCCTGAGTACTCTGTGCATATCCTTAGGTCAGATCTTATAATTCTCAGTCCTCAACCAAAGTACATGCATAGTAATCAGGTTTTCAGTTTGTACAAGCAGGGCCCACAATTCAGTAATCAACAAGCAACCTGATGTGAGTGGATCATGGCCCAAAAGCCTTCCACAATGGAAAATCACAGCAGGCAATCTTGGGCTTTTTCTCAGCTGAACATAGACTCTGCATTTCTCTTCTTAACTGTCTAGTTGTGGCACACATTGAAATAAACCATTGTCCTAAAGAAGAATCGTTCAGTCCTTAGTCCATCCGCTGTGGGTTCCAAGAGATCGATGGTCCAGATCTCTGAACCATGGGCCCAGCTGTACAAACTGAAAATCCAAGTACAGAGAACATTATCTTGGGCAAGGATCATATAATTCCTCACTGAAAAATATACCCAAAAACAGTTTGAGGCCAGCTGCATGTGGGGCCCACCATAGTGTGTATATGGCATCCAACCTGTCCAGCAGGGCCACTCCACCTTGAGCGTTGGACGCCCCAAAAATCAGGCTGATCCAACTATTATCTGGGCCACCACATGAATTTGGAGGTTTTTGGGTTGTTGTGAATTGTTTTCTATGTTGTAGCCCACCCAATAACTGGATAGGTTTTATTGGGGCATCCCATCGTCATGGTGAAACTCAATGAGCGGTTTGGATGGCATACATAAAACAAGGTAGGCTCCACGCAGGAAATAGTGTATAAGCAGGTGATAATCAGAAAAGAAAAGCAGAGGGATGTGTATTTTTCACAATTCTTCAATCGTACCTGCAATGCCGTGATTCCTTCCTTCTCGATCGTCTTCACCTGCGTTATGATATTATCGTCCAACCAAAGGATCGAGATCGGGACCCGCTCCCCCCATTTGTCCCAAAGCGCGGTCATCCCGCACTTGACGGCGATCGCACCAGTACGTTTGGAGGTGGGCCGCATCACTCTCGGCGTCGCCTCGATGATCGTCGATGGCCCGTCGGCATCCGATTCGTATGAGGACAGGGACTCTGCGCTGAAGTTCCTGAAATGGACGGTTGGATTTGCTCGCGAAAGGATGGATAGAGATCGGAGACGAGAGAGGAGACCTCTTGATGCCGCGGACATGGCGACTGATGGACGGGTGGGATTGTCAGGAGGAGGAAAGCGGGGGAAGAGAGATGGAGAAAGGAGGGGAGGTCATGGTGTGCGCAGGTTAAGGGTTTTGGAGGGTGTACGTTTAAGGGTTTTTGGAGAAGTTCAAATGAGGGAGGCGTTTCTCTCCGTAGGGTTTTAGTCGCTGCTAGATGGAAATGTTAAAGCGCCTGGCGAGGAAATTACCGAATTGCCCATGATATCCCCGGTGGTATGTGCGAGGCCCCACCATCTTTATTTTTACAATGCTGGGACCCGCTTCATATTGTACGGACGCGGATTTCATCGGTGGCCCACCGTGACGTGCGTCCTTAATATCATCTGAATCCATCGTTTCACCGGCTTATGTTAATACGTGAGACCAAACTAAAGCCAATCCAAGACTTAATTAGCCTATGTCACAAGAAACCGTTAAATATTTTATATTAGAGGTAAAGTTTTTATTATTAAAAACATGGTGTGTGTGGCATGCTCACCTATGCATTTATGGACGTGTGTACTTTTGCACACGTGTCATGGGTGTTGAATCTGAACAGTTCATAAGATGCGGAATTCCATAAAACCTTAAGGGGTGAATTTTTACGGTAAAATAAGATTCTAATGAGTCATACTAATGAAAAATTCAAATCAAGAAAAAAAAACTGTTTGCATTTTTATGCCCACCAAAGTTTTGGTTCATAGTAAAAATTTTTACCGGAGAGTTTTACGAGATTCTGCATCACGTGAACTGTTTAAAGTTTCAAGACTCATCAGATATGATGAGTTCTCGTAAAAGTTTGCAGGTGAGCTTTTCGTGTGTGTATATATGAGTCATGCTCTCCTGTGCACATGCGAACCTTTGCACACGTGTCATGGGTGTCTAATCTAAACGGTTCATGTGATGCGGAATCCCATGAAACCTTATCTGAAAAACTTTCATCCAATATAAAATTCTGATGGGCCCCAGTAAAGAGAAATGCAAATCAAGGGAGAAAATTGTTTTCATTATTCATGGCCCATCAAGTTTTAGATCAAAGTAAAACTTTGTCTTGGGAGGTTTCACAAGGTTCTGCTTCGCATGAACGGTTCAGATGTTTGATCCAAATCACGTATGATGGGTTGTCAAAAAAGTTGGTACGTAGTACGTACGAACCGGTTCACAGTGAGCGTTCCGCTATATATATATATAAATTAAATGATTAATATACACTTGTGATATATGGGCCACCATATACAATATATGGTATGTTCAATTTATCTATCATGTGCCTCTTGGATTCTCTCTTATGGCAAAGGGCTTAATTGATCATCAAATGGGCCACACAAGAGGAAAATATGAAACATCCACCACTAAAAACTTTTATATTACATTTGAGGTCCACTGTGATGAGTGGAGGACATCTAATTTGTCCACTGCATGTATGTTTTAATGTTATCATATGGTGGAAATTTTTTTTTTTAAAAAAAATGCCCTTTTTACATTATTTGCATATTCAAGGATTCATTGCTCCAATCTCCATGTGGTGTTATTACTTTATATATTGTAAATATTTTACAAGTTAGTCAAATACATAATTTACTTGCTTATAAATGAATTATCACTTAAAAGCGAAATAGGTGTAAACAATTTATATTTTAAAAAAATATACAAAATTAGAGTATTTACAATTTAAAATTTTATGGGCACCCAAGCCATCTTTGAAGTTTTCATGACTAGTTCTCACCCAACCACTTCTATGAAATGGCCCATTGGAGGTTTGGATCGAATTGATTTTTGTGATCACATCTTAAAATCAGTTGGCACAGATGATGGAAGTTGTTGTCACATCAAAATGGGCTCTGCACACCTATTTGTCGAACATGCTACATACGACAAGGGTCCGCTTCTTCGTTTTTTTCACACACACACCACACACACTCACGCTAGTGGAATTTTGGGTACTTGAACCCTTAATTGAGAGTTGAAACTCCTGATAGTCTACCACCCGAGCAAGAATAAGGACCCTACAATGGGGGACCGCTTGGATGTGTGTGAAATAGGGTTCTCCACAAGCTATAAGGCACCTGTTGTCTTGAAGAAACTATTAAGGTCATGCTATCCTAGACTCGTACTATTTTCAATTCATCAAACACTTGGAACAAGCAAAATGTAGTGAAGCATGTGTATCAACATGTTGGGTCATATGGCATCCATGCCCAAACTAACCCGTTTGGGTCATGCCGGATCCAAGTCTTGTCTAGGGGCAATTCTCATTCTCCGAGTCTCAAACTTGGATTTGATTGGGATGAGCACCCATGGGATCTTTGAATGTAGGATTCAAGTTAGCTTTGGACAAATAACAACATTTACAGGTCAAATCACCTGATGGATTGATTAGACTGTTTATGTTAGAATTGGCTACGACATGGTAGCAAAATCTCCATACGAGACAGTAACCATCTTTGGTTATTCTCACGGTAAAAGAAATCCGAATTTGGATAGTCATGATTAACCTGTGGAAGTTAAGCCCAATGGGTTACAACGAGGATACATGCATCATGTACTTAGTGCACGTAGAAAATCTAGTTGTTCGTAAAAAAAAAATAAAAAAAAATTAATAAATAAAAATAAGGCCTTATGATTAATTAAGGAGGTGATTCGAACAAAACAGGGTCACAACCAGCTGTAGGTTTAGCCAACCCACCATGGTGAGTTGCATAAGGCGTACAGCCAGAGACATCCACAACATAGAATAATGGTTGGCGAGGGAGATGGCATTGTTCTCCACATCTTTCTTACGGGCATTGATCTCTTTTCGACCGCTCTTGGAAGAGCTCGATTCGGGAGTCGATGAACTCCATCAGCTCAGGAGAATTGAGGCGGATTCTCCCAGCATAGATGTGCTCGGTCTCTTTGATATCTTCATCTAGATCTTTTTGCTGGACTTGGAGAGTACGCAGCGCCATCTTGTTGAAGTGATGATGTTGATTTTAGTAGGGAGGTTGGTTCCAATTAATGTCATAGAGGTCAAAGAGATTGGCAACCTTTCTACAAATGATGACTTTCTCATACGTCATGTCAGATGATTGAACCCAAGGGTTGACAACCCCAAGTGCAAGGTTGTAATATAGTAATAACTTGACGAGACTGAGGTTGAATCCTTTAGGAATGAGGAACACAACCCATAATTAATCTAAAGGTAACAGTTTGTTTGGAATTTTAATCCACCGAGTTAAAAATGGTTTTAAAACAAATAATAAAATAACCAACGATCTAGGAATCCACTTAAAACAATTATAATATCGTATTTACTGATTCAACTTTTGTAACTCAAATTGAATCGAAGCTCTATGTTATCAAATCGGAAAATAATTATTATTGGGGAAAAATATGACAAGTCTGGAGACCCGGTTATGGAATGGACCAACTCTACTGATACGGCCCGGGATTCTGAGGCAATAAGCCTGATCGAGACAAAAGAACTAAATGCCTCAAGGAGAGACTCAGCTCAGGTTGCGGGGAATGAACCCCGACCGAGACTTACAGAGTCAGGAGCCATAAGAAAAATATATAAGATACATGAAAGTTGACTTGGTAGACGAGGCAACAACATCTAAAAGGTTGATTGAGGCTTGAAGCTTAGAGGTCACTTGACCAATCACAAAATCGACTCATAATTAGGTCGGTTAGAAGGTCGGTTATCGGAATTGTAAGACCCGTATCCTATACCGTACCGTTCCGTTGGCTTCCACGATCCTTCCGGTCGAATTCCGACAATCTTCGACCCATATTCGACGTTTACTCTCGAACCTAAGCCGAGTCCTGTATATCAGAGACGACTCGACCCGAAATCTATACGTTAGCGACCGCGCCGTCGCCGCGGTTCTAATGCCGCGACTCGCGCACTGACCCGATACCTAGGGAAGAAGATGTAGGCCCGCGTTCAATTCGAATAAAACACCGCGTATTATGAATCACGAGGGAATCTCTACGAGATGTCCCATCAATCAATCAATCACTTATGTCAAGTATAAGTCAAGTCACTCCATACCCAAGTACAACAACCCATACTTTTCTCTTACACAAGTAATCCCAAAGTCAACCCTCACATCACTTCACCTCTCTCTCCACCCATCCCTTCTTACAACACATCACTCCACCCATCCCCATCATACATCATCCCATCACCTCATTTTCTCTCTCACTTCTCAAATTTTTCAAGCAACCTAAACTCCATACGTCTAAACTCTCTCCCCCTCCCAAACAAGAAGTGTAGCCCACTTTCCCATACCCTCTCATCTCTCATCCCCACCGTCCAAATTCCATCAAGCACCATTAAAAGTCAAGCAAAGGAGCTAAGGAGGCTAAGGGAGCAAGGAGGAAGGCCTAGAGGTGGGTGATCAACCGTTAGATTTCAAATTTTATAAAAAACCCTTGCAGTGGGGCCACAATGATGTATGTATTGTAGTGAGGGGCCCATAGTGGTGGGGTCCCTCTATCTTACCGGTGTTCTCTCTCTCTCTTCCTTTTTCTTTGATGTGATTTCTTGTGGCCACTATGTGCAAGGTGATCTTGGCCGCCTAATCGTAAGGCCCATCTTGCAACGGGTTATTTGGACGGTCAAGATGATGGGAAATCACAAATATCATGTTGATCCAGAAGGTGGGCCACGTGCTTGTGGGAATCACCTTAATGTGTGGGCTACGTGCATGTGGGACCCACACAATGCATGTGTTTATCCATGATCGTCCAGCGTCTCTGGACGCTGGACGCGTGCGTGGCTAACATGGAGACGAGTACTGACAAGGGGTGTGTATTAACAGTAAAGAAAAAGATTGCTTTTGAATGTTATGGGGTGGGCCGCTCATGCAAGCCCCACCTTGATGTACTTACTTGATCCAAGCTGCCCATCCTCTTCCTCAGATCATTTTAGGCGTTGAGCCAAAAAATGTGGCTGATCTGGTTCCATGATAGGCTTTGGTATAGAAAATAGTGTCCATATCATTAATATACTCCCTATTGTTCTTATATATCTAAAAATCATCAAATATTGGACTCGATAGGTTTGTTTCGAGCCGTGGGGACCAATAGCTGGTGTGGATCTTGCTGATGCAGGCCTCACCCATGAAGAACCGCGATAAAACGGTTTTAGAAAAAAAAAACATATGTAAAGCAGCTCTGACGCTGCTGCTGCACAAGAGCAGGCAGCGCCTGCGTCTGCACGACGGGCGAACGGGCGGGCGGGCCTCACGGCTCAGCTGTGGGCCCCACCATGAAGCGTTTCGAACATCAACACATGGCATTTGATGGGTCCCCTTTATCTATGGGGCGTCCCCAAAAATCATCCGTATACGGAACTCAGGTGGGCCATACCATCTAAATCATGTGAAACATGCCTAAATCATATAAAAGCATTTGGTGTGGGCCACCTGAGTGTTGTATGTGGTTGAAACTTGGTCTGGACCCTCAGCCAAGCGGGATGTGCATAATGAGTGGGCTGGATTGGTGAACCACCTTATGGTGGGCCCCCGACCGTGGCCTCATGAATCGGTTGAATGGCTAATAAACATTACGGTGGGTCCCTGATCCTACGTAACCTTATGAAACCTTATGAATAGGTTTGGATGACAAATAAACATTCCAGGGGCCCCATCGGACAGCCCCACTGTGATGTGTGCACGACCCTACTGTGGGGTGTGCACGGCCCACCATGATGCGTGACTTGTATATCCATGCCATCTATTATGGTGGGCCCAGAATCATGTGACCCTATGGACAGGTTTGAATAACAAATAAATATTATTGTGGGCCCTACTCTGGTCCACGTGACCTTATGTACAGGTTGGATGGAAATTAAATATTATGGTGGGCCTTCCATGCCCCAATCAAAGAGCTGGATGAAAATTGAATATCATGGTGGGCCCCTGGCTCACGTGCTCTCACCAACAGTTTGGAAAATAAATATTATAGTGGGCCCTACCCTGACCTTATGAATAGATTGGATTACAAATAAACATTACCGTGGGCCATCCACATAACCTTATGAGTAGGTTGGACGTAAACAGCAGGGTGGGCCCAGTCTGAGTGGCCTCATGAATAGTTTGGATGGCGAGCCAACGTCACTATGGGCTCTAGGTCCACATGACCTTATGGACTGTTTGGGTGGCAAATAAACATCACTGTGGGCCTGGACAGATTGGGTGTAAATAGACATTTTAGTGGGCCCCTATTTACATGACCTTATCAACAAATTGGATAGGAAAATAAATAGTATGGCGGGCCTCACTTGAGGCTCACTTAGATGCATATGAGCTGATGTGTTTAGGCCCATCTTGATGTATTTTTAGGCCCATTATTGAGGCCCACTCTGATATATATGGGCTCATGTATTTAGGCCCATCTTGGCATGTATATAGGCCCAACGTTGAGGCCCACTTTGGTATATACAAGGCCTATGTGATTAGGCTCATTTGAGGTACATAAAAACTCATATGATTAGGCTCATTTTTAATGCATTCTAAGGCCCATGGGTGATGGCCCATTGAAAAATACCTAAGGCCCATTGGTGAGGCTTATTGGGGGTGGCCCACTTGATGAATATAAGGCCCATGAAATACGACCCATTTGATGTATTTGAGGCCCAATGGGATGTACCTAAGGCACATTGCAACGTGTGATTCCGCCATGATTTATTTAATGATATTTAAGGCGAGTCGAGCCTTGGGAGCAATGATGGTTAGATGCCCACATTGTCAGGATGATGTCGGTTAAATGTCCGCATTGTCACTCTCCCTGAGGCCCATTGGTAGGCTCATACTTGTAGTGAGTAGGCTGTCTAGGCCCATTTTTGTTATATACAAGACCTATCTTTATATACATGTTTAGTGTAGATCCATGATTCATGATCATACGCATCATATGTATGACTAATATGTGGAGTGACTGATCATAGCATATACCTTCGGCGGAATGCTTATGGGCTCCCTGATAGGCGGAGTTGTCCTACATGAGTGCATGGTACACGTAGGACTGTTGCATGACTGGTAGTGTGACTCATGCACTTGCATTTGTATGATTGTGATTATCATATGCCCTAGCGACATCAGGGTCATAGCCTCCACAAACGCATCGTGGGTAACTGGATTGGATACCGAAAATGTTTGATTCTAACATACGGGCGCCATAGATGTCCCTGGGTGAAAATTCCTAAACTCGATGGTACTAGAGGATGACTCCAACATCGAGACCGAGTGGATACACGAGCCCGCGAGGGCCGTATACCAGCAAGCCGCGTCTCCCACTGTGTCGTGGTCGGTTGGAAAGGGGTGTGACCTTACCCGCCTGAGTGAGGGGGCAACTTCTAGGTTGAGTTTGACCAGCTTGAGGAATCGGTCCGCTATTAACGAGCCGGGCCCGATATTTGCAGGCGGATAGTGAGGTCTCTTCCGTTCTTCCAGTTGTGCGTTTGGATAGGGACGACAAGTTGGCGCAGAGTGTACTAGACCCCGGTGATTATCCAGAATGAGAATTGTACTGATATATGATGAGGATTGACATGCTTGAGTTATATCTCACATCACATGGTCTGGATATGGCCGATCGCATTTATATCTTGCACTGTGTAGTCTTGGTACGGCTGATTGCATTCATGTATTCATCAGCATGATTCCGTATTACTCTAACCCTGCATTCTGAGCACACTTATATTGCGCACACACTTACACCACCCTCTAAGCTTTCTATAAGCTTATGCACGATTGATGCGTGCAGGTAACGCCAGGACGCAGCTTTAGTCTCACCACCGTTGGAGCGTGCAGCCGAGCTTCTGAAGTTTTTGTTATTGTTACTACCTTGTATTTTCCTTTCCTACGCATTGTACTTAAAGTTTTTGATCATAGTGAATTTTGTGGTGGTGTTCTTGTGGTTATTGTTCGTGGGTTATGCTTATGTTATGCTCATTCCGAATCAAATGGATATTAGAAATCCTCCTTATAGCATCTCAGGATCGGAACCTGGTATATGGGTGCCGGGAGCCGAGAATGGGGTACTACAGATGCTTTCGGCGCCGGATTCGGTAATCGAGAATTTTGTGAGCCTGGTTTTCGAGTTTGGGGCATGACAGGAATAAGAGTGGATATCGATTACTAATCGGTTCCATTTCATCCGACAAAAGGCAAATAGCTTTGTTCTCGTGACTGGCCAAGATCCACTCAATACTTGAGTCGGTCAGGACCGAGCCAAACAAAGGAGATAGTGTGAGTGAAAACATTGTCATGAAAATCCAGTGAAAGGATTCTCAATCCTGAAAACCTCAGGATCGGATAGAGTCCAAAAATGGATTGATATCAAATCTCCAAGATACTAGTAAGAGAATCCCTGCACAACGGGACCCTCTCATTCCTATAAAAACAGGAAATCTCCAAGCTCAAAGGTACACGAAAAACCTTCTCAAAAACCCCTCTTACAAAGTCTTATTGCTGACTTTAGCATCGGAGGGTCCCCGACATTAGTCAGGGTCTCCTTGTTTCCTTTTTGTGCAGGTGGTAGGACGGAGGAGGGAGCACTAGTTTTTTACATTAACAGATTGGCGTCATCTATGAGAAGGGATACGAAAAGTCATTTTCAGGCTCTATCCAGAAGCTTCAAGCGCATTCCAATGACGAGAACTAGAAGGATTGCTCAAAACGAGCCTACTGAAGTCGTTGTTATTGGACCACCGACACTTAAAGGTCCACCGGGAAGGAACGGAGCTCAAGGAGCCCAGAACCAAGCCAATAATTGACAAGGGTCTGCCCCCCGTCCCGCAACCTTCGGTTCAACCAGGCACAATCAACAGAACCAAGGAAACGGTCGGTTAGATAAGGAAGTCTAAGAGCTCAGGACCGATCTGAACTATATGAAGCAGATGTTAGAGCAGATCCATTGCCAGCAAGTTTCGCCCCAATATGATAGTGGCGAACGAATGCTCCACAACAATTGGCCGACCCTGAGCCTGCTGATCCGCGATCTATCCCTCAGCCGAGTCAACACCAGGGTTCGACCGAGCCTATTCCTGCTCATTTGGTGATTGTCCTACTGTCAGCATCCTATCTACGACATGAAATAGATCAGAGGAGGCGCAGCAGGCCACCGGTTGAAGGTACAACTGATAGTGACAAACCTTGGAAAGCCGACCTCCAGGATTTCAGGAGAGAAATGCAGGAAGAGATCGCTGACATGAAGCAAGGCTGTGATGCACATTCAAGCAGGCCCGAGGCAAAAGTGTCTCTGTTCATGGAAGAGATAATACAAGCTCGGTTACCAGAACGATTCCGTCTTTCGCAGATTACGCCCTTCACCAGTAAGACCGATCCTACCGAGCACATCGAATCCTTTTTGACATATATGGAGCTGCATGATCCTCGGATGCTGTGATGTGTCGAGTTTTCTCCCTCACATTAGCCGATGTAGCTCAGCTTTGGTTCAAACAGTTGAAACTGAAGTCCATTAGCTCATTCTCAGAGCTCAACGATGCCTTCCTCACTAATTTTATTGGTAAGAAGAAAAAGTTAAAGCCGCCCGTGCACCCGAATAATAAGTTCAAAAAGAGGGAGAGTTGTTGAAAGAATATATCAAACGTTTCAACTTCGAATCGCTCTAAGTCTGGAAACATTCAGACGAAACAACACTTAACTCGATCATGCAAGGCGTCAGAGACAACCCATTTTTGGCATCCTTGGATAAGAACTCGCCTACTACTCTGGCCGAGTTCATGTCCCGGTCAGATAAGTACACGGATGCCGAGGAAATCCGGATCATGCGTGAAGCCACCAAAAATGCAAAAGTCCCAGCCAAAGAGTCAACAAAGAAAGAAATTGACTCGGCCAGTGAAAAGAAGCATAAAGACGATCGAACACATGATGAGCGTAAGTCAAGTAAATGGCTAGACTATAAGTTTTCAACGTATACCCCTCTCAACAAGCCGCAAGAGCAGGTTTTGATGGAAATTAAGGGCGAATGATTTGTCAACTGGCTAGATAGGCTCCAAAGCAACCTGAACTGATGGAACAAAAATAAGTATTGTCATTACCATCGCGATCATAGGCATAATATGAGTGATTGCTACCATTTGAAGAAAGAAATTGAGCAACTCATCCCAGAAGGCCGTCTAAGAGAGCACATCGAGAGAACCAGGACAATAGAAGAACGCTCGAGCCACAACCGACCTACGGAGGAAATTTGAACCATTGTCGGTGGTCTCCGAAGCAGAGGCGACTCAAACAATGCTCAAAAAAATCATGTTAGGAGCATCAGTCGACCCGAGTCTGAAATTCTGATACTAGCTCAGCCTATGAAAGAAAAGTAAAGGGAGAAATATTGCATATCGTCCACTGATGAAAACGTTCGGGGTATCTATCATCCACACGATGATGCATTGGTCGTCACCCTCAGTATAGCAAACCATAAGGTATTTCGCATTCTCGTTGATACAGGGTCATCCGTAGACATGCGGACGAACACTCTCCGAAGGAGTCATCTCATTGTCACTCACTGCTGGTAACTCTCCACACCAAGTGATAGTAACGGTCGACTTTCTGATAGTCAACCAACCATCGGTCTACAACGCTATACTCGGCCAACCCTCTCCGTGCCTTCTCCAGGTTGTGGTATGAACGTACCATCTTTCCATTAAATTCCCAACCGAGTCGGGAGTAGGAATCATAAAAGCTGATTAACAAGACTCATGAGGGTGTTACGCAACAGCCGTAAAGGCTCCAGCCGAGGTAACCATGATTGAATCATTGGACCCTCGACCCGAGACATACGAGTGAGGACAATTGGTAGAGGACCTTATCCCAGCACCCTTGGACGAGACAGGTGAGTCCAAAACCATATAGATTGGCTCGTCTCTGCAGCCGCCTCTGAAAGACAAGCTGATATCACTACTTCGACAATACGCTGATGTATTTAGATGAGGTCATGAAGATATGTCTGGGATCGATCCTTCGGCGATGACTCACCGGCTTAACATCGATCTGATCTACTGACCAATCCGACAGAAATGACGACTGCTCGGCCCCAAAAGGTACACCATTATTAAAGAAGTGGTTAGCAAGCTCCTCAAGGCTAAATTCATTGAGCAAATATACTATCCGGAATTAGTAGATAATGTCGTACTCGTTAAGAAAGCTAACGGGAAGTGGCGAGTCTATATTGACTATACCAACTTAAACAAAGCCTGCCCAAAGGACAGCTTCCCTCTTCCGAGGATCGATCAACTCGTAGATAGCATGGTAGGGTAAGAGCTTCTTAGTTTTATGGATGCTTATTTTGGATACAATTAAATTATAATGCATCAATCAGATAAATCTAAGTCTACCTTTGTCACCGATAAAGGACTTTATTGTTACCGTGTGATGCCATTTGGTTTAAAGAATGCAGGAGTGACATACCAATGGTTGGTAAATAAAATGTTCGCTCGGCAGATCGATCGAACCATGGAAGTATACATTGATGACATGCTCATCAAAAGTAGACACATGGCCAATCATATTGTTGACTTAGAGGAGATGTTTCTCATTCTTCGCAAATACTAGATGAAGTTAAACCCAAGCAAGTGTGCCTTTGGGGTCGGGTCAGAAAAATTTCTTAGATTTCTGGTCAGCTAGTAAGGAATCGAGGCAAACCTAGAGAAAGTCAAAGCATTACTTGACATGGAATCCCCAAAAACTATCAAGGATGTACAAAGGCTAACTGGACGAGTACATGCACTCAATCATTTCCTCTCCCGAGCTACCGATAAGTGTCTCCCATTCTTTAAACAACTAAAGGGTCAGTAAACGGTAGAGTGGACGGAAGAATGTAAAGCAACATTTTAGCAGTTAAAGTCATACCTCGGATCTCCACCTGTCTTATCGAAACCCGAGCCTGGGGAAGCATTGTTACTGTACCTAGCGGTTTTCGACGCAGCCATGAGCTCGGCTTTAATACGCTAGCATGAAGAAAAATAATTGCCAGTGTATTACGTCAGCAAAGCATTGTTACCGGCAGAAACAAGATATCCGCCTCTAAGAAGGTGGCCCTAGTCCTTGTCGTCTCATCACAACAACTTCGGCCATACTTTCAAGCTCATACTATCGTCGTCATGACTGACCTCCCAATGCGTCAGATCCTTCAGAAACCAAAAGCTTCCGGCCGACTAACGAAGTGGGCGATCGAGCTTAGTGAGTTCGATATTCAATACAAGCCGAGAATAGCGATAAAAAGGATAAGTTGTGGCTGACTTCATAGTTGAAGTTGCACCACAAGCTGATTCACTTACCACGCTTGGAATCGAACAATCGACGACTGCTTCTCCCGAGTCATCGCTCGACCCAATCCCCTGGAAGCTTTAAGTCGATGTCTCATCTAACTCAAAGGCAAGCGAGGCAGGAGTCGTCTTGAAAACTCCCGATCAAACCTACATGCAATATGCCTTAAGACTTGGATTTCAAGCCTCAAACAACATAACAAGATATGAAGCCTTGCTGCTCAGTCTTTGACTCGCATCCAGTCTGGGTGTTACTCATCTCAACGTATTCAGGGACTCACAGTTGGTGTCAATTAAGTCACCAGCGTGTATCAAACACGCGAAGAGCAATTGAAAGCATATATGAAGAAAGTCAATGAATTGATCGATGACTTTCAATTATGTATTGTGACACGGATCCCTCGAATAGAAAATGCTGAGCCTGTTCTACTGGGAAAACTTGCCTCTGCCGACGAAGATGACATACCCAGGTCCGTTTCAATCGAGTACGTTGCTAAGCCGAGTATCGATGACTCGGTTAGCTTAACCATACATTCAATTGATTCGCAACCTTCTTAGCTTGACCCAATCGTCTAATATCTTGACGGTGGAAAGTTGCCCGAGGATCGTGCTGAGGTCTGACAATTGAAAATTTGAGCCTCTCGTTACAATATATTTAATGGGTGTTGTACAAGAAAGGATTCTTCACTCCTTTGCTACGATGCCTAAATCCCAATGAAGCCGATTATGTGCTATGAGAGATCCATGAAGGGATCTCTGGAAATCACTCAGGAGGACGATCACTCGCGCATAAGGTCGTGCGTCAACGGTATTACTAGCAGACCATTCAACACGATGCACGCAAACTCGTCCAGAGCTGCGACAAATGCCAACAATTCGGGGTCACTCCAAGACAACCCCCCGAAGAGCTAACTCCTAGGGTTGGACCATGGCCCTTCGCACAATGGGAAATCAACATCATCGGACTACTCCTCTTGGGGAAAGGCCAGACCAAGTTTACCGTCGTTGAAGTGGACTACTTCACAAAATGGGTCGAGGTCGAGCCATTGGCTAAGATAACCGAACAGAAGATCACGGACTTTATATGGAAAAATATCATTTGTCGGTTCGTGATACCCTGAACCCTTGTTACCAACAATGGGAAACAGTCTGACAACAGACAATACCAAGAAATGTGTGATAATCTCAGGATCAAAAACATTTATGCATCCCCTCATCATCCTCAGATGAACGGACATGTTGAGGTAGTTAACAAGATCATTAAATAGCATCTTCGAACCAAACTCGACTGAGCTAAAGGCGCATGGGTTGAAGAGCTTTCTAAAATATTATGGGCATATTGAACCACCGCCCAAACAGACACGGGAGAAACTCCTTTCTCTTTTGCATACGGATCCGAAGCCGTTACCCCAATCGAGATCGGACTGCCTTCAACTCGGGTCAGCTCGTTTAATGAGCAAGAACAAAGGAAAAAAAGCTCGAGTATGGATGATGACTCGACAATGTCAAGTAGCTCGGTTCTATAATGCCTGAGTCAAGATTAGGCGTTTCCTAGTGGGAGACATGGTCCTCCAAAAAACATTCCTAAACATTAAGAAAGTTGGTGAGGGCACGCTGAGACCAATTGGGAAGGACCCTTTGTCGTTTTAAGCACCATCAGACCTGTAACATATTGGTTGGAAGACCTAACTGGGCAATTGCTACCCCATCCTTAGAATGCCAAGCATCTAAAGATCTATTATCCCTAGTTCGGCCGTTGAGCATTCGCGAAAACTCGGTTAAGCAAAGAATGAAAAACATGTAAGATAATTTAAGTGAATAAGAAAGCCGAGTATATTCATTCATCAGTACGTGTTTTACATCAAATTATATTAATTTCTACTTTGAAATTACATTGATGGAACCATAAAGATAAAGGCAGAAAGAGTTGGCCACAATACACTATGTCGCCTCTCAGTTGCAGACGCTCTTGAGCCTGCCTTGTGTGCTTGAAGTGCTTGAAGTTTGGTGTGCTTAAAGTGCTTGACATCTTCAAACCAGCTCCAAGGTTCATCAGGAGCTAACACATGGGTCGGCTCAAGCTCAGTTGTTGCCGCCACTTGGACCGACCTCCAAAGCCGCCTTAGGCTCGATCTCAATACCAGCCACAACGTTAACAGATCCGGTTGCCTCGACTTACAGACCTTTGGACCCAGAGGCACATTCGTCAAATCTTGAGAGATCAAGGTTAGGGAAAGATTGTCTCATCAGTTGGACACATTTGGTGTATCCATCCTGCAATAAGTGATCTCGCTCTTCCGAGAACTCTTGGGACTCAAGAAAGGACTTTATGACCTGGTCCCTAGCCTGTTCCTTAGCTTGCTCAATGGCAGCTCTAGTCTCAGCTTTGAGCCGAGACAACCTCTCCTCAGAGGAGGCATGAACTTAACGGAGTCGCTGACTCTCCTCATGGGCCTCTTTTAATAGCGAGGCCACATGGGCACACTCGGCCTTGACATCCTCAGTGGCCTTCCTAGCAAGCCCCAAGTCACCGAACATTATGTCGATCCGAGCCACAACAGCTTCCGCCTCTGCCGCCTGTTTTCGAGCCGCGTCCATCTCCGCTGCCCGACTCTGAGCACCGGCCAGCTCCGAGCTAGCCCTGAGCAAATAAGGAACGAACTGCAAAAGGAAAACATATGATCAGACTAAAGGATCAAGCAAATAAATAAAATAAGCTCGAGATTCAAGTTTTACTTCGAGAAGAATGTTCGTCGCATGAGAGAGAGTCCGCCTTTGGGGGGCTTTGAAGAGGGCAACGGTCTCTTTGTTGCTTCCATGGAAAATAGCCCAAGTGACCGTGTCCGACATAACCAGTTGGAAGAATGACATCTCCTGTTGAGTCATCTCTCCTCCTGAGGGCTCATCCCTCTGCTCTGGAACCTGCTCGGCAACAGGTCCTGGCTCAAGGGCCGCCTGAGACTCGAGACCCACCACGTCCGCCACTTCCATTCCTTCCTCTAGGTCGGGGATTGTTACGGTCGGAATGGCCGGTGTGGCTTGCCCCTTAGCCTTCGAGACCATCTTCGGCTTCTTCGGAGGACGAGTCTCGGATGGCGGAGGGGCCTTCATCTTGGAAGGCAGACAGAGAATAGGCTGAGCCTCTGCCATCTCTGCACCAAAAGAAAAATGAGTCAAGTGAAATATGAAAAAAATGCAACCAAACATCCAGAAGTTACCTGTTATGGCCGAGTCTAAACCCGAGAGAAGAAGACGATCTGGCTGGAGAAGTATCTTCCAAGACCGCTCTTTCGGCTTCAGTACCTTCAGATCCTTGATCCGTGTTAGGGCGTCGGCTCCAAGTTTCGGCCTGCATATAGGGAAATCTGCAAAACACAATCAGTCAAACTCAAAGGCACAACAATGTGAGGAGATACAAAAGAAGGTGCATGCCGAGTCACCTGCTTGGGAGAACTCCCGAGGAACGCGAGGTTCAATGAGTCCTGGCTCGACAGTCTCCCAGTGGCCACATGCACAGAACCACATATATCTTCAGTGCTTATTGGAGGTAGGAGGGTTGGTTATCAAAAGCCTGCCCTTGTTCTGCTGAGCACACAAAAAGTACTAGCTGGGCTATTGCGGATTCGGCCGTACTTGATACAGATTGAGAAACTCATCAATAGTCAGTGGGGGATACACTGTCTCAGCACATAACACCGAGCATCCGAACAAGTTCTTCCACCCGTTCGGGACTATTTGCTCAAGTGCTATCTGGAGTCGGAAAATCAAATCCTGAGCAATGCCTTGGAGAGGCAAATGCAAGCTACATTGTAAAGCGACTTGAAAATCGTGACCATCCCAGCAAGAGGATCGTCGAGTAACTCGCTTGGCAAGGGAAGGCGAAGGATGACCAAGCCCGAGACATGGTACCCGACCTTAATCCTGTCTAGATCTTCCTCGGTTAAAACCGAGGGAACCGACCCCTTCTGTTCATCTCCGGCCTCTCCTCCCTTGGTCACCGACTCAACAGCTTTTACTGATCTCCATGTGGAGACCGACTCACTGGTCCCTTTGATCTCCTTATCCTCTTCCTCCATTTCCTCCCCACAAGGATTAGGTCTGTCAGGGGCAGTCATCTATGACGCCTCTTCACGAGAGGGACCCACAGAAGTAGGGCACTCCGCTGAAGACTCAGTTGCCCTTTTTTGAGTACTGGAAGGCCTCATTGGCACAAGTAACCATCTCCGTCAGCAACGAAGGTGATTCCGAGACATTCCAAAAATGTCATGCTTTGCCCTCTGTAACATCCCGAAAATCGAGGGTCGAGCAAAAACTCCACTCCCGAGTTCTAGAACATCATTTATGCAACATTTTCAATGAGCCTCCTGCGAGTTTTCAATGAGAAAAAACTCCTTCGAGTCGATGCCGATCTTCTGCTTGATCAGAGCATTGGATTTATTGGTAACTACTAGGATTAAGAAATCGATTCAAACCGCGAATACATCGCCTACATGTACAGTTCCTTTATTCCACGTTCCTGAATGCAGTAAGCCCTTGGGGAAGGCAATTCTAAGGGGCGTGCTGGTCTATTCTAAGTTCAATCTGAGGGAATTATAAGTTTTCCCTGAGAGTGAATAGTTCTAAGGTAAATAAGCCTCCTGAGAGTTACTAAAGGCGCCTATGAATGTTATGAGGATCTACCCAAGGAAGGGAGTTTTATTCCAACCAAATCTAACCTACTATTCCTTAGCATCTACAGGCTTTACTCTACTCAAGGTAACTAGTAGACTAGTCTGTAATCTACAGCCTAAGCTTATACGCTAAATGGTTTCATACCATTACTAGTACAGGGAATTGCTCTATCGCTTAGGGTCACGATTGTGTAAATGGAATTGAATTTTCTATATCGTCAGATCCTTCAAATCTAGGAGTGCTAACTCTAGGTCCAAAACGCCAAGGGCCTATATGGCCAGTAGCCTTAAGTTGTATTAATTGGAACTGCATTCCTAATATCCTATGTTGGGATTATGCACTCCATTCAACAAAATTTGTCACAATATATGGAATAAAGTTTCACATGGATTATGACAGGAATGCATTCGATTATGCTAAGCCCAAAACAATACACAAACATATTTTCTACCTACGACTTCACTAGACCCAATAACAACAAAACATAGAAATCCTTCAAACGGTAATCAAACAAGCGAAGAACGTGGAGAAATGGGATGAGTAAACAGGTTACCACGAGTCTGAGAATCAAATAAAAGAGACATGAGAGAGAGGACGGTGAAAAGGGAGAAAAAGCTAAAATAGCCTTAACAATAGCCATAAAAATTGAGGAAAATGGGGAGAAGTGGCTGCCCAAATGAACTAAAATGAATCTAGGCTCTGTAGAGGGAGGAATCAAGCTCCCAAAGGCTAGATTTTCAAAGGAAAAGGAGAACAATAAGTAGGAATGAAGCTCACCCGACTTTCAGCCTCCAATGAAGGATGTGAGAGCTCCAAATGACGAGAATGAAGAGGAAAGGGAGTACCAATGGTTGTGGGTGATGGAGTAGCATCGGTTGAGGTAGAGAATGGGATTGAGGGTGATTTGAAATGGATTTTGAAAGGGGAGGCAACAAAAAAAAACGTGAGAAGGGAGGCCTTGAGGGTGTGTTTTGTGAAGGAGGTAGGGTTTTTGGGGGGTTATGAGGGACGGCCCACATACTAAGAGGCCATACAACACCTCAAACAACACCGGCCCGAAGGTCGGCCCGAGTGGGGCCCACCGGTCGGCGATGCATCGCCGGCCAACTTGAAATCCGGCAATGAGCACCCCCCAGATTTGTTCCCCCTGTATTGTAGGCCCTAAAAAGGTATGATTTCACCCCTGATTCATTGCATATCGGCCTAGATAGGCCCAAGACTCCGTTTGGGGTGTTCCGGGGCCAGTTTGTAAACCAGAATAAACTTATACATCATGTAACATATGATTTTGGGGTAGAAGGAGCTAATCCATCCAACTAACCCATCATTTACAAAATATTTTAAAATTGAAATGGCCAAAAGTCCGATTCTTACGTATTTTTACTATTCATTGTAAAATTTTGTGTAAGTATAATTTTATATCATTTTCACATTAGGATTAATGCCTAACATGAAAATACTGAGAGAGATTTGAAGAATGGGGTGGTGAGAGGAAGGATTTTGAAGGAATTGGGTGAAACGGGGTTTGTAAGCCCTAGCGATTGAGTGTAAGGGATGTGGTTGCCCCACAACCCAAGGACTTGAATTTATGGGTTCAGAATTCTTCTGAAATCCTCTCAAACCCACCAACTAACGACCTAGGGGCAACTTATATCACTTTACGCGACCATAGATGCGTTACGGACTCGATCGAACGATCGATTTGAGTAAACTTCGCCTATTGGTGAAACTGCGATCCTATAAGTGTTTCTTGGTTCCTTTCGCACCCACCTAAGTCAAAGGGGCGACAGCGTACGTCACGTGTCCATAACCCAGGTCCAGTTTAATCTCAATCATTCTCTGATACCAACTGTAACATCTTGAAAATCGGGGGTCGAGCAAAAACTCCACTCTCGAGTTCCAGAACATCATTTATGCAACATTTTCAATGATGGATGAATGTTGTTCATATTAGTGCAGAAAATATGAGTGGGATTAGACCAAAACAGCATGTCATACTACAGAGACAGTTAAATTAGCAAGCGAAAGAATGTAATAGATATATAAAGTATATGAACTGTTATGGGTCTCCAGAGTGTAAAATGTTACCAGGTTAAACGTATACATGTATACTCCAAAAATAATAAAAAGAATATACATGGGTGTGCAAAAAAAAAGATAAAATACCAAGTATATTGGCATCTAATCAGTAACCCTGTAACCCCGTCAATCAGAACCTGCATATAGGAGGGATCCTCCTCATCATCATCAAGTCCGGCTCTGCTTCACAAGCATCGCCATCATCTGCAATTAAAATAGGAACTGTTTGGTGTGCGCAACATCGTCCCGTAACGTGGGAGTGAGTAATTAACTCAGTGGAATCATAGAGCAAAGATTAACATATTCTCAAATCAATCATACGATAATAGTAAAACAATTAATCAAACATTCCTAGATACTGTTGTTAATACAATATGACATGACATGATGGATGCCCTCACCGACATTCTCCCTCATACGGCACCATCTGCGTCCGTGGCATGCTTGCGTACAACTCAGTGCTCCACATCTTCCAGGCACATGCAATGTGATGTTGATATGATTACCGAGTTATTATTAGTCCTTTTCATACAGCAATATTGGAAAACTAAGGTACTTTGCTTATATCAATCCCAACACAGATCCTGTCTAGGGTCGTCACTCCTAGTAATCTCGTACGATGTTATATTTGTAGGTCACTGCAAGGGCTACCAGGGCTGTTGCTCACACTCATTGCACCGCTCCCTCATCACCTCATCAATACAGGCCTAATTATCCTTAAGACTGCGTCAGGACTCGTCGCCCTCATGCGGTGTCAGGATAAACTCAAGGTCACTACAAAGGGCTTGTCACCAATCAGTGTTGGCCGACAGTAAGAATATAGTGTCCCATACCACCATAATCTGCTCAGAGTAGGGTGCTCACTGATCACTATGGGGAGGTTTGTGCCCCAGCATAGGCTGACAGCTCGACCATGGTGTCCCATACCACTATGTCCGGCTCATGAGTCTTATTGGATCAAGGTACCATGGTTAACAGGGTTTTCAATGGTAAGTTCAGTACCCTACGTTCAAGCAGTTATGACTCATACATGGTGAACATACAATGGTCAGTCGGGTTACGTGACGGGCTCGACTAGCACGAGCGCATCTCAAGCTGAACGACATGAAGTGCATGAAACACCTCGTGTGGCCTAACCACTGCTGTCAACCCAAAACACGACTCTCGTTCATCGACGGGTCCTTTGTGGTACCTAGAAACCAACCACGAATTCGATCCATTACCGACTGCCTGGACTAAGTCATAGCCCCAAGCATTAGTGCATCAACATCAATAAGCATAGGTGAGTAACAGAAATGAAGTACAACATTGTAAGCATGTTGACACATGTTATAACATACAACTTAAGCAAATCATCCCACACATGCATTTCATGTATATAATGAAATCAATACATATAGCCAACATGATGAAAATCATTTACATCAGCATATTACTTGAGAATTCAATCTCAAAACTCCTACACAACACCATTTACTCAATACATACTAATACAAACATTTATACAAACACTTAGACTACACACTTTAGTCTACATAGCGTATGTCGACTTAAAGTGCGCTCAAGGGCGAATCTTTTCGCCAAACCAATCATGCACACATTCTTAATATTCTAACATGAAAAATAGTCATGGCAAACATTTTATCAAAATATGGACGTAAGCAGTATTTTCTACAAATGACTAAAATACCCTAAATATCATATTTACCGTACGTTTACGAAAAGGAAAACGGACAGCATGTTGTACATGTCAAACGGCGTTGCCGTCGATAATCTCCTATTAAACGACATTGAAAGCTTTGAAATCAGTCAATCAAAGCGTCTAAAATCCTTACCTTTCACTTTAAATGTGTATCGTTTCGAATGCAGCGTATACGCTTCGTCAACGGCGTACAGGCGACCTAATACACAAGTTGTATAAGCTACTTTGCTATTTGAATCGACGGAATGCTAAGTCAACATGTGTTTAGGGTTTTACTTACCTAGAAATGCATTGAAATCACCGACAAAGTGATTGGGATACGTTACTTAAGCACGTGCAACAGCTAGTGCAGGTGGCAGGAAGATCACTCCCACACTCTCTCACAAACTCTCACTTTCTCTCTCACTCTAGCTAGGGTTTCTAGCAAATTCGGATGGGTGAGAAAAGTGAGGGTTTCAAACCCTTATATAAGCTAAAACCTTCCTAAATTAGGCTTGGAAACAAAGTTCACTTGAGGTATAACTAAATCGGAGCTGTTTCGGTCCAAAAGAGCATTTCAGGAGGTTCCCTGTCCGAACGCGGTCGGACTTAAGCTCATGGTCACTGGATGTTGCTCATACGAAGTTTTCAGACTAGCAGAGTTCGTAGATCGCACGTGGCAGTCCAGTTTCAGTTCAGCGGTCATCGCACCTAGATCAGGTCTACAAGTCTCGTGATATGAAAGAGAATTTTTCCTAATCCGAGGGTGAAATTTGGCTGAATTCTGACGGTCAGAACGCTTAATAATAACGCGCCAAGTCATGTGCCAGATTTGAATTTCAAATTTTCAAATCTAATCCTTTTCTCACTCTCTTCACTCCAAGCTCAATGAAATAGCCATTGAACGTCGGTTGGCCTTGATTTTTGAAACGATTGTCAGGTCCAGCCAAGTGGTCATAACGGTCTAAGATGGTAGATATCAGACTTTCGACGCGCGGTCTAGATCCAATACAAAGTTTCAAAGGGTTTCCGAGAATAAACCGGTTTAGAGTTTGATCCTAGGATTCAGGGTATTATAGCACCATTGATTCTATAAGTTTTGAGTCTTGTAGAACGTATTTAAAGCGATCAGGGACAATTTCACGGCTACTCTAGCATAGCGCTAGCTAACTTACTCTTAATTTCTAAAGGAATTAATCCTAAGTGATTTCTTTGGCTTTGGAATTGAGTTCTGAGCTGTTACCCAGGTGTTTTGGTTGACCTATTGCCTAAGGACGTCTAATCCCAGGTTGGTAAAAATTTGGAGTGTTACACCCTCATCATCGGAAGCTCCCTCCCCGGGGCTTTAGGAACCTTGCATTGTTATGAGAATTAAAAGCGAGAGGGAGAGAGCTAGAACTCACCGGAGATGGTAGAAAAGATGCGAACGTGAACGAAAATCAGGAAGGAAAGACGAAAATGGCGGAAGAACAGAGAAAATAAAAATAAGAAGAGAAGAGGGTGCGCGCGAAAATAAGAAAGGGGCGTCCCGCTCCTGCCTATATAACCCTGTTACATGGCAAGGGCATTTAAGGAGGAGTCGTATCAATGGCCGTTTCGACTCCCTCGCCCGACACGTGGCGCACACCGACTGACGGAGGCACCACCTAATTCTTATAAGTCGAAAGGACGCTTTGACGGCCCCTCACACGTGTGACCTCGGTAAACGAATAGGCATGTGCTCTGGACGACACACAATTCTGCGAACATTAAATGCTCCATTATAATATCGGTCTCCAGTCCAAGCTGACCCAAAACTCTTTACTCCTTGGTGTCAACACAGTTGATGCAAGGAGTAAGGGGGCTTACTGTTGGGAAAAATATGACAAGTCCGAAGACCCGGTTATGGAATGGACCAACTCTACTAATACGACCCAGGATTTCGAGGCAATAAGCCTAAATGAGGTAAAAAAAACCAAATGCCTTAAGGAGAGACTAAGCTCGAGTTACAGGGAATGAATCTCGACTGAGACTTACAGAGTCAGGAGCCATAAGAAAAATATATAAGATACATGAAAATTGACTTGGTAGACAAGGAAGCAACATCTAAAAGGCCGATTAAGGCTTGAAGCTTAGAGGCCACTTGACTGACCATAAAACCAACTCATAATTAGGTCAATTATAAGGTTGGCTATTGTAATAAGAGTGGATATCGATTACTAATCGGTTCTATTTCATCCTACAGAAGGCAAATGGCTTTGTTCTCATGATTGGCCAAGATCCACTTAATACTTGAGTCGGTCAGGACCGAGCCAAACAAAGGAGACAGTGTGAGTGAAAACAGTCCCGAAAATTCAGTGAAAGGATTCTCAATCCCGAAAACCTCGGAATCGGATAGAGTTCAAAAATGGATTAATATCAAATCTCCAAGATATTAGGAAGAGAATCCCTGTACAACGGGACTCTCTTATTCCTATAAAAATAGAAAATCTCCAAGTTCAAAGGTACACAGAAAACCTTCTCAAAAACCCTTCTTACAAGGTCTTATCACTGACTTTAGAATTGGAGGGTCCCTAGCTTCAGCCAGGGTCTCCTTTGTTTCCTTTTTGTGCATGTGGTAGGACGGAGGAGGGGGCACCAGTTTTTTGCATCAACAATTATATCAAATCAATTATCAACACCAATAAAAATATGAATTCAATTGAACGATTTTCTCATAAAACACTCGGCCATCAATCATAGGGAATCAAAAATATCTAAAGCACCTTTAAACAACAATAGATCAATCAATTATACAAACTGATTTATTCTCTAATTCAGGCTTAAATAATTTTTAAATCAAAACATTCATTGTAACCATAGTACACAAAAAATCTAGAAATATACAACTCAAAGACTTTAAAGTAAAATCTAGATCAATTCAATTTACTATCATCATTCAAAACCATTGTTTGGTGTGTCAAATAAACTAAATAATGTAATTAATACAAGCTTTATCCCTTAGCCTTAGCTAAGAGATTATAAATGTCCTATAAAGAAATTAAAGCGAAAGAACATTGTCGGCTCTCTACCTAAGCCTTTTCTCTCTCTCCAAATCCTAGAAGATACTTATGAATGTCCTAAACTGCTTCTTAAATAGATTATAAACTTCATCTTTTCGCATCGACATGGAAATTTTGTAAACCGACTTTTAATTTTTGCAGTTGCTCGCACTGTTAATGACATCTCAATGGTATCTAACTCCCATTGAACCTCTATCAATGGCACCAAAGATCTCCTCGAGGGATTGAGTAGAAACACAAAACTGTCCAATAATGGCTTTTCAAAATTCGGAAGTCTGTCGATAGCATCGAAGATACTTTGTTGGCATCAAGTAATGAGTCCATTTTTCTAAAAAATCCTAGAATTCCTCATTTTATACTTGATGACATCGACCTTCCATTGAAGTCCACTCGATGGCATCGAAGATCACTCAATGGGATCAAAAAACTCTGAACTTCTTGTGATCTTTACTACTTTAAATCTTTCATTTTCTTCATTTTTTTGCACTTTATTCCTTTTATCCTTTAAACTATAAATCCTCATTCATGACCTTGGAATTTTTTATTTTTCATTATTTTCTTTTAAGTTCTAATTCCATCACTTTAAGCACATATTCATCATCAGTTCCCAAATCACCGCACATGCATAAAACACGTATAAGTATATCAAATTAACTCTCAAATTCATGAAAAGAGAATGCATTTGAAAGGATAAATATGCAATATTTAATTCTTAATACTAAAGCAACTAATTTTTAAATATTGGATTCGGTTATGAAATAGTTCATGAGACTTTTAAGTTTTGATAGAACCTCTAAAACCTCTTTTAGGAGTTCATTGGTATTGGCAACCACCTTCAAGTCATGGACAAAATGGTAAAGATCGTATTGGATGTTGGAATGAGCAAAAGACTTCAAATCATAAGTAAAAAGAATTTCTTAAGGAAACTTTGAGCCTAAGCAAAAGGAGAAAGAATTCAGCAAAAGGCATGTTGCTAGGAACTTATGAAAGTGTTGGGAGATTGGGGACCGAGAAGTCTAGATGCGTGTGGAAAATGAAAGATTCAAGTGTTTTTTTTTATATAAGCACATGGGGGAAAGATCGTGTCTGCATTTGATGCACAGTGACGAATGGGATGCCCAATAATGACATGTAATATGTTTCCTAATGAGTCATAGCATGCAACCACGACAGTTGTTATTATCGAAAACGGTACGTATGACTCCTCGTTTCCATGCCACATCATCAAAGAAATTATTACTTTTAGCATACAAGCAGAAAAAATGTTTAGTATCAAATGTTCAAGACAGAGAAAAATTAAAAGTGGACCTCCAGCCGATTTCATTTATTAAGACGGTTATACATGTTAATGTAAGAATAAAAAATCAAAATAAGAAAAAACCAACCATTTTCTCTTGTATCTTGGATTGCCTAGCTGCTTGATGATCGAGAGTATTTTGAATTTTCAAAGTTGTATGCATAGCCTAACCAATAGAAGAGATATTGTCTCCAACGAAGGTGACCAATGTGCTAACTTTGATTTTCTATTGTCACTTGATTCTTACCAATTCCACATGGCAATTCTTCAATATCCCTAGCTTCCCCTCCAATACTGCAATTTAAGAGGCAATATCGGTCATTACTGTGTTTGAATCCTTTATTTCAGCATATGCAGTAGTGTAACACCCCGTACTTTTTAGTACTCGAGTGTTACCGTATAACCAAATGGCTAAACAAACGATCACATGCATTTTAGTCTAAATCCAACCATTTCGAAGTAATCCCTATCCACGTAGTAAAGTACTATCTATTTAATTGGTTCTCAAAGTGGCCCATCTCAACCGTCTAATACAACCCTGATTCATAAACCAAGTCATTTGGTCATTTAATCTCGATGATAAAAATCATCTTACTACAAAGTTGGCAGGAACATTGTGCCGTCAAACCCCAAGGGCAATGAGAGTCCAAACCCTACCCTATCAGACATATTGAACCATGTGTTATTAGTCTTAGGTACCGGATCATAGAGAGCCACCATCGGACCTACTCACATCACAACAGTAGTGTATAATCTAACCAGTGACCGCAATACTCACTAATATGACTCAAAGCAAATTGTGGGCCCCACCTAGGCCTTAGATTGGCCTCACCAACAGCCCAAAGTGGGCCAGTACCTCCAGACAAGGCCTCCAAAGCATTTGAACGGAATGGATCTAAGGAGACCCTCGCAGTGGGCCTTGTACACTGTGCATGTACACCCCAAACTCTAGTACACGACTAGCACTGGACGGCCATTCCTAGTCAAAACATGGTTAACCGAACCCAAAATACAAAGTTTCAGATCGTTCCCGCCATTTCGAACGATTCGAAAGTGGAGATATTCAAGCTCCTAGGTGGACCATTCTGGCTACTTTCCGGACAATCCGGACCGTTAATTTCATCGGTGGGGTTTACCCCAAAAAAATTGTATAGGGATGGGGCTCCCTGAAAATAAATAGAGAAGATCGACATTGACCGTCCATTTTACCCTGGATAAGCAAGATCTGATTGGACCGCCGGTTGGAGGGGTGAGCTGCGTCGGTTTAACCAGCGGACTCCCAACGTACAGACGCCAGCCCTCTCCCTCCAAACCATAAATGACCAGACTAGGAAAAATCACAACCGCGTTTTGCTATTTTGAGAAAGAAGCAGGGGTGGCCATTGATGACCATCGCCTGGAGATTTGCGGAGCAATCTCATCCGCTGGATACTCTCCCTCCCTGCCTATAAATGGGAAGCCCAGCTCTCACGAAATCCACATAAAAGAAAGGTGAGAAAGGAAAGGAAACAGAAAGAGTAGAGAGGAGGAAATTAGGGAGAGAAAGGTTTACGTCGCTGGTGAGCTTGGAGCGCACTGCCTCCACTCAGTTCGTGAGAAACGGACCGAACCGAGTCAGTGAGAGTCCACAGCAACACCCCTTGTGTAGGAGAGAAAAGAGAGGAAGAAAGGAGAGGGATAGGTGAGGAGAGAAGAGAGTGGTGGGTGCGTGCAACTGTGGAAGGTAAGACCTTCCCCTCCATTTTCTTTTTCCTCTACTTTAAAGGGACCCTAAAATAAACTCATATTAAAACTCCATCACACTTCACCACACCTATACAAAGCATCCATCAACAGTGACCATACGATTAGGCATTATTTCAGGGCCGAATCAGCCTAAGTATGGCCCTGTTTGGGGGCCAGGCAATGACATGAAAATAGCCTCAGATAGTGACTGGAATCCAGTGTAGTTGCAGCTCCCAAACCATCTCCGTTAAGCTGCAGCAGCGGACTGATATCAGTCCGAAAGTATGGGTGGAAAACGACCCTATTTCAGGCTGTTTTGGTTGAGGAAGGTGGCAGCCACCATGCTGTTGGTTGAGCACTAATAAGGGTCGAGAGAACGACCAAAGAAAAGCCATGGTTGTGCCGCCAAATAGGTCCGAGATCGGCCCCCCAAAATAGCCTGCAACGGTGGCTGTTTCACGTCAGGCAGCCAACAACTGAGGTTGGGCCGCTTGTGGGCTCTGCCAAAATGCAGGCGGGGCTCGCACAACGTCAGTGGGCCGACCCTGAATGTGAGCCCTGCATCGTCAGTGGGCCCCACCAAATGGTTGTGGGTTACTCTAGTGCCGGGTCACCATGGGCCATTTAAGTTTGGACGGTCCAGAAAAGGGCCCTGGGCCGGGCGTCTAGATCTGGGCAGTTCTCTCTTGTTTCTTTCTTTCTTGGTCTTATATATATATATATATATATATATAGGAATAAATACCTAATAGAATACATAGATACATGGTCGCCCCCACATGGTACCCACCTGGGAAGTGAATGAGCATATGAGTATGCACCAGAATGTTGGATCAGATGGCATTGTTGGCCTACCAATCAGTTCACATGAATCCTATGCCAAGAAAAAAAAAGTTGAGATCTCCTAATGTCTGATGAGCCTTAAAGATCTGAACGGTCCACTGGGAGCAGAAACTCATGAAACCCCCTGGTGCCAAATTTTACTTTAAACCGAAACTTCGGTGGGCCATGAGAAATGCAAACAGTTTCTTCCTTTCATTTGAATTTATCTTTGCTATAGCCCACCAGAATCTTAGATCAAGATGAAAGTTCACTCCCTAGGGCTTCTTGGGATTCTCCATCTTATGAACCGTTCGGATTCGACACACAGGCTCACGTGGGTCCCACATATTTGAAAACCCAACTGGGAAGAGAAAAGAAAAGCGGTGCATGCATGCACCCTGCTGGACGATCACCTTCCAGTCCACGTGAACCACGAAAAAAGTGGAGATCTCATCAGATATGATGAGTCTGGAAAATCTGAATGTTCCACATAGTGCAGAACATCAGGAAACCCACTGGTTCCAATTTTTACTTTGAACCAAAACTTCAGTGGGCCGTGATTGATGCAAACAGTTTCTTCCCTTGAAATTGCATTTATCTTTGCTACGGCCCACTAGAATCTTAGATCAAGATGAAAATTCACCCCCTAAGGTTTCTCGGGGTTCCACATCCTATGAACCGTTCGGATTCAAACACCCATGCTCATGTGGGACTCATCCTTGGAGCCTGAGGAGAAAATAGGGAAGGTTTGGTGATCAAGTGGCCCCGACTAGACCAGTTAGATTAAAATATGGACTCATGTTTGAGCTTGGTCACCCTCAATTACAGCCCAAGACAACCTTGATTTAGGACTGTCCAAACCTCTGCCTAACCCCAAATATTTGACCTTGCGGCTCACTATTTATTATGAATGGAATTGATCAGGTAGATACGGGAGCAGTGTAAACTCACCACATCCTCACAAGAAACTTGCAGTCTACGAAGTGACTGGTGATGATTCCCTTCCCCTTGAGCTTCCATCACCAAGGTGTCCCGTATCGGTATCGGTTGGCGTATCGGTGACCTCCAAAACCGATACGGATACGGGGGCGTAACGGCGATACGGGGGCGTAACGACCCGTAACGGCGCAAAATATTTTTTTTGCCAAAAAAATATGAAAAAATATGAATTAAATCCGGAATATTCTAAGCATTCCAAATATGCATTCATTTATAAAATGGAACATGTTTATGGGGGCGTAACGGTCCACTCTTTGGTGAGAAGTTGTATCGGACTGTCTGATGAATTTATGAACCAGATAACCTGAATTTGACTACAAAATTCATATATTTAATTTTCTAACTATCTACTACCAATGATAGATATATTAGAATGAATGTAATATGTAAATATCTTACATTAGGTGTGTTTGCAATTATTTTTGAGGAATTTGTCAAACATACCTGTGCAGTGTGTACGTGACTGTGATTCCTGTCTATGACCTGTCATCCTCAAGTCTAGAATATTAAAAAAAATAAAATTAGTAGTGTCTGATATACTCCCCTGCAACTTGATTAAGGATTACTTAATTGGTTGTCAGGGGAGCTATTTTAAATACAAGTTCGGCAATGTCAAGTGTGTGCATAATTGCATGGCTTCTTACAATAATACTGTTGTGAGCTGTCTGCTGCAAAATGCAAATACTTACCTTAATACAAATATATACTCACAATCACAAGTCACCACCAAAATGAAAATCTGCTTTTTTGTGGTTGCTCGACCTCCACATCATCGTCATTGTCACCATCAGGCTGAGGCTGTCCAATAGGTGTAGGTTCTGCATATCCATAATATCCAGTGCCAGAAGGAAATACTAGATCAACGAAACCAGAGGATGACTGATCCTGACTAGGTAACGACTCTGACCCTAAGTAAGGATATCCACCAGTGCTCGTCGAATAGCCATACTGGTAACCATACTCAGGCTGTTGAGAATCTTGAGATTGAGAGTGCGTCTGGTGTGATGAGTAACTTGGATTTGGATCTTGATATCTATAATCATATGGATATTGATCGGGAGGGCTACTCCAACATGAATGTGATGGAACGGGCTCAGTATAACCATCATAATTATAATCCAATTGACCATAAGAATATCCATCATAATAACCAAGACCATGAGCCTGCTGATGTTCCGGACCTCCCGGACGCGGTGCACCACTAGATGTACCCTCCTCCTGGCTGTATCGTGACTCGGTACACTCATAAGTTCGACCTCGTGTACCACCTCATCGATGTTCATCGGCATCGCGATCTGTAGACGGCTGAATAGGGCGTTGAGCAACACCAGAAGTGCCAGCACCAGAGGCAGGGGAGTTATCGTCACCATCATCCGACGCGGACACGCTGCCACTACTCGTACTTTTTTGTTGATCTCGAGCCGTTTCCGTACGTGGCATAAACGCTGCCCCTCTTACTGGGTCCAACACATCTGCACGACTCTCTTGTTGTGCTTTGCGTATTTCTGGGTCATCAATTTCCAATTCTTCACTATCCTCTTCAATTTGTTTTTCTCTTGTTTCCAACCAAGGTAGAAGTGGGTCATCCTCATCATAAATATTGTCCAAGTTTATTGGACAGTAGTCTCCGTCATCGGCAGCTGTAATGCTCCTATGATGTCGTCGCATTCTTAGTTTTATATTGTAGTGCATGAAAACAAGTCTATCTAATGTTCTAGTCTGCAATCTATTCCTATTCTTTGAATGAATGAGCGCAAAACAACTCCAATTCCTTTCGCAACTAGAGGAAGATGTTGTCTGGCTCAAAACTTTTACCGTAATTTTTTGAAGAGCCTTCGTACTCTCTCCGAAATTAATCCACCATTCGGCCGGTTGCAACCTAGATACTGCATGCTGTGCAAGAGCATCTCCAAAACTACCAAAACGATTTCCAAATGTATCTAATTCATTCAACGCCTTTATTTGTAGATCTAAGTCAGGTTCTAATCTCTTTATCACATTTTTTAGCCCGACACGAACTTCATCATCCGCAACAAATGATTGGGCATATCTATACCTAGGATTTAAGTAATAACCTGCTGCATGAAGATCGTGATGGAGTTGTTTTGTCCATCTCCTGTCGATCATCTTCCAATAAGTCTCTCAGCTTCTACAATCACGTTGAATTGCAAGCTTTGCTTTATCCATGACATCATATAGGAAGCCCATGGTAGGTGCTTCATCGGTTTCAACAAGACGGAGTACCTTCATTAGTGGCTCCATCACCTTTAGGATCGCCTTAACCTTCTTCCAATATTTGTTGTCCCGTATGGTGTTCACAACGTCGACCGGTGTCCCTGATGTCTTCTTCCCATGTTTTGTGTTGAGCCATTGTCGGGAAGCGAACATTTCACTCAACTCTCCCCTATGCTGGAATAAACTCTCTAATGTTATAAAGTTTGTTGCGAATCTAGTCGCCGCAGGCCTCAACAATTCTCGTCCTTTCGTGAACTTTCTCATTATTGCGACTACTTGATTATGATTGTAAATAAACGTCGTTACTTCCCTTGCCCTTTCGACCATTTCCTTAACATTCTTCTTCTTCCCAATATCTTCCAATATAAGATCAATACAATGGGCAGCACATGGTGACCAAAAAAGATGTTTTCTCTTATTCATCAACAGATGTCCTGCAAGCTTATATGATGCTTCATTATCTTTCACAATCTGAACTACGTTCTCCTCTCCAATCTCATCCACAACTTTATCCATTAGTCCAGTAATATAATCAAAATTTTTTGTTACTTCTGAGGAATCAATTGACTTGTGATATATAATTCCCAAGTGGCAGTACACCATGAAGTTGATCATGCTGCATCTGGTTGGGCCAGTCCAACCATCGCACATGATCGTGCATCATCTGGCTTGCCATACAGGTTTAAAGGTAGCCACGTATGTTTTCACATCCACATACTCTGCATCTGTCCATTTCCCCCTAATCTCCTTAGCCGTGGGAGCTTTTATTCCTTCACCTGCTTCTGCTGCTGCATCAATTACCACCTGCCAATATGGAGAATTGGCCGCGTTAGGAGGTATGTTAGCATGTATAAATAATTTTGCTGCTGCTCTACCTAATTTCTCAACGGAAGTTCTACTCCACATTTGTTTTATCTTCTTTTGTTTAGTTGATTCTTTCCTAAACAGGATTGGATCAATAGAGGGTCTCCTAGGCTCATTTACTTCTTCATCCAAATGTATATGGGCATCACGTGAAGATGTCTGTCGTCGGCTCCCAAATACACGTCGTAACCCACCAAACCTACCCCCCTACCCTCAGTCCCAGTTGCAGAAGCAGTTGCACTTCCAGTTGCACTCCCTGTCCCACTCCCACTCCCACTGCCCTCTCCTATATCACGCACTGACCCATGCGTGCCAAACATGCGGTGACGTTCTTCCTCTTCACGAGCTAGACGCACGCTCTCTCTCCTAGCTATGGTTAATTCCCGATCTGAATCTTCGTCAGAATCAATAATATCTTCATCACGAACGCCCATATATTCAGGACCAAACACCTCCTGTCGAGCTGCTTCTAAAGTATCATCTCTCTTCTTTTGTACAGCAGCACGTTTACCCTTCGACTCATCCAGACTAGCTTGCATTAATAGCATTATCTCTCTCGGTACTCTGACACATGGTGCAACTTGACCCTTTCGATGTACCAAATGTTGTTTGAGACGGGTAATTCTACCAGACACTATCCTATCACAATACTTGCACTTTATTTGGTGCCTAGTACCACCAACTCTCTCACAATGTTGCCATCCAATATCCTCACTTACTTGTTGTTGGCCAAACCCAGACATTTCTTTAGGTTTAGGATATGAGTATGAGTGTATGACCTATGTTAATAAAGATAATTTTATGTTCTAACTAAACCTTAAGAAGCTCCAAAATCTGTCCAATATAAGCAAATAAAAATATAAAGTCACTAATTCGAAAATACAAAGAAAAATTTATAAAATAACACCCCAAATATGTAAAATGCACATTAACATATTCTACTATGATTAACACATCATATGGAATAATTAAAACAGCAAAACAACTATTAAAAATTGATTTTTCAAATTTTAAAAAAAGGGCCCAAAATTCATGCGTAAATAGAAAAAAATATAAAATATATATAAAATGGCACCCCAAATATGTAAAATGCACATTAAAATGTTCTACTATGATTAACACATCATATGGCATGATTAAAACAGCGAAACAACCATTAAAAATTATTTTTTTGAATTTTAAAAAAAGGGCCCAAAAATCATGCGTAAATAAAAAAAAATATAAAAAAAAATATTAAATGGCACCCCAAATCTGTAAAATGCATGTTAACATGTTCTACTATGATTAACATATCATATGGCATCATTAAAACAGCAAAACAACCATTAAAAATTGATTTTTCGAATTTTAAAAAAAGGGCCCAAAATTCATGCGTAAATAGAAAAAAATATAAAAAAAAATATAAAATGGCACCCCAAATCTGTAAAATGCACATTAAGCTGTTCTACTATGATTAACACATCATATGGCATCATTAAAACAGCAAAAAAACCATTAAAAATTGATTTTTCGAATTTTAAAAAAAGGGCCCAAAAATCATGCATAAATAGAAAAAAATATAAAAAAAATTATTAAATGGCACCCCAAATCTGTAAAATGCACGTTAACATGTTCTACTATGATTAACATATCATATGGCATCATTAAAACAGCAAAACAACCATTAAAAATTGATTTTTTGAATTTTAAAAAAAGCGCCCAAAAATCATGCTTAAATAGAAAAAAATATAAAAAAAAATATTAAATGGCACCCCAAATCTGTAAAATGCACGTTAACATGTTCTACTATGATTAACATATCATATGGCATCATTAAAACAGCAAAACAACCATTAAAAATTGATTTTTCGAATTTTAAAAAAAGGGCCCAAAAATCATGCGTAAATAGAAAAAAATATAAAATGGCACCCCAAATCTATAAAATGCACATTAAGTTGTTCTACTATGATTAACACATCATATGGCATCATTAAAATAGCAAAACAACTATTAAAAATTGATTTTTCGAATTTTAAAAAAAGGGCCCAAAATTCATGCGTAAATAGAAAAAAATATAAAAAAAATATTAAATGGCACCCCAAATCTGTAAAATGCACATTATCATGTTCTACTATGATTAACACATCATATGGCATGATTAAAACAAAAAAACATATTAAAGAAAGTAAATACCTATTTTTGAAGAATTTCTGAAAAATGGCCCACCGAGCTTTGATTCAACCAAATCCGTAATATAATGTGTTTTTGTCCCAAAAAACCAGCCAAGGTTGGTCGAAATTACTATTAGAAGGAGTGAAAAACAGTTTGAAAGCAAGAAGTTTGGAAAAAACAGCAAAAAAAGTGCTTAAAAAGAGAAAAAAAAGTAGCCGTTTTCTGACCGTTACGGGTGACCGTTACGGCCCCGTAACGGTCCGATACGCCCCCGTATCAGCCCGTATCGGCCGATACGGTTACAAAAATCGGTAACGGCCGATACGCGGCCGATACGCGTATCGGCCCTCGGCCCTCACCGATTCCGTTACGTATCGGCCGATACGGCCGATACGTAACCGATATGGGACACCTTGTCCATCACTAAACTAGCTTAAGAGTGGTCTTTTTAGGAATGGATAATCATTCCAAATGCTGGGTTAGGTTACATGTTCCGCCTGCTTATAAAATCTAGTAATGTTACATACATGCCATGAGATCAAATGTTTGAGCTGCCTGCTTTACTATATGCCTTAATTTCTACAAAATTGCTTAGGAACATGAGTTAGGCTTTCTAAAGTATTTGTTTGCTTACTTGAAGAAACCCACTTCAAAAATATGATGTTGCACAAGTTGTACACCTGAGATTACTTCACATATCAAAGTATGTCTGATTACTTATGGGATTGTGTTGGATGTAAAACACGCATTATCAAAATCTCTCTACGAAAATTTATATTTAAAGAGAGTGTGTGCTTAGGGTGTAATAAGATTGGTTGTGACAAGGATAGACCCTCAACATGGGAATTATGACACGTGAAAACTGAATTACGGGAACCACTATCTATGGAGCGATCCCACCTATCTGGCTACGGGATGTACCACACCATATTTTTCTCACCGCGGTTTACTCGCTTTAATCCATACATACCGCCTTACTTGACCGATGAATTTAATGATTTATAAAATTCATTTCTAGTCAGCATACGGTGGTAGTCTCCTGACTTGGAATTTGATTGACCACATGTTGATGGGTTCTATACGCACCCTAAGGCGTTAGCCTCATGAGCCGGAGATAGTGGTATGGGACCTATGCCCAAGCTGTTAGCCTACGCTGGTGTTAAAACCTCCGTAGTGACCTTGAGCTTACTTGAAATGGCTGATTGAAATCAGACTAATAAATGGATTATCTAATCATGCATACATAGCACAGACCAGCGTGTATCGCTAGCTAGTTGTTACGCCGCACTTAGTATGCTTTCGCTGACGACTAGCCTCTGTTCGACTGGATGTTTTTGCTAGGTCTTGATTCACATTCCGCACGGTTAATCCCAGGGCATTTATTACGTATTTGCATGGGCGGCGACCCTATCCACACGGATGAGCATCTCTAGGGCATGAACGCATTGCATGAGCAGCGGCCCTATCCGCACGGATGAGCATCCCTAGGGCGTGAACGCATTTCATACATCCATGCACTTAATAAGACTGCATTTACTATGTTTTGGATTGTATGTGTGTTTTATGCTATTCTTGTCTGGGGTGGCAGTGTGTATTCTTGAGGGGAGATCACACTGAGTTGGTCACTCATTCATAAAAAATATAACCGTACAGGTAGCACAAGTGGCTTAAGTGATATGCAGGTTCGGACTGATGAGGAGCCGTTATAGTGGTCAAGGACAATTGATTGTACCTATCAAGGGAGCTGCTTGATCTTGCAGGTTTAATTTGCGTTTCATATGCTTTTAAATTCTCATGTGTGTGATCTTGTGTTTGTTATTGTAGAGACATTGAGTTGTATAAGTCATTATGGGCAATCACTTGTATATTCTAAACGGAATTTGAAATTTTCCTTTATGCTTGTTCATTCTACGCTCATCTACTTACTTTGATGAAAGAAAAAAAAATATATACTCGAATTAGGCCATCCTTTAAGGTTAACACTCGGGTTTTTAAGACACGGGTCATATACTCGGGTCATGAAAACACGGGGCATTACAAGTAGAAAGTTGTTCTCCAATAGAAACTTCATTCACTATAAGGGTTTTGACTGAATGCTCATATTGAATCCCATTGTCCATAGCATTGATGTCCTGATACTCTTGCACTAAGTATAAGAACTCGCGAAGTACAAGCATCTTAGTGGAGAGGGCTTCATCCGAGCTAAAGAATAGTTGATAACATAAATGAGAAATGTAGGTCTATCGATTGACCCTGTAGAGATGATTTCAGCAGCCACTGAGCGTATGAGACATCATAACTTATCTTGAAGCTATTGCAGTTTGAAAGAAGTTGTTGGAGACTTGCCCATTGTAACGTCATTATAGAGTACTTGACCAAGGTAGGAGAGTACTTATTCGACCAATAATATTTCCTTAGGTGTTGAAGGAGGTTCTGTTGTCATTCCGACCGGCAGAAGTACAACTTCATATGGTTATCTTGATGGTGCGACGATGTCATCAGTTAAAAGGAGTTTCAGTAATCTCTTCTTAGCCAAAAGAATAAGATTAACCGAGAAGGCTTTATTTCCTTTTCTTCCTCGTCTATGACCAAAACTCATTTGTCTGATGTGATAAGAGCAGGGTGTTCAGGAGGTAAAACCAGATGATTGGTTGATATAGGAACAAAGCGAGAAAACGCAGTCCTCCGAGAACTTTGTGGCATCACCACAATGGACTTATTTATCATCCTAATCAATAGCGGCCGAAAAAGCCTTAAAATAGATGATAACACAAAATGCTCTATTGATTGAACAATTTTTGTGTTTTCATGAGTTTGATCATCAAACTAAGGGGTATCGCTTGCCATCACTTCAGAATCAGTAGCATCGAATTCCATCATGGGAGATCTAGGTACATTCATTGTAATAGTATTAACGGCTCGTAATTCTAGCTGAGGTTGTGGAATTGTTACAAGAACTACCTATTTTTCAGCGGCCGATAGCTCTCTTGTCACTACATATGAGACCAAGGAAATGTTAGAGAAAATAAATAATGTAGAAAAAAAGTTAGAAGAAAGAGAAAACGAAAACATGCACCTAAGTCAGAATGGATGGCAATTATAGAATATCGGCCGATTATTAGTTGAATTTTAGAAAGATAGTGGATAAGTATCACCAGAGGTGTAGTAAAAGTAATAAAAAGTGGTGGATTAAGTTGATAAGGTATCAAATAAAAGTCGAAAGAAAGGTTGGGGTTGTCTGACCTTTTCATTTCTTTTCTCCATTTATTCAAAGCATTATTATAATGAGTTTCTTTATACTTCTTATAAGCTTTTTTATTTTCAAAGAATAATCCAAGGATGAGAGTGCAGGCCAAAACTTTATTTTGTAATATGTTATAATGGCACAGACAACCTTGACTATAAAAGGGATACCTAAAGTCGTGGATACAACTCTGCCGCTTTTGCTGGTCACTAGTAGAGGATTTATTGGTGCAACTTTAACAATCGGAGGAATGCAAGGTTTAGAAGTAGGACCTGGAAGAGGTCTAAGATTAACAATCCTCTTAAAGATTAAAGTAGTCACTGACGGTGGTGAAGGCTAAGCTGGAGGAGCATCTCAGACAGAGTTTCCAGCCGTCACTTTTTGGCATTTTTATTTTGGAATTACTGGATCAACCACCTTTATTATTACTGAAGGGAGGCGGTTAGAGTGGCCAACATCGTTTTTCTTGACTGTGTCATTTTTTGACTAGGAGATGTGGCCGACGTATTCGTCTTTTTATTATAATCGGTTGTTAATTTATTCTTCTCAATTGTCAATTTCTTTATCCTTGTTGCAGAAGAAAAGAGTCGATAGATGATAAACTCGATGGATTCAATAACCAATTGATTATAATAATTTGCCCACCATTTACAGAAAGTGTGCATCCGATGATGACAACTCGAGAAGATGGGAGGATCAAAGGCTGTGCACATCATCTCAAAATTATTATCGAGAGTATAAAAAATTCTGACTGAATCTATTAGCGTATGCTCGTAGGGAGTTTGTTTACAAGTTATGTGAGTGAATGGATAAGGAATACATTAAGCGATGCCGAATTGACAAGTCAAGCGATTGAGGCAGTATTGCTCAACCCTTGCCTTAGCATCGACACCTATCTCCACGGTGTTGCCATACGGAAAATCTCTGCAAATGAGATAACTTTTCCAAGTCAAGTCCCAGAGCTCTCCCATCTCAATATTGGTTGTCTCATATTCTTTTGTAAAAAAAAGCTGAGCCGAATTCTTTATCGTTAAAAAAAAAATGATTGAGTTTATTTGAGTACAAGGAAATTTTTCATATAATCAACAACTGGATGAGAGGCTCTGGGGTGACAGATGTTACGGTGGTCATAGGAAGGAAAAACATATGGAGGTGGAATATGATTCACGAGAGCATAGCGGAAGTATTCATACAACCACACCTGAAGAAGCTAGAGAGGTCATCCATTGTGGTAAAAAACCATTGGTCATTACATTAAACATGCTATGATACAAGTGGCTGAACATGAATGAAGCGAGAGCTAGATGTCATCCTCTGGCTAGCATCTCGGCAAGAAAAACATACTCTCTGGTGATCTAAATAGCGTTCACTCAAAGCAAGTAACGACAAATCCATATCAATAGGAATGTCGTATGCTATTGGTCATCAACAACTTTGTGAAATTTGTGTTAAGTGGATAAGAAAGAAGAATAAGTTTGTCCATTCTTGTCCATAATTAGGTCGAAGTAGTGCTCATCATCTTGGGCAAAGTTGGGATAGACTGAATCTCTGAAAGGAATGAGATGAGTGAAAACACAAATATTCATTTTGTTAGACTCATGGGACCACGTCCAAAATGAAAGGCAATGGTCTATTAGCTCCAAAAAGTTGAAGCAACTGTGAGGAGAGAAGTATTAGTTGTATACCCATACAAGGATAGACTGATACATTCATAGTGGCTAACAATAAAGTGTAAAATGACAGTGGGGTGTACTAACAAGCTAGCCAAAAAAAAAAACTTGTTGCCGTGAATCGTCATGTAGCCTGGATACACAATCAAACCATTCTAACCATTCTTTTCTAGGTCCTGACTAGGATCTCGAGATTTTAAAATTGTTAACAGGATCTAGAAGGGAATCAAACTGAAGAAGAAGCTTTTTGCATAGACAACCAATGAATAATAAGTATACGGATTAGATCTATTTGAGAATAGTGTAATATCTCAAAATTTTTGCAACCCGAGTACATACTCGTGCTAGAGAATTTCGAGTGTTAATAATCTTATTTGAGTAAAAGAATTCAACAAATTATCAAATGCCCTCTCAATGGAAACTTATTACATTATCGAGTTTGCAGCGAAAATATAAAACTATCTTCTTATTCATTCAATATAATCTTTCATAGGGAGATGATCATCTAAGTTTTCAATCTGTTCATCATCTGCATCATTTATACAGTTGGAGAAGATCAATGCCCTACTCAAAGTGATGGTTATTCTTTAAGATTAATAATAATTCAAGAGATTTATAAAAGTTATGTAAGGGTTCTGATATGTCTCATACTCCACTACTACAAGAGGTATCAGTATGCCCAACCAATATATATATGAATGCATACCTAGCAAAGTGTGTGCAGTTCATCATATGTAGTGATCATCACAATGTGGAATATAATTCACAAAAAACCTAACTCACCCCGCATCCCATAATTACGGAGATTCGCTGATGTGTCCAGCGTTAACGTGGATTATGCAAATATCTTAAGGCGACACAACAATACGATTATGAGATTTACGTGACAGGATGTGTTCATGGAGTGATTATTTGCGACATTCAATTCTAAAAAATAATGTAACACGTATGACAATTTACTTACATCAATTATGTACCACGCCAACCAACTCACAAAATTACATGTCGACCAAGAGGGCCGGTACCCGTAACACATTATATCTACGATAAATATTTGAACACTAGTTGCGATACCTTTTACACATCACTTACATCGATAAAAAAATGATTTGTATCATGAGAGTTTTAGAATTCCAAGACACATGCCTAAGCCATAAAGGAAGGAAGCACACGACTAACATAATAAAAGATAAGAGTAGTAATAAGCTAACTCAATAAAAGAGAAGAGTAGCAATGACCAACTTAATAAAAGAGGAGATTAGTAAGGGCTAACTCAATAAAAGAGGAGAGTAGTAAAGGCTAAGTCAAAAAAATTGGTAAAGGGAAGGGCAAGACTTATATCTATCACCTTACATAATTTAATAAAGATCACACATAATTAATATCATATCATAATTCTCAAAGGATAAATAATTATTTGTGGTAAATTAAATAATTACAGAGAAGGATTCATAATAACATGAAAGCATGTAAAAGGCAAGATAAATCATATTAACTTAAATTAATGTAAGTTTAAAGGAGTTCCTCATCTTAGACTTAGGTATAAATCCTACGTAGATATTCGTGTAGGAAAGCTTTTACATGAAAAACTTTCACATGAATTACGACATTACTTGAGTAAGAGGGAGACACCATGCATATAGGGAAGAAAGAGGGCGTCTAGGCCTCTCTCTCTCTCTCTCTCTCTCTCTCTCTCTCTCTCTCTTTGTGTGGGGGTGTTGGGAGGTTGGGCGTGTGATAAGAGAGGGGAACGCACACTCCTTTTTAAAAGGAGTGGGCGTGTGTTTCACATTCCACTTGATTAGATTTCTCCAATTTTTCTTTTTCTGATGATCTTTCTTTAAATCTAATTTGTTCATTATGTCAGGGTCGTCAAATAGAGCTGGGGTATATGATTTTCTTAGTGATTCGAAATTTAATTTGGCCTATCTTGAAAATTCTCCTAACGGGTGCCAAAACAAACTTGATCTCAATTAATGGTTCACACTTAATGATCAGGGTTTAATTTTGGAGAAAATGTGTAGTCAGGATAGGCAAATGGTTGAAAAAAATTCGGTGGTTGATCGATGGTGGAAAAAGTTTAAATCTAAAATTTCACTTTTTGTACCAAAATGAAGGAACTGACTTCAACCTTCAACGGTGTAGGATCATAGATCGGAGCCTAAATTTTGTATAACCTTGTAGTTATATGAGACCAGAGTGTGTTCCAAATTTGAGTTGTGATGGATGGAAAAAAGTGGTTAAATCGAAAGATCCAATTTTATAAGGAGTTGGTAGGCCTTAACAGGATAACTTCGTACCTAAGGAAAAGCCTACCAAAGTGGGGTCTTTATATTTCATACTTGGTCCATATGATGGGTAATCTAAGTCGTTTATATGAAGAAAAATATCCTATTACGATTATTTATAAGGTTTCTTCACTTGATAGACACCAAAATCAACGCTCAAGGGGCCGATTTATCAATTGGGTCACTTTTACAATAATCTAAGGGCCAAAATTTGACATATATGGTTAATTTATGATACATAGGTATGGTTAAAATTTTACATCAAACGGATCGTGGGAACCATATGATCTAAAATTCAGGGGTATAGGTTAATAACATTTTCTTATTTATTGCTAATATAAGAGTTTTGAAAAATTTAATAGTTCTGCATGGTTGTAGAAACTTTTTAAAATAATTATTACAAAAGAACTTATATCTAAATCATTATGAATAAGGAATTATTTACTTAACTAATTAAGGGAATGTACATATATCAATCAATATAATGGATGGTCAGATGAGATGTTAAAAATAAAAAAAACTTGATGATTAATATTCTGATCATGTATGTAAGTGGGTGTACGGTCATTTTTGTAAATAGATAATTATAAGTGAGTTTTTAGAGTGATTGATAAGTAGAACATGTATACCATCAGATTCAAGTAACTTGTTCACATGTATAAGTTTATCATATTGTAGTTTTGATGGTGGGTTAAACATATTCATAGGTGGTGAATGAAATGAACAGATTAGAATATCAATTTGATATGTGTACAAGTGAATGCTGAGATCAAGTAGATAGTTTACTATGATCAAGTGATCCAAACTCAGAGTGAGCGGTTAGATATCTTTACCTAGTGGTGAATACTTGACTGAACGGTTGATTATGGTGGACAAGTGAGAATACTTGAGTATATGATGATCCTATCTCAAAATCAATGGTCAGATGGCTTAATCTATAAATGGAGATTATTCCAAGCTGTTAGATTCATGTTGGAGAATGGATGTAAAGTTAAGATAGCTAGATTGATATTGTACACATGTACATAGTAAGTTAAATTTCATGGCAACACTCGAGAACTTTAAATATTCAGGCATTGAAAAGTTTATGGTGTTACAAACAGTTTCAGGATGAAAAGTTGGGCGGAGGGTAAAGAATGATTTATCTAGTTCAACTAGAGTGTCAAAAGTAATGTCATTAAACACTGTATCAAAAAGAAAAACTTTCAGTTCTCTTAGAAAATCTTATTGATAATAAGTTAGAGCAACAGAAGAAGAAAAAACAGTCATGAAGGATTATAAGGATTTCGAATGGGAAATGAAACTTCAAAAGGAGAAACATGAAGAGCACGAGTCGTAAGAATGAAAAATGGATTCAAAATCATGTATATATCGGTCATGGAGATGTACACTAATGAAAGGATAATCATGACTCCTCATACAATAGATTGCGTGAAACATGTCATGATGACGACCGTAGAAAAGGAACAAAATCACCTTTTGGTTTTTGTTTCGGTCGAATAGAATCAATGAGGAATTGACACGTGGAAAGATGACTGATTACATTTATTGTATTGAACAAAAAGCCACCTACGCCTTCACTTTTTTTCTCAAATGCGAAGTGACACGGGGGCAATTAGAGGTGGGCAGGATCCGACCCGACTCGTTAGATCCAATTCAACTCGAACCAAAAGCCAAGGTCTGGTCGGATCGAGTAGACTCACTCGAATCTAATGCCAAACAGAGTCGAGTTTGGGTCATGTAGCGATTCAATTCGATTCGATCCGGAATTCGATCCGATCCGGACTGGAATCGGGTAGTATAATGTCAGATTTTACTCTCTCTTTTTTGCCTTTACCATTCCTCCACCTGAACCCTAACCCTACCCGCAGCCCAAGCCAACTTCCTCTCCTTCCCTCCTTTCTCTCCCAATTTTCCTCATCTCCGTCTTTCTCTCATGCTTTCTCTCCCTCTTTCTCTCCCTATTTCTCTCTTCTCATCCTTTCTCTCCCTCTCTCTCTCGATTTTCCTCATGTTTCCTTTCTAGCACCAGAGTCTCCACCTTGGTTTGACTCGGCCCAGTTTGAATCGATCGAACAGACTCAACTATATCCGACTCAGTTTCCCTAACCGAGTCAGACTCGATTTGGGTCAGGCCAGTAAGGAATCTGTTCGAATCGAATCGGCCCTGCTGAACCCGTCCCGAATTGAATTGAGTTCGGGTCGGGTACTTGCAAAAATCAAATTGAGTCGAGTTGGACCTAATCTGGTCCGACTCGACTCGATGCCCACCTCTAGGGGCAATGTTGTACCCTATTTCTGTCGTTCCTAAGATAGTTAATTAGAAAATGACATGCATCATTGCACGGGAAATATATAACGTGCAAAAGATCTTTAAAGGTATTTAGAGCGTTTTTTATGGAATCACAATTGGCACAGATTGTGATGGTACCTGTCAGTTGATGACAGGGCACAACCGAAAAGTTCAAGAGGCGAAAAGCAGTCAAGTGTAAAGTGCAGTTGAAAGGACACGTGTCAAGAGAATAAAGGATATGGAAGACCAACGTAACGATGAATCAATTGCCACAACTATTCAATAAAGAGGGAAACGCCTGAGGGATAGTGTAAGTTCAGCTATAGATATCATAGAAAATTACATATTCTCTAGAAAATGACATCTTGAGATATTGAATCGCCTTCTAATCTTCATGTGAAATCTTGTGAGCCTTTTAATATTAAAATGTTGAGTCACCTTCCAGTCTTGAAATGTTAAAGTAAGGTGAAGTTCTATACACTGTACATTTTGTTTATGAAATTTGACAATCTACTTAAAACATTAGCACTTACAGATAGTCGTGGAAGAGATTTATAAATAGTAAGAAATCTAACGAAGCAAGGCATCTCACACCAAAACAATTGCACTAATCAATTTATCTTTCCTTATCATATCTTAACTCTATTTTGGGAATAGTGATAATCCAGTAGTGGTAATCTTTAGTCATAATTCAGTAGCTGTAATTCAAGTTTATGCTTTTGCATTGGACTATTCTTAGTATCAATACAATCACTTCATCTTTCAAAAAGGTATCTTGTAGTTGCTCCCTATTATGGACTATAAGTATTTCTTTTTTGTTTGAGCATTTCTGCTTATAAAAGTCCCTTCTTAGTATTAATGTAATTACTTCATCTTTCAAAAAAGTTTCTTACAGTTGCTCCTTATTATGGACCGTAAATATTTCATTTTTGTTTAGCTGTTATTGTTTATAAAAATCCCTTCGTATGGAACGCAGGTGCAACCCATCAACCCACCATCCGATAATTGCCTCATGTTCTTAATAATTATCTTGTGAGTGGCTAAATACACGATCTTCTTAGGTCTCAATCATATACGATAGCGATAGCATTTGACGTATTTACGTATCTTAGGGCTTGTGGTCAACCTATCTTAGAGCTTGATGTCAAGTTGATTAGTTTGAATCGAGCCGTACAATCATTTCCAGCACGCAAGCAGACTCCACGCGTTTTCCAAACAAATCAAGTGCCAACAACCCCAATCAAATTTTTTTGGGTGAAGTCACAATCACAAATGAACCCTGCCGAATGACCGGCCCTGATCTCACACGTGAGCGCCACATGTGCCACAAACCCCTGCACCACGAGCCTTTACGTACCATTCACATATAAAAATCACTTTGTGGTGGACCTGGTGGTATTGCCTTATCCTTACAAATCTCTGCATCTACATTCTACATCTTCTTCTATACTGACCCATGTTGAAGCATGGAATGTTGCACACAAACATTTGTACATGTCCAATTTTCAATGTTCAATCTAGCAAGAAAACTCCTCTTTCCATGCCTATGAACATTTCTTCTGATCTTAAAAATTCAAAAATTCAAATCCAACGGTCCAAATCTTGCCGTGCCAGACGGAGAGTGAGATATGAAGACAACGACGAAGACGAAGACGAAGTCTATGGGCAGAATGCGGAGATTGCCATGCTAGAATCATATAGCGAATCCGTGAAGGATGAGGTCCTTCTGGTTCGAGCCTGGGTGGATAACCATGAAGAAGAGGTGCTTATCTTTAAGGTACGACTCGATGTTATAGAGCTCCGATTGACTAGTCCGAGTCGACTCAAGACTCGGTCGTACTGATGTAGTTCGACACCACAACGAGTCAGAATTGAGAATGGGGTGCGACTCAGGCTAACTCGACTGAGCCACTTCCTGACTTGACTGAGTCCAAATTCAACTCAAACGAGTCAGTCGGAGTCGCCACGTCTTGAACTATGTTTTCAATTTGGACCGTCCATTCCTTATAACTCATGATGTATGTGTTTTATCCACATTTTCCATCCATTTTTTCCAAATAATTTATGGCATCAGCTCAAAAATGAGATAAATCCATCTCTCAGGTGGACCGCACAGTAAGAAAATGGTACTTATAAAGCTCACCATTAAAACTTCACAGGGCCTACCGTAAGGTTTATTAGCCATCCAATCCATTGATTAGGTCACACGGACCTTGATGAAACGAAAACACAAGTATCAGCTTCAGACAAAACTTTTGTGGCCCATAATAAGTTTTTAATGGTGGAAATTCAATCATCACTGTTTTCTATGGTGTGGTCCACCTGAGATTTGAATATATCTCATTTTTAATCTCATGCCTTAAAATGAACCAGAAAAATGAATGGACGGCATGGATAAAAAAATATACATCATGGTAGGGGCACACGGAGCTTTTCCAGCGCCTACCATACCGAGTCAGTAAACGAAGCCGAGTCCTTGTTTCAGACACTGCGTAAACCAGGTTCGGTAGAGGATTCCAGTCCTCAGGCATGGATATGATTTCCTCGGGTCGAGGGAAAGTGTTTTGTGGTTTTCACCCGAGCTTATCCATTTTCTTTTCAACCTTTTGGTGTGGACGTCGTTTTGTGTAGCTCCTGTTGCACATAGTTCCTGTAGCCCAAAGCTTTCTGGCTCCCACTGCAATGTCCGTGTGGCATCCACTCCGTCCATTAGTCCCTCCATCTTGTATTAGCCAGAAATCCAGAAAATGATTTAGATGCAAAACTCAAGTGGGCCACACCACGAAAACGGTGGGGATGGAAATGCCCACCATTGAAACTTTCTTGGGGCCCACCGTGATGTTTATATGTCATCCTAACCTATTGATAAGAAGGTAATTCCCACCTGTACTAAGGGGGAAAAGACCAACTTGATCTAAGATCCCTGCAGGCCCTAACTGGCAGATCATAGTATTTTTTTTACGTCCATCTGCCACTGACGCTTTCACTTGATAGCTGCAAGAGATAAGACTACTCGACCATCTTAGCTAGAAGGAGACTGAATGTTTCGTAATAATCAATCTTATATTATTGAAAAATACCACAAACAACTAAGCTAACCGTTACTTGTATCTTTAGATTAAACCGTCACTCCGAAGCTTAACCTTGTATATCTATTTTCAGGAAATCAGCTTCACTCTTGTGGGGAGTGGAACAAGATCCCATGTCTTGTTCTTCTCCAAGATAGATATTCAATTCCTATTATTTTTATGATGGTGCCGATTGAGTTTTCAATCTACTTTGTTTTTATGTTTACACCATGAGTGATGTAGGAAAAGATGTGAATAATGAGAAATATCACTATCTCACATGCCGGGAAAACATCTACAAGTCCTTAAGTCGGATTATGGAGTGGACCAACTCTACTGAATCACCACGCACCTATGGAAACTCAAGCCTAATAAGGCTTCTATGTTCAAAAAACAAAGCACCTTCCAATGAGAGTGATGCAATTGTAAGGACACACAAGGAGCTTTTAAGCTTGCACCAGTGGTTGAAAGACTGACCTAATTTATAGGTCGGCTAGAGGACGGTTATAGATCACCTACAAATTAGTCACATGTCGATCAGAGATTAATCACAAAATGGTCTTAGACAGGTCACAACTCGATCATAAATCAGTCATAGATTGGTCATACATCGGCCATAGATCAATCACAGATCAGTCACAGACCAACCATAATTTGGTCATAAATTGGCTATAAATCAATGATACCCCTAGCGAGGTCAAAAGGTCTTATCACCCAGATGAAGGGAACACAAACCTTTCAGCTAGTCTAATGGACAGAAATGGTGAATGTCGACCTGTCATCAGGACAGTATCATTCAGTTCTAACCCAACGACCTAAAGCTGAACTACGAATTCAAAGAATCTTCTCAGGACTCGAAGATCTCTCCCGAGATCTTCGAGAGATAAGATCAAATCTAGACAATCTTGGGACTCCGCAATATCAAAGTGATCCTAGATCACATCAAATCTCTAGAATATTAGGAAAGAGCCCCTTTACGACGGGATCCTCTTTTCTCCTATAAATATATGAGCATCTCTCATCGTTTGGATGTACGTTCACTCAAACCTTAATATTCAACTGGTCTTTTTTTGAATATTCTTCCCTACTTCAAAGACTTCAAGTCTGACTTAGGCATCAGAGAGTCCCTTCAATAAACTAAGGCTTTCTTTGTCTCTTACATTTGCCTGTGCAGGTTTAAGAAGGTGTGCTGCGAAAGGTCAGCTGAAAAACTGCATTGACATTACTCAAATGAATAAGACCTTGAATCCACAAGGCTTAATTGCTTAGAATTCACAGAAAGTCATGAAATTTTAAAAATATTTTATTGAAAGTAATATTATTGAGTTTTAAATAATAAAATGTAACTCTAATTAAGAATCCTAACGTAAATAAACTGGAACTTTTCTTAAATAGTTGAACTTACTAAAAATAAAAATATTTAATTTAATCAAGCGGGATGATTCCTGACATGATTAAAAATAAACCCTAAGAAAACATCACGTACTGAAACTCTACAAATAAAAAGTTACAAGCAACTTAAAACTTGTTAAAAATAATAAAATTTATATTAAAAAAAGGAATATTGGAGTAATAATAAGTCATTTTCTTGCGAAACGAAATGATCCAATATGTTTACCGTGTCAGTTGGCCCTAGAATGAAATTTCAGTCAAAATTCATAAGTCACGCATTCCTCAACTCATTTCAGATCAAAAGTTATGGTTGATTTATGGTATGCACTTTAAATATCATTTTTTCTTAATCTGAATGAATTTCTATCATCCACACACACTCGGAGCCTAATTATATTATGCCTCATGTAAAATCTATGAACTACTTTTGCTTTTGTTCGAACTTTTTCTAGTTCATCTCAGCCGATACAGATATGCGCCCCGATTTATATCAATGAACTAGTTAAATTGATGGACGGCGTATAACATCACGTGGGAGCCCATAGAGCTTTGGGTGGGGTTACCTTAAACTTGAGTGATTTTGGAATTAATAGGTACATCTTAGAATCTAGATCCTCTACTTGCTGTAAACAGAAGATTCCTAAGTAATCACACACATCATCTAATATAATAGTGCTGGTAACAACAATGGTGATATGGACCAATCATGATGCAAGGAAAATTGAAATTCCATATTTGTGTGACAAGCAGAGGATATGGATTACTGGATACTACATCTTGTTGTCATTCTAATACCAAAAGAATTGAAAGAGGTGCGTGTGCGCATATCAAAAAGCATATGGTGTAATATCATTTCCCTTCCGAGAATATGCACCATTCATCTTGTTATAAGCCCCTAGGGCAGATTATTTACACGATCCAACCCATGCATCTGGGTGTCCGCTACATAGATCTCCTTCGCCAAGAACTGTGACAGTCTACTAATTAGGTGGTGGGCCACACCTTTACAAAGATATGCGGCCCAAAAGGTTTTCCAAGCTGCATATATGTTTCCAGCGCCGTGGCCCACCTGATGAGTAGATCAGCCTGATTTTTGGCTGAGAACATCCACATGGTCGGATCCACCTGATGGACGGTGCGGATGTTGATTTCATCTATCAAGTTCGCGCATGCAGTGGCATGTAGATGACATGAGCAAAATGTGAATCATGTTTGGAAGAAATGTCCCAGGAGAAGTGATGGGCCACATCAATGAATTTTGGCACGTGTGATGATGGTCACGTATATGGGCACGGCTTCGGTGGATCCGCGGATCCACTGAGGTGGGTGGGATCCCTGACTGTGGGGCCCATTTTGATGTATTTACCTTACATCCACGCTGTCAATCCGTTTTGAAAGCTCATTTTGGAGCAGGATACAAAAAATGAAGAGGACCAAAATGTTAGGAGGACCACACCATAGGAAACAGTGGTGATCGAATCCCCACCATTAAAAACATCTTGGGGAAAACCGGAATGTCCATCCAACCTGTTTATAGTGTCACAAAGATCTGGATGAAATGACCACACAAATATCAACTTGATCCAAAACTTTTGTGGTCCACAAAAGGATTTTAATGGTATTTCAACACGGTTTCCAGTGGTGTGGTCCACATGAGATTTAGATCTATTTAATTTTTGGTATTAACCGATAAAATCATCTGTAAAAACAGATGGACGGAGTGGATTTAAGGAAAAGAAATTACTGTGGACCCAGGGTGAGGGATCCACTGAAGCCGCGCCCCAACACGGGCAGCAATATGATCAAAGATCCAACGGTCAAGATGCTTTTTTTCCATGTGATTTCAGGGATTTTCATCTTGCTTGAGTGATAAGACTTCAGCTGACCCATCAAAGAGTGTCCTTCCAGCAAGAGCAGTCATCACATCCATTGATCGGATTAGAGGGCCTTTTGACCCCTCCAACATCGAGTACTTAGAGAAGGGCTTGACGTGGGAAGCTTTCAAGAGCCGTCTTTGCTGAGCCCACACGTGTGGCATGTGGCAAGATGGCACATGGGTGCTATATCCGAGCTTTCCATGAGGCCACACACGCTGTTCGGATCACCTGGCCCAAAAATCAGGTTGGTTTGCTCTTAAATTGGACCACGTATCACAAAACAAATGGACGGCTATAAAAGTATCATCTACGCTGTCCATTTGTTCTGTAAGGTCTCTGCTACAAGACGGAGGCGTGGATTGGCCTGATTTTTGGGTCATATAATCTGAAATGCGTTCCATCTCAAGGAACGGTCGGATCTGTCATGCATTTGAGATATGGGGGCCAAGATTTTTATTTTTATTTTTATTTTTCCCTTTGAAATTGTATCGAAGTTCATGTATCAATGTCTGTACTAGTATCGAGAGAGGTTTGCTCATCCTCCGTACTTGTAGAGCATCGCTCCCAACTCCACACGTGCAAATGTGCCACGCACGTATGAAATCCAAGCCGTGCATCATGTGTGCTTCATCACGTAGTAGTACTAGACCGAATGCAAGGCTAATCCGCTCATCTTGGTGGGCCATAATGTTTGAAAAAGGTTGATGGCTAATAAAACTCGTCCAAGTGTTTATAACCGTTAATTTATTTGGTGCGTTGAGCTCACTTGATGAGACGACTGGCCTGATTTTTTAGTTAAGGGAACATACACGGTGGTGCTACTCAATGGATGGCTTGAATACATACATGTTCTTAATCATTAATGAAAATAAATAATATATAATACTTTTGCTCGGGTGGTAGACTCCCAGTAGTTTCAACACTCGGTCCAGAGTCCGAGTAACCATTCGTGGTGAAATTCCACTAGCGTGAGTGTGTGAGGTGTGTGTACATGTGTTAAAAAATTAAATAATTAATTAATAATTATTAATAATTAAAAGAAGAAGAAGAATAAATTCATGTGAACATGATTCGGTGCGTTGAAAATTGTATATGAAAAGGAACCAAACTATAAATGAATACTATAATAATTTGACCGTCCATTTTCATTATTAGGATCAAATTCTTCCTTTTAAAAAAAAAAAAAAACACTATATTAAAATAAACTCATATTTAGTAGACCATTTCATTATTAGGATCAAATTCTTCCTTAAAAATAAAAAATAAAAAAAAACAAAAAAAAACACTATATTAAAATAAACTCATATTTAGTAGACCATGAAATTGTAAACAACCGGCTAGATTCATAACTACTGTCAACCATTATTACCATGCAACATGAATGTCACATGTAAAAGACATGTTGATGGACATACAAAACACAAGCATCAATGTGGGGCCACAAATGTGATGAATTTTGAAATCCATGATAAATTTTACAATATTTATTATTGAAACGGGATAATATGATACCTATATTAATCCAATCATTGTTGTCATTTTGAAACGCGGGGTGAAATTTTCATGAGACCAAATGCAATTCCATACTACCTAATCTCATGTTCTAAATAAGCCCTAAGATTTATGGCTTCATTCATGAGGTAAGATTGGTCCAAGTGTCATGTGAGTGTGTGGGTAAAAAATATAAAAATCAGTCCAAGTGATACTTTTGCAATGGACTTGACCTGGCTCTTTATAAAGGCCCTTGAAGTCGACTTGGCTTGGGTCTATAAATTGGGCCTCGTAGCATACTTCGAATAGTTAGCCATATTAAACTTATCGAGCATGGGCCTATAAATCAATCTCAAACTTTACTCCCTAGGCTTAAAAGGTATTTTTTACAACCTTCAAAGCTGGAGTAGTAAATACTTTTCTTATTAAGAGTAAAAATGCATTTTACATCCATATGATTTTTGCTCTACAATTAAGAATAATTACTGTTATTTCATGTGTCCTTTAGTGGGCCAACTGATGGTGGACTCTACTTGAAAAACAACAAATTATCAATCTTTTAGCTATTGCATTCATTGCATATAGTGAATTGCTAAAGAATGGTTGAAAAAAAGAGTGACGGTCCATACTAATCAGTAAAATTGAACTATATGAGAGAAGGGCTGTCGATAATTGTTAATTACTTCATAATAATTGATTTTAAGACTTGGATGAGTCCCATGTGACTTGTCAGAGTCGACCAAGACCCGGTGAGACCCAATCAGGAACGACACCCTAAGTCACCCACAATTTAGGTGAGTCCGGCTTATTCACCCCTGGCTTGGCGAGTTGCAACTAGATTCGAGACCAAACAAGTGGTTTGAATTATTTTATCATTTAACCATGTGGTTCATGTCCATATAAGTACTTGAGTCCTTACTATTTCACGGGACTTTCAACACCAAGTCAAGGGTTTGAGCAACCATAGGTGGTGAAATCCAACTACGGTGTGGGTTAAAAGAAAATTAGAGACAATAGCACACATATGGCTAGGATTGGGAGAGGAACTATCCTCTTCATAAAGAAATAAAAACTTTTAATTATGAATAATTAGAGAAATTATAGTCTTAAAAACGTCTATGGGCATGTTTAAAAATACTATTTTAGGCCAAATCCCTTTTTGCATTGTGTTTGGATGCACTTTTTCAAAACCCATTTTAATACCCACTTGTCAAGATAAGCCCTAAACAAGCCTAATCAACAAAAACCAATATGGCTAGTTTTCTAAAATTGATTGGACAAAGGCGATATGCTCTTGCTTTGGTGGAAAAATCCTTTTGTTGAAGTTGCATCCAAACAGACCAGATTGGATGGTTAAGATCTTATTGGTTGGAAGATTTAGGTCAATTCCCATGATGGTGACTTGATCAGGTCAACTATTAGATTGATGAACTAAATAGCATGTGCTTAATTCACATAAAATTGTTGTATCAAGAGATTGTTCCGTTTGCACCCCATCAAGTAGCTATAATTTTTAAATTATATCTCAATACACCTTATTTATAACTAATAATATTGTTTTATCGTGTTTTATGTTTTCAAAAAAAAAAAATATTTTTTTCCATCTTATCCTAAAATAACATAATAAGATTTTATTGTTATGTTTTTGTTTTTTACCATATCGAGGAGCATATCTAGCATCTCCAATCCTCTCAAAGAAGCCTTAACATCGTTTATCAAAGGTCGTCCACCTTTGAAAGTTAAAAAATACACGTTGTCTGTTCAAGCAAGCAATGTCCCAAAATATGCATTTTAGTCATTAACCTGCCCTAGGGACCCTTTGAAAAAAAGTACTAAAAAAATAAAAATCAATAGAGATGGAAACAACCTTGAAAAAAAGTACTAAAAAAATTAAAATCAATAGAGATGGAAACAACCTTAAAAAATGGGTTCCCAGTTACATAGGTAAGTTCAACTATGCAGCTGAAATTGTAGCTGCACAACTAGGTTAACTACGCGAGTGAGCCCAAACGCACAGTTGGAATTCTAGTTGCTCAGTTGTGCCAGTTTGCACAGTTGAAATTCCAGCTATGCGATTGGTCCAGTTGCGTGACCGAGTCCATTTGATCGATTAAGTAGCAATGCAGTTACAAAGTGATTTTTGACAATGTCCCAAATCATGTGTAAGCAGCTAGAGGGGTTCAAACTTTCCTAAAACCCTTATTTCAATTGCGAAAGCATCAAAGATAAAGAAAAGCACCCATACTCCGCCGGATCAAACACTCGAACTGTTTAAGGCTTGAAGCAGTTCTACCTGGGTCAGACTCTATGGCTCAACGACAGGCAAACTCTATTTCAACATGAGATCATGGGATCTAAGTACCCATGTGGTATGGGTGTCTGTGTAATGTAGACTCAAGTGACAATGAATTCAGAAGAATCGAAGATTGGGACTCATAAATACTTGTACTTTGATTCTATGTCTTTTGATCTTTATTCTAATTCAAGTTTGTGAAGAATCCACTTATTATGAAAGAGGGTCAATTAATCTCTCTTAAGCTCTTCTTCTTTCTCTTTTTTCTTGAGTTGTTGTAGAGAATCTAGAAGGGTTATGCTACCAATATTTCTCCACGTTTCTTAAGAACAGCGAACAAAGAAACAACTAAGAAAAAAATGAATTATAAATTCCGAATGAAACTTTGATATTGTTCAGACAAAAAATGGCACTGTTGACCATTGAAATTAAGATTAACGGTGGCATGCTAACAAGGATTCAACAGTCCATGTGAGTTTCAAGGATGCTACCATGGAACCTACCCGTCTATACTTAATTTAGATGTGAACTTCCATACAATCTCTTAACATACACAAGTTCCAAACTCTCCTGTCATTGTCCTTGAAATAGACTGTCAAGATAGAAAAGTCAGTACAAGTTGATAGAGACATTGAATGGATATCTAAGATATTACCATCTCAAGAGCTGTATTAATGAATCATGGGCTTGCTTTTATTCTCTATTGTAAATGGCAAATATTAATGAATCATGTGCCTGCTTTTATAAAAGAGGTATTAAGACACTATCCACAATTTTTGAAGTGGATTGCATCATTCCCTTGACGTAAATTGGCATGGGAAGCGACTCTTTGGGGCCCATCGTGATGAATAATTTGATCCATTTTTTTCAAATTATTTTGGGTTATGAGCTCAAAAATTAGGCAGATCCATTGCTTAAGTGGAACACACCATGAGAAGATAAAGGTGATAATAATACGCCCACCATTGAAACCTTTGTAGGGCCCACTGTGATATTTATTTTCCATCCAACTTATTCATAAAGTCACATAGATCGCAATGAAAAGAAAATACAAATGTTATCTTGATAAAAAACTTCCGTGGCCCTCAAGAAGTTTCTAACAGTAGGTGTTCAATCCCCATTATGTAGTCCATTTGAGACTTTGTATTTGCTCCATTTTTTAGCTTATGATCTGAAGTCATCTGAAAAAATGGATGAACAGCATGGATAAAGCACATACATCATGGTGGGCCCCAGGCAGCCCATGCCTGGACCAATTTTGTCTTGGCAGGAGTAGGACACAATTCGCTTCACTGTCTATAATTCTTCCAAGAAAAATGTATCAACATTTTGGATTTTTGAACCATGGCCTTGCTTGTATAAACGGAAAGTTCAAATATACAATACAATCTCTTCATATAAGCATTGTATAATAACTCTTCCTTCATGCTTTTTAGCATTTTGCACTCTTATTTCATGTCCCTATCTTAAAAAGAGACATACCATAGTGGACCATGTTTGATCTGGTTTTTCGCTTTTGTTGATATCTCTAACGAACCTCACCGTGCATAATTATGTAATGGATGGCCCAGATCTTATACAACTGTGCATTGTTGCATGTATGCAGTGATGTCCTTGATTAGGCAAGCAATTAATCTTGCAAAAATCATTCCTTGTGGTAATAATCTTCTTTACTTCTTATTCATGTCCTTTTGATAGATTGATGAGAAATAATGGAAATGGATTGTGTCCTGCCCCGCTTGGACAAATTAAATACTTAATGTGTGTGGGGCCCACCATGATGTATGGGTTTTATCTACATGGTGTTGGGGGCCTTGCACAAAACCTTAGGATCTAGCTCTCCAGAACAAACCAGAATTATGGATAATAAAGCAATGAAATAAATCAAAGCAACAACCACACACCACACAAGAGATTTTTTACGTGGAAAACCCTCAAAGAGGTAAAAACCACAGGACCTCATCCAGATCAACAATCAACTATGAAGTAGAATGTTACAACCTTCGTCACTCACGCAGGAGTGGATGAACAATAAGAAAATAAAGAGAAAATAGAGAGATCTCACCGATCACGAGGACGTAGAAGCGCTGAGACGACGACTCCCTTCCACAAGCTTCCTCTCTCTTTTCTCTCACTCTCTCACCTTTGATATCTCTAAACCCTTTAGGAAACCCTCTTGTGCTTTTCTTTCACACAACATCATGCCCTAGAAAAACTCTACGGACCCCTTTTTATAGTTTTAGGGAACTCATTTCCGCATCCCAGTTGCGAAAGGACTTGCAACACGAAATATGCGTAAAATCGCGGAACGAATCTGCGTAGGTTCGACCAGTCGTGGACCTCCTATAATCGGTCGTGGACCACCTACGACCGGTCGGACAACCCCGGAAAAAACAGTCCGCACTCACTGGACTTTGAGTCGTGCAATCCACGACTGGTCGAGCAACGACCCACGACCAGTCGAGCATGGCTCTCGACTGGTCGAAGACGGGTCAAAAAAGTCCATCAAATCTTTTCCTTTTTGACCCAAGAGGGATTCACCTTCTTTAAGCCAGCCTAGTTTCTACAAACCTCAAATTTGCCTTGAGCAAAGCCTTGGTCATCATGTCTGACCCATTATCGTCCGTGTGGACCTTCTCAAGTTGTAACATCTTCTGTTCCAAAGTATCCCTGATCCAGTGATACCGAATCTCTATGTGCTTCGACTTGGAATGCTAACTTGGATTATTGCTCAAGTGTATAGCACTCTAACTATCGCAATAGACCACGTGCTCCTCCTGCTTCAGGCTAAGTTCTTGTAGGAACGTCTTCATCCAGAGCATCTCTCTACATGCCTCTGTGACTGCAATGTACTCGGCTTCTGTTGTCGACAATGCTACGATCCTCTGTAGCTTGCTCTTTCAAGAAACCGCTCGCCCTACAAACATGAACATGAATCCCGATATAGACTTCCCGGAGTTTATGTCGCTTGCCATATCTGCATTTGTGTAACCCTCTAACACAGGTTTACCGTCACCATAGCATAGGCTCAACCTGGATGAGTCTCTTAGATACCGCAGTATCCACTTCACCACTGCCCAATATTCTTTTCCAGGACTGACAAGATACCGGCTGATAACACCAACCGCATATGCTATGTCTGGGCGTGTACACACCATAGCATACATCAAACTTTCTACAGCTGACGCGTAGGGTATCTTCTGCATCGCTTCCACTTTTGCATTCATCTTAGGACACTGTCTGTCGCTCAATCTGAAGTGACCATCTAGTGGAGTACTGACCGGCTTCGTTGCATTCATATTGAACCGCTCTAAGACTTTCTCAATATATTGCTCTTGTGACAGTCAAAGCTTCTTGCTGCTTCTGTCATGGGTTATTTCCATTCCTAGGATCTGTTTAGCTGGGCCCAAGTTTTTCATTACAAACGACTTACCCAACTCCTGTTTCAGCCTATCGATCTTCTTGATGTCATTTCCCATGATGAGCATATCATCAACATATAACAACAGAACTATGAAATCACCATCTAAGAACTTGCGCGTAAACACACAGTGGCCCGACTCCGTTCTGTCATACCCATGCTGTAACATGAATGAATAAAACTTCTTGTACCATTGTCGTATAACTTGTTTAAACCCATACAAGCTCTTCCTCAACCTACACACCATATGCTCTTTGCCCTTGACTTCGAACCCTTCTGGTTGGTGCATGTAGATCTCTTCTTCCAGGTCATCATGGAGAAAAGCAGTTTTAACATCCAACTACTCTATCTCCAGATCCATGCTAGCTGCCAACCCAAGCAACACCCGTATGGATGTCATCTTCACCACTGGTGAGAATATCTCTTCGAAGTTTATGCCTTTCCTCTGACCGAACCCTTTTACCACAAGTCTGGCCTTAAACCTTGTTTGTGAATTCTTCTGCTCAACCTTCTTTCTGAACACCCACTTGTTGCTCAAAGCTTTCTTGCCCTTGACAATTTCACCATATCATAGGTGTGGTTCTTATGCAAGAATTTCATCTCCTCTTTCATAGCTTTCAACTACTCCTCTTTATGCTCGTCGGCTAGGGCCTCAGAATAATCTTCTGGTTCTCCCCTATCAGTCAGCATAATGTACTTATGCGGTGAGTACCTCTTTGATGACTGTCTGTCCCTAGATGACCTCCTCACTTGTGGCTCAACAGGTGGATCAAGTGGGGGCTGCTCCCCCCATCCATCTTCTAAAGGAACTCTCTCGTCCTCTGCACCTTGTTGTACTCCCCCGTTATCAGGCATCACGGGAGGAATAATCGGATCCATGTCCTCTAGCTCACCTGAACTAGGTTAGTTCTTCTCTGGCTTCCAATATCTTTTATACATTGATTTTCAAAGAAAACCATATCTTTGTTCCTGACGAGCTTCTTCTCAGTCGGATCCCACAATTTGTAACCGAACTTTTCATCACCATACTACAAGGACACACATTGCCTGATCTTTATATCGAGCTTGGACCTCTCGTCCTTTGGTATGTGAATGAATGTCCTGCATCCAAACACCCTGAGATGACTGTACGATGGATCTTGTCCAGTCCACACCTTCTCAGGTACTTCTCCATTCAACGGGACTGATGGAGACCTGTTTATCAGATACACCGCCGTGTGTATTACTTCTCCCCAGAACGTCTTAGGCAACTTCGCATGGGATAACATGCATCTGATTCTCTCTACAATGGTGCAATTCATTCGCTCAGCTACACCATTATGCTAGGGGGTCTTGGGAACCGTCTGTTTATGCCGCATATCCAGGGACTTACAGTACTCATGAAAGTCAACAATGTATTCACCACCATTGTCAGTGCAGATGCACTTCAATGATCTACCTGTCTTTCTCTCGACCATAGCATGAAACAATTTAAACACACCAAAGACCTCGTCCTTAAATTTCAATGCATAAACCCAAACCCTCCTAGATGCATCATCTATAAAAGTAACAAAATACAATGCCTCACCTAAAGTTTTTATCCTCATAGGACCACAAACATCAAAATAAATCAAATCTAATGCATGCACTTTATTAACATGAGAAACAGTTTTAACGAATGAAACTCTATATTGTTTCCCTGATAAACAATCAAGACAGGTTTTGAGAGGTGTACCTGTCACGTCTGGAAGGAGTCGCTTCCTCGCTAGTAGCTGAAGCTCTTTTTCACTCATGTGGCCTAAACGCCTGTGCCACATGTCAATAGTTGAATCTTCCACTGCGTTCAACCCACCCTTGAATACACTGACACTTACCTTGTAAATGGTGCAACACTTATTTCCTCTGGCTGCGATCAACGAACCCTTGATGAGCTTTCAGCGCTCACCAGCAAACCAGCTTTCATAGCCATTATCATCCAGCCTTCCCATCGGCATCAAGTTGAGGAGAAGGTTTGGGATATGTCTCACATCTCTGAGAACCAATGTACAGCCCACATTGGTCTTCACATAAATATCACTGACCCCTATGATCTTTGACACGCTAGAATTTCTCATCCTCACGGTCCCATAGTCACCTAACTTGTAGCTTGTAAATAAATTCCTGTGTGGAGTCGCATGAAAAGAGGCTCCCGAGTCTATCACCCAGTCGGTGTCCTGACTCGTAGCCGTGAGACATATATCATGATTTGCAGAAAGAATAACTACAATGTCGCCATCTAAAGCGACCGCAGTGGAATCTGATTCATCGTCCTTCTCCTTTCCTTTTCCTTTCTTGTCGTTTTTAACCTTACGACATTCATGCTTATAGTGGCCCTTCTTGCCACAATTCCAGCATTTAACATCTTTTTTATTATTCGACTTGTCTCTTGATCTATCTCGGGCCTTCCCGCCCTTCCTATTTTTTTCTCTTCCCCGTTCCTGTGTCACAAGCGCCTCTTGCTGAGTAAACCCCTGAGACTTCCTCCTTGTCTCTTCATTAAAGAGACAGCTAGTAACCAGTTCCATGGATATCTTTCCGTCTGGCGCGGAGTTACTTAGAGACACCGCCAATGTCTCCTAACTGTCAGGTAACAAACTAAGTAATAGTAAAGTCTGCAATTCATCATCCAGGACCATCTTCATAGAGGAGAGTTGGTTCACTATATTACTGACCTCATTCATGTGCTCGATCACAGAACCATCATCCTTAAACTTGAAATTCACAAGTCACCTTATTAGAAAATTTTTATTACCGGCTGTCTTCCTCTCATACAGCCCTTGTAGTTTCAGTCATAGGCTAGCGGCTGAGGTTTTCGTAGACACATAGTGGAATACGAAATCATCCAGCCATTGTCTAATAAACCCCACTGTCTTCCGATCCAACTTCTTCCAATCTTCACCAGACATATCCTTGGATTTTGCTGATATGCCTAAAATTGGATAATATAGGTCCTTGCAATAAAGCAAGTCCTCCATCTTAGCCTTCCATATGGTCCAGTTAGAACCATTGAGGCTAATCATTCTTGATGAGCCACCTTTCATAATTCTAAACCAATCCTACCCGTTTAATGAACTTAGCTTTCTGATACTACTTTGTTGGGGGCCTTACACAAAACCTCAGGATCTAGCCCTCTTGAACAAACCAGAATTATGGATAATAAAGCAATGAAATAAATCAAAGCAACAACCACATACCATGCAAGAGATTTTTTACGTGAAAAACCCTCAAAGAGGTAAAAACCACGGGACCTCGTCCAGATCAACAATCCACTATGAAATAGAACGTTACAACCTTCGTGACTCATGCAGGAGTGGATGAACAATAAGAGAATAAAGGAAAAACAGAGAGAACTTACCGATCACGAGGACGTAAAAGCGCTGAGACGACGGCTCCTTTCCACAAGCTTCCTCTCTCTCTTTTCTCTCACTCTCTCACATTTGATATCTCTAAACCCTTTAGAAAATCCTCTTGTGCTTTTCTTTTACACAACATCATGCCCTAGAAACACCCTAGGAACCCCTTTTTATAGTTTTAGGAAACTCCCTTCCGCATCTCAGTTGCGAAAGGACTTGCGACACGAAATCCGCGCAAAATCACGGAACAAATCTGCGTAGGTTCGACCGGTCGTGGACCTCCTACGACCGGTCGTGGGCCACCTACGACCAGTCGAACACTCCCAAAAAAAACAGTCCGCACTCGCTGGACTTTGAGTCGTGCAACCCACGACTGGTCGAGCAACGACTCATGACCGGTCGAGCAGGGCTCTCGACCGGTCGAAGACGGGTCAAAAAAACCCATCACATGGTCCATCCATTTTTTCATATCATTTTGGGTATGAGTCCATAGATACCCCATTAATTAAAACATGACCACGTGGCTTTGTAACCTTGATGGCTTTCGATCCAAGCATATATAAATTGTCAAAATGAACATAAAAAGCAACCATCAGTCCTAATTGAGCTAGGGTTAGCCATATTGGCTTTTTGTATTTTGCACAAAACCGGTGTTGTCAGTTGGTTATGGAATTGCATGAATTTGGCACCCACTTCTTCGGTTGTGGTCTTTTTTTGACAAAACCGGCCTCCTCTCAATTAGATGAGGTTTGGCTTGACATCTATGCTGGACCAATCCATGATTTACAACAATTTTAAATTTGCTTCAGCTTGCCCTAGCCTAGCATTGATGCCAAAGTCAAGGCTCGAAGAACTAAACCTGCTTGATCTTGTCTATTTAGCTTTATGTGTCCCTCTCAAATGCTTATAAAAGAGGGTTTTGTGCTCATAATAGAGAGTCGGGGAAAGGGCCTAAAGAGTATTATGTTTCTAATTCAAAATATCTCTAGAGTGAGACAGAGAGCGATAGCTTGTTTTTTATTATGAGACAAAGACAAAGATTCAACTCTGTGTTCTCTCAATCTCTTAAAGTCTTTCGATATCTTCTATTCTATTTTAACTTCAAAGCCAACATTGTATTTTCAATTTATCATTTTTCACTTTGTATATTCCAACTCCACTGCTTTAAATACCCGAGGTAGTATGCTCTGCTCTGACATAACATAAAGTATGCTCTACAATTACCTCTCTTGAGGATCTTTTGTATAAGAATACATGACTTAAATGAGTAACCAAAAAATCTGTATTCTTTTTCTTTTTTACGCTTTTATTAGAAAAACCTTTTTATATTGTCAGCATTCGTTTTCAATCTATCTTTTATAGGTTAAACATGTAAAGCTTAGTAGTTCTCTGAATCCCTTTGAAAGCGTACGACTTGGTAAAGTAGAGATTGTATTTCATACGGGCAATAAATGTTGAGAAGTGGAGCCACATCTGACTTGGTAAAGTAGAGATTGTATTTCATACGGGTAATAAATGTTGAGAAGTAGAGCCACATCTGGGGCCGCGCATGACCGGTCGTGGCCCCTACTCAAATGGTCGTGGAGCCCACACGACCAGTCGTGACAAGTCGTGGATTGGCTGGACTCCAACTCCAACGAGCATTAGTTTTTTGGGTCCGAGGTACTCGACCGGTCATGAGTCATGCTCAACCGGTCGTGGGGTCCGCTCAACCGGTCGTGCAATCTACTCGACTGGTCATGGTTACGCAGATTCGTTTTCAAATTTAATGCGGACTGCGGATTTCTGTATCACCTTTCGCAAGGGTGCGAAATGGAAGTTGCTTAAACTATATATAGGTGTCCCTAGGGCTTTTCTAGTGTATTGGAAAGCATTAGGAAATATTTTTAAGGTGAGGACAAGGGATTTTCTCTGTACTTTTAAGGGAGAGGTTAATATTTTACCTCATAATATTTATTTTTCTTCATAGTGGAAGTTTGCATCCGTGGTTTTTTTACCTTAGTTTGAAATTTTTTTCACGTATATCCTGTCTTGTGGTTTGTTTGGATTGTTTTAATTTGTTTCTAATTTATATTTCTTCTTGTTTATCGTTTATTGGTGAGACATAAGATTAGATCTTGGCTCACTGTGTTGTTGGCGTGCTGCGCAACAACTCGTATCAAAACTATTGGTTTAGTTCTATTGGGAGTAATGACGGAAAAAGGAAAAACTAGAATTGAGAAGTTCGATGGTTCAAACTTTGCCTTCTGAAAGATGCAGATGGAGGATTATCTATATCAGAACGACCTCTATATTCCTCTAGGAGGAAAAGAGAAGAAACCGAAAAAGATGACAGATAATGAATGGTTTTTACTGGATAAGAAGGCTTTAGGAACGATCCGACTCCCTTTGTTTAAGAGTGTCGCCTTCAATATATATAAGGTGAAAATTACAAAAGAATTAATGGAAGCCCTAGCCACTATGTATGAAAAACTCTCTACGTCCAACAAGGTTCATCTTATGAAACAGTTATTCAACATGAAGATGTCAGATGGTGAGAACATAGCTGAACATCTAAACGAGTTCAATACAGTCACGAGCCAGTTAAAATTCATTGGCATTATTTTTTAGGATAAGGTTAGAGCTTAATCTTGTCCAGTTTTTCAGACAATTGGAATGGTTTGGTGATTGTTGTGAGCAATTCTTCAGGGTCAATAAAGCTAAAATTTAATGATGTGGCTGGTCTAATTCTCAGCGAAGAATCTAGAAGAAAAGCATCAGGAGTTTCAGGGAATTTAGGGAATGCTCTAAATGTTGAAGGAAAATGAAGATCGCTGAACAAATGAGGTAATAAACACAGGCGTTCTAAGTCGAGGAAGAAATCCAAGGGACCAAAAGATAAACACGGGTTTTGGTATTGCGGCAAGAAGGGGCACATGAAATTTGATTGCAGGGCGCTTAAGAAACAAGAAGAAAACTCTTAATCCGAGAAGGATTCAGTAAATCTATTTGAGGAGAGTGACACAGAGGCATTAATCTTATCTCTTGATGCGAGGAATAAGTCTTAAGTTATAGACTTGGGTGCTTTGTTTCATGTCACTTCGTGTAAGGAAGTTCTGCATGATTATGTGTCAGGTGACTTTGGGAGAGTCTACCTGAGTGTTCACTCCCCAAGTGCAGGGTTGTGATGTAGTAATAACTCGGTAAGACCGAGGTCGAATCCCAAGGGACTGAAACTTGTACGTTATCTAAAACTAACTGGAACTAGAACTAGACTAAGATGAATTCTAAATCAAGTAACAATTGTGAAATAATTGTAGGTTAATTAATCTAAAACTTAGGAGAAATCAGAGAAGGGTAACTAGAGATTCAGAGGATCTACTTGTAGAGATCAGGGAGATCTTACACTTGCTTCACAAATCATGGAAGTTAAACTGAACTGCCGTTGACATAGTTTTAAAGAGATGAAAGGTATATAAATTAGAATGGATTCCATCACTAAACCATGCCCACGAGACAAAGCAAACAATAGAATTAAACTAATTCCTAACCAATCATATGTATGAAGGTTAGGAAGGGTACTGTCATCCGACCATGCCCAGGAGACTATGGTGAACAACAGGGCTTCCTGACGTCATAAACATAAAAAGGGAAGGAAATATTCAAAGCCATCGCAGACCCACTGTAATTTCAGTCACAATAGACCATTAAAGACAAAAAATATTTTCATGCTAATCAAACTAAAATCAACGTCAATTTATATATTAAAAATTAAATTAAAAGATTAGAATCTCCCATCTCACTACAAGCTTCACCTCCTAGCCTTAGCTAGGAGAATTTAGCCTGTCATGGCTGGACTAAATCTCATAAAATTAAAAAAGAAAACAACAAATAAAAAATAAACTCTCTTTGTCTCTCTCTCTCTCTAAGCCGTCCTTGCCAAGCTCTCCTAAGGTCTGAATAATTGCTCCCCACGTCCAAAACCCCCTTATATAGCTGCTGGAGTGGTGAAAATTAGACTTGAATTGGATTTGGAAAGTTATCGCATGCGCAGCGAAAGCCTTTTCGCAGCCAAGTTCAGTGCCTCAAAAATCGTCACTTTCCTCACTCAAATTCCAAAGAAATACTATCCCTTAGGACTTTCTTGGGTCCTCTACATGATAGACGGCTCAGATCTGTCATATGATCAAAGATGGTAGGCCACAACCGCTTGAAAAAGTCAATTTTCACGGATGTGCGAAACCTTTCGCACTATTTCACTATTGTGATCGGTGGGCCCCACAGAAGCATTTTTTGGGAAATCCACCCTGTCCATTGCATTCAAAACGAAATGTCAGTCAAGAATAGGTGGTTTTAAATGTCTATTGACGCGGTTCAGAAAATAAATTACAACAAAATCAGATTTGAACGCTGCAGGGCGGTCCACTTGTGGCCCCTGTATCAGACACACGTGCATTCATGGACGAAAAGTATCAACATGGGTTGGTAGTGTTTGAAGCCCTCTACAAGATGGTCGGCTCGGATGAATCATACGGTCCATAGGTGGGGCCCACAGCCGATCGCAAAATGGGCCAGCGAACGGCTTGCGCGCGGCTGAAAACGGCAACTGCCGTTTTGGTTTCTGCTGCGGGCAAATGTGCAAGGCGGTCATGGTCAGCGATGGCACGGTACTCGGCGTACGTGCTTATAACATGTACACACACCTCATACACAAGACCCACCGTGATGTTTACAAGAAATCTACACCGTTCATTCTCTTTCTCATATTATTTTAACCGTCGAGAACAATTTTGAGGCAGTTCCAAATATCAAGTGGGCCCCACTTAATGAATTAAGGGGCTGATCAGTCCGTTGGCCCACTTTTAGAGATCTTCAATAGCTGAAATTTGACGTGTACGGTTCATTTATGGTCCTCAGGCCATGTATAAAGTTTCAAGTTGATCGGATGGTGAGAACCTTGTGATCTTACAATCTGAGCCAATTTTGGGCCACTTGAGCCTTAGTTTCTCAATTTCCTCGAATCGCTCGCGTGTAATTCCGTCGATCTTAGTTCCCTGAAGTCCGTCCCTTGCTCTGGTGAATTTTGAGCGTTAAATCTCATCTTTTAGCATCTTATTTCGATCCAGGCTCGTAAATATACCTTTCAGCACAAACACAGTTAAAACGGGCTATTAAACAGTATCATGCTCGTAAATCCAGATAATAAATGGAGTCTAATATGCAATATTTGACCCTCAACACAACTCCTAACCAACATTTTACTAGTCCCGAGCAAAATATGCGAAAAATAAGTTGAGAATTACATGATAATTTTCTATGAAATCGAGTGATATTTTGAAAAACGAATTAGATATGAGAAATCTAAGATTCATGACTGTTGAAAATTACTCTCCCGGACTCAAACACATAGAAAACTTCATAGTCAAGTTCAAAGTATTAACATATCAATTAGCATAATTCTAAACATTGAGTTCAATGGGTGTATAATGTAATCTCAGCTTTATCAGCATTAAAATTCACTTCTCTATTTTATGATATCATTGGTAACCAACAAGAGAATTCCTGATAACCAAAACTTACCTCACAGAGTTACTTATTTATTTTATTAACAGTAATGCCAAGAAGGGGAATCAAATCCTCACCTATAGGGAGCAAACCTATGGTGAAGACCGTACACCTGACTCCTTTTAGATATCATTCAAGGGGTATTAAATCTACACCTATAGGGAGCAAACCTACGGTGAAGATTATTCGCCCAAATCTTTCCAAAGATATCTTCTTCTTTTTCTTTTCTTTTCTTTTCTTTTTTTTTTAAACTATCCTGTTAGGCATTTTTTTCCAAGATGGTTCCTTTCATGCTTAATGATTACCAAGTTAACCCTTCGATATCAAATTGAAATTTTGATGTGAAAGTGAGATGTGGCATCATGACTCAATTAATGTTTACGACTACTAATCATGGATTAATAACTCGATCTTAACTGTGAAATTTAACAGATACTGAATCGAAGGGTCCTAAATTATCAACATCACTTATCTTGAGATTCTAAATCAAAGATATCCATCAAAATCACTTCAAATTCATAAAAAATTTCAGAAAAATCTAAAGATTTTAAAATTTTTCACAATTTTTTTTTTCAAGACCAAGAAAACACTGATTAGGAAACCTAATCTTCCACCCCCAACCTAAAATCTACATTGTCCGCAATATAAAAGATATATGAGCATGCAATGCACATGGGACAACGAAAGTAAATGAGAAGTGATCGGAGGATAGTACCTGGATAACGAATTGAGAGAGGGAGACTTTCCAACAGATCGCAGCATGAAAGTTTGTCAACACGAGAGAGAAAGCAGAACAAAAATAACAAAAATAAAATCCTACCTATACCACTTTCGCAGGTGCTCTCGATTGCATTTAGTGTATGCAACAAACCTTTAAACCCCTAGGTTACCCCTAGAGGATGAGTTGTAGTCTCGTGAGGGTTTGCAGCAATGTTACCCACAAACATTGAATCGATCATCTAACTAGGAAAATGAAATGGAATAAAAAGCTGGGTTACCTCATAAGAGCGCTAAATTTACCGTCTTCAGCCAGAAAAATAAAGCAACTGTCCTAGTCCTATGAAAGCGATAAACCTACCTATACCTCCATCAGACTAGGAGGTCAGTCCTGGTAAATAGAAGCAATCAGAGGCATGGACATGTCCTCTGACTCAAATGTCTCGACAAATGACTTTAATCGATGTCCATTGACTTTAAACTTCTTGCCATTGTCGGGATCTCTTATCTCGACTGCCCCATGAGGATAAGTAGTGACAACAATGTAAGGGCCGGTCCAATGAGATCAAAGCTTACCCGGAAAGAGATGTAGTAGAGAATCGTACAAAAGGACTTTCTGACCTGGCGTGAATAATTATTGTATAATATGTTGATCATGAAACGCCTTCATCCTATCCTTGTAAATTCTCGAGTTTTCATATGCATCGTTCTGGATTTCTTCAAGTTCATTTAATTGAAGTTTGCGTAGCGAACTAGTGTTGTCCAGATTGAAATTTAGGTTTTTGATCGCTCAGTATGCTTTATGTTCCAATTCCACAAGCAAGTGACAAGCCTTCCCATAGACGAGTCTAAAGGGAGATGTTTCAATAAGAGTTTTAAAAGCAGTACGGTATGCTCATAAGGCATCGGTCAATCGGATTGACCAATCCTTACGATCAGGGTTAACCGTTTTTTTCAGGATATGTTTGATCTCTCTATTAGAAATCTCAGCTTATCCACTTATCTATGGATGGTATAGGGTGCTCACCTTATGAGAGATACCGTATTTTTTCATTAAACTCTCAAATGGTCTATTACAAAAGTGTGAGCCCCAGTCACTAATGATGGCTCGAGGCGTTCCGAACCGCGACAGGATATTTTCTTTCAAAAATTTAATGACCGTGCAAAGGTCATTTTTGCGGCACAGAATTGCTTCGACCCATTTAGTGACATAGTCTACGGCGAGCAAAATATACAGATTTCCAAATGATTGGGGGAATGGTCCCATGAAATCAATGCCCCAGCAATCAATAAGGATGAGATTCAAAGGCATCATATTTTGACGGGACAATGCTCCCAATTTTTTACAACGCTCACAAGCTTTGCAAAACTCATGAGTGTCCCTGAACATAGTGGGCCAGTAAAAGCCACACTGTAGAATCTTAGTCATGGTCTTTTTAGCAGAAAAGTGACCACCACAGGCCTGTGAGTGACAGAAGGAGATGACACTCTGATGCTCATCGTCTGGCACACATCTCCTTAAGATTTGGTCTGGACAATATTTAAACAAATATGGATCATCCCAGAAAAAGTTACGCACCTTGGTAAAGAATTTCTTCTTATCTTGTGACGTCCAGTGTGTCGGTATGGCACCTATAGCAAGATAATTAGCAATATCAGCGAACCAAGGTGAATGGGATACTCTAAACAGTTGTTCATCAGGGAACATGTCATTGATATGGATCGTCTCAAGGGAATCAGAGGTATTAAGGCGAGAAAGGTGATCAGCCACTACGTTCTCTACTCCCTTTTTGTCTTTAATTTCTAAATCATATTCTTGGAGTAGAAGGATCCATCGTATTAGGCGGGGCTTAGAATCATTCTTGAAAAGAAGATACTTAAGTGCCGCATGATCTGTATAAATAATGATCTTGGATCCGATCAGGTAGGACCGAAATTTATCCAAAGCGAACACTACGGCTAAGAGTTCCTTTTCCGTGGTTGAATAGTTCACTTGGGCAGGATTTAGAGTCCTACTTGCGTAGTGAATGACATAAGGCCGCTTATCTTTTCTTTGGCCTAAAACCACTCCAAGAGCATAATCAGAGGCGTCACATATAAGTTCAAAAGGAAGACTCCAGTCGGGTGGCTGCATGATAGGTGCAGTGGTTAACATGCCTTTAAGCTTAGTGAAAGCTTCTTGGCACTGCTCAGTCCACTCGTATGGTGCATCCTTTTGAAGAAGATTACATAAAGGACGAGAGAGGAGACTAAAGTCCTTTATGAATCGTCGGTAAAATCCTACATGTCCCAAGAAGGATCGCACATCTCTAATGTTCTTGGGTGGAGGTAGGTTAGAGATAAGATCAATTTTTACCTTATCTACCTCGATTCCTTTGGACGAGATGATATACCCAAGGATAATTCCTTTTGAACCATAAAATGGCACTTCTCCCAGTTAAGTACCAAATTTTTTTCTTCACATCTTTTCAGCACACATTTAAGACTTGCTAAGCACTCACTGAAAGATGAACCAAAAACAGAGAAATCGTCCATGAAGACCTCTAAATATTTCCCCATCATGTCAGAAAAGATACTCATCATGCATCGCTGAAAGGTGGCAGGGGCATTACATAACCCGAATGACATCCTTCTGTAACCAAATGTGTCATAGGGACGTGTAAATGTGGTCTTTTCCTGATCTTCAGGGGCGATTTCAATCTGATTATAACCTGAATACCCGTCAAGGAAATAGTAATAGGAATGACCAGCTAACCTTTCCAAGATCTGATCTATAAAGGGCAAAGGAAAGTGGTCCTTCCTAATGACGGTATTCAGCTTCCTGTAGTCAATGCACATTCTCCAACTGGTAGTAACTCTGGTCGGCACGAGTTCATTATTGGCATTGGCTACGATGGTGATCCCAGACTTCTTAGGAACCACCTGAGTTGGACTCACCCATTGACTATCGAATATGGGGTATATGATCCCCACTTTCAATAGTTTGAGAACCTCGGCCTTAACCACTTCCTTCATGTTTGGATTTAGTCTACGTTGTGATTGCCGAACAGCCTTTGCATTATCCTCAAGATATATGCGGTGAGTACAAATCGATGGGTTAATTCCCTTGAGGTCCGCTATCGTTCATCCAAGAGCTCCCTTATACTCAATGAGAGTAGATATGAGCATACTCTCTTGTTCTTTCTCCAGGTGGGTAGAGATCACCGCCGGATATGTCTCATCTTGATCTAAATAGACATATTTTAAATCAGAGGGCAAAGGTTTTAGGTCAAGCTTCGGTGGCTTGAGGTTAGACGGTAGAGGCACCACATCAGTTTGGGGCAACTCTTTAATTTGTGGCCTCCACCGGTTAACTTCAAGTACCGGTGCAGTATCAAGCATGACACACGTCTCCCTAATTATATCATCATCAAGATCATGGGAGTGGGCCAGGCACGTCTCTAGAGGATCAGAGGATAAGGTGAGAAACGTTCTATTTTTCACAAAAGAATCAAATATGTTAACATCGTGAAAATCGTCATCATCCTCTGAATTGTTGCCGTTATTGAAAAAGATATTCGATTCTAATGTCAAATTTCTAAAAGACATAGTCATGACACCATTCCTGCAATTGATAATTGCATTTGAAGTGGATAGGAATGGGCAACCAAGAATGATGGGAATCTGAGTGCTTGTGTCATTGATGGGTTCGGTGTCCAAGATGATAAAATCAACAGGGTAGTAGAATCTATCAACCTGGACCAACACATCCTCGATGATCCCTCTTGGTATATGAACAGAATGATCAGCAAGTTGTAGTGTGGTTCGAGTGGGTTTTAATTCACCCAAGCCTAACCGTTGGTATACTGAGTAGGGAATTAGATTGACGCTCGCTCCTAAGTCAAGAAGCGCGTGATCAATTCGATAGTTCCCGATTACACATGATATGGTTGGGCAATCGGGATCTTTGAATTTTTGTGGAACGTCTTGTTTCAGGATGGCACTCACTTTCTCAGTTAAGAAAATTTTCTTTTGAACACTTTTTCGTCGTTTGGTCATGCATAAGTCTTTTAGGAATTTAGCATATAAAGGTATCTGTTTTACAACATCAAGCAGAGGAATATTAACTTTCACTTGTTTCAACACCTCTAAGATATCCTGAAAGTTAGATAGACGTTTTGGTTCAACCAACCGTTGGGAAAACGGAGCAACTGGCTTCTCTAAAGGTTCCGGTTCAAATTTTTGTGGGGCGTCACTAGATCCATCATTGTTGTCCTCTTCTGGTTCTTGAGGCTTTTCGGGCCTAACCGGAAGGATTTTATCAATAACCTCCCACTCCTAAGCGTGGTGATGGATTTAGTATGCCCCATTTGATTTAAAGAGCTGGGATCACTAACTCCATAATGCGGTTTAGAATTGGGAAGAGGTTGAGCTGGGAAGCTCCCCTTGTTTCCAATCGTATTTTCAGCCTTAAGTTCATGTATTGCTTTTATAAGGTCTTAAAAGGCTTACATCATACCTTGATTGAAAAGCTCTTGCTTTTGAAAATGTTTTAGAACCAAATCCTCTTGAGGTTTCTTTTGAGTTGGATTTTGGTTTAGGAAACCTTGAGGTATAGCTGTTGGTCCATTCCTCCAACTGAAATTTGGATGATTTTTTCAACTAGGATTGTACGTATTAGAGGGTGGTCCATTGAAAGGTCTTTGATAGTTATTTACGGCATTAGATTGTTCATTCAATACTTCTCGAAATACAGGTATTGAAGGACAATTTTCAGTAGTATGAATGTTGCAATCACAGATGCCGCAAACACTTTCATTAACCTTTTCCTTCTTTCCTTCCATGGCCTCAAATTTTTTAGTGAGATTGGTCACCTTAGCGTTAAGATCATCATCCTCTTTCAGGAGATATATTCCTCCTTTTTTCCTTGAATGAGTCGGCCTAGACGTAGTGTTCGTCCTTGGGTAATAGTCTCATAATTGTGTTTTTTCAGTGAGACTATCGAGGTAATCTCATACCTCGTCGACATTTTTATTGATGAATTCTCCGTTACACATTGTCTCGACCATTTGGCGCATGGAAGATGTTAGCCCATCATAGAAAAAATTCGCAATGCGCCATATTTCAAAGCCATGTTGTGGGCATGCATTAACCAGATCCTTGAACCTTTCCCAACATTGGAAGAATGTTTCATCTTCCTTTTGGGCCAAGTTCATAATTGCTCTCCTGAGGGTAATTGTCTTATGATGTGGGAAAATTTTCTTTATAAATTCCCTCTGCATATCATTCCATGTGCCAATGGACCTAGGACGCAGTGCATGTAACCACGTCTTGACTTTTTCTTTCAAGGAAAATGGGAAGAGTTTCAGCCTAATTGTATCTTCAGATACATTAGGGAAATATAAGGTGCCTATGATTTCGTCGAACTCTTTCAGATGTAAGTATGGTTCTTCAGATTCAAGCCCATGGAACTTGGGAAGGAGTTGGATAACCCCTGGCTTGATGTCCATATGTCCTGTATTCGCAGAAAAAATCATGCATGAGGGCGTACTCACCCCCGCCGGTTGTAAATAATCTCGTAAAGTACGAGGCGGGGGTGCGTGGTACACCTCATTGTCATCATGTACTTCCTCAACCCTAGGTTGGGGTAGTGCTTGAGGTTGATTTTCAGCCATAACCTCCTCTGTCTCAGGAGAATTCAAGTGGTGTCTAGTCCTGCGATGGACAGTCAACCCCTCAACTAATCCTCCTTCAATCACGAGACGTCGAGTGTTGTCGCGTGCCCACTGGGGCATAAAACACACTCAGCCCTCGATTTAAATTCTACCTAGACCTAAGAGAAAAGAAGTAAAAATCTAGAAAATAAAAGGGAAAGCTGGAAAGAAGTTACCAAGTTTGAAGTCCTAGGTTAAGAATCTGCAAAACAAAACAAAATAAGTTAGTTTCTAAGAATAGAAAGTCCTAATTAAAAGTAAATTAATTTCTAGAGAAAAGAAGAAATTCCAAAGAAAGAAGAATTAAAAAGAACTTACTAAATTAGAAGCTTTCTACAAAACAGAAAAATTGAGTTAGTTCTAAAAATCAGATAGAATGAAGAATAGCAAGTTTCTAAAGTTAGGAAAAATTTCTAACAAGGAAAATAACTAAGCTTCTAAACCTAGAATTAGAAAATTATAAAAAGAAAATCTAATCTTAAACTAATCCTAAAATTAATTTCAGAAAAACGTAGCCGACAGTCCCCGGCAACGGCACCAAAAACTTGTTCACTCCCCAAGTGCAGGGTTGTGATGTAGTAATAACTCGGTAAGACCGAGGTCGAATCCCAAGGGACTGAAACTTGTACGTTATCTAAAACTAACTGGAACTAGAACTAGACTAAGATGAATTCTAAATCAAGTAACAATTGTGAAATAATTATAGGTTAATTAATCTAAAACTTAGGAGATATCAGAAAAGGGTAACTAGAGATTCAGAGGATCCACTTGTAGAGATCAGGGAGATCTTACACTTGCTTCACAAATCATGGAAGTTAAACTGAACTGCCGTTGACATAGTTTTAAAGAGATGAAAGGTATATGAATTATAATGGATTTCATTACTAAACCATGCCCATGAGACAAAGCAAACAATAGAATTAAACTAATTACCAACCAATCATATGTATGAAGGTTAGGAAGGGTACCGTCATCCGACCATGTCCAGGAGACTATGGTGAACAACAGGGCTTCCTGACGTCATAAACATAAAAAGGAAAAGAAATATTCAAAGTCATCGCAGACCCACTGTAATTTCAGTCAAATAGACCATTAAAGATAAAAGAATATTTCCATGCTAATCAAACTAAAATCAATGTCAATTCATATATTAAAAATTAAATTAAAAGCTTAGAATCTTCCATCTCACTACAAGCTTCACCTCCTAGCCCTAGCTAGGAGAATTTAGCCTGCCATGGCTGGACTAAATCTCATAAAATTAAAAAAGAAAACAACAAATAAAAAATAAACTCTCTTTGTCTCTCTCTCTCTCTAAGCCGTCCTTGCCAAGCTCTCCCAAGGTCTGAATAATTACTCCCCACGTCCAAAACCTCCTTATATAGCTGCTGGAGTGGTGAAAATTGGACTTGAATTGGATTTGAAAACTTATCGCATGCGCAGCGAAAGCCTTTTCGCAGCCAAGTTCAGTGCCTCAAAAATCGTCACTTTCCTCACTTAAATTTCAAAGAAATATCATCCCTTAGGACTTTCTTGGGTCCTCTACATGATAGACGGCTCAGATCTGTCATATGATCAAAGATGGTGGGCCACAACCGCTTGAAAAAATCAATTTTTACGGATGTGCGAAACCTTTCGCACTATTTCACTGTTGTGATCGGTGGGCCCCACAGAAGCATTTTCTGGGAAATCCACCCCATCCATTACATTCAGAACGAAATTTCAGTCAAGAATAGGTAGTTTTGAATGTCTATTGACGCGGTTCAGAGAATAAATTACAACAAAATCAGATTTGAACGCTGCAGGGTGGTCCACTTGTGGCCCCTGTATCAGACACACGTGCATTCATGGATAAAAAGTATCAACATGGGTTGGTAGTGTTTGAAGCCCTCTACAAGATGGTCGGCTCAGATGAATCATACGGTCCATAGGTCAGCCCCACAGTCGATCGCAAAATGGGCCAGCGAACGGCTTGCGCGCGGCTGAAAATGGCAACTACCGTTTTGGTTTCTGCTGTGGGCGAATGCGCAAGGCGGTCATGGTCAGCGATGGCGCGGTACTCGGCGTACGTGCCTATAACATGTACACACACCTCATACACAGGACCCACCCTGATGTTTACAAGAAATCTACACCGTTCATTCTCTTTCTCATATTATTTTAACCGTCGAGAATAATTTTGAGGCAGTTCCAGATATCAAGTGGGCCCCACTTAATGAATTAAGGGGCTGATCAGTCCGTTGGCCCACTTCCAGAGATCTTCAATAGATAAAATTTGACGTGTACGGTTCATTTATGGTCCTCAGGCCATGTATAAAGTTTCAAGCTGATCGGATGGTGAGAACCTTGTGATCTTGCAATCTTAGCCAATTTCGGACCACTTGAGCCTCAGTTTCTCAATTTTCTCGAATTGCTGGCGTGTAATTCCGTCGATCTTAGTTCCCTGAAATCCGTCCCTTGCTCTGGTGAATTTTGAGCGTTAAATCTCATCTTTTAGTATCTTATTTCGATCCAGGCTCGTAAATATACCTTGCAGCACAAACACAGTTAAAATGGGCTATTAAACAGTATCATGATCGTAAATCCAGGTAATAAATGGGGTCTAATATGCAATATTTGACCCTCAACACTGGGTGATGATGAGCTGTGCAGTATCGTTGAAAAGGGAGATGTTTATATAAATCAGAAAGACGGAATGACGTTAAAATTGAAGGATGTCAAACATGTACCGAGTTTGAGAAGGAATCTGATCTTAGTAGGGCAGTTGACCGTTACCGGTTATGTGTCGACATTCACCATTGATTCCTATAAGATTACAAAAAGTGGCTTGGTGATATCTCGAGCCAAAAAGTAAGGTACTTTATACGTGACTTTAAGATCGTATAGTTCACTCGTAGTCGCATCAACTGGAATGAATTGGCAGTTATGACATCAGAGGTTAGGACATATGAGTGAGAAAGGGATGAAAGTGCTATTGTCAAAGGAAAAGCTACCAGGGTTGAAGTCTATTGACTTAGAATTCTGCGAGGACTGCATGTATGACAAGCAGAAGAGGATAAGCTTCAAGAAGACAGGACGCACTCCAAAGATGCATTTGTTGGAGCTTGTACACACTGATGTGTAGGGACCGACACAGGTATTATCTCTTGGTGGCTCACGTTATTTTTTTTCTTTTATTGATGATGCTAATAGAAAACTATGGGTTTATTTCTTAAAACATAAATCTGATATATTTGATATATTTAAGAAGTGGAAAGTTATAGTAGAAAACGAGACAGGTAAAACAGTAAAATGTCTCAAATCTGAGAATGGAGGAGAGTACTGCGATAAGAGGTTTGAGGAGTATTGTGCAGCAAATGAATTCAAACATCATAAAATGATTCTAGGGACACCGTAGCAAAATGGTGTGGCTAAGCGCATTAATAGGACCATCCTTGAGCGCGCCAGGAGCATGAGGTTACATGCATGGTTGCCCAAAACCTTTTGGACAGATGCTGTGAATACTGCCTCATATCTCATCAATAAAAGTCTCTCAGCACCATTAGATGGTGGGCTACCAGAAGAAACGTGAATTGGGAAAGAAGTGAACCTTACACATCTCAAAGTGTTTGGTTGTACTTCATATGTTCACATTAATGCAAAGCACAAAAACAAACTGGATGTGAAATCCAGGAGGTGCACGTTTATAGGATACGGGCGGCATAATTTTGGCTACAAGTTTTAAAAGGCAGAAAACAGAAAAATCATCAGAAGTAAGGACGTAATCTTCAATGAAAAAGCGATGCATAAGGACAGTGTGCAGGAAAATAAGGCCGAGAAAAAAGAATTCGTAAAATTAAAAGAGTTACCAGACACGGGTGTTACAATGTCACATGATGATCATGCACAGGAGCATTATGAGGCGGAGCTGCATACACCGGTTGTGAGAAGGTCTACTCGGGAGAGGAGACCCACGGTCTGATACTTACCCTCTTTACATTATCTACTGCTAACAGATAATGGTGAGCTAGAGTGTTTTGAAGAAGCATTACAGTCAGATACATGAGTTAAGTGGGAGAAGGCCATGAATGAGGAGATGGACTCTCTTAAGTCTAATCGTACATGGGAGCTAGTCACTCTACCTAAGGGTAAAAATCTCTTCATAACAAGTGAGTTTACAGACTGAAGGAGGAGCACGATGGTTCGAAACAGTACAAGGATAGATTGGTTGTGAAAGGGTTTCAACAAAAGGCAGGTATCAATTTCATTGAAATATTTTTACCTGTGATGAAAATGTCTACGATTCACATGGTCTTGAGTATAGTGGCTACAGAGGACTTACATCTAGAGAAATTAGATGTTAAGACAGTCTTTCTTTATGGAGACCTTGAAGAAGAGATATATATGCATCAGTGGACAGGATACGTGACACCAGGAAAGGAGAATAAGGTGTGCAGACTGAAGAAGAGTCTATATGGCCTGAAGCAGGCCCCGAGGCAGTGGTACAAGAAGTTTGACAGTTTCATGTCAGGAAACGGTTTTAGGAGATGTCATGCAAACCACTGTTGTTACTTGAAAAAGTTTGGATATCATCCTTCTTCTGTATGTTGATGATATGCTTGTGGCTGGTTCAAGCATGAAGGACATCTCAGATCTCAAAAGATAACTGTCTAGAGAATTTGCCATGAAGGATTTAGGAGCTGCAAAATAAATCTTAGGCATGAGAATAAAGCGTGACAGGAAAAACAAGAAACTGATTTTGTCACAGGCAAAGTACATAGCCCAAGTACTTAATCAATTCAATATGGGGGTTTCTAAGCCGGTTACAACTCCATTAACCAACCACTTTAAGCTATCTAAGGTGCAAGGTGTAAAGACGCAGGAGGAACGAGACTACATGGCTAAAGTCCTATACACGTCAGCTATTGGGAGTCTCATGTATGCTATAGTGAGCACGAGACCAAACATTGCTCAAGCAGTGAGAGTTGTTAGTAGGTTCATGAACAACCCGAAGAAGGAATATTGGGAAGCTATGAAGTGGATCCTCAGATACCTGGTGGGTACTAAGGATGTAGGGTTGTGTTATAGTGGATCAGAAATCAAGCTACAAGGCTACGTGGATTTAGATTTGGCAGGAGATATCGACAGCAAAAGAAGCACTACAGGTTATGTCTTTACTCTGGGTAGTGTTGCAGTCAGTTGGGTCTCTTAATTACAAAAGATAGTATCTATCAGTACGACGGAAGCAAAATATGTTGCGGCTACAGAAGTGTACAAGGAGATAGTGTGGATGCAAGGTTTTATGGAAGAGTTGGTTAAGAAGCAAGCAGATTACAAGCTATATAGTGACAGTCAGAGAGCAATACACTTGGCTAAGAATTCAGCCTTTCATTTAAGGACCAAACATATTACCATCAGATATCACTTCATCATTCATTACTGGAAAATGGATCGATTGCTCTGGAGAAGATTCATACAAGTGAGAATCCTGTGGATATGTTGACCAAGGCGGTCACATGGGAGAAGTTGAAGCTTTGTTAAGCTTTAATTAGTCTTCAGGCTTGAAGACAGGGAGGTGGTGCAATTTAGATGAAGAAGATAAAAGTTTATGGCGATGTATCTCTAAGCGGGAGATTGTTAAAAAGTGGAGCCACATCTGGTTTTGCGCACGACCAGCAGTGGCCCCTACTCGACCGGTCGTAAAACCCACACGACTAGTCGTAGACTGGCTCGACTCGAACTCTAGCGAGTATCAGTTTTTTGGGTCTGAGGTGCTCGACCGGTCATGAGCCATGCTTGACCGATCGTGGGGTCTGCTCGATCGGTCGTGCAGTCTACTGGACCGGTCATGATTACGCAGATTCGTTTTCGAATTTGATGCGAACTGCCGATTTCTGTGTCGCCTTTCGCAAGGGTGCGAAAGGAAAGTTGCCTAAACTATATATAGATGTCCCTAGGGCTTTTATAGGGTATTAGAAAGTATTAAGAAATATTTTTAAGGTGTTGGCAAGGAATTTTCTCTATACTTTTAAGAGAGAGGTTAGTATTTTGCCTTGTAATCTTTATTTTTTTTCATAGTGGAAGTTTGCATTTGTGATTTTTTACCCTAATTTAGAATTTTTTTTTCCACGTATATCTTGTCTTGTCGTTTGTTTGGATTGCTTTGATCTGTTTCTAGTTTATATTTCTTCTTGTTTATCGTTTATGGGTGAGACTTGAGATTAAATCTTGGCTCACTGCGTTGTTGGCGTGCTGCGCAACAATAAAATGGTGCATAATCTTTCTTTTCCATAACTAAGCCTCTTATCAAAAATTCATGGTGTATATCAAAATAGGAGTCATTAGAGTCAGAAATTCTTGGGTTATCCTGATCTCTAGGCAATTCCACAAATTCTAGTCAGATGTAGATTATGAAGACTTTTTTTTTACTAGTGGAGATTATAGAACAATGCGCAGTCGAGCCATTCTATCAATCTTGTGAAAAATATTGTACAACCTATAATCATACCAAGTTATTGCAAACCAAGTGCACACTTCCTCCCATGACTCAGCGTCCAATGATACAAGCATGTTGTATAAGGGATTATAAATGATATAAGTATAATTATTAGCTTCTCTTCTCAACCCCTCCGCAAGGTTTTGATATGTAGGTCTTAGTTATGGGTTCTATTAGATTTGGATAGACTTCTGATTTGAGCCTTCATACGCTAATACCTGTATTAACCAAGCAACTAAAATCATTAACCTATCTTCTCAACTTCTTCACGAAATTTGGGTCTGAAGGTCTTAGTTATAGCTAGGTTTCACCAGATATTGTTAAACTTCAGATATGGAATTTTGCGCGCTATCTCCTGTATCAACCGAGCATACAATATTCTAGGTTTATGAAAGTTATGTGATTTACAACTTACAGGGTATTTGGATCTTATCACATCAAAAATCTAAATAAATTATAGTCATATATCTATCACCGTATATAAATACACACACACATATAGTTCCACTCATGCAACCATTAGACAATCTGACCCAAACACCTACTGGGCAACCTGGGAAAAAGTTTTTCTTAGCATTCACATTCTCTAAAAATGAAGCAAATCCAATGCTATAGTGGACCGCATCATTGGAAGCAATGATGATAATGAAACTTACCCTTGAAACATTCTTAGGGGCCACCATGATGTTTATTTGCCATCCAACCTATTCACAAGGTCATATAGATATAGATGAAAGGAAAATACAAATATTAAATTTATCCAAAACTTTTGCTACTTTTAATGTGAGAATTAAATCCCCACTGTGTGGTTCACTTGAGCCTTGGATTTGTGTCATTATTGTAGATAAAACCCATACATCATGCAGGGCCCCACAAAGCCCTGCCAAGATGATTATCATCCAAGCAAGGCAAGACGTAATCCGCTTCCAAAAATAATCACTCCGATTTCTTCCCATCAATGCAGGATGTGCGGAGACAACTAGTCCTGTCATCTAATTAACTAATTATAATTTCTGAATATAATCTCTTTCTAATTAAAATTAAGAGCTCTAGATATTTTTCTACTTATAATCGATCTATGTAAAGGCTCTTTGGAGCCACCATGCATGTGTATTGGTTTTATCCATGCCAGTCTTTATATATATATATATATATATATATATATATATATAAAAGATCATTTTAAGGTATGAGCCTAAAAATGAGGTAGATCCTAAGCTCAAGTGGACTACACCATAAGAAGCAGTGGTAATAAAGACAATCATTGTTGAAGAGGGCCATCATAGTATTGTTTATTTTCAATTCAACATAGTTATATAAGGTTATATTAACATGGATGAAGGGAAAACCATGAGAGGTTTTTAATGGTGAGCATTCAATCCCCATTGTATTTTGATTGCATACTTTAAAATAATATGGAAAAATAGATGGATGAAATGGATAAAACCCATAAGTCAGGTTAGTCTCACACAGAGCCCTGCCTAGACGGATTCGCAAATCAGGCCCTTTTAATTAAAGGCCTAGATTGGGCTCAACTCATTTCAAATTGGTTTAAACATTTGGAACCAGACCCGCACCATGGGTTCAAATTTAGACCTAGGCTTATTAACCTTTTTTAATATAAATATATATATATATATATATATAGGTCCCATGTTCCATTGACTCGAATCTGACCCACTTGCACTCTTAACTTGCATACCGTAGTCTGTACGAATGGTTGACATGAAGGGCTCTGACAAACGGTACTCATGCATACAAGGAACTCAAATCTAACCGTCCAAAATGCGGGTGCCAATGTGCAATAGCTGCAAACCAAAAGTTACACGGGAGCAGTTTGGCCAGTGACGCTGACACTAGCAAGTGGCTAGAGGTCGATGCTCTGTGGGCCCACCATGATTTATGTGTTTTATCAACACCATACATTTAATTTTACATAAATGAGGCAGATCAAAATCTCATGGGAAAAACTAAGGATTGAATGTCTACCATTAAAATTTTCCTAAGACCCGTAGATTAAGTCATACAGACATGGGTGAAGGTAAAAATACAAATATTAGTTTGACCCAAAACTTTAGTCCCTAAAAGTTTTTAACATTGACAATCCAACCAACACTGTATGGCTCATTTGAGACTTCCATCTACTTCAATTTTAAGTTCATACTGTAAAATTATTTGAAAAACAATGGATAAACGTCATGGATGAGACAAATACATCATGCTAGAGCCCACAGAGCACCTACCACTAGCCATGGCTACTGCCAAGCCAATCCGTTTCCAAGTTAAACCACTTCTATTTTCTTAGATCTGAGGTGGGTGGCCCACTGTAATTTATGAATTTTATTCACGCCGTCTGTTCATTTTACAAGATCGTTTTAGTTTGAAAGCCCAAAATTGAAACATATCTAAGGCTCAAATGGACCACATCAGAGGAAACTGTGTGAATTGAACACTAAATAAATAAATATCTATTAATACCAGGCTAGGATTATTCGATGGTTTCACCGTTTAAGTTTGGATATGTTCTATCTACACCGGGTCCCAGGATCTGGACGCCTTAATTTTAGTTAATGCGTGTATGTGTCCAATCCATGAGCGCCGTAGTATGAACTATTGTGCTCTGCCAGAGTATCTAATGACCACTCTAATTCAAACGGTTCATCCGTACTAGAGGAATGGTTTCATACCGAAACGGATTGGCTGCTCCCCCTGACACCAGCCCCGTAGCGGGTGGTCGGTGCTCTGTGGGCCCACCATGATGTATGTGTTTCATCCATTCCGTCCATCTATGTTTTTAGATCAATTTATGATAATAGGCAAAAAATGAGATATATCCCACTCTCAAGTGGACCACATTAGAGGAAAAATTGTTGAATGAACTTTGACCATTAAAAACTTTTTGGGGGACATAGAAGTATTGGATCAAGTTGATATTTGTTTTTACCCTTCATCTGGGTCTTTATGACCTAATCAATAGATTGGATGTCAAATAAACAGTACATCGGGCCTTAGGAGGATTTAAATGATGGATATCCCATCACTATTGTTTTCCTGTAGTGTGATCCACTTGAGGTTTATATTCCTCTCATTATTGAGTTAAAAACATAAAATGATATTTAAAAATGAACGAAGGGAATGGATGAAACACATACATCATGTTGGGGCCCACAGAGTACCGACCACCAGCTCCGGGGCTGGTGTCAGGGGGAGTAGCCAATCCGTTTCCGTTTGACACGATGGACTCAAAAATCCATGGCAGAGGTTCTTTCAGTAGTTTACGGTTTTTTCATAACCATCCATTTGTAGCCACAGATCCAGAAGGTAAAGACTGTCTAACGGACAGGATCATTTTCGTATGGTCCATCCGCCACACATCAGTGGTTTCTATGATGTGCTCCATCTGTCAGAGCTGAAAACCCGTGTATCTATGATGGGGTAGTTTCTAAAAACAAATAAAGTAAACGCCCCTCTCTTTTACGATGATCATAAAAATACCTTGTTTGTTTAGAATTATTGCTAGTAACTCCTTGATGTTAAAGGAATATGCATTAGATGACAAAAATACATACATTCTCAGGGAGATTTTTTTGGCTAATGCATAAGCCCAACGCTATGAGTAGATGTATTGAAATTATCTAGTAAGCTCAGCTATTATAAATGGACATATGCTAATAAATTAGGCTAATCTAGTCAAGTGGACCACAATATAGAAAACAATGACAAGCTAGTTTAATTGGCCTATTTCTTAAATTTTCCATTTAATGGTGAAGTAATTGCGTTTAATAGGCTAGATGCCACACATGATTTGGTAGGCTCAACCATCTATATGTGCTTGCTTAGGTAGATTAGGTGGGGCACACCGAACTCATGAGCTTTGTAAGGCCCTTAAATGGCAACATTTGGTTAGGTTAGTTTTATATGTAGTTAATAAGTTATGTAGACTAAACAACTTTCGGATATATTTTGCATGGCTTCATCTTTAACAGTGGTATGTGACACGATCAAATATTATCATGTTAGGGCTTCATATATTATATTCTCAAACAATCGATTGCTCACGCATAAGGAACTATGGTTCTAGTTGAGCTATTGCACTATTTATGGGTGAAATATACTGCACTTACGTCGTTGACTCCAAATCTTTTTGATATTATGCACTTTGATATTTCATCCTATGAATTTTCCACAATGTATTTATATAAATTGGGACTTGTACATTTATTATATTTTAAAATGATTTATGGGAAAAATAAAATTTTGGATTACTTTTTATTTTTGTTTATTGGTGTTTGGTTCATGAAATTGAATGGTATTAAATTGTATTATATGGGATTAACATCATTATTGCAATATAATTTCATGTTTTGAAATACAATGTTTTTATAGCCATCTAATTTTATGTTTGGGATAAAATTTTTACTATAAAAAATATTGGATTAAGCAAAATCATGTTTAGTGGACCATGAAATTGTAATCAATGGACCAAATTCACAATAGATGTCATACACTTGTATACATATATAACTAGAATGTCATAGGTAAATGGTATATATGGATGGATGTCATGGATAAATGCATGCATTAATGTGGAATCTACATGCGTGGTAGATTTCAAAATTTACAAAAATCTTCCATGGGACCAAATGCAATTACATCCCACCTAATCTCATCTAATATCCTGCGCCAAACACCCCTTTAAAATTATGGATATGGTAATCATCAAGGATACTGATAACCCTAAATAATAATTTATCTAAATTTTCTCAAGTCATGTCCCAAGAGCAAGTTAAAGTTTTTGTCTTTGTTTTCAAGACCTAACAAACGTGGTAAATCTTTCTAGAAATGGAGAAGGCTAAGGCCCAAGTGGATCAGAGATGGAGGGGTAGAGAGCTGGTATAAGTACAATGTAATCTATGATGAATTTTTTAAAGACGGGAGGTACTTACAAAACGTGAAAAAATATGGGGTTATTTGCAATTTTCATTGAAATGAAGGATTATATTTAGGATTAGAGAAATTTACCATTCTAGACGCCACCTTTTATCTAGCATTTTTATGATGTATACGAAACTTAACTTACCAACTTAGACTTGCATGTATGGACAACCAATTTGACGATGAAAATACCCCTATTTTAAAGTAGACCTATGGCTACGTATTATAACCATAGCTATAATTACCATAAGCTAGTTTAAAATGATTTTGTGGGCATCTATGACTATGGATTAAAACCGTAGCTATAGGTACCGTAGGTCGGATTAACAACACCTCTTTTTCTTCTTCTTCTTCTTTTTTTTTTTTCCTTTTTAACACACACACTCACCCTCACACACTTATCCATTTATTTCAATACCTTATTTTAAGGCATACTTTGAAAAATAAAGTAAATCCAAACCTTAGGTGGACCACACCATAAGAAACAGTGGTGATTGAATACCCACTATTAAAAGCATCCTGTGGGTTACTAAAATTTTTATTTGTAATTCATCTTGTTGATAAGGTCAGAAAGAAATTGAGAAGGGCAAACATGAAATACAGTGGGGCAAACTAGAAATTAAGCGGGGTAAACATGAAATTCAGCAGGAGAAACCGAAAATTAAGAGGGCCAAACTAGAAATTGAGTGAGAGAAACATAAAATTCAACGGGACAAATTAGAAATTGAGCGAGACAAACATAAAATTGAGCGAGACAAATGTGCAGTTGACCGGGGAGAACTGAAAATTGAGTGGGAAAAACATGAAATTCAGCAGAGCAAACTAGAAATTAAGCGGGACAAACATGAATTGAGCGGGACAAACATGAAATTCAGGGGGAGCTAAGAAATATATGATCTGTAATGCATAATACAAATTTATTAAAATGAGATGAGCAATTTTTAGGAGAAATTTCCTACTGTACAACCTATTTATGGCTCACAAACCTTTTTAAGCCCACTTATTTTTAGCTCCCAAGAATAAGCCCTAGCTATACGGACAACTTTTATCCGCGTGAGGTCCACCATCATTTAAGTATTTTATTTGCTTCGTTCATCCATTTTAATAGATAATTTTATAGCTTCAGCCTAAAAATATAAACAAGTCTAATGTTCAAATGGACCACACCACATGAAAATTTTAAATTGTACTTTTACTGATGAAAATTTCTTATGGGCCACAGAAGTTTTGGATTAAGCTTATAATTGTGTTTTCTATTAATTCATGTCTGTATGATTTTATGAACAAGTTTGATAACAAACAAACATCACTGTTGGGCCTACTATGTTTTCAACGGTGGAAATCATCATCCCACTGTTTCCTGTGGTATGATCTACTTGATCTTTTGATATACTTCAATTTTGGGCTCAACCTCTTAAATTATATGGAAAAACAGATGGACAACGTGGATCGACTACATCATTCAAAGTGGGCCCAAATGAATTTACTCAGTACGATAAAAACGTACTAAGTAACTCAGTATGCAATCCGATTTCGCTTGCTATACCCCACAATGATGTTTTATTTATAATCTATCATGTTTATTGGATTATGTATATATAGATAAACCAAAAGCCAAGATGTAAGCTTCATCCAATAGGTAATATATTAAAATATACCTGAGGTGTGTATTTTCTTCACTAAATTGGCCATTTTCAGAAGATGGAAAAATGCTGATGTATGGAGAGAATGCAATCCAATGAGAGAATGGTGCGATCTAGTGGAGGGATTTTTGTGTCGGAGAAAATGAGTTTTCTGTCTTTCTTAGCGGAAATGGAGTGAGAAAATGGGGTGAAAAAAATGTGAGTGTAAGCAATGGTAGAGAAAAGGAGGGGTATTTTCCTCTCGAAAGTGGCTGACTTTTTGTGCGAAGTCTAATTTTGTAAGTTAAGTTTCATTTGTTTTATAAAAACCACCGGATAAAAGGTAACGTCTACAGTGGTAAATTTCTCCTACAATTACCCCTCACCTTGGGTCGCGCAACTTGAAACCAGTGAATTAGATACGATACACAGCCCGCATCTTCGTTCATTATACGCGGCTTTTCAGTTCTAAAAAGCAGGGCATATCTTCGATGATCCAGACCATTGGTCTGGTGCTTTCTACTGTGTGGATGGACTTTGACCCAAATATACCTTGAATAGGACCGTCTTCACCTTTTGATTTTTGATCTACACGGTTAAAAAAAGATACACCAATGTTCCACATGTAACCAAAACAGTGTCTTATTGAGTCATTTTTATCTTAAAATCTAACGGAATTTTTTATCTCATGTACATCCAAGATGGGCCCCACTAGATCAATGGTCTAGATCACCAACCAATGGGTTGAAGTTGTCAGAAACTAACAATTAAGAAAACAGGCGTGTACATTGCGAAGACTCATTTCGCATGTGGTGTAATTTCTCAAACGTTTGGAAGAGGATTTTATATACGGTGTAAGTGGTCTGCATCTTTCTACAGTATAATAAGGTTTTCAGTTTTGAAAAGTGAAGCCCATTAATATGTAATCCAGACCATTGATCTGTTGAATCTAAAATCTGATGAAAAATAACCCGAAAATATTATATTCAGAGAGCCCCCGTTCACCAATATCAGAATATTTTCTGATGAATATGGACCATTGAAGTATATTTCTTCCTATGTTAGAACATTAATTTAAAAATCTAAAGTATTGAATAATAGTCGATCAAGATCATTATAAAACCAATCAATGGTCTAGATTACTTGAAAAATGGTCCTAACTTGTCAGGAATAAAAATGCGTGACGATGTCGTGAGATGCTAGCCACGCATGATGAAATTCCTTATTCCATCCGTACAAAAGTTCCCGCCGCGGGAAATCGGTGCTCCCGCGATGTACCTGTCGTACAATTCGATCGATGACTCGTTGAGTCAATTCGGAGTCGGTCCGAGTCGATCCAGTTGGACACCACCAATCGGACGAGAGGCTTTATCAGCAACTTCATGCGACCGGAGGCTAGGTGGGTCCCACTGTGATGTTTTGTAAGAAATTCATCCCGGTTATCCATTTTTTAGATCATATTTAGACACAAGCTTAAAAAGTAACATAAATCTAAAACTTGGGGCTTGTTTGGACGGGCACGCTGGATGAGATTAGAAGGGATTAGGTGGGATTCAAAGATAGTTCCCAGGATTGGTCAGGCATGCCGAAATGGACATGGGATTGTGATCCTGGGATATAGGAATCCCATGGATCTTAAGACAATCCACTGACATCACTATCATTACCTTAAATTCCATCTACTCCATCCTAATCCCTTCAAAATTGCCTGGACGTGTTTAGTTAGAGGGATTAAAAGAAATTAGAAGGTTTAATCCCGAATTTGGCCGGGTGTGCCCAAACAGACTGGGTATAACAATCTAGGGATATAGACAATCCACTGACATCACCTTCATTGCCTTAAATCCGTACAATTCAATCTAATACCATCTAATCTCATCCAGTGTGCCCATCTGTTTGGCCAACTGATCCTATGGTATTAAGAGAGATGGGATTGCGATATCCCAAGATATACATAACGAGCCAAACCGGCCTGGTGAACTTGTCTCGAGATGTAAGCAAGCCCATGGATCCTAAAACAATCCACTAACATCACCATCATTACCTTAAATTTGATCTCATCCCTTGGTTGGATAAATTGAAAGGTAAAATCCTAAGATATGCTAGGCGTGCCAAACAGACTCAATAAATTTGTCTTGGGATATAGCAATCTCATAGATCTTAAACTAATCTACTGACACCACCATCGTTACCTTAAAATCAATACCATTCCTCTTAATCCCATGGGATTTGCCTGACCAAACAGGCCTTAAAGGTTCAATAGAGCATGGATTCGTAATCCCCCAAATTCGAAACGCATAGTTTATGTTTGACATTTCGGGTTGAGAATCAAGTAATCTAAATGTAGTTATTTTCCCTATATTTACAGGGTCTTGACTTTAATTTTTAAATTAATTTTATTATTTTTAATTAACATACATATGTAATATTTGACAAAATATTTATAATGAGCCAATTGAAATATATATATTTTTCAAAAACAATAAAATTTTAAGTCTCAAATGAACCACAAGCACGAGATTATATACGAGTGACAAATCAATAAATTTTAACAATTAATTTATATGAATAATGTTTAGATAAGGCATATCATTATATTAAAGAAAATATATTAATGCAGTTGATAATTTAATTATTTCGAGATACTATCAATGGGCCATGTGCCAAATAAATTAATAACCTAATGACACAAATGTTAACCATGTAACTCTTGAAAGTATTTTAAATGTAATATACATTTTATTTTAGATTTCAAATCTCCTCAAATTGTTATTTTAATGTATTGCTCACTTGAGTTTTGGATTTGCATTATTTTAAAAACATGTCTTGATATAATTTGAAAAAAATAGATGAACGGTTCAGATTTCTCACGAACGTCAGCAAGTTCTTACATGGTAGGAAGTTCTTTCGTAAGAATCAGCATTCGAGTCGGTCCGAGTCACTATTGACTCGGGCGAGTCGTAATTCGACTATATGTACGAGTCAATCCAAGCAGCCGAGTCTTAAATCACTACGGCAAAACAGTTTTAATGGAGTCTCCATCACTGCCGCAATTCCTTTCTCATTTCCTCTCTTTTCGGATATTCCTCTCTCTTTCTCTCTCTACAAAATCTCACTTTTTCTCTTCTTAGCTTGCCATTTCCAATCTATTTTTATAATAAACCCACTAGAATCGATCGAGAAATCTCATTTCTAGCAGCTTAAATACCTCAAAATCCGCTTCAAAACAGAGACTCACTTCAGATCTGGAAAAATCGTCAGAAACTGATCTAGGAGGAGGATTTCAGGGATTTTTTTGCTAGATTTGAGGTGTTTGGTGGAGTTTTCAGGATTTTGTAGCAGAAATGCTGCAGAATCGACTGTGATACAGTAACTTCGCTGCAGATCTGGGGAAAATCGGTCGGGTCAGAGAAAGGTGTTGGAAGAGGATTTTAGGGTTTTTCTTTTTGTTGTTAGATTTGAGGTATTGAGTGGAGATTTTTGGATTTTGGAGGATCCAGTGGAATTCCGGCGCAGTGATTTTTGAGGATGCTTGATGGTGGATCTGATGTTTTTGGTTTTGGTAGAATGAAGAGGAGGAAGGCTTGAGGGTTTTGAAGACAGTTTGTTTTCTCCGGGATTTGATGATGGCTACCGTGCAGAAACTGCCGGTCTCAAGCTTGAGTACGGGGGTGAGCAGTTATGAACCGTCGGGAGCAGATGGAGCTGTTTCAGATCAGTTTCCGGCTGGGCTGAGAGTTCTTGTTGTGGACGATGATACAACGTGTTTGAGGATTCTCGAGCAGATGCTTCAGAAATGCCTGTATCATGGTGTGGTTTCATCCTTGTGTTTTTTTTTTCCCTCTCCTGGTTAGATGGTTGTGATCTTTGCATGTTCTGTTTGTCCTTTTCTTATTTAATTTAGGTGGGATGAAATGATTTCTGCTGAATTATGCGAATTTAGTTCTAGGGCTTAGGTTTGATGTTGTCAGATTCAGTGATGGTGGGAGGATTTTCTCGTGGATTTTCTAGTATCTGGTCTTGTTCAGAGATCTCAGATGCTATTTTGAGTACATTCGGATTTGTTCCTGTAATTTAATTGATGAGCTGGGGCATGCAGTTGATGGGCATGTTTTTTTTTTTTTGAAAAGTCACTATATATATATATATATATATATTATATTATAGAAAGGAAAAGGGAAAACATGCAGTTGATGGGCATGTTATCACGACTGATATTGATATTGGGTGTGGTGATTTGTCAGCTGTTTAGATTTTCTTTGCTTTAACTTTGTCAACTGGTTGGAACCAACTAGGATTAGTCAAACTGGGATTTGGGACTTGCCAATTCTGATTAGCTGAGTTTGTAACTGCCTACCTGGAGTGTGGTATTCCCTCCTTTTCGACAAATTGCCTTTGCTCATGTATTTCTATTTCTAGTTTACCACGGGTGCTCTATGAAGGGTTGTTGATGCAAGAGAAGTTGGCAACTCAAGGAATATGTGGGCACACATATTGGCCAATGCCTAATGCATGGGCTTTAGAGCTCGTTTGGTCACACCCTCAAAAGGGTATTTTAACTGATAAATGCCGTTTTGAGCTAGAATCTGATGCAACCAAATGGCCACGCAAAGCAATTGATCAAGATTTGAAGAATCTGCCTATAGAAACTGTCTTGATTGATGATCTTGTCCAAATCAAAGGTCTAATGATCAATTGGATGAGATCAACGGTACTTTATGGGCCCTATGGGATCAATCATATGATAATGAATTTTATAAGTTTTATTGATTAAATAGTCTTTAGCATGAAATTAATTCATGATATAATTAATAACTTATCTTTTGTATTTTTATTACTTTCTTGGTGGGCCACTTTCGAAGCACCAAACGATGTCTAAATGACACAGAATTCTTCCCATTTGATAAATTATTGACTAAGCTTTCAAATGAGTCCAAGATCATGCAATTTTGGGGCCGGTTGGGTGAGATATGACCCATTTATAAAAGGCCTATATGGTAGTGACGTGATTTAGATGTAGTTTGGTCATTTTTCTATTATTGGGGTTTCTCTTTTTTGTTTTAAGCCTATATAAGGCCATGTTAGGGAGGTAATGCATTGTTTATTACAATTATGGAATTAAAAAAAAAAAAATCGTTTTTCAAAAAAATAATAATTTAGATTTCATGTTTCTTTATTTGGTTTTATTTGGTAAAAGATTTGGAGAGGGGCTTTTTCATAGGTATCGTCAGGGTTTGATGTTTTATTTATTATTTATTATTATTTTTTTATAGTTTTTATTTTTTGCTTGGTATGGTTAGGGTTCGATGATGGGTTTGGGAAAAAGGAAAGTGTTGGTTTGGTGATTTGGGAAGGAAGGGAAAGGGGAAAAGGAAAAGAAAAGACAATGGAAGATGAAGGATTGTGGAAGTGGAGAAAGATGAAAGGGAGGGATAAATTACCTTCCTTCAATTTTCTAAGAGTAGAACTTACTCTGATACCAATTTAATACAAACCCCAAAAGGGAATGACCAAACTATCCCTAAATCCCATCACTACCATATGGGCATTTACACCCAATTGGCCCTGGAATTGCATGATCTTGGGCTTGTTTGAAAGCTTACTCAATAGGCTATTAAATGAAACCAATTTTGTGTCATCTGGACATCGTTTGGTGCCCTAAAAGTGGATTGCCAACAAAGTAGTGAAAATGCCAAAAGATAATTTATTAATTAAATTCTGACTCAATCTCACCTTAAAGACCAATTTGATTAATAAAATCTATGAAATTCATGACTATATGATTGATCCCATGAGCCTCACAATTTAAGTTGACCTTTGATCCCATCCAGTTGATCATTAGACCATTGATTTGGTCTAGATCATCAATCAAGACAATTTCAATAGTGGATTCTTGGCTTGATCAATCAGATTGTGTGGCCATTTGGTTGCATTAGACTCCATTTTGCATTATGCGTTTCAATGCACTTTCACAAACCCTTGATTGATTCTCACTCATCTAAATGGGCACCAAAAAGCATACTCGCCGGAACCAATTGAATTGGTTTTCGGCAAGTAGATGAAAATGACGAGCCAGAAAAATGGATTTTTGGAAACCCTTCTACAGGAGATAAGCCCAAACATGCCCTTAGTGTCGAATGTTACCAAAAGTAGGTTGAACCATAGATGTGTGATGCCTCTTAAACTGAAAAGGGGTCCAAAGGCCCAAACTTGGGGCTATTTAGTTTATCTTGGGGGGACCGCACATTCGGATATTTGTACCTTGGTTGCATAGAGCTTGAGGGGAAGCAGAGGGATTTGGTTGTGGGAGTGAGAAGTGTATATCTTAAAATGTTAACAACTGTAAAAACCTAAGAATTGGGAGTAGGAGAGTGGGTCTCAAGCACAAGTTTGAAGCGGGAGAGACCTTCGCAAAACATTTGTGTATGTAAGATTTATCCCATCTTGAGAAACGACACATGTTTAACCTAGGAGGCTTGACTTTCAATCTGAGGGGTTTCTAGATTGAAAAATGGGCCTTAGCACCACGTCCTTGGGGGTTTTGGGTGGTGATGATATCACAATAGGGGGTTGCCTGCATAGGGCAATGCAACTAAAAGAGAAGCCTAAAGAGGCTTTAAACTTTTGGCTAATATACTTTTTAGGAGAGTTCATGTACAAAAAGCTAGTGCCTTATTTTGAGAAGATTGTTGTTGCTTCCAAAATTTAGGAGATCAATGTGTGTAGGTGTTTGTACCAAAATCTGGCAGAACCAAATCGACGATGTAGAATAAGCCACGTGGCATATGCGATATCTTTTTGTGCTTGCGTTGAAGACAACAAAGATAAGTCATATCTTCAGAGAGCCTTGGCGTTTATGTAATCTCTGGATAAGTACGAGTAACCGTTAGGGCTATGTTAGCACTGAAGCATGTTCTGGGCATTTGACAAAGACAAATAACGATCGAGGAAAGGTAACTGCTCCTTTATAGCTGGTTACATGCAAAGACGCCATGTGTACAAGTGGTTGTCTTCACGCTTTATCCAGTAAGGCTATAAATAGTAGAGGCAGATTCGAAGAAACCATCCATGATCAAACCCAAAACCAATCAACTATCAAGCAACACAATGCTGCTTATCTATCTTAGCTTAGCATCTCCACCACTCATAAGCCGGGAGGTGTTTTTAGTATCGAGGAGTAGGCCAATCCGTCCCTGCGCTCACGTTGGATTGACTTTAGCTGTACCTAGTAGCTGTAATTCCCTTCTATATGCGCTTGCGTGTTGGATCTAAAGGAAGATGTTAGCCTTAGGAATTGTTCGGCTACGTTCATATGTTAGGCCGATTGCAGTTGTAATTCTCAACATTGCTCTTACCTTGCTCATTAGCATGCTGCTCCACGAAGCACCCTTTTGCTCTTAACCGAGTTGGTGATCCTGTTTGCACTTATTTCCGTGTTCATCTTCTATCATCTCCGTTCAACCATACAATTGTTGCGCCTTTGAAAGTCCTTGATTTTCAAGGCAAAATGAACTCATTGGAGGAAGAGCCCCAACCTCCACAAATCCCCTGATAGTGCACTCGACAGTTGGCTGAATAGACGAACGGTCGAACCGCGACCAAGCATTGCTCTATCTCAGCGCTAGGGGTTGGTGCTCATGGTTTGAATCGGACCCAATTGGTTTTGGCACTCCCGCAAACCTCACATGCATCCCGCGTGGTTGAATTCGAGACCAACAGTAGGGCTCCATCAACAAGAATGATAGAAGCCTTCTCGAAGGAGTTGAATGGCTTTTCAAAATCTTAATGGGTACCTCATGGGATGTGGGTTGCAAAAGCCATTTGAAGGATATATGCGAGTTTTTGGAGTTATTAGGATTTTGTACAAAGGGGGCTTGACTCCTACTTCGTAGGTGTTAAAGATGGGTTGATTTCACAATGATGTTGTGTGCATAGTGTAAGTTGCAAAAAAAAGAAAAATCCTAATATGTGTTATTCTTGGTCTTTGAATCGGAGTCTGGATAGTAGTCATCATAGGTGTCGCTAGAATATTAGATACAAGAAAAAACGAGACAATAGGAAAGGCTTCTAGCCCACTGAAGGTCTGAGGGTACTTTTGGAAATCCAAAATGTACTGTGCATTTGATTGGTGCTCGATTAATTTAGTAGATTAAACTCTGTGTGCTTTCTCTACTACCTTCTGCTATCTTCATTCGCCTCCAGGGCATTGTCAAAGCCCCATACAATCTCGTCAAGCTTGTTGTTCTTATTCCCTATGCCCACGTTTATGTATATCTATAGTGGTCCCTCTTGGACGACCTGACCTTTTGAGATCCTGAGCTGATGTTGAAGGGACCTTTAAGTTTTAAGGTCCTAGGTACATTTGGCTTGATTTTTATTTTATTTATTTGATCGGTAATTCAAAGATTTTATTAAAAGAAAACAATGAAAGAAACAAAACACAGAGGAGAAATAACAATCGGAAAGCGCATCCCTCAGAAAACAAAAAGATGCAAGCAACCACCCTGGGCGGCTGGGCCCCTACCCAACCAATATGCTCAACTAAAAAACACTCCCAAAAAATTCATAAGAAATGGACTACCACTGGGATTGGACCCGACTGCTCCCAGCTTAGCCAAATTATCCGCCTCACTGTTTGCTTCGCTAGGGATATGCTGGAATGATATCGGATGTCCATTGCAAAGGTCCAACACCTCCTTCCACTTCGCAACCTCCAAGGGATTGATCCACTGAAGCACAAGAGATAGAGTTGCTCAAGCTGCCATAAAAAGTAAGAAAGAAGGAAGTCAAATGCCACAACTGCCTTGATAGCTTGAAGGAGAGCAGTTGCCTCATTAGAGTTACAGAGTCCTGAAAGCCAATAGGGCCAGAAAATTTGTCAAGAATGACACTGTTGTTGAGAACACTGCAACCCTCTGGACCAATTTCAATTTAGCAGCGAGGAGGGAACACTTGTGAAGCTATTATCAGCCTTACCCTAGACAATATGAATATTAAAAACCTTTCTCGCCAGAGCTCAAGCAGAGGAATCCCTGGAATATTTCATCCTGTTTTTTTTTTTTTTTAAAAATCCAGTTCGACCAAATAGTAGCATGAGCTACTGCTCCACAGGGCTGTCCGACCGCACCCCATGCTGCTGCAAGCGAACAGTTGATAGTATCCAAGACATTTGGGGAATACCCATGCGATGCCAAATTTGGAAAACACCTTCGGCAATGGGATTTAGCACCCACAAGATGACCATGAACATGGAGTGGGCATTCTACTCCTTGTCCACAAGGGATGGTGCTTATGCAATCACAATGCCCCATCACATGTATCAATTGTGATTGGGACCTGTATTGCAATTTCCATCCACCCACAAGTCTTGTTTGTCTGTGTTGTTAACAAGTTAATGTTTATATGAGGGATCTTGCGTCATCGGAACCGGTTGAGAGGAGGGAGTCCATGGCGGCAAAGTCGAGTTATAAGAAGGGCTTTATAGTGGTTAAGCCTATGGTTTAATGGACTTCATGATGAGGATACAATGATTCAATGAAATTTATGGAGCACTCTTGTCACTTAGAGAATGGATGTAGGGATGAGTAAAGGGAAAGAAGCAAATAGTGGTAAAAAGGCCAACCAAGGCAGATTTGATCATAGCTCCATCTCTTTGAATTTCACATAAAGGGTTAAGCAATCGTAGATGAATTTGTAGCACGGGTAGCTCATCAACTAATTGTCAAGAGAGGGCTTGAATGCCTAACATGTGGGTGTCCTTTGACTTTTGAGCAAGTATTTTGTAATTCTGGCAGCTTGTTTGCTATTGACATTCAAATGAAGGTAACTAATCTAGCTCAGGAGTTCCTTTCCAAAGACAGAGGCTTTGGGGTGTGCTCAAGTGAATCAAGGAATCTTTCAATATCTCCCTCAAAATTTAACACTTTGTTTGGATTTGTCTTCTCAAACTCACTTCTCTATTATCTCCATTACTACTCATGATTGACATAAGATCATATTAGTTGGAACTTGCAAGTCTGCATGATGTCAGGCACCTCATGAAGGTGAATCCTTGTGAATGTCGAAGTTTTAGATCAACTAGGACAATTTTACAGAAGTTAAGTGCTCACATGCAGAATCTTATGAACCAGTTTGGATTTTTTCATCTATTGTTCCATTCCCTTCCATGCTTCCTCTTTGACTTCAGGCTTATCTAAGTGCAAGACAATTTGAAGTCAACGATGGTAGGAATTGGGGGCCATAGGAGTTGGTCATTCCAAAATTTTTGGGGGGTTGGAGTCGGGGGCTGTAGGAATTGTTCATTCCAAAATTTTCTAAGTGGAGTTCTTTTCTTAAGCATTGTAAGAAGAAGTTTGATATTAATGAAAGTTATTTCTCCCTCTCTATTCAAATATTCTTGTGAGGGTAATTCTTGTCCTTCTTTGCAATTCAATGTCGATATCTCATTGATTCAAAAACCGGGTTGCACCATCCTCTGCTTTCTTGTTCTTGTCTTTTCCGTAACTTTCTAATTTGTCAATTACCACATAAATCCCTCGTCACTCTTGTTCCACCTATTATAAACATCATCTAAGCCCAAAACCTAGATTTTAGGCTACCCCCTTGATATGCCCTTTAGTTGCACGCAGTGTTTTAAATATCGACGATATTGGCCGATATATCTTGTATCCCACCAGTACGATGCAAAACGTACAAGATAACAAGACAATATATCCCACATGTTTGATCTGGTGAGCATTTTCGAATTTCGATCCTTTTATTTTTTGTAAATCATGTTAAATTAGTGTCAAATTGTTACAAATTCATAAATTTTCATGTTTTGCATGAAAAATCATGGATTGGGAACTTCTATTTTGAGATTTGAAGGAGATGGGCCGAGTCACGAAAAATTGAAAAAATAAAAAATTTTCAATTTCTCGCAAATCGTTTGCAATCTTTGTGTCCAAACATCAAATGAAACATGTATGTAACGTAATCTAGTGATTCTTCTTTTGCTTTTGAATGCATCACTTTTGTTTCCACACGTCTTCTTACATTTATAAATTATATGAATAGACGTTGAATATACTTGCATTAATTCAGTTAGACAACGCATGGATTAAGACCCCATACAAAGAAAACCTATCATGTGTACTTGTTTTTTGTAATGTTTTGATTTATAAGTGTATATTGATGTCTTTTTTAACAATTACCGAAGTTTCATTGAAAAATTCAACCAATTTCTTAATGTTTCCTCATGTTTTCAACAACAACGATACATTACACGATACAACCGATATATCCCATGTGATAACCGATACGTATCTGTATCCCAAAAATGCGATATGTAACGCGATACCGATATTTCGAACACTGGTTGCATGATCCTTTTAAATAGGTTCCCCACTTCGAATTGCGCTCCAGGCTAGTGCTTCTGTTCTTGCTTCTGTTACCGGATAGCATTTTGAAACAAATGCTTTCCTATTCCCATACCCCATTTGTTACCTCTTCACTTCACGCTCCATGCAACCATAATCTCTCTTGTATTAAAACTCGACGAGGATTTCCAACAAAAAGGAATGCTTTTAAGTAGGGACGCAGGACATTACTTAGACATTTTGGCTGAAATGAACTGAAATGAACTACTAACCCAAAAATATATTAGAACTACATAAATAGTAAAGAAATATTGCTTGAGTAGATGAGTAAAAGTTGCATTAATGTTTCCATGATGCCTATGTTGATGTGTGCCTGAATCCTATACATGCAAGATGGGTCAATTCTCTAGAAAATGGCATGTCCTTGACTACACAAATGAAAGGGACAAAATGAGAGGCATGTTTATGGGCCTACCAGTTTTTCCAGATGTAATGACTTTTGGTTTGAATTGCCCCTTGTGAATTCTAGATGGAACCTTCCTTAGTGCATCAAAGGAGATTTCTACTCAACAGGTTTGCCTACGAGAAGTTGGGAGGGGAAAAAATTATGACGTCTATTCGAAAGTTTGCAGAATTAATTTTGAAGAATAAATTAAATGATCTCCCTCTTTGTGGCTGTCAATAGACGCAGTCTAGCAATCAGCTATACCCAATAATGTGCAATCTGGATGGATTCCTTAATCACTTCCAATTGAGAGGATCATTTGTTGGGGGGTGATTGAACTAATCATGCCAAGACTGACCTCTGATCACATTCCAAAGTGCTTGGAATCATCTAGCATCTTGGCGGGTCCTATTCCCTTTTGCTTTCAGAATTGGTAGCTAGAGTAGGAAGATTTGATTGATTTTAAACAGGCATGGTGGGAGGAGTCTAGGGTGTTAAGTTGGGCTGAAGCTCTGATTTGTTAATGGAAGATTAAACATGTGACACAGAGAAAATTTCAAGAATGATTCTTTGAGGAAGGAAGAGCTGTTGAAAAAAAAAGGCTATTTGGATGTAAAAGTGGATGGTGGCAAGTTGGAAGACAGAGGGTGGGGCGTGAAACTTCCAAGTTATAGTACCAAATGATTCTCAGAAGGGAAGAGATGGTAATGCAGGGCCATTTTCACCCCGGGCTTGTGGGATGCAGGGGCACACTCGGGGTTGGCGGCCCGTGTGAGGGGGAACCCATGTGATGTGGGGCCCACGAGGGGGGTTTCGGCCGAGGACCTAACCCATTGGATGTGGGGCCTGGGATATGAGATAAAGTGATTGATTCGCCATACTCTATCGGTTCGAGCTTTTAGAGCAAGTGGTTAGTTGTTCCGCATCAAAGTGGTATCAGAGCGAGAGGTCTCGTATTTGAGACTCCTCAGCAGGGGTGATTAATGCATAGACATTTTCCAATGTGTTCCAAAATGGTAATGGTGACCGTAATGGCCACCACCGCTACCGTTATGATACGGACCATAACGACCGTTACGACCATTTTTTTATTTTTTGAAAAAACTGTTATGGAACCGTTATGGTCCTTTATGGCTTTTTTTTTTTGTAACGGTCGTTTTGATCCCGTAACACGTGACGATTATGACCGTTACCGTTACGTAAATGATTTGAATAATTTGGCATTTTCATACTGGGCTCGAGTGGGGTGGCCTGTGGGATGTAGGGGCACATTCGGGGTGGGTGGCTTGTTGGAGCTGGAACCCATGTGATGTGGGGCCCACTAGAGGGGTTTGACTGAGAACCTAACCCATGGGATGTGGGGCTTGGGCTCTGTGATAAAGGGATTGATTCGCCACGCTCTATCAGTTCGAACTTTGAGAGCAAGTGGTTAGTCTCCTTCAAAGACTGTGAATGACAAACGTAAAAAAACCATATTCACATGTTCCAGTTTCAGGGGATTATTGTGGATGACACTGACCAAATCAATAAAAGACTGTTGAAATCTATTCCTGCTTGTCTTCGAAAGAAGACTTCTAGAAACCTGACCTTAATGGGTTGTAGTGCAAGCAAATTTCTGAAGATGCAACATTGTTGCAAGGGGTAGAGGAGGGAGGGAGGTTGTTTGGCAATTAAGAGGCGCAGGAAGAAACAAAGTGCTGGGTATAGATGGGCTCTCTTTGGAGTTTGGACTTATTCCAAGACTGTTGGTAAATTATAAAAAATGATTGAACATATTTTATGACCATGAGACTCTAGAGTAGTGTTAAATAAGCGTCTCAATGCCACTTTTGTTAGGCTCATTCCCAAAGTTGATGGAGCTATTAGTTTAAAAGATTTCAGGCCGATAAAAGCTTTGTTGATGGAGCATATAAAGTCCTTGCCAAGTGCCTCCCTCTGCGTCTTAGGGAGGTCCTTGGGTTTGTGAAGGACGGGGAAATTCTTGATGGTATTATCATGGCCAATGGTTGCATTGATTCTGTATCCTATGTGAGATTGAGTGGAGCAAGCCTACAATCATGCTGACTAGTATTTTCTTATTTACTCTTCAAAGAAAACCTACATTCTTCAGCCTCCTCTCTTATAGTGAATGGATCACCTGTCAGCTTTTTGCATTCTGTATCTTATGTTGCTGTTGCTGTTGCTGTTATTACTAATAGCTTTTGCATTCTCTCTTTTAGTGAATGGATCACCTGTCAGTATCTCTAAAAGATGTTTTTGTTTACGTGAAAAATGTCCTGGATATACTGATGACCCAAATTTCAATTGGTTGCAGTTACAACTTGCTCCCGAGCTACGCTTGCCCTGTCGCTTCTTCGGGAGAGGAAGGGAGGTTTTGATGTGGTAATAAGTGATGTTTATATGCCTGACATGGATGGATTTAAACTCCTAGAACTTGTTGGTTTGGAAATGGATCTGCCTGTTATCAGTGAGTAATATTCCTTCCAACCTGAAGTCTTCTTAGATACTGTCTTTCATTAACTCACATGAGATTCTGTTCTTCAGTGATGTCTGCAGATGGGAGAACCAGTGCAGTGATGAGAGGGATCAAACATGGGGCCTGTGATTATTTGATTAAGCCAATACGCATAGAAGAACTGAAGAACATTTGGCAGCATGTTATCAGAAAAAAATGGAATGAGAATAAAGAACATGAACACTCGGGTAGTGTTGAAGACACTGAACGGCATAGGCGAGTGGGTGATGAAGCTGAATATGCTTCCTCTGTTAATGAAGGGACAGATGGCAGTTGGAAAGTTCAAAAAAAGAGGAGAGAGGCTAAAGAAGACGATGATGATGGTGAGCTCGATAATGACGATCCTTCTACGTCGAAGAAACCACGTGTGGTGTGGTCAGTAGAGCTCCATCAGCAGTTTGTCAGTGCTGTAAACCAACTTGGAATTGACAGTATGAACCTTGAATCTCTCCTTTCTTTTCTTATGTGTCTAAACATTTTTCCAATAAAAGAAGCATTGCCTAAGGATGTGTTGACAGGATTTGCTGCAGGATCTGATTCTAATTACATGTAGAAGTGAATATGTGAAAAATCCATTGCTGATTTTTTATTCATCATTGACATTTTTTTTCTGGGTTGCATGCAGAGGCTGTTCCCAAGAGAATACTTGAACTGATGAATGTTCCAGGACTAACCAGAGAGAATGTAGCAAGCCATTTGCAGGTTTGGTTCCATCTAATTTTGGAATGCTTGTTGATGATATATACTAAAAATTCAGTTTTGGAGTTACTTGTCAATTTTTTAATTAAGACAACTTCCTTTTAGGGCATAGGCCAGAACAGATTGTTTAAATGGTGTGTAGAGGGCTGAAAACTGATTTTTTAAACAGATAAAGTAGAATGCCATTGAGTCTTGTAATAACACAGGTTTTACCAATCTTTCTACACGCTCAAAAATGATGATTTTACTGGAAAATCTACTCACGGAAACTTTGAAGTAGAACTATATCAGCTGAAAGTTACTTTAGGTAGACCTTACGACTCTGTAGACATTTTTCTGTTTTAAGCATTGGCTGGAAGTTATTCTTTAAACCCTTTCTCGAACCACCGAACATACTGCCATCAACCATATAAGCAGTGCCCTATTGAATTTATTTGTTCTGCATCAGGATTTGCTATTATCAAGTTTTGCTGAGTCTGCGAAAATTGTATAATTCTTTATGGCTATCAGATCTATTACGGGGAGCTTGCTTTTTCAAGTTCGCAGATGTAGGCCAATATCATGATGGTGGAGCATTATTGAAATGTCTATAATTTGTTGGTATTAGGTGGGAAGGAATTTTTTGGGCATTTATTGAAGAATATTCTTATGTGAGGTCTAATGAAATATTTTTTTAGATATGTGACATAGGAAAGGATGTGAGGAGGAAGATCACCATCTTCCTCAAGTAGTAAAGGCCTTGAATCCACAAGATAAAAAAGGAAACTTGAAAATTTATTATTCAATAATTCTCAAACCTCCTGATTACATCACTTATAAAGAAAAAGCTTTGACTAAAATAGAATTTACTTGAAATAATAAGTTTTACAAAAAAATAGTAAGTCCTAAATTAATCATGCCGGATGATTCCTATCATGATTACAAGAGATTCCTAAGAAGACTACACATACAAAAACTTTAAAACGAAGGATATGTTAAAATAAAAAATTACTAAAAATAGCAAGTTTTACCTAAAATTGCAATTTTGAATCGGAAGCATTTTTCTCACTAAATGGACCGACGCGACCCATTATGTGGGTTGGTTGACCCCAGATGGCCAATTACGGTAAAGATTGATAGGTCGTGTCCTGTAACGATACCCACATCAAAAGTTATGGCCAATTTCGAACGGTAACTTCTCGCTATCCGAAATGAATTTCTTTGAACTGGATGTGCTTGGGGCCCAATTATGTCATGGCCTACGTAGGACTGGGCCCGGATCTGATGGACTACGTCCGCTTCCATTCAGGCTTCTTTCGGTCCAGCTATGTCAAGAATAGGTTTGCGGCCTTCTCTACATCAGTATGCTCCAGCCATGACTCCTACGGTTAGCTTGGGATGAGAAACATTTCATCTTGATTCTTAGATGAAACTTTTATTTTTTAGTTGGAGATCACTTCTTTTCTTTGTACTTGTGGATTCCATCCTATTGTTATGAATGGCTTTCATCTCTCTCTCTCTCTCTCTCTCTCTCTCTGGTCTATTCATTGGTTATTTGGCATTGAGCTTTATATGAGATTCTATTCATTGGTTATTTAACCTTGCCACCGACTTGGCTATTGACTTCCATTTTCTATTCAGGCCAGGGACCAGCAATGTTGTTAAATCGCATATGCGATCATTTGCGATTGCATATGCCTATGCACATATGCGATCGCACAATAGCATATGCGACCGCATTTTTATTTTTATTTTTGAAAAATAAAAAAATAAAAGAAGTTTTTTAAAAAGTAAAAAAAAATCAGAAATGAAACTTTCCTTAGTTTAGATAACTAATTTTACATTTTTTTTTTTGAAAAATAAAAAAATAAGAGAAGTTTTTTAAAAAGTAAAAAAAAAAATCAGAAATGAAACTTTCCTTAGTTTAGATAACTAATTTTACATATTTAAAATACATTTGAGAGAAATAAAATCAATTAAACAACGAATTAAACATTAAATTATCAACATTCAATAATATAGTTAATCAGAAGTAACAACACAATCAACAAGCTATTTATTTATTATTGTAGAAAATAGAAATATAATTTACGAGTTATACAATAACAAAATAATACTAAATATTAAATACCAAAAGTCTAAATGTCTAATACCATATACATTGCTTTATTTTCCATTGTGGCATTTGATCACCACCATCGTTATCATCACCATCATCATTGGAGTCATCTCCTTCTTTCACATATACTTTATTTTCTTCTGTTTCTTTATCATCGGTACATACTAATACTTCATCAACATTCAATGGTTGATCTTCAGCTTGATCATCTTCTCCTTCTATCTCCTCAATCTATTCCATTGGTTGACTGCTACTGCTTGCCCTCCCTCTCTTCCGCCTTCGAGCGAAAGTTCTCCAGGTATCGATCCATATGTGGCATATTCAACTTAGGCCCAGGTTAGCTCCTCACCAGCAAAGGCCGGGTCTTCCATTTCTACAAACCACTCATTATCTGCATTTGACTGATCTAAGCAGACGGGGTCATAGAAACCAGGCTTTTCTCGCCTAGCCTAGAATCGTTCTCCCAACTTTTGATTGTATTAGACGAAGACCAAGTTGTTGATCTTCTATTGTTCAAGATGACTCATTTTCGTAGTGTGATTTTGTATGAAAGGAAGTGTATTGGGCATTAGCTTACTTGGACTTATTTATAAATTATCCCAAACTATACCATTTTCAATTTTCCAAACTTACCACCTAGAACGTGCTCCAGTTGCGCTTGCGACTGTTGGCAATACACGTGAGTCCAAGAATCTTCATGGCCAGCTTCTTTAGAGTTGGATTATTTTTATTCGGGTCCACTCCATAGGCAGCCCACTAGTCAGCTGAGAAAAATAGTTTAAGTAAGTTAAACTTTATAAATTAGATTGTAAAAAACTATTTGTAAGAGACTAAGAGTCTAAGACATTCATACTTACTGGGCATTTTCATTGTCTTATGCTTGATGATTATATCCCTTGAGATTATGCCCTCACTCTTCATATAGAAGTCCAGTAAAGATGAGATCCTGAACCATTATTTCCAACATGTCAATAAATCCAACTATATGCTTAGTATGTGCTTCTACTGGATTGGAAGGAGCGAGTGAACATGTTGGGTTAAGAATGTAGGCAACTGAATACAATGGAGATGACATTTGGCTGGACCCCATCTTCTATTTATAATATCTAAAATGAGCCTGATTTTATTTCTCGCCCTCTATAGTTAAAATGCTCCATGATTTTTCTCGCCCTCTCGATCACATCATATATGTAACCCATTTATTACTTCTCATATCCGTCCACCAATTGCAACACAGTGACTTAAGGGTTTAGATGCTTTTAGTGTGTCATTTTTTTTTATATGAAATGATTGTTTGTTGAAGTAGCTTCCCTTTAGCCTTCTTTGACCAAGGCCCATTTGCCCAATCGGCCAACTCTACAAAACTTATAAGTTTAGATTTTTTATTATTATTATTTTTTTTAATGCAATATTTGTAGTGTTAAGAAGGTTGTAGTGAAATGGGTAACTATTGGATGTAGCAAGTTATACCCAATGTGTTTTCTCATTAGATAGAGAAGAAGATCATTTTTGTATGTAGAGACCGTGTTTGTACGTAAAGACCATGACTCTTTTCTCCCTTACAATCACTTTTAAGAATAATTTACCTATATTTTCTAACATAAGATCAACACAATGGGCCGCACAAGGGGTCCAAAATAAATTGTGCCTCTTCTCCATAAGAAGACGCCCGACAACTACATACGAGGTTGCGTTGTCCGTAATTACGTGGACAACGTATTCCTCTCATACTTCCTCAACTATGCTATTTAGTAATTTAAACAAGTAATCTCCAATATGAGAATGATCCGATGCATCCACAGATTTCAAGAACATTGTCCCCACTGAACAATTCACCAGAAAAGTTAGAAGAGTCCGACCTGATTTAGTGGTCCATCCATCAGCCATGAGTGAACAACCATATATTTTCCACAATTCCTTATATTATGTTATGAAGGATCATGCATAATCAACCTCAACTTTGAGGTACGTATCCTTCATTTCATGATATAAATGGAGTTTAAGCGCAGGTCTAAATTGACCTATTGCCTTAACCATAACTTTGAAGCTTTTCATTTTAATTGTGTTGAAAGCAATATTGGCTTGGTAAAACCACTTAAAGATATATTGGATAATAGTTTTCCTGTCGTTTTTGTTTATATCGGTTTTCTAATGTGTTTTTTTAGTGGGCCCTTTGCCCCAACCCCTTTGGCCGACCACATCTTCGGGGTGTAGTCTATATCATTTATCAATGAGCTCATGCCCACGAGCTTTTTTCGAGGCCGATGGTCGAGATTGGTCTGTCGACGTAGGGAGGTAAGGCTAGCTTCATTTACACCTACTACATTTATATCCCCGTACGCTTTTTGTTTCATAAATTCCTCTTAACGTAGGGCACTATCGCATTTCTTTCTCGATTGTTTATCTATAACTACATGATTTCCTTTCAAATTTTTGGAGTAATTTTGTTACATGCCACCGGAATTCACATGCCCACATAAGTCAAATACTGCGTGAGTCTTTTCCATAGCACTACGATTGTGCCCGTAATTCCAACTTGGGTCATTTGACTTAGGTTTTAAAGAAGAATATTGGGAAGAAGACATGGTGTATTCATTTTTCTTGTTATAACTTGTAAAAACTAAAGAGTGAAGACTAAAGATTAGAAAATAATTGAGAGAGAGAGAGAGAGAGAGAGAGAGAGAGAGAGAGAGAGAGAGAGAGAGAGAGAGATGCAAATGGAGAGGCTTGGATGCCTTTTCATAGGAAAAAAATCGTTCTTTTGCAAAAAATAAAAGAAGTGCCAACGGTCAGATTTCTTGGCATATGCGATCGCATATGCACTGCAATCACATATGGCATCATGGCATATGCGAAATGCATGGGAGAACTCACATATGCGAATATGCGGTCGCATATAACAACACCCGGACCAGTCTTATCTCTCTAATCTGTATCACCCTAATTTTGAAAGTTCTCAAGTATTTCCTGCAGAATTTCAGAATATCATTGCTTCTTTATGGTATAGCAGCTGCACGTATTTATGCATAGCATTTTTTGGCATCAAAATCTTATAGAGTTGGACCTTTTCTTGTTGAATGCATGCCTCAACACCTGTTGACTTGTTCATGCATCCTTGCTGATTCAGCAATAAAAGTCCGAATTTTCATTTCCTAATTTTTTTTCCCTTTTTCTTTTCCTTCTGTTTGGAAGTTTAATTATTGTATTCATGGATAAAGAAAATAAAATTCAACACCATTGTAAAGACGTGGTGTATCATCAACTGCATGCATGGAAGGCATACATGTCAATCCAGAACGTCCAAATCACAGGGTTCACTTTGGATGGGGCATAGCTTGAAATTGCATTGATAAAGAGATCCCGATAATCAACAGTTAAAAATAAAATGGTCAAGGTCCAAATTCATGGAGGGAAATCAGTTGGTTAAGATCATTTGATCCATGAGAGTATTAGCCATGCTCCATATGTGGCCCACAATTTGAATGGTCCTGATTGTCATTCATGTCTGACATGATGCCATTTGTATGGTGGATGAGACGCCACAACTGAAAAAATGGTTGAGGACTTTTACCGTATATACATATCTGTAAATTTTAGTTCTTCACAAGTTAGAGCATGCTAGTATTGTAGTACAACACTTCAAAAATATGAGCTAACATTTGGATCACAGTGTCTGATGTGATCATAAAGGCCATCTTTTGTTTGTTTTCCTTTATGGTTTCTCTCATTTTCTTTTTCACCTTCTTCTTCATTTCAACCATAGAGGAAGCCTAGAAACTCATTTTAGACTTAGATCTAGGCTTATGATGGGGTTTAAAAAACAATATTCGATTGGGAGTTGACAAGTCGAAGCGGAATGGACCGTTTTGAGGAAAATCAGAAAAAAAAGGGTAAACTGTACATATTTCTCCTTTTCATCTACTTTTTGTTGTATTTCAATGTAGCAGGCCACAATCTACTAAATCATGTTGGGTTTGTGTTTGATTAGGCCCTTTTGGTTGATTTTCAGCTGTTTGGGCACCATTGAACACATGTTAAACATACATACACACAAAAAGAGAAAAGATAGATTCTGGTGTTTTACATTTTCCCTTTTCTTCTGATAATTACTGATATTTAAAACCCTATCATACCCCATGTATAGTTGCATGAATTGTGAAGCTAAACGGCAACAGATTTAGGTTTGGGAGTGGGAAGTGATTGTTTTAAAATGTCAGCAATTATAAACAGCTATGAAGCAGGAGTGAGAGCGCGAGTCAGATGTGTGATTCAAAGAGGGAGTGGCACCTAGTTAGAAGGATCGTGTGACTCTGACCAAGGTATTCCGTAACTATAACGATGGCCGTAACGGCTACCATTGTTACTTTATGATACGGGCTGTAATGGCCATTACGGTCTCTTAAAAAGAACCAAAAATACCTGTATCGGCCCTGTAATGGACTGTCATGGGGCCATTATGTCCTTTTCAGGGGGTGTAACGGGCTGTTAGAGGGACTGTAACAGCTGTTATGGGTCATTTTTTCCATAATGGCTGTGCCATTATGACCCCATAATGTGTCACTGTTGCCACCTTTACACTATGACCCATGCCTCTTGGAATAAATTCACAGTGAGAAGTGATCACCTAATGGCTATGGTATGGTGACTTGCACAATAATCAGGTTGGTCCATTCGTTAGGTGGGCCATGCGATTGACAGTCAATGGTGTGACTCAACATACAGGATTGGTCCATGTAATGAGTGGATCAACCTGATTTTCTAGACGAGTGATCTTTGTGTTGGGGTCTACCATTTGCATGGTAAGGATCTCCTACACAAGTGGCATGTTGTGGGGAAGATTAAAGATAAGCCTGCGGGAAAGGTTACCATGCCATCGCCCGTAGGTTAGGTGAGCAGTTCTCATTCGCAGCAATTGGAGAAAATTGATGCGGCAGAAAACAGGCCGTTTCTATACAGTAATTTCAGTTCTTTGACCTGATCAACTAAACATCAGCATACCATGGAAAAACACTCCATTCACCGGACAGTGAGAAGCTTTCAGCCTAATAGACATCTACATACTTTTCATGGTAAATTCTTTAGAAAGCCTGAGTGAGAATCCAAGCAGCCACTCATGAATTCTAGGTTGTTTAACTTAAATTTCGCAGTGGCCGTTCTTCTGCTTGCTATACCCTAAGCATGTGAGTCCATAATACTTTATGCCAGTTCATGATAGCTCAAGGTTATGCTCAGACACATGAATTCTCGGATGTTTAAATAAAATTTCTCAGAGGAGCTGTTCTTCTGCTCACTGCAACCTAAGCATGTGAGTCCATAATACTCTATGCCAGTTCATGATAGCACAAGATTATGCTCGCACACTGCAGTTCTTGCCTTGGTATTTTCCATGCATTGTTTGGTGGTCTTTTTTTCTTGTTCTGCATCAAAATATGATCAAAATTTTATCTTTTCTGCAGTTTAAAATATAATGTTAGTTTATTATGCTCACATTTTTTCGACTCTGATTGCAATTGCAGAAATTCAGACTCTATTTGAAGAGACTAAGTGGAGTTGCTCAACACCAGGGTGGAATTCCTAGCCCCTTCTGTGGGCCCATGGAACCAAATGCGAAACTGGGTTCACTAGGCAGGCTCGATCTCCAAGCTTTAGCTGCCTCGGGCCAAATTCCTCCACAAGCACTAGCTGCCCTGCAAGCCGAGCTCTTTGGCCGACCTACAAGCAGCATGGTGTTGCCAGGAATGGACCAGCCGGTTCTTCTTCAAGCATCTCTACAAGGTCCCAAGTGCATTCCCATTGAACGCGGGGTGGCATTTGGTCAGCCTCTGCTAAAATGCCAGTCCAACACAACCAAGCAATTTCCTCAACCCAACCTATCCGCTGAGGATATTTCTTCCGCATTCACAACATGGCCGCCTAATCACCTTGGTACAGCAGGCCCTACTGGCAACATTGGAGGGTTAAATGTTCAGAACAGTGACCTGCTGGCACAGATACTGCAGCAGCAGCCCCTGTTGCCGGAAGCCAGCCACACTATCAATGTTCAACCTTCGTGCCTCGTAGTCCCCTCTCAGTCATCAAATGGTTTCCAAGCAGGAAACCATCCCATTTCCATTAATCAAAACTCCAGCTTTAGCAGCAGTACTGTCGTTGATTACAGCCTGCTTCCATCTCAATCAAGTAGTGCATCATTAGGTGTCGGACAACTCCCAGATGATGACTTCAAGATTGCAGGTGTGCTTAGTGGCTACTCAATCCCAGGGGTATCAATTTCACCATCAATGTCTTCTTGCTCAGTCCCTGCTGAGAGCCACACAGGTTGGCAGGTGCAGAATGCTGCCACGAAAGTCATTCCTGCTACAAGAATGCCAGGGCTTGTTCCCAATGTTTGTGAGATTCCAGGTTCTTATGGCGCAAGCACAGGCACATTGTCTGATCAAGGACCAGGGAGGAATCTTGGTTTCGTTGGTAAAGGAACCTCTATTCCCAGCCGTTTCGCGGTTGATGACATTGAAGCACCTTCAGGTGATCTCGGTCACAACAGAGGATATGTGGACAGTGCCGAAGATAGAGTAAAACAAGAGCACAATGTGGAGTTTATAGAGAGGGCAAAAGTGAGCATTCCAGTGCTACAATGCTATTCTTCAAATGATCTCATGGGCGTTCTCTCCAAATAGGTAATGCAGTTCTCAAAGATCCTTCCTATAGTAAGCAAAATACTAAACAATGCGGTTGATATATTTTGCTACTCAAGAGAAAAATGTAAAATAATAATAATATTAATAATGATGATGATGATAATAATAATAATACTAAAATAAAGAAATGGAATGCCGAAAAAAAAAAAGAGGACAGAAGTTTGGGTTTGACACATTCTACTAAAAACCAGAGCAGAAGATGGCTATGATTGTGCATATGCATGTGCAAATATCTTGTATATAAGTAATATAAAAATTCAAAAGTTCAATTAAAATGGCCAAAATATCAATGCGGTTGATTTTCATTTGATTGTGATAATAACGAGGTAAGTGAACAATGCACCTACTGTTGGTTCTAGGTTAACCTAAACCACACGTTTTCACAAGCATTTATAAATGATAGCGTCAAGGGAATGTTAGAAACAGAAATTCGAAAGGCATGTAATGTTTGTAGCACACAACTGGTTGTCAGCGATATGTCCTTGTTCATTAATTCCAACATAGATTTCAATATAATACTTGGTTCTATGGGAAGAAATATGTGCATGCATCATATGGAAATCTGTCTATCCATGCATGTTTCAAGACTCAATGCCTTGCATCTAATTAAAAATCCATACCTACTGGCTTTCATTGCAGAATCATCCGCCTGACATTCCGCACTCCTACCTCAGGATTGACAAGTGTCGTTAAATTAGAAAGCTGAAATGGGAAGAGCATCCATGTGAAGTATGTGTATTATTATTCTAAGTTCTCTGGAATATTCATCCTGCTGGGCCTTATGGCTGTTGCTGGAATTGGAATTTCTCCTCACCACCCCCTCCTAAACAACCCTGGAGGTATGTGCACCTAGATTTCTCTCCTTTTAGGATTTGATAAAAGAAGAGGGAAAAAAGCGAGAATTATATTGTATGATGGTAGCTTGTGATGCTGGGGCATGTCTCATTTACAGCCATGATAAGTCTCGCTGTGAAAAATAATGTGTTTTAGTTTTAGATTCTGTTCTGATTTTTCTCTCAGCAAGGTATTCTCTTATGATATTTTACCAATATTTGCAAAAATGAGAGAGGGCAAGAGTAGGGACCTAGATCATGTTAGATGTACCAAGAGTAATAGTTAGAAGGTACTAGTCATGGACAATGAAATTAATGAAAGGTGGAGAAGCTATTTTCAGACTCGTTAAATGAACAATCGCCTTGAAATCATAGAGATAGAGGCAATGTTGTCAAATGGTGTATGCGATCAGCTGTCTGATCACTTATGCGATCACACATGATTTTATTTATTTATTTATTTTTTTTTAAATTTTAAAAAAAGGGAAAAATAGGAAAAAAATGTTTTTTTTTTTAAAAAAAAAAAATACGAAATTAAGAATTATTTATGTAATTACTAGAAGTGGTCCAATTTTGTTTTTTAAATCTATTTCTTTCATTATAATTTTTTTGATCAATCTATTTCATTATAATTTCTATAATTACGAAGTTACATAAGTATAATAATCAACAAGTTACACACTTACACTAAGTCATCTTTTAAGTTCTAATTCATTAACAAGTAACAAATAACAACAACTTGTTAAAAATATAAAAAAATTTATTGATTAGTGATAACTTGATGAGTTACTTCACTTGATATAATAAATGGTACAAAGTACAAACAATAAACTAAGGTTTTTTTTTTTTTTTTTTTTTTTTAAAAAAACCTCCTACTCACAACCTATGTGATGCAGAATGACGGAAACTATCTTAGGATGCAAGACGGGAGATCAATTACACATTAATTTCAGCAATCAACATATAAAATCAAGCATATCCTCATAATAGATTCAGAAATTCAGATTTATAATATGAAGATACCAGGTTTTCACATACGTGGTGCATGGAATATAAAATATTTCAAGAGTGGCCCACTTGGAAGTAGGGACTTCTAATCTATCGTGGGTAGTGCAACAACCACGCGGATAGATAATAATGCAAGAAAAATTCTGGTTTTGGGAAAGTTTTACAAAAATAATAAAAAAAAAATTCAGAGTTTGATTAGGATTTTGGATTCAATGGATGAAAATTTAAGAATGAGGTTTTTAGGGATTCAAAGGATCTAGGGTTTAGAAGGTTATAATGGAAAGTAAAAGATGAAGACAAGAGAAGAAGAAGATGAATACCTTTATAAGAAGAGAGATGAAGGATGTAAGAAGAAGAATATCTTTCGAAGAAGAGGAAGAGAAAGGATGTACCTTGGGGAATCTACTACCAAACAAGCTTATACCCTTTCACAATTTAATTTGAAGGGAGAGTTTCTCGCAAACCATAAAACACAATGAGGGAAATTCATTTACAGAAGAGAGGTATGCAAGCCGTACAAGGAGGGAATGGTTGGTATAAGGGATTTAGATAACATGAATCTAGCTCTATTAGAAAAATGGTTATGGCGCTTCGAGGTAGAGGAGGATTCCTTATGGCGTCTGGTCATAGTAGGGAAGTATGGATGTTAAGAGGGAAGGGAATATTCAGATTAACAGCCGAGTTTAGCATGGGGATTGGATTCTCCATCAGCAGTGGGGAGAGTGGCTGATTTTGGGAAGATGTGTGGGTGGGAGAAACCCATCCTTATGGCGTCTGGTCATAGTAGGGAAGTATGGATGTTAAGAGGGAAGGGAATATTCAGATCAACAGCCGAGTTTAGCATGGGGATTGGATTCTTCATCAGCAGTGGGGAGAGTGGCCGATTTTGGGAAGATGTGTGGGTGGGAGAAACCCATCCTTTCCCCCCCCCCCATCTTGCATTTCCGAGAATCGCTCGCCTCTCTACAGGAAGTAATATTTTGGTCTCTAAATTCTACTACTACATCGGAAATGAAGTTGTTTGGACCCCTTCTTGCTGAGCAAACCTGCAGGATGAGGAAGTTGAGTTTGTGAGGCTCCTCGGATGCCTCCACCATTGCTTGCGGGCAAGAGAAGAAAAAGATAGTTCGATGTGGTTGAAGGATAAATTGGGACGCTGCAGGATGATCTGTTCTTCTTCTGTTATATATATATATATTACTCATACCATTTTAAACATCTATTATAAATCTAAACATTTCTTAATTTAACTGTCAATTTGGGTGTACCTGACCCGCTTAAACAACGAGTTTAGAGTGGAGTTTTTGAGGTTTTGAACTATGGTTCCGGGGCTTGTTTTGCAGATGGGAGTTCTTAGCATATCTTGGTATTCGTGTTAAGGGGATGGGTCAATATTCGCTATCGATTGATGCATTTATACTACAACATGCATTCGGGGAGATGGGCGTCGTGGGCCCGAGACCTGTATGTTCAAACGGAACAATGAGTGATCACGTACAGGCAGCGATGCCACTTCTTGTTATATTCTAACATTTTTCCCACCAACAAGAAACCCATGTTGGAACATCAGTACCATGAAAGCAGTAGGCCCCACCATGAAGATTTGTCACTGATCTGCTCACTAGGTGCAACATCTGGATGTTGGGGAGGGCTGTACTGCCCCTTGTCCATTTAGTCCGATGGTGTGGTCCACCTGATGAGCAGAATGACATGATTTTGTCCCAAGGGATCTTCATGATGGGGCATACTGTTTTCATGGTACTGATTTCCAACTCGAGTATGCTTGGTGTCTGTAAAAATGTCATGCTAGGGCAAGTTGGCACTGTATGTGATCAGACATTGAAAGTAGTAGTGCAGCTTGGGCGGGTTGGGTTGGGTTGGGTTGGGTCTGGTTAATGGCCAACCCGAACCCGACCCACGCCCAACTGGACCGAATTCCAACATGAGGTGCTCAACCCTAAGTTATCTTTAGACCCAATGGGACCCAAATGCATGTGATCATTCTCAACCTGAGCTAACCCAACCCGAATTCAAATTAGGTCAACCCAAGGACCTTGACAGTCCGACCCAATGTATCCTGAATTCGGGTTGGGTCAATCGGGTCTGGGTTAACTCGAACCAAGTTGCAGCCCTACTTGAAAGTGATGTGGGAGCAAGATAAATGGCTGTGCAAAATGAGATCTAAAAACATCCAGAAATTTCCCAATGGGAAGGTCTCACCTACAGCTACTTGTAAATATAATTAGTTGGGGAGTGGGGTCCACCATGGTGTGTGTATGGCATCCAACCGGTCTAACATGGCCCATGATAAAAGTGGGATACTCCCATAACCATGCCGATCCAAACCATCTAGGTTTTGGGGTGGTGGTCCATTGTTGTCTATCATGTGGTGCAAATTATGATTGGATTGGCGTCATTTTTGGGCCATCGTGTTTTCATGATGGGGCAATCCTGTTGGATGGATTGGATGACATACATACACTACGGTGGGCCCCAAACGAAGCTAGTTGTATGTCAGACCTTCCCATTTCTAACATCAGATGAAATGATGAAAGCTAGCTAAAACCGAAAGGATGGCGATGATGTTTCCGTGGAAGGATTTGGCGTTGGGCTATTTGTAATGCGTCTTATATGGACAAGGTGACGTGTTGCTGTGTGGCAGACCTGTATGAGATCTGGACCGTTGATCTGGTGCTGCAGATGGGCCATGATCTGATAGTTGCATGAGTTAGACCATCCTATCGTCCAGATGAGGGTTTTTGACGATTAGATATCTAACTATAATAAGAAAAGGCCCACCCACACTATGCATTGTGCACAACAATCATCGGAAATGATATTTCATTTGAGCGATTATTCACGGTCCCGCTCGTGTGCGGCAAGGCTGATCCTGTGTATAGCACGTGCCGAATCTGGGCCTGGCGGCCTCTCATCTGGAGGGGACCACCAGGAATATGCCATGGTGCCGACAGCAGGTCGGTCCATTTCAGGTGGGCCCCTTTACGAGAGAAATGGTTGGTCAGTAAAGATGATCAAACGGTCTATATCATCATGTGTGGACCCCTTGACGATTGACTGTCTTGGATTTCGGCCCACACTGATAAGTGGCCTAAATTCAAAATGGTGGAGATTTCTCACGTGGAAAAGGAGATTCTAGTAATCGGGAGCAGTGATACGAGAGCACTCACATACTATCCATACCATAACCAAACGCGTGTAATGGATCCGGATGGTCGATCTGGTAGGCCCATGTTGGACAATAATGGCCCAAAAATATTTGTGGACCTTTCATCAGGAGGTCCACACCCGTTCCAAAAATGGCAGTAACTAACAGTCCACATTCAGTGCACATGACCTGCCCATCTGATTAATGTTCCCTTTTCATTTTCGAATTTTGGTGCGCTTGTCAAGGGACCTTGCTGATTAACGTCTTGGATCTCTCACACGCTCCTCCAAGTCCTCACGTGTACGGCACTTGTGTTTGGTCCATATGCATGCCTGGGTGCGAACTGCATTTTACCACTGAGCAACGTTGAGGGTCGTCCATGCTTGCTACTCTCCCTTTCAGCATCCATCATCTGACCATCCAGACGGCCGCATCCAGAAGGTCCCTCCGCAGATGATCCCCTTGTAGAATACTCAACCGGAATCACACTGTCCATACAAGTGAAATACAATCAACGGTCCAAATTAAGTTGCTAAATCACCTTCACTTGAATGATACCCATCCCTGATCAGCAGAATTTTTCTCACATGTAGCACAAACGGTGGTGGGCCTTCTAGACCAACAGTCTGGATCATCAAGCCGTACGATAGAAGGCACGAGCAGCTTCAAGCAGCCACAGTAGGGCTTTCAATGGGCTGAGCTTGGGCCAAATAAGTGAAGGGTTTCTATGGTAATAGACCAAAAGATAGGAGTTTATATGTCAAAATCCCTTTTGACAAATATCTTTTTTATTTTTCAGTTTTAAGCAGTGCATTAGAATATGGGCTTTGGTAGGACATGGTGCCTAATGGGTGGCAATGGGTTGGGTTGGCCCATGGGTCAACTGGTGATGCAGTCACAACTCCCAAAGCGAACTGTAACAAGGAATAAAGATTTACAGTAATCAAGATATGTAAGATATTACTTTGCCAATGTTGATTTTATGTCAGGAAAATCAGGCTGAGAAATTTTTTTATTTTATAATAAGCAAGAATTTTAAAAAATCCGTCTTTCCTTTTCAACAAGAGTTACTTATTTATAGACAAAAATTTATAAATTTGGACCTTTTAAACAAAGAACCTAAGTGGTTGAAGTAATGAACCTGGACATTTTATATCAAAGAAACAAATTTAAACACAATGAATCTATACTCTTTATTCTAAACAACGAACCTAGACACAATCTAGATATAATAAATCTAAACACTTTATATTTTAAATAACTAACCTAGATACAATCTAAGTATAATGAATCTAAGCACTTTATTTTAAACATTAATTATATGATAAAATACTTTTTATAAAAATATCTTTCTTAAATTGTGATCCAATCAGGGGTATGGTTGTGGATCCTCCACTTAGATTATTTACCAATCCAGCTGTCCAATCTCATATCAAAATTTTTTGAACTTTCTTATCATTTTCAAAATGATCTAAGAACATTTTCGCGAATACCATGACTCGATCTATCTTGCCATTAGTCTCTTCTTCTTGAGAAAAACTTGACCTTGAGTTTGCTTCATCCTCATCCTTATCCTCTAACACTCAACGGTCGACGGTTTTTCCTTGTGGGGCATGAGATCTTCTATGTTAAAAATATTAGAAGTCTTCATGTGACCGGGCAATTTCACCTTGTAGGTATTGTAATTGATCTTTTTTACTTTAAGCTTGTTATAAGCACCCATGTGAAACTTCTCTGGCCAGAAAGACCCCACGCTAGGTCTCCCTTATAAAAAATTAAGAGTCATTTAGCAATGATTTGCGGCTTCCTTATACTTGACATTGTTAGCTTGCAATCATGTTCTCACTTAATCATGCATTGCTTGGGTGTTCCGAGTCATTTCTTTAACATCCTTGTTTATCTTTTTGGGCTTTTGAATTAGTACAAGGTCCAAAACATTTGTTGGATTGGTCATATACACAATCTCAAAAGGGTTCATCTATCTGGACTTGTTATATGAGCTATTGTAAACGAATTCTACGTGAGTCAACATGGGTCCCACTGTCTTGGACGACGGCCCACCAAGGTATGAAGCAAGTTGCCCAAGCTTTTGTTGATAACTTCAGTCTGTCCACCTGTACGTGGGTGATACGCAATATTGAAGCACAAGTTTGTTCCAATCTCCTCCACAACATGTGCCTGAATTGGCTCGTAGATCTGGTGTCTCTGTCAGAAGTAATGGTCTTTGGCAGACCATTTAATCGAATCGGCTTTCAGAAATAAAAATTGGCCACATATGAAGCATCTGCAGTCTTCTTACAGGGAATGAAGTGTTTCATTTTAGAGAACCTACCAACAACCATAAAAACACTGTCCATATCTCATTGGGTCCGTGGAAGACTCAACACAAAATCCATGTTGACATCCTCCCATGGTGCCTTAAGAACAGAGAGTGGCATATAAAGACAAGTATTATGAGCCTTTTTTTTTTTTTTTTTTTTACCGCATACACCCTTACACCCCACACTCACCACAATGGGTACTTGAACTGAGTTACATCCCAACACAATCTAGGAAAAAAATAATCTTGTTCCACCAAAGCCATTGTCTTGTCCCGACAAAAGTGGCTGGACAAAGCTCTTGCATGTGGCTCCATAATGATCCACTTGTAGAGGGAGCAATTTGGGATGCATAGTTGTGCACTCCTGGATAGAAACCCTTCGTGCGTAAGATATTCTCCCATAAAGTAGCTAATAATGCCACCTTTTGACTTAATGTATCCGTCACCTTATTGTGTATACTGGACTTGTGCTTCAAAAAAAACATGAATTCCCACAAGTAAGAAATCCACTTGGCATGCCTTTGGTTCATTTTATATTGTTCATTTATATCTTTCAACACCATGTTCAGAGTATAAGATGAACTCTCGCTAAATTAGATATTGTTGCCATTGCCGTAGGACTTGGACAATGTCTTAAAACCCGATATCATAAGTGGAATATCTAATCCTAGATCGATTGAGCTTCTCATTGAAATATGCAATAGGCCTTCCATTCTTGCTTAACACCATACATATGCTAACATATGATGCATCCATATCTACCTAAAATACTTTTTCGAAATCTGGTAGTGCCAAAACTGGAGCTTTTGACAATTTTTCGTTAATCACACTGAAATTATGAGTCGCTTCCTTTGTTAAAACGAGCAGACCCTGCTTAATACAATTTGTTATTTTAACCATCATAGTGCTGAAATTTTTTATGAATCAATGATAAAAAGATGCCATCCCATGAAAACTCTCCACTTACTGAAGGTTAGAAAGGGTAGGCCATTCCTAACAAACTATAGCCTTCTCATTATCAACCGTAATTCCAACCATTGGCACCACATAACCTAAGAATATCACCTTATTGGTCATAAAACTATACTTCTTGGTATTGGCACATATTTTCTTACCCCTTAAAACCTCGCATACTTATTAAAAGTGTTGTGCATGATTATGTTTGCTTGAGCTCTATTCCAATATATCATCAAAATAAATCACAAAAACTTATTAATAAATGGTCTACACATCTGGTTAATCATCCGCATGAAAGTGTTTGGTGTGTTTAACAAACCAAACGGCATGCCAATCCATTTATAAAGCCCTTCGTGTGTCTTAAACACCATTTTCTATTAATCTCTAGGGTTGATTCTAATTGGTAACAACTTCTTAGATTTGTTGGGATATGAAGTTTGAAAAACTATTTAAATAAAATAAATTTAAATTAAGAAAAAGAGAAAACTTTTCGGTTTATAGAAGTCGAGGTGTGACATGAGTCACTCAGCTTGAAATCAGATTCGCTCCCCTTGGACAGTGTCCCAAGTGCAACAAGTTTCCAGAGCAATCGATATTCAAGATACAACGACTATGACCCGGTCCTAGCGGTGCACTCTCTGTACACAAGCTCGAACCACTTGTAGTTTTAACCCGAACTAGAAAATACTTGAACACATTTTTAAGAGGAAATCTGATTTTTTAATCCATACTAAAAACCGAAAGGTAGAAGTCTATTTATAGACTTTGAGAAGACACCCTTAAGGGTGTAGAGACACCCTTTCACAAAGGGTTGACTATTGGGTTTAAACCCAATTAGTGCGACCCTTAGGTTTAAAAAAACACAACTTTTCAAAATAAAATATGAAATGATGCAACCTTTCAGACTTAAATGAAAAGACACGTCCATAGGGCACATATGGTCACAGCCATAGCCCATCCCAATGGATATTTTGAAACACTAAATTATTTTAAAATAATTTAAAATACAACAAGATCTACCTTAGAGAACGCCTTTGCGCCAATCAACATATCAAACATGTCATTTAACTGTAGAATCAAAAATCTATATTTTATTGATGGCCTTACTGTCTAGGCACATTCTCCATGATTTGTCCTTCCTAAGTGTTAAGAGGGCTGAAACGGTATAGTGACTCATGCTCTCCTTTATATAACAATGATCCAATAACCCTCTAACTTGTTGATTAAGCTCCCCATGCTCTTTTGAGCTCATTTGGTAAACTAACCCCTAGGACAAGATCAATATGGTGTCACATGTTCCCCATAAGTGACAATTCAACTTGCAAATCATCACTAAAAGCATATGCAAATTTCATAATTATAAGCTTTATTACATTTGACACTTCTAAACTACTCATCGTATCTTTTCCAACCATGATAGAAACTATCCCACACTCTTCCATCTTCGCTATAAATTGTGCCATGGAGAGAAAATTCACACTCTCAATAAGTTAGGTTTTGCTAATTCCTTCTCTCCAGTGGCCATAAAATTGTCATGGTCTATCTAATAAAATATGGCACGTGAAATAAGTGCCATGTAAAAGGTTTTAGACGTTGCTAATAGCCCATGGAAGTAGGGACGTTAGTAGATTTAAAATTTAAATTTATATATTAATTTATAATAAATATTTTTATTTTGGTCTAATTTTTTATGATCTGTCAAGAAAAAACTGAAATTTTAAAAATCTCTCCAGAAATTTTCACTACAAGAAATTACTGAGAACTAGATTTATCCTAATAGTTTTGAAAGCTCCACCGCACGTGTACAATGGGACTTGCGTATACACGCATGTGCCAACGTGGCACATACGTGCAAGATCTCTGGACGCGGGCTTTCGCAGTAAGGTACTGCGTAAGGATTCTGGTTGGGGCCCACCGTTATGTTTTTGAGAAATCCAATCCGTTCATCCGTTTTTCAAGCTCATTTTAGGACATAATACCAAAAATGAGGAGGATCCAAAACTCAAGTGGACCATACGAGAAGAAACAGTGGGGAAAGGAATGCCTACCTTTGAAACCTTCCTAGGCTCGACGTTGATGTTTATATTCCATCCAAACCGTTTATAATGTCATTTTCACTTAGATGAAGTGAAAACACCAGGAAGTTAAACCGGTACAAAATTTTTGTGACCATATAAATGTTTCAACGGTGGTCACTAAATTCCTACTGTTTCCTCTTGTGTGGCCCATTTAAATTTTGGATGTACTTTATTTTTGGTTAAATGTCTTAAAATGAGCTCAAAAAACGGATGGATGGATTGGATTTCTCAAAAACATCACACTGGTCCCACACAAATCTGCTTCCCAATTTCTCTAATCCATCCGATCTGACCACACCACACACAGGAATCAGTGGGGATAGTGACTCCACCGTTGAAACCTTCCTAGGGCCACAATGATATTTATTTGTCATTCAACCTGTTCACAAGATCATACGGACTGTGATGAATGAACACACAAATATCAGCTTGATCCAAAATATCTGTAGCCCCCAAGGAAGTTTTCAACGGTAGGAATTCAAGTTACACTGTTTCCTGTGGTGTGGTCCACTTGAGCTTTGGATATGCTTCATTTTTGACTTATGCCCTAAAATGAACAGTTAAAAACGGATGAACGGTGTGGATAAGCCACATACATCACATTGGGCCCCACAGAGTTTACTCAGTACGCAGTCAAGGTCCGTTTGCTACAGTAGAGGGCGGCTGTATTATTGAGCTGCTTTACGGCCGAGCAACGCAGGACCACGACCTCACCAAAGCATGGACTGGAATATTCTACAACACTTCATGTTTTATGCAGTGCGTAAAACACCTAAAATCTATGGGGTCCATCATATTTTATATGTAAGATCCATTCTGTCTATCATATTTTTTCTTGATTTTGGAAATAAAATCAAAAAAATCAGCTATATCCACAACTCAGATCGGCCACACCATATGGAACCGTAGGAATGAGATGCCAACCATAGCATTGCATCTGAGGCAACTATGGTGTATATATTTCATCAAACCCTTTAATCATGTGTAACTCACCAGGATGACGAGAAAATACAAATAACAGGCTGAAGAAAATCTCGGGTGGATCACACCGTGTGAATTTAGCAGTTTTGGTAGCAATTTGACAGTTTTCCAATTGGTGTGGAGCATATTAATTTTTAAAAGGAATTATCTTCTGTATCTACAGTCCAAATAATGTTTCTTATCTGATGGACGGAGTAGATTTTAGATATACAACATGGTGGATCCCATAAAATAGGTGTTGTAGACGTTCCCTCTAGCCCATAAAGCAGGCCCGGTCCCTGTCACATTTTTTTGGGCTGAGCCTGGTGGGAAAGACAGTGTCTTATGGTCCATAGCTGGATGGAAAATTACTTTTATGCCCATTAGTCAATCTGATTTACACCGGGTTTGTAATGCATACAGGAATGTCCGTTTGTGGAATTAGCTTTGCCAGCTTCCTAAAATAAGGTAGATCTAAAACTTGCGTGGGCATTAAATACACGAAACAACAAAGATGATAATGCCAACCGTTGAAAACTTCCCGGTGGCACTTAATCCCACCTTTTCTTGTGGTGGGGTCCACTTAAGTATTGGAAATTTTATTTTTTAGGAGGGCAGTCTTAAAATGATCTAGCGAAATTGATGTATAAAGTTGATGTCACACACACACACACACTGAGGTAAGCTCCATAGAGCCATGAGGCCCCATGTAATCGTACGGCGATAGTCCAATCAAGGGTTCTGTGAGGCCTACCACGATGTATATGTTTTACCCATGCTGTTGATTAATTTTGACTGACTATTTTAAGCCATGAGCTCAAAAAAGAGATAAATTGAAGGTAGAAGACTGTGCCACAGGAAGAAATGAGGATTGAAAGCTCACCATAGAAAACTTTTTATTGGCCATGGAAGTTTTGGGTCAAGTTGATATTTATGCTTTTTCTTTATCTAGGCATACTTGACCTTATGAACAAATTGGTTGGCAAATAAACATCATAAAGGTCTTTAGTTTTCAATGGTAGGAGTTTAATTCTCACTACTTCCTATTGTGTAGTCATTAAAGTCTTACACCTGCCTCCTTTTTAGGCTCATGCCCTAAAATGATCTTTCAAAATAAGTGAACAATGTTGATAAAACATATATATCACAATGGCCCTACAAAGTCCGTGGCATGTCCCTAGCTAGGTCCTAGTGGAGGTAGGACCCAATCTGTGTTTCCCAATAACTAGAGCTAGGCACGGGATGACTCGATTCATCTAACTTGTTTAGACCAGACTTGACCTGAACAGAGTGAGTGAGTGGTTCCAAACTAAGTAGATTTCGTCTAATTTGAAATCAAATCAAGTCGACTTCAAGTCACCAATAACTCAACCTGACTTGATCTGAAATCCAACTCGATATTGACTCAACTCGACCTGAAAATCCGAGGGATGCCATATACTTGATGGAGAGGCCGCAATTTCAACCCGTGCACCTAAGTTTTGAGCCGTGATTTCATCCCTTGGATGCTCAGTGCACTCTACCCAACTCAGTACACGTGACAGACTTAGTCCGGATTAGTCCAGTCTAGACCAAACTCAGATAAATATGCTGGACTAGGTACCCAGTCGTGTCGTGTTCAGGTCAAGTCTATTTCAAAACCGAATTGAGTAGGTCAACCCTAACTCGGTCTGACTCGACTCAATGCCTAATTCAACCAGTAACTATGAGTTAGTGGGCCAGTTTTAGGCCCAACTGTTTTGCATCACACTCCGGTCACCACAGAGTCAAAGGCCCAGGTCATGCTCACAGAGGATGGAATCTTCAACGTGTGCCACGGCTGGCACGTTTGGCATTATCTTTATGCAAATGAGCTCAGCAGCCAACATTTCCCTTCTAAATCGTTGAGACCCACCATCGCTCGCTGTTTCTACTTATATTTTTTAAACCCTTTTTACATTCTTCTTCTCAATCTCTATTTTCTATTTATTCTGAAGAGAGTTGAGTAGCGTTTCTTGCAAGCTGAGGTATGCTCGTTTCTCTATCCACTCTCTACTCTTTCTTTAAACCTTCTCATCGGATATTTACAACTTAAAACCCTTTTTCATTTTTCGAGTAGTGTATTGTTTCAATTCCGAAAATTAATTAGGGAAATTTACAGGAAACTACCTGCTCGGTATAGAATTTACATTCCCTATACTTTTTCGGTAATTATCGTTAGAGGACGGACGCGGATTTCCTGCGAAAGTAGTAGTTCCTGCGATGGGAATTTAAGTAGGGCCCAACGTGATGTTTGTGAGAAATCCACCCCGTCCATCCGCTTTGAGAGTTCATTTAGGACATTCGACAAAAAAAAATGAGATGGATCCAAGACCCTAGTGGGCCAGACGAGAGGAAACAGTGGGTCACCGTTGAAATATTTGCATGGCCACAGAAGTTTTTTTATCAGGCTATGCTTTTTTGTTTTCAATTCATCCCAGTGGGGATGTCCTTATAAACGGTTTGGATGACACATAAAGGTTGATCCCAGGAAGATTTCAACAGTAGGCATTTCTTTCCTCAGTTTTCCCTATGGTGTGAACCATTTGGGTCTTGGATCTATCTCATATTTTGATATACGTCCTGAAATGAGCTCAAAAAACGGATGAACGGGGTGGATTCCTCAAAAACATCAAAGTGGGCCCCACCTAGATTCCCAGCGCAGGAACTTGCAGGAATTGTATGCCGACACTGTCGGTAGTGAAATGGTTCTGTGGGCCCTATAATGATGTATGTGTTTTATCCATGCCGTCTATCCATTTTGGATCATTATTGTAGGGCATGAGCACAAAGCTGAGGCAGATTCAGATCTTAGGTGGACCATGCCATAGGAAAACAGTGGTAACTCAACGCTCACCATTGAAAACTTCTAGAGTCTAATGTAAGTTTTATTTGCCATCCAACCTGTTAATTAGGTCAAGACCTGGATGAAGGGAAAACACAGATATCAGCTAGATCCAAAACTTTTGTGGCCCCCAAATGATTTTTTAACGGTGGGTGTTCAATCACCACTGTTTTCTATAGTGTAGTCTACCTGAGATTTTGGACAACCTAATATTTGGGTTCATGACCTAAAATGATAGTTAGAAATGGATTGTCGGTCTGGATAGAATACATAAATCATGGTAGTCCACAGATCACCATCCAGTAGCGCGTTGCTACCATAGTGTCAGGAGGCAAACCGTGTCCATCCATCATTGTAGAAATCGGTGGGCACTAACAAGTAATTTTTATGTGTGTGTGGGCCTTCAACGAAGGGATATTTTTGTCCTTTCCATTCAATCATGAGAGTAGCCCGCTCTTGGTTGTTTCTCTTTTCGGGTGACCCACTCCTAAGCATGATACAAGGGACAGTGTGACCAAGGATCCTTGGGCCCACTATTTCATGCGAGTAGCCTGCTTTAGCTTCTCTTTGTGTGTGACCCACACCTAAGCGCGTTATAAGGGACCATGCGACAAAGAATCCTTGGGCCCACCATGATGCCTATGTTGCATACTACTTTTGTAAGAGCTCGAGCTTTTAGAGAAAGTAGTGATTTGACATGGTATCAGATCAGAAGGTCCTGTGTTCGAATCCCGAGAGCAACAAATATACCTCGGTAATATATTCTCCCATGGGGAATACTCCGTCCATGATGTGAACACCCTCATATTCTCCTTTGAACCAAAAAAACTGGCTGATCAAAAATTCAGGTGGACCACACCCGGTAACCTCTAAAATCACGTGGAGTATCCCACTTGAATGCTGAAATAGCTCGACTTTTGGGGTTTCAAGGGTGTTCATTTATCCTGGTTGAGTTCATCATCTTAATGGATTAGATGGAATGTACAAAACATGTTGAGCCCCACGCACAATTTGAAAAGTTTAAATGGTGGGGGTCCCATCACTAACAAGTTAGATTTTTGAATAATCTAACTTGTTAATGAGCTAAATCTAGTAATCTTGAACGAGTTTGGTTAATACTCATCTCGAAAATTAATTCAGTTTCTCATTATTGTTGTTGCTTATGATGTTGTACCTGTTTGTGTTGATTAGGCAATGGAAGCCGCGGTTTTGTCTGTTGTTGAAATGGGAAAGTGTGCATGGAATCCTCTTCACAAACACACGGGCTATCTTAATCGTTTTAATGACAACATTAAGGATCTAAAAGACCATGCAGAAGATCTGGAGGCCAGGAGAGAGCATATAGATCAACGGATAAGCATGGGTTGTTCCAATGGTGAAGAAGAAATAAGAGAAGTTAGGTTATGGCTAATACGAGCTGTTCACATGAAAGAAGAAACAGAGCTGATAGAGCAGAGAGTAGCAGAAAACAAGAGATGTTTGTTTTGTCCGAATATAAGCTGGCGTTACAGTATAAGCAAGCAAGCCAAAAAGACAACAGAAAATATTGCTAAGCATCTCAATGAAGGAAATTTTGAGAGGGTGACAATGCCCCCACTCATTCCTAAAGTCATAAACCAGCCTGCTCCGTCAATCGAGGGTCTACGATCGGTAGAATCATCCCTAGAAAAAGTCATGAATGCTTTAGGTGATGAAAATGTCAAAAGAATTGGTGTATGGGGAATGGGTGGAGTCGGCAAAACAACCCTTGTGAAAAATATGAATAATAGGTTGGAGAGGACACAACAATTCACTAAAGTCATAATGGTGACCGTTTCTAAGGACGTGGACATCAGAAGGGTGCAAGGCGACATTGCCGATAGATTGGAGCTGACTCTGAAGAAGGAATCGTCGCGAGCAAGTGACCTGAGTAGTAGATTAATGAAAGAGAAGAAATTCCTCATCATCTTGGATGATTTGTGGGAGCGGCTTGATTTGGACGACGTAGGGATTCCCTCTACTAACAGCCTTGTGGATTGTAAGATCATATTCACAACACGGAGTGAAGATGTGTGCAGAGAAATGGAAAGCCATGTTAATATAAAAGTAGATGTTCTCTCAAATGATGAATCGTGGAAACTATTCAAAGAGAAAGCAGGTGATGTTGTTGATGAGCCTTCCTTGCATATCAAGGCAAGGGAGGTTTTCAAAGAATGTGGTGGTCTTCCGCTTGCAATTATAACGCTGGGAAGAGCAATGAGAGGTGTGAGAAATCTTAACGTGTGGGATAACGCACTGTCGCAACTGAAGAAGTCTGCACCAACCGATATCAAAGGCATGGAAGATAGGGTGTACCAATCTATCAAAGTCAGCTACGACCATTTGCGACCTGAGCTCAAACCAGGCTTCTTGTTTTGCTGCTTGTTTCCTGAAGATTATGATATTGATGTGGACAGGATGATCAGATTGTGGAAGGGTGAAGGCTTTTTGGAAGATGTTGGAAGTTTGGAGGAAATGATAAATAAAGGGTACTCTTGGGTTGAAAAACTCAAATCTTCCTGTTTGTTATTGGAAGGTGAAGGAAAAGGGTATGTGAGGATGCATGATATTGTTAGGGATGTTGCCATTTCGATTTCGTTAAAAGAAGATGCGGGCTACAAATCTTTGGTGAGAGCTGGAGTCGGACTAAAAGGTTCACATGTGCAAAACTGGGAGGAATACAAGAGAATTTCTCTCATGCGAAGTGGAATTGATAAATTGCCAGAAGGGATGCATTGTCCGAAATTGCAGACATTGATGATGCTGGAAAATAAGGAGCTGACCGAAATACAAGGAGGGTTTCTGGAAGCAATGAAAGAGCTTCGGGTTCTGGATCTAAGCGAAACGACTATCAATAGGCTACCATCACCGCTCTCAAACCTGGTGAATTTACGGGTACTTTGCATGAGAGATTGCATGTTTGAAGCTAGTTGTCTGTCAGCACTTGGGGGACTGAAGAATCTTGAATCACTTGATCTGTCATATAACAAATACTTACAAGAGTTGCCAATTGAAATCAGAGAATTGGTCAATCTGTGGAGTTTGGACTTAACATGGACTACGAATCTTGTATCCGTCCCAAGTGGTGTTATATCAAGGTTGGCTCGCTTGGAAGAATTGAAGATGTGGAAGAGCTTCAGCAAGTGGGAAGTCGAAGGAAAAGAAGCAAGCAGCAGCAGCAGCAGCAATAACAATGCTACTTTGGGTGAGGTAGCATCTTTAAAAGAATTATCTTATTTAGATCTTCAGATTGGCGATGTGGATCGTTTCCCACAAGACTATCATCAGATTAAACATTGGAGAAAGTTGAAGAAGTTTCGTTTCTGTATATACCAATCAGGTTACGAAGGATTATCTGGTTATTATACTGGATTCATCTCTAGTTCCTTGAGATGGATGGTGGTTGTTGGTTGCAGTTGCATCCCTGAATGGATTAGAATGCTTTTACCCCATTCTACCCATTTACAGTTATATTATTGCAAGGGTCTAGGGTCACTTGGTGGTGGTGGAGGATTTCCAAATTTGGAAAAGCTTGAAATTTGGAAATGTGTTGAAATGGAATTTGTTATTAGTGCAAAGGAGTCTTCTGAAAATGCATTTGGTAATTTACAAAGGTTGGAGTTGATTGATCTGCCGAATTTAAAGAAAGTCGTCTCTGAGGATGAAGAGGGATTGCTTCCACCCACATTCCTACACAATCTTAGAAACCTGGAAGTGTATGAATGTCCTAAACTAAAGCATCTACTCTCATTTAGTTTATTGCAAGGAATGGAGAATTTAAGTGAAGTCCAAGTATGGTGGTGTGAAGGAATGGAGCATGTGTTTGCCGGACCGCCCGTATCAGTGCAAAACAATGATGTTCTCACCAAACTCAAAACCTTGAATCGTGCAGATCTAAGAAGCATGAAGAGTATTTGGGGTATGGGGTTGGTGGTAAATCTTCAAAACCTCACTACTCTGACGCTTTCGGGGTGCCATGGCTTGAAGAAGATAGCTATATCGTCGATGCAGATGAAGAGTGGGTTCCCTAATCTTGTTGAGCTTGCTGTGGATGATTGCCAAGGAGTAGAGGAAATCATTTCAAATGTGGTGGATAATGAGGGTCTCCTACCTAAACTAAGAGTTTTGAGATTACTATCGCTACCAGAATTAGCAAGTATTTGTGGAGGAACAGAGGCGGCTGCTCTGCTACGACTCGATTGGCATTCATTGGAAGAAATACAAGTGGATAGATGTCCCAAGCTTAAAAAGCTGCTGCCTCTGCAAGGTGGGGCGCATGGTGTGCCATTGCTTTGAAAGATTGCGGGAGAAAGGGAGTGGTGGGAGGGGTTAGAATGGGATGAAGATCACACCGTCATGTCCTATTTCTGTCACTTGTTTACAGAAGTATAATATCGTAGCGGTATTTATAAATAGGAAGCAGATCGCATAGACTCCAATAGAACTTAACTGATGGGATCTTACCATCCACTCCCATGTATGTGCTTGAACTTAAAATACTTGAAGAAAAAAGCTACCCCTCTCTCTCCACCATCTCCAGTATCTCTCCCTCCTTTCACCATTGCCAACGGCGACGGCAACACAACATTCTCCGTATTCCTCTCTTAGGTATCTCTCTCTCTCTCTCTCTCTCTCTCTCTCTCTCTCTCTCTCTCTCTCCAATGCTGAATGTTGAAACCCTAATTAAGATTTTGCCATGGTGAATTCCTAATTAGGGATTTCAATTTTAAAACCTTAATTAGGGTCCTGCAATGTTGAATCCCTAATTAGGAATTTGCAATTTCCAATCACCCATAGTACTTAGTACGTGGATTATAGATTCTCAACTAAAAATCACTATTTAGGCATTTTAATTTGAAAATTCTTAATTAGAGATTCGCAATGTTAATTATTCTTAATCATCGCACCTAATTTAAAAAATGAAGTTTAATTCCTTTGATTAGCTAATATGCTTAAAAATGATACTTGGGTATGATCCAATTGATTGGAATTGCTACTAGGCGGAGTTCAATACCTTTGATTAAAGAATTAATACTTCATTTTGATCATGTAGCAGATGAATTTATTCATAGAATAGTTGATTGATGTTCTTCTTAATCAATGCTTCTTCAATTGCACTTCATTTCAATCTTTTTATTGATGGATTTGTTTTACAGACTAGAAGCTTGATGTGCTTCTTGATTGATGCTCTTCCGCATGATGATAATGTGGATTAATCTCGTACTTTCCCATCTGGTGATAATGTGGATTAATGAATGTATGTGAATTTCAAGAGAATGAAGAATGATATGATTTACATGAGTTGGACAGCCTAATTTTGGAAAGCTCACTTCCATGCTTGGTCTAAGGTACAAGACCTTTCTACCCACCAAATAATGTTTGGTTATTTGAAATAGGATTTTTTATTTTAAAAAAAAAAGAATTTTACACAAAACTACCTAATTAATATTATATTTATATTCCAGTACCTTTTTCGAAAAGGTTTTCAGGCATGCCAGGAAATGATTGTTAGCTCGAGTGGGCCCATGATGTAGAGCGGGTCGCGGACAATTTCATGGCTAAGATGGATCAGAAAAGGCACGGTCGGCGACAGAAGTGATCCGGACCATCGGACCTTAGATCGGGCGTATCTCACAATCCGGAATGAGTTATCCGACGTAAAATATATGATTTTGGGGTAGAACGAGCTACTTTAGCCAACCAACCCGCTACGCCGGGTTGCGCAGCCCGGATTTGCGAAAAACCCCCTGATCGACGATCGTTTCCTCGTTTTAATTTTGTTTTTACTATAAATAGTAAGTTTTAGTTTGAGTATAACTTTTCATCCGTTGGGCTTTAGGAGTTGTGTCCAACATGAAAAGTGCTTAGGATAATTAGGAGAACGGTTTGTTGAAGCCAAATAGGACACTTACTATTTTTGGCCGAAAACCTTGCGCACTAGTAGACATCGTGACCGTCTATAAATAGTAAGTTTACTATTTATAGTAAGTTGCGAATTCTAGGAGTTTTAGTTGTAGTGTGAGTCTGATTTCTTTCATGTTGCTTGGTTCCCTTATTTAAAGGGGTGTAAACTCGTTTTTAATAATTCATCAATCAATTTCGAATTTATTAGAATTATTTCTATTTTCCTGCTTCCTTTCCTCGTGGATTCGAGAAGTCTCTGTGAGGAGTCCAGAGAAGCTCCGTGGATTCGGAGTAGTTATCCTTGAGGAAGACGGTGATCGACCTCATCACGTTCATCCCTGCGTCAATTTGGTATCAGAGCGAGGTTTTCCCTCGGGCCGATGGCGAACAACGAAGGTATGAATCAAAATCCTGTGGACGATGATCCAGGGATTCGTTATCTTTCGGAAAGAATGGAAGCTTTCCATCGGGAGAGTCAGTTGACCATGCAAGGGCTGCAGGCAACCCTCGACCGTCTTGCGGATGCGCTACTTCCGCCCCGAGCCCTAGGCGGTGCTCCACCACCTATGGTCGCGCCACCACCCGTGGTTGCTGTACGACGTGACCCTGATTATCGCAGAGCACCACCAGCGGTAAATCGTAGGGCTACACCAGATGATTCTAGTTCCAGCGACGAAGACATTAATGAGGGTTTTGATCGACGACCAGTCCATGGAGGCGATCGTCTAGATCGTGCTGAAAGAGACTATCGAGGTAAGGCTGAACTTCCTAGTTTTAACGGTTTATTACGTATCGAAGATTTTCTCGATTGGCTAGCCGAAGTAGAGAGATATTTCGATTATATGGATGTGCCAGACCATAAACGGGTGAAGTTGGTAGCGTTTAAATTAAAATCTGGTGCTTCTGCATGGTGGGAACAATTGCAACTCTCACGAGCCCACCAAAACAAGGCACCCATCGCATCATGGCCTCGGATGAGACGTCTTCTTCGTTCACGATTTCTCCCCAGTGATTATGAGCAGATATTATTCCAGCAATACCAGAATTGCCGACAAGGAAATCGAACTGTTACAGATTACACTGAAGAATTCCAGCGGTTGGCTACACGAAACGATTTGTCAGAATCTGAGTCACAGAAAGTGGCACGATTTATAGGTGGGTTGCGACCGGTAATTCAGGATCGAGTTCAGATGTACCCAGTCGGGACAGTAGATGAAGCAGTTCAATTGGCAGGAAGGGCAGAAACACAGCTTGCAAGGGCTCCTGCTCGTCCCTATCCTTCAAATCGACCCCCTATGACAGGTCCCACACAGGATCCAGTGCTGGTTCGAGGAAAAGATCCGGTAGGAGAACGTCCTCAACCTCCTCCACCCGCGAACCGTGATACGGGGAGCGGACCATCCAGACCTCAACGGGCAGCACCCACAACAGCGGGCCTGAGTAGGATTCCGAATCCTTATGCTCGGCCAAGGCCGAACAATTGTTACCGCTGTGGCCAACCAGGCCACTTATCAAACACTTGTCCTCAACGTCCGGCAGCGCACTTGACTATAAACGAAGGGGGCACTGAAGATGAGGCCGTGGAAGAGGATCATGGCTTTGATGAATATGAACAAACCACTGAAGAAATAGCAGGTGACGATGAAGTGACAGGCGAAGATCGTGGCGAATCTCTCGTTGTGAGGCGACTACTGTATACCCCACGAAAGGAATTACATCCACAGCGGCACAATATATTTCGTACTCGGTGCACTGTCAGCGGAAAGGTCTGTGATGTGATCATAGACAGTGGTAGCAGCGAGAACATCGTCTCAAGAGTAATGGTGGATAAGTTGCAGCTACCAACGACGAAACATCCTTCCCCGTACTCAATTGGCTGGATAAAAAAAGTGAACGAGACCAAGGTAACTGAACAATGCACTATCTCGTTTTCAATTGGTAAACATTATAAGGATCAGATACTTTGTGACGTGGTTGACATGGAAGCCTGCCATATGCTACTCGGTCGACCCTGGCAGTCGGACCGTGATGCGACCCATCGGGGGCGAGACAATGTCTATATATTCGTCAAGGATAGTCGAAAAATAATCCTTGCCCCTATGGCACCAGAGAACCACCCTGAAGCCTCTAAAGTGGAGGGGAGTTCTCTCTTGACCATTCGAGATTTCATAGAGGAGTCCAAGGAAACCGGCGAGGTATATGCCGTAGTGGTGAAGGGCGAAAAGGAGGAACCCTCAAACATCCCTCCAAGCTTAAGACTGTTACTAAACGAATTCAAAGAAGTCTGGCCTGAAGATTTACCTGATGGATTGCCCCCCATGAGAGACATCCAACATCACATAGACCTCGTCCCTGGGGCTATCCTGCCCAATCGCCCTCATTATCGGATGAGTCCGAAGGAGTGTGAGATACTTCAGGGGCAAGTGGAGGAATTGATCCGTAAGGGTCTTTTGAGAGAGAGCATGAGCCCATGTGCTGTACCAGCATTATTAACGCCAAAAAAAGATGGAAGCTGGCGCATGTGTGTCGACAGCCGAGCAATTAACAAAATTACTATTAAATATCGGTTTCCAATACCACGGTTGGACGACATGCTCGATATGTTAGAAGGGGCTAAAGTGTTCTCTAAACTCGATCTAAAGAGTGGGTACCATCAGATTCGTATTCGACCCGGCGATGAATGGAAAACGGCATTCAAGACAAAGGAAGGGTTATATGAGTGGCTAGTCATGCCTTTCGGCCTATCGAACGCACCAAGTACTTTTATGCGTTTGATGAATCAAGTTTTAAAATCGTTCACTGGCCGATTTGTGGTAGTATATTTTGATGACATATTGATATATAGCCAGGATGAGGCGGAGCATAAGAAACATCTCAGGCAGGTGCTGCAGGTCCTACAAGATAACAAGTTGTACCTCAACTTGAAAAAGTGTAGTTTTTTAACTAACAGCCTGTTGTTTTTAGGATTTGTTGTAACGTCCACAGGGATTCGGGTAGACGATGAAAAGGTGCGAGCTATTAGGGAATGGCCGATCCCGACAAACATTCATGAGGTGAGGAGTTTTCACGGATTGGCGACTTTCTATCGTCGATTTGTGCGAGATTTTAGCACCATAGTCGCGCCAATAACAGACTGCATGAAAAAAGGGCCGTTCCAGTGGACCGATAAAGCTGATAAGAGCTTTCATGAGATCAAGCATCGTTTGTCTACAACACCGATCTTGGTGCTTCCTAATTTTGATAAATTATTTGAGGTGGAGTGTGACGCTTCATATGTCGGAATAGGAGGAGTATTATCACAGGAAGGCAGGCCGGTAGCCTTCTATAGCGAGAAGCTCAGTGAAGCCCGAAAGAAGTGGTCGACTTACGAGCTTGAGTTGTACGCAGTTGTTCAGGCGCTGCGACATTGGCGGCATTATCTGATTCAGAGGGAGTTTGTTCTGTACACCGACCATCAGGCATTAAAGTTTATTAATAGTCAGACTAACGCGAATCGTGTGCATGCTAGATGGGTTGCGTTTTTACAGGAGTTTACGTTTGTTCTGAAGCATAAGTCAAGTCAGCAGAATAAGGTGGCTGATGCACTTAGCCGTCGTGCGTCACTACTTGTTACGGTGAGCAATGAGGTGGTCGGCTTTGACTGTCTCAAGGAGCTATATGCCGAGGATGAAGACTTCAAAGATTCCTGGTTGAAGTGCCAAGAAGGTCACCCCAGTGACTTTCATATACAGGATGGTTTTCTCTTCAAAGGGAATCGATTGTGCATCCCCCAAAGTTCTCTAAGGGAGCAGATTATTCAGGAACTACATGGAGGTGGCCTCGGTGGACACCTTGGGCGAGACAAGACGCGAGCTCTTGTGGAAGAGCGGTATTACTGGCCGCAATTAGTACGTGATGTGGGAAGAGCCGTACAACGTTGTCATACTTGTCAGACCTCTAAGGGACAATCTCAGAATACGGGCCTCTACACCCCGTTACCTGTGCCGGACGGTCCTTGGGAGGATTTATCAATGGACTTCGTACTTGGTCTTCCACGAACTCAACGCGGCATGGATTCGGTGTTCGTAGTGGTCGATCGTTTCTCCAAGATGGCGCACTTTATCCCATGGAAGAAAACCCTTGATGCAACACATGTGGCGAATTTATTCTTCAGGGAGGTCGTACGGCTACACGGGGTCCCTAAGACCATTACTTCTGATCGTGACACGAAGTTCATTAGCCACTTTTGGCGGACTTTGTGGACTCGATTCGATACACGACTTCAATTCAGCAGTGCTTACCACCCACAGACTGATGGGCAGACCGAAGTTGTGAATCGTACTTTGGGAAACCTCCTTCGATGTATTTCAGGAGAGAAACCGAAGCAGTGGGATTTGGCCTTGTCTCAAGCGGAGTTTGCATTCAACAACATGGTGAACCGCTCGACAGGGAAATCTCCGTTCCAGGTTATTTATGGACGAGTACCTCGCCACACACTAGACTTGGTCCCTCTGCCCAAGCTCCCAGGCATGAGTATTGCAGCAGAACATATGGCAGACAGGATCATGGGTATTCATGCGGAGGTGCAGACTAAGCTACATGCCTCGAACGAAAAATATAAGGAACAAGCGGACAAGCATCGTCGACAAAAGGTGTTCGAGGTGGGCGACCAGGTAATGGTCCATTTGCAAAAAGAAAGATTTCCGACCGGGATGTACAACAAGCTGAAGAATAAGAAGATTGGACCGGTACTGATCATCCGAAAGATCAATGACAATGCTTATGTTGTTGATCTTCCAGATGACATGGCGATCTCACGGACTTTCAACGTTGCGGACCTGACCGAGTATCATGAACCAGCGCAGGAGGAGAACTCGAGGACGAGTTCTTTTCAAGTGGAGGGGACTGATGTAGAGCGGGTCGCGGACAATTTCATGGCTAAGATGGATCAGAAAAGGCACGGTCGGCGACAGAAGTGATCCGGACCATCGGACCTTAGATCGGGCGTATCTCACAATCCGGAATGAGTTATCCGACGTAAAATATATGATTTTGGGGTAGAACGAGCTACTTTAGCCAACCAACCCGCTACGCCGGGTTGCGCAGCCCGGATTTGCGAAAAACCCCCTGATCGACGATCGTTTCCTCGTTTTAATTTTGTTTTTACTATAAATAGTAAGTTTTAGTTTGAGTATAACTTTTCATCCGTTGGGCTTTAGGAGTTGTGTCCAACATGAAAAGTGCTTAGGATAATTAGGAGAACGGTTTGTTGAAGCCAAATAGGACACTTACTATTTTTGGCCGAAAACCTTGCGCACTAGTAGACATCGTGACCGTCTATAAATAGTAAGTTTACTATTTATAGTAAGTTGCGAATTCTAGGAGTTTTAGTTGTAGTGTGAGTCTGATTTCTTTCATGTTGCTTGGTTCCCTTATTTAAAGGGGTGTAAACTCGTTTTTAATAATTCATCAATCAATTTCGAATTTATTAGAATTATTTCTATTTTCCTGCTTCCTTTCCTCGTGGATTCGAGAAGTCTCTGTGAGGAGTCCAGAGAAGCTCCGTGGATTCGGAGTAGTTATCCTTGAGGAAGACGGTGATCGACCTCATCACGTTCATCCCTGCGTCAGCCCACCATGATACTTATGTGAAATTCACCCTAACCACTAGGTGTGTCATACCGTGTTAGGCTTAGGGCACAAAACTCAGCCCCACATCCAGTATTCTGGAATGATATGAAAAAAAAGGGATGGACGGTGTGGATGAGATTCATACATCATGGTGGCCCCTCAATGGCCCTCCGAGCCTCCGAGCTCTGAAACAGCAGGTGTAGTACCTAATCAGCACCCAGGACCTACCTAGAGACGGATAGTCCTAGCAGGGGCTCTGTAGGGTCCACTGTGATGTATGTGTTTTATACATGCCGTCCCTACATTTTTACTGATCATTTTAGAGCATGAGCCCGTAAAGGAGCCAGATGAAAGGCTTGAGTGGACCACACCAAGGGAAGCAGTGGTGACCCTAACACCCACAATTGAAATCTGCCTAGGACCCACCATGATGTTTATATGTCATGCCACCAGTTCATAAAGTCACACAGACCTGGATTAAGGGAAAAGATAAATATCAGCTTGATCTAAAGCTTCTGTGGCCCACAAGAGGTTTTCAACATTAGGTGTTCAATCTCCATTCTTTCCTGTGGTGTGGTCCACTTAAAGACTTCCATCTGCCTCCTTTTTGGGCTCATGCCCTAAAATGATCTGTTAAAATAGATGGGCTGCGTGGATAAAACACATACATCAAAGTGGGCCCACAAAGCCCCTGCCAGGACTGTCTGCCTCTAGCTAGGTACTGGTGGAGCTTGTACACAATCCGCCCCCTTCTAGGGTACCCTAAAAATATAGTAACAGAATTGCGGATGTAGATTGCTGCAAGCCTGCAAAAAGGGAGCGGGACCCTAACCGTGTGGGGCTCAACTTTATTTATTTGTTATATATCCACGCCGTTCATCTATTTTGACATAACATTCTAGAACAGGATCCTAAACCTTAAGAAAATAAAAATCTTAGGTGGACCACACTACTAGAAACAGCGATGAATGATCATTAAAATGATTTTGTGCGACACAAAAGTTTTGGATCAAGCTGATATTTATATTTTCCCTTTATCCATATCTTGTTGACATTATTAATAGGTTGGATGTGAAATAAACATTACAAAAACCTTGCAATGAGCCTTTGGAATTTTTAATGGCAAGGCACTCAACACCACAGTTTTATGTGGTGTGGTCCGCCTGATTTTTGGATCTATTTAATTTTTGGGACCAGAGAAACGGATGGACGTGAATATATATCACATCATCAAGGTGGGCCCCATGGTTAGGGTAACATCACAACATCTTATTTGACTGATTTGTTCCCATTTAATCTTCTTAGAGGTCTGGAGTTGCTAAAAATCTATAGTAGAAAATGAGTTGTTGTCCTTTTATAAACAGCTAAAGGGACTTGCCCAATACATATACAATTTTCAAATATAATGTTTAATACATATTTTTTTTTAATCAATGGATCATGTCCTATATTCTTCTTAATAGAATAGTCGTGGCTCTTCAATTGGTGTCCTTATATTAAATAACTAATAACAAAAAGTGCAACAGCATCTTATTTTTAACTTATAAAAGTCAATTGAAAGCCTAGTGGGGGTGGCTAACAGTAGAGTGTGTACTGACATTGGGCTGTGTACTAACAAGCTTACCCAAAAAACGTAAAAAAGAAAAGGTCAATTTAAAGGTTAGGATCATCTATTATTATTATTATTTTGCATAGTCCATGCCTTGTGTTGACAGTATTGTTGATAATGAAACCAATGGGCCCACTTAGACAAATAAATCATGAAATATGACCCATACTCAGGTAGAGCATCATGCAACTTCCCTTATGGGTCTTGTAATGATGTATGTGTTAGATCCACACTGTCCATCCATTTTTTGAGATCATTCTATGTAATGAGACTAAAAATGAGGCGGGTCCAAAGCTGATGTAGAGCAGGTCGCGGACAATTTCATGGCCAAGATGGATCAGAAAAGGCACGGTCGACAACATCAGACCTTAAATCGGGCGTATCTCGCAATCCGGAATGAGTTGTCCGACGTAAAATATATGATTTTGGGGTAGAACGAGCTACTTTAGCCAACCAACCTGGCTATGCAGGGTTGCGCAGACTGGATTTGCGAGAAACCCTCTGATCGACGGTCGTTTTCCCGTTTTAATTTCGTTTTTACTATAAATAGTAAGTTTTAGTTTGCTTATAGCTCTTCATCCGTTGGGCTTTAGGAGTTGTGTCCAACATGAAAAGTGCTTAAAATAATTAGGAGAACGGTTTGGTGAAGCCAAATAGGACACTATTTTTGGCCGAAAACCTTGCGCACTAGTAGACATCACGACCGTCTATAAATAGTAAGTTTACTATTTATAGTAAGTCGTGGATTCTAGGAGTTTTAGTTGTAGTTTGAGTCTGATTTCTTTCCTATTGCTTGGTTCCCTTACTTAAAGGAGTGTAAACTCGTTTTTATTCATTCAGCAAATAATTTTGAATTTTATTAGAGTTTATTCCTATTCTTTTGCTTTCTTTCCTCGTGGATTCGAGAAGTCTCTGTGAGGAGTCCAGAGAAGATCCGTAGATTCGAGTAGTTATCCTTGAGGAAGACGGTGATCGACCTCATCACGTTCATCCCTGCGTCAATTTGGTATCAGAGCGAGGTTTTCCCTCCGGCCGATGGCAAACAACGAAGGTATGAATCAAAATCCTGTGGACGGTGATCCAAGGATTCGTTATCTTTCGGAAAGAATGAAAGCTTTCCATCGGGAGAGTCAGTTGACCATGCAAGGGTTGCAGGCAACCCTCGACTGTCTGGCGGATGCGCTACTTCCGCCCCGAGCCCTAGGCGGTGCTCCACCACCTATGGTCGTTCCACCACCCGTGGTCGCTGTACGACGTGACCTCAATTATTGCAGAGCACTATCAGTGGCAAACCGTAGGGATACACCAGATGATTCTAGTTCCAGTGAGGAGGACATTAATGAGGATTTTGACCGACGACCAATCCATGGAGGTGATCGTCTAGATCGTGTTGAACGAGACTATCGAGGTAAGACTGAACTTCCTAGTTTTAACTGTTTATTACGTATCGAAGATTTCCTCGATTGGCTAGCCAAAGTAGAGATATATTTCGATTATATGGATGTACCAGATCATAAAAGGGTGAAATTGGTATCGTTTAAATTAAAATCTAGTGCTTCTGCATGGTGGGAACAATTACAACTCTCACGAGCCCGCAGAACAAGACACCCATCGCATCATGGCGTCGGATGAGATGTCTTCTTCGATCACGATTTCTCCCCAGTGATTATGAGCAGATCTTATTTCAGCAATACCAGAATTGCCGACAAGGAAATCGAACTGTTACAGATTACACTGAAAAATTTCAGCGGTTGGTTACACGAAACGATTTGTCAGAATCTGAGTCACAGAAGGTGGCACGATTTATAAGTGGGTTGCGACTGGCAATTCAGGACTGAGTTCAGATGTACCCAGTCGGGACCGTAGATGAAGCAGTTCAATTGACATGAAGGGCAGAAATACAACTTGCAAGAGCTCCTGCTCGTCCCTATCCTTCAAATCAACCCCCTATAACGGGCCCCACACAGGATCCAGTGCTGGCTCGAGGAAAAGATCCGGTAGGAGAACGTCATCAACCTCCTCCACCCATGAACCGCGATATGGGGAGCGGATCATCCAGACCTCAACGGGAGCACCCACAATAGCGGGGCCGAGTAGGATTCTGAATCCTTATGCTCGGCCAAGGCCGAACAATTGTTACCGTTGTGGCCAACCAGGCCTCTTATCAAACACTTGTCCTCAACGTCCGGTAGCACACTTAACTATAAACGAAGGGGGCACTGAAGATGAGGCCGCAGAAGAAGATCATGACTTTGATGAATATGAACAAACCACTGAAGAAATAGTAGGTGGCGGTGAAGTGACAGGCAAGGATCGTGGCGAATCTCTCGTTGTGAGGTGACTATTATATACCCCGCGAAAGGAATTACATCCATAGCGGCACAATATATTTCGTACTCGATGCATTGTCAATGGAAAGGTCTGTGATGTGATCATAGACAGTGGTAGCAGTGAGAATATCGTCTCAAGAGTGATGGTGGACAAGTTGCAGCTACCAATGACGAGACATCCTTCCCCGTACTCAATTGGCTGGATAAAAAAACGAACGAGACCAAGGTAACTGAACAATGCACTATCTCATTTTCAATTGGTAAACATTATAAGGATCAGATACTTTGTGACGTGGTTGACATGAAAGCCTGCCATATGCTACTCGGTCGACCCTGGCAGTCGGACCGTGATGCAACCCATCGGGGACGAGACAATGTCTACATATTCATCCAGGATAGTCGAAAAATAATCCTTGCACCTATGGCACCAGAGAACCACCCTGAAGCCTCTAAAGTGGAGGGGAGTTCTCTCTTGACCATTTAGAATTTTATGGAGGAATCCAAGGAAACCGGTGAGGTATATGCCGTAGTGGTGAAAGGCGAGGAAGAGGAACCCTCAAACATCCCTCCAAGCTTAAAACTGTTGCTAAACAAATTCAAAGAAGTCTGGCCTGAAGATTTATCTGATGGATTGCCCCCCATGAGAGACATCCAATATCACATAGATCTCGTCCCTGGGGCTAACCTGCCCAATCGCCCTCATTATCGGATGAGTCCGAAGGAATGTGAGATACTTTAGAGGCAAGTGGAGCAATTAATCCGTAAGGGTCTATTAAGAGAGAGCATGAGCCCATGTGCTGTACCAGCATTACTAACGCAAAAAAAGAGATAGAAGCTGGCGCATGTGTCGACAGCCGAGCAATCAACAAAATTATCATCAAATATCGGTTCTCAATACCACAGTTGGATGACATGCTCGATATGTTGAGAGGGGCTAAGGTGTTCTCTAAACTAGATCTAAAGAGCGGGTACCATCAGATTCGTATCCGACCCGGTGATGAGTGGAAAACGACATTCAAGACAAAGGAAGGATTGTATGAGTGGCTGATCATGCCCTTCGACCTATCGAACACACCAAGTACTTTTATGCGTTTGATGAATCAAGTTCTAAAACCGTTCACTGGCCGATTTGTGGTAGTATATTTCGATGACATATTAATATATAGCCAAGATGAGGTGGAGCACAAGAAACATCTCAGGCAGTTGCTGCAGGTCCTACAAGATAACAAGTTGTACCTCAACTTGAAAAAGTGTAGCTTTTTAACTGACAGCCTGTTGTTTCTAAAATTTGTTGTAACGTCCACAAGCATTCGAGTGGACGATGAAAATGTGCGAGCTATTAGGAAATGGTCGATCCCGACAAACATCCATGAGGTGAGGAGTTTTCACGGTTTGACGACTTTCAATCGTCGATTTGTGCGAGATTTTAGCACCATAGTCGCGCCTATGACAAATTGCATGAAAAAGGGACCGTTCCAATGGACCGATAAAGCTGACAAGAGCTTTCACGAGATCAAGCATCGTTTGTCTACAACACCGGTCTTGGTGCTTCCTAATTTCGATAACTTATTTGAGGTTGAGTGTGACGCTTCATGCGTCGGAATTGAGGGAGTATTATCACAGGAAGGCAGGCCGGTAGCCTTCTACAGCGAGAAGCTCAGCGAAGCACGAAAGAAGTGATGAACTTATGAGCTTGAGTTGTACGTAGTTGTTTAGGCGCTACGACATTGGCGGCATTATCTGATTCAAAGAGAGTTTGTTCTATACAATGACCATCAAGCATTAAAGTTTATTAATAGTCAGACTAACGTGAATCGTGTGCATGTTAGATGGATTGCGTTTTTACAGGAATTTACGTTCGTTCTGAAGCACAAGTCAGGACAGTAGAACAAGGTGGCTGATGCACTTAGCCGTCGTGCATCACTACTTGTTACGATGAGCAACGAGGTGGTCAGCTTCGACTATCTCAAGGAGCTGTATGCCGAGGATAAGGATTTCAAGGATTCTTGGATAAAGTGTCAAGAAGGTCACCCCAGTGACATTCATATACAGGATGGTTTTCTCTTCAAAGGGAATCGATTGTGCATCCCTCAAAGTTCTCTAAGGGAGCAGATTATTGAAGAGCTACATGGAGGTGGCCTTGGTGGACACCTTAGGCGAGACAAGACGTGAGCTCTTGTGGAAGAACGGTATTACTGGCCGCAATTAATATATGATGTGGGAAGAACCGTACAACGTTGTCATATTTGTCAAACATTCAAGGGGCAATCTCAGAATACGGGACTCTACACCCCGTTACCTGTGTCTGATGGTCCTTGGGAGGATTTATCAATGGACTTCGTGCTTGGTCTTCCACGAACACAACGCGGCATGGATTCGGTGTTCGTGGTGGTCGATCGTTTCTCCAAGATGGCGCACTTTATACCATGCAAGAAGACCCTCGACGCAACACACATGACGAATCTCTTCTTCAGGGAGGTCGTACGGCTACACGGGGTCCCTAAGACCGTTACTTCTGATCGTGACACGAAGTTCATTAGCCACTTTTAGCGGACTTTGTGGACTCGATTCGATATACGACTTCAATTTAGCAGTGCTTACCACCCACAAACTGATGGGCAGACCGGAGTTGTGAATCGCACATTGGGAAACCTCCTTCGCAGTATTGCAGAAGAAAAGCCGAAGCAGTGGGACTTGGCCTTGGCTCAAGCAGAGTTTGCGTTCAACAACATGGTGAATCGCTTGACAGGGAAATCGCCATTCCAGATTATCTACGAACGAGTGCCTCGCCACACACTTGACTTGGTATCTTTGCCCAAGCACCCAGGCACGAGCGTTGTAGCAGAACATATGACAGATAAGATTATGGGCATCCATGCAGAAGTGCAGGACAAACTACATGCCTCGAACGAGAAGTACAAGGAATAAGCGGACAAGCACCGGCGACAAAAAGTGTTCGAGGTGGGCGACCACGTTATGGTCCATCTGCGTAAAGAGAGATTTCCGACCGGGACATACAACAAGTTGAAAAATAAGAAGATTGGACCAGTACTGATCATCTGAAAGATCAATGACAACGCTTATGTTGTTGATTTTTCAGATGACCTGACGATCTCACGGACTTTCAACGTCGTAGACCTGACTGAGTATCATGAACCAGCGCAGGAGGAGAACTCGAGGACGAGTTCTTTTCAAGTGGAGGGGACTGATGTAGAGTAGGTCGCCGACAATTTCATGGCCAAGATGGATTAGAAAAGGCACGGTCGACAAGACCATCAGACCTTAGATCGGGCGTATCTCGCAATCCAGAATGAGTTATCCGACGTAAAATATATGATTTTGGGGTAGAACGAGGTACTTAGCTAACCAACCCGGCTATGCTGGGTTGCGCAGCCCAGATTTGCGAGAAACCCCCTGATCGACGGTCGTTTCCTCGTTTTAATTTCGTTTTTACTATAAATAGTAAGTTTTAGTTTGCTTATAGCTCTTCATCCGTTGGGCTTTAGGAGTTGTGTCCAACATGAAAAGTGCTTAGAATAATTAGGAGAACGGTTTGTTGAAGCCAAATAGGACACTTACTATTTTTGGCCGAAAACCTTGTGCACTAATTAGACATCACGACCGTCTATAAATAGTAAGTTTACTATTTATAGTAAGTCGCGGATTCTAGGAGTTTTAGTTGTAGTTTGAGTCTGATTTCTTTCCTATTGCTTGGTTTCCTTATTTAAAGGGGTGTAAACTCGTTTTTATTCATTCAGCAAATAATTTCAAATTTTATTAGAGTTTATTCCTATTCTCTTGCTTTCTTTCCTCATGGATTCGAGAAGTCTATGTGAGGAGTTCAGAGAAGCTCCGTGGATTCGGAGTAGTTATCCTTGAGGAAGACGGTGATCGACCTCATCACGTTCATCCCTGCGCCAAAAGCTCAATTGGACCACACTATGGAAAATAGTGGGGTTTGAATGCTACCATTGTCAACTTCTCGGGGGCTAGGGAAGTTTTGGATCAAGCTGATATTTGTGCAGTACGTGTATCCAAGTCTCTCTCTCTCTCTCACCTTATCAACAAGTTGGATGGAGTATAAAAAATTTGGTGGCTCCCAAAAAGGTTGTAATGGTGAGTATTCAATCACTGGTGTTTCTTGTGATATGTTTAAATATGCTTTATTTTTGTAATCATTTCCTAAAATGTGCTTTCGAAACGGATGGATGGGGTACATGCATCAAGGTAGGCCCACACTCAAGGACCCACCAAAGTTGCGCCCACTATAACCTATTTCTCAGATTGAGAAAATGGATGAGCTCATGATTGGCCATTCACTTGCTGAAAGTTTTAGCCTGAATTCGAGATTGCTCGGCCTGAGCTCGTGACTACTCTGCAATATGTTAAATCCTCATTTGCATATCGTGTAGCCCAGCGGACATTATCTCAAGTGGATCAGTCCGAGATGATGATGCTCTGCCCTGGTTTAAAGGATTGGGTACCGGGTTCAGCAACAACTCATGCATTGGCTGCATCTGCATTTCCTCTTCTCATGCAGGAGGTTCATTAGTGCCATAAGTGTTACGACCTCTTTAGCTTATATTGCACTGTAAGACCCGTATATTGGTCCATACCTTTCCGTAGACTTCCGCAGTCTCACCGGTCAAATTCTGGCGACCTTCGACCCTTAACCGATATCGACGCGCGACCCTGATTCATGTGCCGACAACCCGAGTCGACTCAACCCAAGACTACTACCATAGCGACCGCGCCGTCATTGCGGTTCCGATGCCACGACTCGCACGCCGAGGCGATACCTTGGTCAAGAAATGTGGGCCAACGTTCGGTGCGAGAAAACGCCGCGTGTTGCGAAATCCAAGGGAATCTCTACGATGTGTCACATCAATCACATCAATCCCATCAATCAATCAATCCATCAAGCCATCACATGTCAAGTACACATCACTTTCATCCCTTTTCCCAAGCAACCACAAAAGTCTCCCAAACCCATACCTCTCTTACACAAAAAGCCACAAAAGTTTTCACCACTCATACCTCTCTTACACAAAAGCCTCAAAAGTCAAAGATTTCTTACACCCTCATCATTCATCCATCCATCCATCTCTCTCTACATCACTCTCTCTCTTTCTCTCTTTCTCATTTCAAAATCCCAAAGCAAAAGAGATCCCACGTATGGAATTCTCCCTCTCTTCCTAAACTCCAAATGTGGCCCACTTCTTCATCCCAAGATCTCCCATCTCAACCCTCCATTCCTCATCTTAACCGTTGAAAACCAAGCTAAGGTGCCAAGGAACTCCTAGGAGCAAGAAGATCAGACGGTGCGTGCTAGATTACATTAGTTTTTCTTATTTTTATTATGTGCCAAGTAAAGCCCACCGATCAATAGTGTGGATCTCACTTAGGACCCTAAAATGTGGCCGATGGCCCACTTGGATCATCATGATCATTCCATGATGGGGCCATTCTCCGTGAACCCCATCATGATGTTTATTTCATTTAGAAAGGTCATCTAGGCCATCCATATTGGTAGGGAAAGGATCCCCACCGTTGATCTTAAGTTTTGATAGTCACATGTGCAAAATGACCTACTTGATGTATGATTTCATGTAAGGGAGGGCCCATAATGTCGGGGTCCCTCCATCACAAGCGTGTCTCACCCTCCATGTCTCTCTCTCTCTCTTTTATTTCTTTTCATTTTGTTTTATTTTATTTTTATGTGATAAGGTAGTGTGGCCCACTTGAATGGACCCCACCTTGAGATTCATTTTGTCCAAGATTTATTCAAGTGGGGCCCACCTTATACATTGTACCCACGTCACCCATCTGTGGTGGCTCACTTCATCAGGGCCCACCACCATCCATTTAAAAGAATAAACCGTCCAGCGTCTGGGACGCTGGACATTTCAAAAGAAAAAAAGAAAAAAAAAGGAAAAGAAGAAAAGGCCTTTGGTGGTCCACTAGCTGAGGTCCCACCGTGATGCGTGTAATCAATCCACGCCGTCCATCCCATTCTCCATCAAATTTCATGCGTTGGGCCAAGGTTTGGAGCTGATCCAATCACCTGATGGGCCATAGTGCCAAATATTGCGTCCTCACTATTCAAATGCTATTTTCTTATTTTATTTCACTTCCTAAGCATATAAAAATTCGAACTCTGGACTCATTTGGACGGCGTCGAGCCACTGAACGCAATGGCCGGGACGGATTTCATTTTAGCGGGCCCCACATGCGAAAAATTCCAGAAAAACGGGTTTTCAGAAATTTTTAAAAAAATAAAAGCAAGAGGCATAGCCTCTCTGACGCTTGCAGCAGCAGGCGGGCGACCGTGCACGGACGGCCGTGCAGCCACCCACGGTTGCTGCCGTGGGCCCCACACGATGTATATGTCTTATCTACGTCGTTCATTAGGTGGGTCCCCTTCTTAGGTGGGCCCCCTCCAAATTTCAACTAAATCCAAAACTCAGGTGGCCCACACCACATGAAATAGTGGGACAGTACCCCTACCATTGAAAACCATTTTTTTGGGCCCACATAAGTTTTGGATCAAGCTGGAATTTATGTTTTCCCTTCATCTAGGTCCGAGTGACCTTATGAACGGCTCAGATGGCATTTATGCATTTAGGTGGGCCACATCTGTGGAGCCCACAGTAATGTATGTATTCTATTCACATCGTCCACAGGCCGTGGACGGTGATTCTCACCATGATGTTTGTGCTCCACCTCCACCGTCCAGCAGACGGTGGAGCCCACCTCGCACGTGTGTTGTTCACACCACCCTCTCCCCTGGCTGCACATTTTGGACGGAAATAAACACTACTGTGGGTCTCCCCCTGGCCCATACCCACACTGGGTGACATATAAACATTACAGTGGACCCTTGCCATTTCTGATGACAAACAAATATCTCAGTGGGCCTCTAGGCTATGGGATTGGGCCCACTTAATATGTCCCAAGGCCATGTGGCCAGGCCCATTTGACTCGTATGAGGCCTATGGGTTAGACCCATTTTATTTATTGAAAGCTCATGGGTTAGGCCCACTTTGATATGCATACAAGGCCTACGGGTTTAGGCCCACTTTGATATGCATACAAGGCCTACGGGTTTAGGCCCATTTAATGTACCATAAGGCCTAGGGGTTTAGGCCCATTGAACTCATGTTAAGTCTATGGGTTGAGGCCCACTTGATCTACATGCGGGGCCCAATTGGTGTGGCCCATTGGTCATATATTAGACTCATGAGACTAAGCTCATTTGATGCAATCCAAGGCCCACGGGTTTGACCCATTGCAATGCACATAAGACCCATTGGTGTGACCCATTTATGTGGCCCATCTGATGAATAAAAAGCCCATAGGATATGACCCATTTGATATATATGTAAGGTCCAATGGGGACAACCTACGGTCCATTGCAATGTGTAAATCCATTACAGACTAAGTACTGATGTTTACAAAGATCGTGCCTTGTGAGCAATGTTGGTTTGACGTCCACATTGCGAGTGTAATGTTGGTTGGATGTCCACATTACGACTCTCCTTAGGGCCCATTACTGGGCCATATTTATCGTGTATAGGCTGTCCAGGTCCATCTGCATTGTAAGATAGTTCATTTTATTATAACATGTTTAGTACAGTTCATGACTCATGACCATACGCATCATATGTATGCTTGACGTGAGAATTGTCTGATCATAGCATTTGCCTTCGGGCAGGTTGTTTATGGGCTCCCGGTTAGGCGGTGTTGCCCTACATGAGCGCACGATATGCGCAGGATTTGATGCAGGAGCACGTTGCATTGCACATCGTATGGCCTTGGAGTGGCCGATACCATTCATGTCTTGCATTGCATAAGCCTTGGTACGGCTCATGATATTATGGTTCCATCTGCATATTCCTCATTACTCTGTCATTGCATGTTCATATTACTACCTTGCGCACACACTTTCACCACCCTCTAAGCTTTCTGTAAGCTTATGCACGACCGTTGTGTGCAGGTGACGTTGGTTCGCAGCAGCGCTGAGGCAGGAGCACGTTGCAGAGCGTTTTGGAGTTTTTGTTCTTTACGATTGTATTTCCCTTTATGCTCATTGTACTTGTAAAGTTTTTGATCATAGTGGAAATGTAATGGAGTTCCTGATTGTTGTTTGTGGGTTATGCCTTTGGTTATGCTTATTATGAATCAAACTGATATTGAAAATCCTCCTCGTAGCATCCCAGGATCAGAACCTGGTGGATGGGAGCTAGGAGCCGAGAATGGGGTTCTACGGAGGCTGTCGGGCCCGGATTCGGCGATCGAAAATTTTGTGAGCTCGGTTTCCGAGTTTGGGGCGTGACATGCACTGATAGGAATAACACAATAGTCAATTACTAAATATTTATGATAATCAGATAATGTCGTGTCCCACTAAATTATTTTGTTTGCATAACCGGTATGCAATTATGACAACTAAGTAGATTTTGGTCCCACCAAGCTCGCAAAAAAATAATAATGTTGGCACTCAGTTTGATTTTAGTCACATGTGGTGTGTGCGGGCATACCATAACCAATTGTGTGACTTGATTTAAACCAAATAACTTAACCTCAAGTGCCAAGATAGGTATATATGTTGAATATGAGCGTATCTGACCAAGATATGAGAATATTAGTCGCCTATTTAATCACTTGTTATGGAATTGTAAGATGATTAGGCAATATTTAGAGGGTGAGGTTCTTCCTCTGATGATGGTTTGCTTGTTGCCTTCCTTAAAAAAAAAGGACTTTAATATACCAATGCAATTAAACAAAAAATAAGATACTAACAGCCGTCACGAAAAATAATTGCAATAAGCCTTTCTGAAAGATGAACTTGCATTAAGAATGAAAATACTCCAATGCAAAAATATAAAGTTGGATAATATCTAAAGATTACTAATATTGGATTATCGCTACTCTTAAGATAGAGCTAAGATAATTATCAAGAAAGATAAAGATAATTAGATTGACTTGTTAGATTGGTAAAAGATAATTTAGTTCGCTAAACTTCTTACTATTTATTAATATCCTATGCACTTTCGACTCCGAACACTTATTTATTTCATCGGTGATGATAGTTGAATATATGCCATGTATGGTCTTCCATGTCCTTCTGTCTTTTCTCGACATGTGTCCCTTCAATTGTTATTTTTTGCTCAGACTGCTTTTTATCTCTTAAGCTTATCGGCCATGCCTCATCATCTGATGGTGTGTATCATCAACTCAGTTGTACTCCAGTAAAAAGCGCTCCAAATATATCTAAAGACGATATACATTTACATTCAATGACACGCATCTTTTCCTTATTGGTCAAAAATATATTGAAACAACTTCAATATTTCAAAACAATATTTTTAGCAATAAGGAAAAGAAAACAAAAATCATTCATAGACATTATTTATTTATTTATTTATTTTTGTTAAGCTCACATGTGTGTACAATAAAGCTATGCCATATCCTCCGTTAGCTGGGAACAAGAATTTCTGTAATATGTCATCACAGATATAATATCATACTACATTTAATGCAACAGATGATACGGCTCAGTTCAAAAAACAGGAAATTTCTATCCATGACGAACAATGGATCCAAATTCCATATATACATGCCAGCACGGCTTGTAGGTGCAAGATTCAGTTCATCTAACTATTTGCTGGACTTGCCACATGTTTTCGCAAAAAAAAATCCGGTCCACTCATGATGTGGGCCCCAATAATGGAAATATGTGGATGGATTGGAAAACTTCAGACAAAACTTTCAGAGTCGTCCATCTATTTTGCAAACTATGGCCCACTTGACTAGTGGATCAACCTGATTCTTGGCCTAGAACATCAATACAGTGGTTCCTTTCCGATGGATGGATTGGATTTCAGATCTGTCCTGCCATGCTGGCTCACGCATGACGTGTACATGACCTTTATTGCACATGCCTCTGTTCTTAGCGAAGCTCTTCTAAGCTAACATAAATCCAACCCTAAGTAGCTACAGCCTACAATAAGATATTTGAATTTGAGGCGCAGTTCTTCACTTCCTCTACAGGTCCAGCACGTGGGGTCCACCAATGTGTGGCTTCCAACCTGCTAGCAGGGTCGCCCCACCATGAAAGCTGGTTGCCCAAAAAATCAGGCCAGTAGTATGGTGTCGATGTGAATTTGAAGGTTTTTGGGTGGTTGTCCACGGGTTCTATGGTGCGTCCCACCTAGTATTCAATCACCACTGTTTCTTAGGGTATGGTCCACCTGAGATTTGGATCTTCTTCGTTTCTGGTATCATGACTTAAAATGATCTGGGAAAATGGATGGACGGTGTGGATACAGAATACATACATCAAGGTGGGTCTCACGGTAAGGGTCGCACCGTCGTGGGTGTGGCCTGGGTCGCACCTAATCTGCTCTCAGCTAACATGGACTTCATCTTGGGGCCATTGATGAATGGCCTAGATTGTCAGACACGTGTGATACGTGTACTCTTTCAATTAGTGGCTAGGTTAAGAGAGGAAATACAAGAACGGTCTACATTCAATAGAAGAATGACCAAATAGTCAAATAGTCAGGAGTTCTAGTGGACCAGGCATCTACGGCAAGGCCCATCATATCCACGGCAGAGTACGCATACGGAGCCATCTTTCTGCAGAGTTATGCTATGCATCAATCGTGACCGTGCATTTAGCGGGCACGGATTAGGTGAAGTTGGGTAACAACTCGTTGGATGAGGCCTCTAACAGTGAGGCCCACCTTGATGAATGTATTGTATATCCACGCCATCCATCTGTTATTCCAGCTCATTTTAGGGCATGAACCCAAAAATTACGCAGATCCAAATATCAGGTGGACCACATCACAGGAAACAATGGTGATTGAACGCCATCATTAAAACCTTCCTGGGGTCCACCGTAATGTTTACTTTCCATCCAGCCTGTTGATTAGGTCTTGCAGACCCAGATGAAGGGAAATCATAGATATCAGCTTGATCCAAAAATTTCGTGGCACATAAAAAGTTTTTTAACGGTCAATCACCACTGTTTCCTGTGGTGTGGTCCACCTGATATTTGGATCTACTTCGTTTTTCTGTTCATGCCCTAAAATAATCTACAATAATGGATCCACCGCGTGGATATACAATACATTCATCAAGGTGGGCCCCACCCACTATCAGGAGCCTCATCCAGCAAATTGTTATCCGGACCTCACTCAAAATAAATAAAAATAATGAACGGTTAACATCCATTGCAGGAAAGTGAATATATAGAAGTGGTGTACAGGATTTTCTGATATTTGTGATTTTTAAACATGGGTCATTGCTAGATGGTCGGTTTGATTGACACAAATCCTGCCACTTGTACGGCGGAAAGAGGACCTGGATTGCCTGCAGTGCCTGTCCTCAGGAATATCCTTGCAGCAAGATGTGCCCCAAGCTCTGTGGAGCCCACCGTTATGAATAAAGCATGCCGTATTCATCCGTTTTTCTAGTTCATTTTAGTAAAAATAAGATAAATAAAAAACTTGAGTGTACCACATCATAAAAAATAGTGGGGAATGAATGCCGACCATTAAAAGCTTTTTGGGTCTACAATAGTTTTAGATCAAGCTATATTGTGTTTTTCCTTCATCCAAGTTTGTGTAACCTTATAAACAGGTTGTATAGAAAATAACATCACTACATGTCGTACTAAGGTTTCGATAATGGATGTCATTATCCCCGTTGTTTCCTGTGATATGGTATACGTGAGCTTTGAATCTGCTTCAATTTTGAAGATTATAGCCTAAAATGAGTTGGTAAAATAAACAGACTGAATAAAACACATAACCCCGGATCCCACACCGTAGGAAGTTAGGATGCTACATGGGACCCACCTAATGTTTTTGAGAAATCTACTTGTCCATTGGTTTTGCGAGTTCATTTTATGACATGTGATTAAAAATGAGGTAGATCCAAAACTTAAGTGAACTTCATGAGAGGAAAAAATAGGGATCTAGCGACCACCGTTGATACATTTTTATGGCTACAAAAGTTTTATGTCTAGTTAAGTTTTTCATGTTTCCACTTTCATCACGGTGGGAATGATCTTATAAACAGTTTCTATAGCATATAAACATCAAAGTGGAGCTCAAAAATACCTCTTTCTCCATTTCCCTGCTCATATGGCCTACTTAAGTTTTGGATCCACCTCATTTTTAGTAATATATCTTAAAATGAGCTCGCAAAATAGATGGACATGCGAATTTCTCACAAACATCACAGTGGGCCTCACCTAGCATCGAACTGCAAAAGGCTTTTACAGGAAATTCGTGTCCCATGACCCACTAAGGCCTCTGCCTATTATTATATTTCTCTAGGACGTTGTCCCAAAGTTTTAGTAGATCCAAACCTCTTATAAGTCATACCATTAAAAAAGTGGTGAATGACTCTTAAAAGCTTTATGTAGGCTATAAAAGTTTTGTATCAAGTTGATCTTTGTATTTTCCTTTCATCTAACTCTAGTTGACGTTATCAACAGATCACGGATAAACATTATGGATCTGCTTATGGTGGGCCTTGGGAAGTTTTTAATGGTAGGTGTTCAATTACCACTGTTTCCTATGATGTGGTCCAACTGTGACTTGGATTTGCTTAATGTTTGGGGCTGCATCCTAAAATGGCCTGGAAAAATAGATGGACTGCATGGATATAAAATATACCATCCAGGTGGGCCTCACGGTAAGAGTAATGCCTAATTCCATACTTTGTGGGCCTCACCATAATGTATGTGCTATATTTAGGTCGTTCATTCATTTTTATTTTATTTTTTTCCAAATTATTTGAAGGCATGAGCTCAAAAATGAGGGAGATTAGAGATCAAGTGGACCACACCACAAAAAATAGTGGTTTTAATGGTAGGCATCATTATTCCCATTGTGGGTTACATGAGCTTTGGATCTAACTCATTTTTCGGCTCATACCCTAAAATGACATGGCAAAATGAATGGACGGGCATGGATGAAACACATAAACAATAGTGTGGCCCACAAAGTTTTGCCATGTGACAGCAATGGGCACACACAATCCTAAAATCTCTTTGTCTACGACTTATTAAAGTAGTGGTAAATGAGCAGAATTATTTATAATGGCAAATTCGTATATGCCGTTGTATAGATGTTGACCACTTCAGCGAAATCAAGGTGGAGAAGAATGAGTTACACAAAATTTATGGGGCCCATGTGATGTATTTGTCTCATCCACTCTGCCTATATGTTTTATCATCTCATTTTAGGAATGGGCCAAAAAATGAGGCAAATTCAAGGTGCATGTGGACCACACCACAAGCTAGAGAAGGAATCAAAAGTCTACTGTTGAAATATATATATATATATATATATATATATATATATATATATATATATATATAGGGAAAAGGTACTATGCACACGACCTCACGAGTCCGTCTCATGAGGTTGAACTGTGTGGGCCCCACTGTGATGCGTTTCGACCATCAACGCCGTGCATTTGATGGGTCTCCTTTAAATTATGGGATATTCCAAAAATCAACCATACACAGAACTCAGGTGACCCATACCATATAAAATCATGTGAAGACACCGTTAAAATATATAAAAGCATGGGGCATAGTACCTTATCATGAGGTCGAGTGCATAGTACCTTTTCCTATATATATATAAATATATGGAAAAGGTGCTATGCACTCGACTTCACGATAAGCTCCCGTGAGGTCGAGTTGTGTGGCCCACACTGTGATGCATGTCGACCATCAATACCGTGCATTTGATGGGTACCCTTTAAATTATGTGATATCTCAAAAATCAGCCGCATACGGAACTCATGTGGGCCACACCATCTAAAATCATGTGAAACACTGTTAAAATATATAAAAGCACTCGGTGGGGCCCACCTGAGTTTTGAATGATGTTGAAACTTGGTCTGAACCCTCATACAAGTGGGACACACATAATGGATGGGCTGGATTTGCAAACCATATCTTTTGTGGCCCCCAAAAATGATTATGAATGTTTTAATGGTGCACGGCCCCTCTCCACTTCTGTAAGTGGTGTGGCCCACAAAATTCACGGATTGACTTGATTTTTGAGACCTAGGCCCACAATGGAATGGCGCATCTGACTGATGAGGTAGATGTTCAAAAGGCATCATGGTGGGGCCCACACAGCTGGACCGCATGGGATGGAGCAGTGAGGTCGAGGGCATTGTACCTTTTCCCATATATATATATATATATATATATAGAGAGAGAGAGAGAGAGAGAGAGCCGTGAGGTCGAGCGCATTGTACCTTTTCCCATATATATATATATATATATATATATATATATATATATATATATATATATATATATATTTTGTTCATCCAACTTTCTCACTGTATGAACAGGTTGAACGTCAAATTCATATCACCGCGGGCTCTACATAATTTTTTGCCTTTAATGGAAGACATCATCATCTCTTATATCTCCTATTAAAGTAGGCATCATTATTTTAAGGTATGGGCCTGAAAATGAAGGAAATCCAAAGTTCAAGTGAACCACACAACAGAAAATAATGAGTTTAATAGTAGGCATCATTATTTCTATTGTGGGCCACATGAGCTTTGGGTCTAACTCATTTTTGGGCTCATGCCCATGCCCTAAAATGATATGGCAAAATGAATAGGTGGTCATGGATGAAACACATGAATCATAGTGTGGCTCACAAAGTCTTGCATGTGACAGCAATGGGCACACACATAATCGTGTAATCTTTTTGTTTACTATTTATTACAGAATTTATATTAAATAACCAATAATTATTTATAATGTCAAATTGGTATATGCCATTGCACAAAACTTATAGAGCCCATTGTGATGTATTTGTCTCATCCACTCCATCCATCTGTTTTATTATCTCATTTTAGAGCACGGCAAAAAAATGAGACATCCACAGTGTATGTAGACCACACCACAAGTTACATAAGGAATGGAAAGTCTACTATTGAAAACTTTTTGAGTCAAGATGATATATATGCTTTTTTTTCTTCATTGGTTTCTTTCTTACCATATGAATAGGTTGGATGACAGATACACACCATGAGGAGCTTTGCACAAATTTCTACTTTCAATAGTAGACTTCATTCTCTCTTGTATCTCTTATTAAAGTACTAGGCTTCATTATTTTAACACATGAGCCCTAAAATGAGGGAGATCCAAAGATCAAGTGGACCACAGCATAAAAAAATAGTGAGTTTATTTGTGGGCATTACTATTTCCATAGTAGGGTACCTGATCTTTGGATCTAACTCATTTTTGAACTTATATCCTAAAGTGATATTGCAAAATTATGCAGGCATGAATGAAAAGCATAAATCATAGTTTGACCCACAAAGTTTTGCTACATGGCAGCAATGGGCACACACAATCATAGAATCTCTTTGTTTACTACTTATTAAAGTAGTTTAATGTAAATGAGCAATAATTATTTATAATGGAAAATTAGTATATGCTGATGTATAGATGTCTACGTCTTCACCAAAATCGAGGTGGATAAGAATGAATTAAACAAAAAAATTCTGGGACTTGAAGTTTGTTTTTTGGTTTGCTCATCATAGCTTTCTTAGGATGTGAATTGGTTAGATCACAGACACACATCACTACAAGCTTTACACAAATTTCTAATACTAACAGTAGTAATCATTATCTTTTATGTCTCTTATTAGGCATCATTTTTTAAAGCATGAGCCCAAGAATGAAGGAGATCATCATTATTCCCATTGTGGGCCACAAGAACTTGGGATCTAACTCAGTTTTGGACTCATGCCCTTAAATGATATGGCAGAATGAATGTATGAAACGCATAAATCATAGTGTGGCCTACAAAGATTTGCCACGTGGCAGCAATGGGCACACACAATTCCATAATCTCTTTGTTTACTACTTAATAAAGTAGTTTATGGTAAATGAGCAATAATTATTTATAATGAAAATTTTGTATAGGTTGTTGCATAAATGTGGATGGCTTTACCAAAATCAAGGCAGGGAAGTATGAGCTACACAAAATTTATGAGGCTCACTGTGATTTATTTGTCTCATCTACTCCTCCCATCTGTTTTATCATCTCATCCAAAGTGCATGTGGACCACACCACAAGCTACATAAGGAATCAATAGTACACCATTGAAATTTTTTTAGGTCAAGATTATATTTATGTTTTTTTTTTTTTCATCCATATCTTTCTTTAACCTATGAATAGGCTGGATGACAGATATACATCACCACAGCTCTACACAAATTTCTACTTTTAACAGTAGACATCATTTTCTCTTAGGTCTCTTATTATAGTAGGCATTATTTTTTTAAGCTATGAGCCCAAAAATGAGGGAGATCCAAAAATCAAGTGGACCACACCACAAAAAATAGTAAGTTCAATGGTAGGTATCATTATTCCCATTGTGGGCCACATGGCCTCGGATCTAACTTATTTTTGGGCTCATGGCCTAAAATGATATAGCAGAATGAATAAACAGACATGGATGAAACACATAAATTGTAGTGTGGCCCACAGTTTCACCACGTGGCAGCAATGGGCACACACAATCCCAAAATCTCTTTGTTTACTATTTATTAAATAATTTATGGTAAATGAGCAATAATTATATATAATGGTAAATTGGTATATGCTTTTATTTTGATGCGATGACTTCACCAAAACCGAGGTGAAAAAAAAATGAGTAACATAAAATTTATGGGGCCCACCATGATGTATTTGTCTCATCCACTCTGTCCTTAATGATTTATTATCTCATTTTAAGGCATAAGCCAAATGCATGTGGGCCACACCATAGGCTTCTGGAGAAATTGAAAGTTGAGCGTTGAAAACTTTTTAGATCAGGATGATATTTATGCTTTTTGGTTCATCCATATCTTTCTAACCGTATGAATAGATTGGATGATAGATACACATCACCACAAGCCTTACACAAATTTCTACTTTTAATGGTGGAATTTACCTGTTGTTGGGCTCCTGCTCTAAAATGAGTTATTAAAATGGATGAACGGTGTGGATCAGGCACATTATAATGGAACCTACAGATTTTACATAGGCACCAATGCTAATGCAATCTCACTTGTGTAAGTACAATTACATATGTATTTTCTCCCCAACCCAAACACAAACGAAAAGTATTCTTTTTGTGTTTGCTGCCAGTTACTGTACTTGTTTAGGAAATACCATCCTACATAATAATTATTTATTTACCATTGACTATGGTAACTACAAACAGCCAAACAGGCACCTGGGATTTCCCAACAAGCATCCATGATTTTTTAATTTTATTTTTCCAACATAAGCACACATCCCTCTGCACGGATTTCCTGCTAAAGTCAGGGCCCGCAGAGATATTTGTGAGAAATCCACCCCATTCATCCGTTTTGAGAGCTCATTTTATAAAATGGAACAAAAAATGAACTGGGTCCAAAACTCAACTGGATCACATCTAAGGGAAATCTGGGGAAAGAAATTCTTACAATTAAAACCTTTCTGGGCTCCACATTGTTATTTATATGCCATCCAAACTGTTTATAAGTTCATTACCACTCGGATGAAATGAAAATAAAAAAAAAATTGGCCGACACAAAAAATTTATGGTCTATGATGTTTCAATGATTCACATTGAATCTCCATTTTCTCCTCTTGTGTGAACCACTTAAATTTTGGATACACATTATTTTTGGTCACATGTCCTAAAATGATCTCTCAAAATAGATGAACGGGGTGGATTTCTCACAAAGATCTCAATGAGCCCCACCCAACTTCCTTACGCAGGAACTTCCCGCCAAAGGCTTTACAGGAAATCAGCGTCCCACATTCCTATCATGCGGTGGTAACGTGATTGAGTGAAGTTAATCAATGGATTCCATAGTAATGTGTAATCCACACCATCTATCTATTTTAACATCTCATTTTAGGACATGAGCCCAAAAATTAAGTAGATGAGAAGCTCAACTGGGCCACATCATGTGAAATAATAGTAATAATGACTACCATTGTTGAAAGCTGAATCCTTTCCAGGCCCATAGTGATATTTATTTATCATCCAACCCGTTTATAAAATCATACAAATATAGAGAAAGGTGAAACAAAAAATCCAGCTTCATCCAAGATCTCTATAGCTCTCAAAAAGTTTCCAATGGTAAGTTTTCAATTCCCACTATTTTTTATACTATGGTCCATCTCAGACATAGTACAGCCTCATTTTTTGGCTCATGCTGTAAAAATAAGCTGTTAAAAAGGACGGCATAAATAAACCATCTATATCATAGTGGGCCTCACAAATTTTCGTACTTTATAGAATTACTTCTGTAAATCATTTTTATTATGAATCCGGATCCTCTACTTACCTTGATTGGTCCACATAATCACTGACTTTGTCAAAATGATGTGGCCCAATCAAATTGCAATAAGCGGAATTTTTATTATAATAAATAGGATTGTCGAGCTTACGACGAATGGAGGATTCAAATTCATCCTTATTTGTAAGTATTTATAAAGTTAAACTAAAAAACAAAAGCATCGACTGTTTTGGCTCCACATCAAGGGAATGCATCTATAGAATACTCTACAATTGTAATCCACAAGAAAAAACGAGGGATGGTTGTTTGCTTAGTAGACTACCCATGCTGAGGTCACGATCTCCTGCACTGGTATGCTAGGTGGGGCCATCATGATGCTTATGAAAATTTCAGTCTGTGGTTTTTTGGATCATTTTAAGATGAGAAAAAATCAGGTGGATCCAAAACTCTAATGGGCCACACGAGAGGAAGCAGTGAAGATTCAACAACTACTGTTCAAACATTCATATGGCCACATAAGTTTCATATGAGGCTAAGCGTTTTGTATTTTCACTTTATCCTAGTGGGAATGAACTTATAAACGGTTTGGCATGGACTTCCTGTGTTGGGATGCTAGTCCGGGTTATATGATGTTTCTGAAAAATCTATCCATTCCTGTTTTTTCAAATCATTTTAAGACACGAGACAGAAAATCAAATGGATCCAAAGGCTTTTGTAGGAATTCGGGTCCATGTTGATTTGGGATCTGTTGACAAGGGGACTGAATTAGAAATGACATAGGTAATATGGTAGTGGGTATTACCGTCACCATGTGGCCCACCTTAATCTATATATATATATATATATATATATATATATATGTGTGTGTGTGTGTGTGTGTGTGTGTGTGTGTGTGTGTGGAAAAGGTATTATATGCTCGACTATATGTTACCTTTCATACGGTTGAAAGCTGGCAATACACAAGCGGTCGGATGTTGAAAATTCTAACCTCATGGTAAGATTTTAAAAGATAAGTGGAGAAACAAAACCGATGAAACTAATTATTAAAACATGACTCGGAGTATTTCCTGCAAAAGCCTTTGGCATAAAGTAGTGCACTAGAATCCTAGATAGGGGCATACCGTGGAATTTTTTGAGAAATCCACCTCGTCCATCTGTTTTTCCATATCATTTAAGGTGTTGAGCCTAAAATTGAACCAAATCCAAGTTTCAAGTTGATCGTATCACAGGAAACAGTGGGAATGATGATTTCAACCATTGAAATCATGTTAGGCCCCACATTGATGTTTATTTGTCATCCAATCTATTTATAAGATCATACAGACATGGATGAAGAGAAAAAATAAATATAAGTTTGATCCAAAACTTCCGTGGGCCCCAAGAATTTTTTTTAATAGTAGATGTTCAATTCTACTGTTTCATGTGGTGTGGTCCATTTGAACATTTTATATGATTAATTTTTGGGTTCAATTCCTAAAATCATATGGTAAAATGGATGGACGGAGTGGATCAGATACATAAATCATGATGGACCTCACGGTGTCTACTCAGTACGCTAAGGGTAGTGAGTTACTCCGCAATCTGCTGCCGTCGAACAGGGGCGCGGATTAGAAAATGACATGTTGAGTAGTGAGACTCACTACTAAAGTTATGTCACCAAGTTCTGTGGGCCCCATTATAATGTATGTTTTATATTCACTCCTTCCATTCACTTGGAAAGATCATTTTAGGGCAATATCCAAAGAACGAGTTAAATTCAAAGCTCCAGTGGACCCTAGCATAGAAAACAGTGGGACAGTGTCACCTACCATTAAAAACTTCTAAATGCCACAAAAGTTTTAGATCAAGCTGATATTTGTGTTTTCCCTTCTTTCATGTCTTTTTTAACTTTTGAACAGGTTGGATTTCAAATAAACATTATGGGGGGCCTTAGGATAGTTTCAATTGTGGAATCACTCTCCTCACCGTTTTTTGTGGTGGGGTCCAATACAGAGTTTTATCAACCTCGTTCTTTGGCTCATGCCCTAAAATGATACCTCAAAATGGATGGACGGTGTGGATACAACACATACATTATAGTGGGGCCTACATAACTTAGTGACGACACTTTAGTAGAGGAATCGTTGCCCAACCTTTCAGTATCTAACCCGTGTCCGTCAACCAGGCCGTTCTGGAAACGGATTGGCTACTCCGTCCCACCAGAAGCGGATTACGTAGTGAGTGCGGATTGCATACTTAACGTACTGAGTAAACTCTGTAGGGTCCATTATGATTTATTTATTATATCTACTCTATCCATTCATTTTACCAAATAATTTCGGTATAACCTAAAAATGAAATATATAAAATGTTTAAATTGACCACACAACAAGAAATAGTTGAATTGAACGTCTACGGTTGAAATTTCTTGGGGGTCACAGAAGTTTTGGATCACGCTTATATTTGTTTTTCCCATTCATCTATGTCTGTATAATCTTATGAACAGGTTGGATGAAAATTAAACATCACTGTGGGGCCTAGCAAGGTTTCAACGGTGGAAATCATTATCTCCGTTACATCCAGTGATATGGTCCACTTGATCTTTGAATACGCTTCAATTTTGGTCCCAACCCCTTAAATTAGATGGAAAAACGAATGGACAATGTGGATAGATCACATACATTCAAGGTGGGCCCAAGTAACTCAGTACGCAATTCGATTTTGCTGCCACCTGCCAATGGCGGGTGGTCAGTGCTCCGTGGGCCCCACAATGATGTATGTGTTTTATTCATGCCATCCATCTATTTTTCTAGATCATTTTCAAGTATGAAACCAAAAATAAGGTATATCCCAATCTCAAGTGGACCACATTACAGGAAACAATTGTTCACTCCCCAAGTGCAGGGTTGTGATGTAGTAATAACTCGGTAAGACCGAGGTTGAATCCCAAGGGACTGAAACTTGTACGTTATCTAAAATTATCTAGAACTAGAACTAAGGTAAGATGAAATCTAAACTGAATGTAATTTGAGGAATAATGGTGAAAATATTAATCTAAAATTTATAGAAATCAGAGAAAAGGAAACTAGGGATTCAGAGGATCCACTTGTAGAGATCAAGGAGAACTTATGCTTGCATCAAAAATCATGAAAATTACTGAACTGCCGTTGATCTAGTTTTGAAAGAGATGAAAGGTGTATGAATTAGAATGGATTCCATCACCAAACCATGTCCAAAGACTATGGCAAACAACAGAATTAAACTAATTACCACCCAATCACATGTATGCAAGTTAGGAAGGGTACCGACATCCAACCATGCCCATGAGACTATGGTGAACAACAGGGCTTCCTGACTTTATAAACATTAAAGAGAACGGAAATATTCAAAGCCATTGCAGACCCATTGTAATTTCAATCACAACAGACCATTAAAAATCTAAAACATTCCCATAATAATTAACTAAAATCAACGTCAATTCATGTATTAAAATAAAATCAAATCTCCCATCTCACTACAAGCTTCACCTCTTAGCCCTAGCTAAGAGGTTCAGCCCGCCATGAACGGGTTAAATCTCATAATAAAAGAAAAGAAAAGAAAATACTCTCTCCCTCACGTCTGCTTCAAGTCCCTGCCCGAGCCTCCACGTCTCTCTTTTTCTTCCTTCCTATACCTGAATGAATGCTCCCCACGTCCAAAACCTCCTTATATAGCTGCTGGAGTGGTGAAAATCGGATTTGAATCGGATTTGGAAAGCTATGCATGCCTAGTGAAAGTTTTTTCGCAGCCAAGTTTGGTGCCTCGAAACACACCACTTTTCTGGCTCAAATTCTAAATAAACATTGTCCCTTAGGATTTTATTGGGTCCTCTACATGATAGACGGTTCAGATCTGCCATATGATCAAAGATGGTGGGCCAAAACTGCCTGAAAAAGTTGATTTTCGCGGATGTGTGAAACCTTTCGCACCATTTCGCTGTTATGATCGGTGGGCCCCACAGAAGTATTTTCTAGAAAATTCACCCCATCCATTGGATTCAGAACGAAATTTTAGTCAAGAATGGATGGTTTTGAACGTCCATTGACGTGTCCCAGAGAAGAAATAACTAAAAGATCAGATTTGAATGCTACCAGACAATCCTTTCGTGGCCTCTGTATCTCCCACGTGTGCATGCATGGATGCAAAAGGTCAGCATGATTTTGTAGCTGTCGAAGCCCTCTACACGGTGGACGGTTTAGATTAAGCTTATGGGGCACGTATGGGGCCCACCATTGATCGCAAAATGGCCAGCGACCGTGCGTTCCGCAGCCGAATCCGTTTTTTTTTTTTTTTTTCTTTTTCGATCAGAGACGGTCAACCGTCTCTGCCCGTTTGCCATGCACGTGCAGTGTACTTGTGCACTATGCACACTTTATTTATATGGGGTCCACTGTGATGATTTTCAGAAATCTTCACCGTCTAAATTATTTCTCATCTCATTTAAACCGTCAATAATAATTTTGAGGAAGTTCCAGATATCAAGTGAGCACAGAATCAACGGTTTATGGGCTGATCTGTCAGTTGGGTCACTTCCCGAGATCTTCAATGACTGAAATTTTATATGTACGGTTAATTTATGGCCCTCATCACATATATGAAGTTTCAGGACAATCGGATGGCGGGAACCCTGTGATCTTGCATTTTGGATGCGTTTCAAGTCACTTGAACTTCAGTTTCTTAGTTTTCTCGGATTTCTGACCGTGTATATCTATCGATCTTGGTCCCCTGGAGAGTGTCCCATGCTTTGGTGAATTTGGAGCGTTAAATCCATGCATTTAGTATCTTATTTCGATCCAAGCTTGTAAAATCAACCTGCAACATAAACACGATTAAATCAGCCATTAAATACTATTATGCTCGTAAATCCAGACAATATTTGGGGTCTAATATGCACTATTTGACCCTCAACAACAATGTTGATTGAACATCAACCATTAAAAACTTTTTGGGATCCAAAATAGTTTTGGATCAAGATGATATTTGTTTTTTCACTTCATCTATGTCTGTATGACCTAATCAACAGATTGGATGTCAAATAAACAGTACAGTGGGCCTTAGGAGGATTTTAATGGTGGACATACAATCACTATTGTTTTTCTATGGTGTGGTCCACCTGAGATTTATATCTCTTTCATTTTTGGGATAAAGTGATAACATGATATGTAAAAATGAATAAACGACATGGATGAAACACATACATCATGGTGGGGCCCATAGAGTATTGACTATCACCACCCGGCTAGTGGCAGGGGAATAGCTAATTCGTTTCTGCCCGTTCCGCACTGACATAAAAGAAAGAGTACAGTGATTGCATCCTACCCGGTAATTTGTTCGGTAGGGCTCTGTAGGGCCCAACGTGATGTAATTGTTTTATCCACGTCGTTCAATACTTTTCTCATATTATTTTAAGTTATGATCCTAAAAATGAAGCAGGTCCACAGCTCCAATGGACCACACCAAATGAAGCTACAGTGATAATGACACCCACCGTTGAAACCTTTTTAAGGGCATATTTTTTTACCATCCAACCTATTCAAAATGTCATGTAGACGTAGGTGAAGTGAAAACACAAATATCAAATTGATCTGAAAATTCTTCATCTCCTAAGAAGTTTTTAATGGTGGATGTTCAATCCCCAACTTGTGGTTCACTTGATCCCTGGACCTGACTCATTTTTTGGATCATAACTTAAAATGATATGAGAAAAATGGATGGACAAGGTGGATTTCTTAAAAAACCCCACGGTAATCCCTATCTAGGTTTCTAGGGCAGGACCTTCATGCAAAGGCTTTTCGTAGGAAATATATGTGAGAGAGAGAGCCAGTTTCCCGGGTTTTGTTTCTCCACTCACCTATAAAATCTCACCTTTCTCCTTATAAAATCTCACAATTCCTTTGAAACTTTCACCATCCAACTGCTAGCATAGTGCTAACTCTTGACCGTATGGAAGTTAACATACGATCGAGCGTATAGTACCTTATATATATATATATGAGTCATGCTTACCTGTGCACCTATGCATGTGCGCACCGTTGCACATGTGTCCTGGGTGTCTAATCCGAATGGTCCATGTAATGTGGAATCCCATGAAACCCTGTTAGATAAATTTTCACCTTGATCTAAAATTCTGGTGGGCCATAGCAAAGATAAATGTATATCAAGAGAGAAACTACTTTTATTTTTTATGGCCCACCAAAGTTTTGGATCAAAGTAAAAATTAGGCCTTGGGGGTTTCATGAAGTACTGCTTCACGTGGACTGTTAGATTTTGGAGTCATATCACTTATGATGGGTTCTTTAAAAAGTTCGCACAAGTTCCATGTGAACTAGTGCGCAGAGGAGCATTCGGATATATATATATATATATATATATATATATATATATATATATATATATATATATATATATATATATATATATATATATATATATATCCACTCTACCATCCTTTTTTCAACCAATTTTAGGAGTGGTACTTAAATAAGGCTAATCCAAATCTTAGGTGGACCGTACCACATGAAAGAGTGGTGATTGAACACCCCACCATTAAAAACTTCCTAGGGCCACAATAATTAATGCCCATCATAATGTTTCTTTTCCATCACCCATTGAATAAGGTCAAATAAACCTAGATGAAAGAAAAATATAAAGATAAACTTGGGGTCCACAGAAAGCTTTTAATGGTAATTCACCACTCTACTTAAGTTTTGGAATCACGCTATAAAATGAGCCGTGGAATGGATGGACGGCATAGATATAGAGGTAGGCTCCACGCAGTAATAGTAAGGGTAAGGTGTTACTCGGTTAACAGCTAATCGGCTCCTCTTCACAACAACGTGGTCAACTCAAAAGGGAAGGGGATTGCATGGTGTATTGATGCGGCAAAGTTATGTTGTCCACAGTAATACATGTGTTATATCCACATGGTCTACTTATTTTATCAGATAATTTTAGAAATAAGTTTTAAAAAATATGATACGGATGCAAAGCTTAAGTGGACCATGTCGAAAAAGTGCAGTGGGGATAATTAGACTTGTACACGGGTCAAATCGAGTCGAGCTTGGCACAACTCAACTTGGCTCGACCATTATCTGACCCGAGCTCGAACTTGGCTTGGCTTGGTCCTTGAGCATGACTGGTCAGCTCGGCTCGGTTTGATCAACAACTCAACCAATTCAAGTTGAATCCAAGCCAAGATTGAACCTATGTAACATTTTCTTAAACATACGAAGTGCACCTTCAATTTCTCACGTAATGTAACGTAAAACAATAGCATCAGTTTACAAGTATTTCATCAAACACTTAGTAGTCAACATAAAAATCAAGATATAGGGGCATTTGTTTCATATCCATACCTTTCTCGCCAATAGTCGATACTTCATTGAGTCATTTCATTAAACACTTGGTGAGTAATATCAATATCAAAATAATCGAGTCATTGAGCTAGTTTGACCTAAGTTTGAATCCAGTTGAGGTTTGATCTGAGTCGATTCGAGCTCGAGCAAGCTTGAACTCGATTGGAAATTTTTCCAAGCTCAAAAAATCAACTTGACTCAGCTGAAACTCAATTTCGAACCAAGTCAAATCAAGCTTTTTTGAGTCAAGTGGAGCGAGCTAACCAAGTTAACTCAGTTTATGTACAAATTCGGCTACAATGCTGTCCATCGTAGAAAATTGATTGACAGTTCTAAAATTTTTGGATTAAGTTGATATTTGTGTTTTCCCATCTTCCAAGTCTATACGGTCTTATGAATATTTGGATGGCAAATAAACATCATACTGTGCCTTAGGAAGGTCTCCACGGTTGGTATTATCGACCCCATTGCTTTTTATGGTGTGGTCCACTTGAGGTGTAGTTCTGCCTCATTTTTTGATTCATGTCTTAAAATAAACCCACAAAATAAATGGACTGGTGGACATAAAACATACGTCATGGTTAGGCCCACAGAACTTTATCACGTCAACTCACCACCGAGGTGGCACACCATGCAATCCCAGTCAACCAGCTCATATTGCGGCTGGATCATGCTACATTTAGGTTTTCTTTTCCAATTTGATTTCCGTGAGTCATGTGAACCTAGACAGATTGCCCAAAAGCTTTTGTTTTTTTTATTCTTCTGTTAGCTTGGTAGTACACCCACAGTCAGGTCACACTTCCCTGTTAGCCACCCCCACCAGGGAATCCATACTAAGACCTCACTGTTGAAACGAGGTATCTTTCCCTCAATCTGTAACTTGAGCTATGGATCAGAGTATAGCTAACCTAGTAGACCCAAACCTTGAAAAACCAGAGCAGATTAGGTGCCGCACCGGCCTTACCAAAGATGATGCAGCCCACTGTATGTAATTTAATTTATCTCTAGGCTGTCAATCTGTTTTACCATATCATTTTAAGGCTCCCCAAATGCAAATGTAAGGTAGACCCTACTATATAGGAAAGTGTGGTGATTGAACGCCCTATCATTTAAAACTTCCAAAGGCCCATTGTGAGGTTTTTATAATTTTTATCAGCCATCTAAAACAAAAGTTGGGCAACACCTGATGAGGAAAAATTCTTAAAACAAAAGAAAGAAAAAGGAAAGGTCTACGTTCAGTCATGGCAAATGACCCATGTTTTAGATAGCTGAAAAGTGGGCCCCACCTAGATGAATTGAAGTTCACGTATACTGTGCATGACCACATAAGGACAAACACCCGGTTTTCAAATGCGAAACCCAATTGCCCTACACTTGCCATCATAAAACGTGTGTAGTATTGATGTAGAGTGGGCTGTGAATAATTTCGTGACCAAGATGGACAAGAGAAGGGCTTTAAAATAAGTATATATCACAAATTTGAATGAGTTGTTCTACGTATAGTATATAATTTTAAAGTAGGAGTAGCTACCTTCGCCAATCAATTTCAAGTTGTCCATGCTGAATTTGCAAAATTCCATCAAATCTAGGTGGAGATTTCATTTTATTTTTGTTTTTACTATTTATGTTGTAAATTTTAATTTAATAATAATTGTTGATCCATTGAGTTTCAAGTGTGGAGTGGGAATTTGATTTTGAAACTTATTCATAGGGTTTATGCCACTATTTAAAGAAATTGTAAACTCGTTTTTATCATAAATTAATTTATTTCTATTTTTTAATCTTTATCTTTTGATTCGAGGTATCTACATTAATAGTCTAGAAAAGCTCCATGAATTGGGAGTAATTATCCTTTTGAGTAAGACTTGATCGCCTCATCACACACGTTCCCACGTCAAGTATCCACGTAAATATTTCCACGGGAAATGTGCCTTGGCTCAATAAACCATCCTTCCGTTCACTAGGTGGGCCTCACATCTATGAAAAGCATGAACGGTTCGAAAAATAATAAGCCACGGTCTATATTCAACACACATGAATCGAACACCTGATTAATGAGCCGGCCTGATTTTTAGCAAAAACACGTGCACTGAGAGGAACTTCTGATGAACGTCCAGGATCCCTCACACGTGCCAAGTTGGTATCAAGCTTTTGTGTTAGGCGCTTGATTGGGATACGCGACCTGATGCTAACACACCGATTGCAAACAGTACACACGCATTTTCTGTCTCGACAGGTGGGGCCCACAGTTCGGTAATCTAGGTCCTTTGTCAGTTGATTACCAGCATAGCCCAAAACTTCCCTCGTTATTACGACTTTAACCCTTCAAATCATAGTCTAAAAAATGGACGGTTGAGAAGAAACAATAACATCGACGGATATGATCCTCTAATGTGGGATATTGGCGGGGAATGTTCCATCCAAGGTGGGAATCCAGAGACTAACGTTCTGAATTAGGAAACCAAGGGCCCCACCTGTCAGAACACTCAGAAGCCAGAAATGAGAAACCTAGATATACCTTCTTGGAAATATCGAGCTACGTCGGGCGCGTTTCCTGGGAACGTAGGTGGGCCCACCTTGATGTTTGTGAGAAATTTACTCCGTACATCCGTTTTCTGAGCTCATTTTAGTAGAAGATGCCAAAAATGAGAATAATCCAATAGTCAAGTGGGCTGAAAATGTGAGAATTGAACTTTCATGGTTGAAATAATCGTGGGGCAACAGAAGTTTCGAGTCTGGCTACTATCTGTGTTTTCGGTTCATCTCAATTTGGGGTGTGCATCGGGTTGAACTGAGTTGAGTTGGCCTCAACTCGGCTCAGCTCCGCCACTGGCTGACTGCAGCTCAAACTCGATCGGGATTGGATCGGTCAATAGCTCAATTCAATGTGAGCTTAGTTTGAGCCAAGATCGAGCTGAGTCCACCTATGCAGTATTTTTATAAACACTTAGACTATATTTTAAAAATCTCACTATTTAATACAGCATTAATGGTTTTATATGTATTGGGGAGAAATGTGTTAAGTTTGGAGACTCGAATTTAAGTAGGTCGGCTCTTTGCTGACACTGCCTGAAGAGTCCGAGACAATACCGACGGAACAGAGGATAGGCCAGGAGGCATAAGCAAGGGACGATTAAAGTCACTCTGTCAGAGTGATAACCTCATCTGCAAAAGCCCACTAAAGGCTGAGCGTGTTCAAGCCACTCAGCTGATAGAACAAGACCAACTCAACGAGTTGGTTCTATCGGTCACGGAATAAGGAATGACGGATAGACATCGAGATTATTCCGTCCGTGGAAAGGCCGAGAACCCACCCTCCTGCGTTGGCCGAGACTCTCCCCGAGTCGGTAACAACCTGGCCGAGACTCTCTCAGAGTCGGTCACGACGTGGCTGAGACTCTTCCAGAGTCGGTAACGACCTGGCCGAGACAACGAGTGGCGGAATGAGAACAGATACTGCTCCGAAAAACCAGGAATACGGGTAGTCAATCCCGATATTCTCGGGATTGAGAGCAATATGTGGAAAGGAGTAAATCTCCAAATAATCTGGAGGAGAATCATCGGAGGATGAGGATTCGCAAACCGTATAAAATTTCAAGCTTGGGACGGAAGAAGGTACGCAGTACTGAACTGAGATAAGCCCTTTGCTACTGATCAGACAACTGACTTAAGCATCGGAGGTTCCCCGGCTCTAGCTAGGGTCACCTTGACGTTGTTGATTGTGCAGGTGGAGGAAGGTTCGCCTTAGGGAAGCCGTCCCATAAAAACACAGCAACAGTTTGACGTCGTCCGTGGGAACGACATCTTAAGTCGTTCTTGCTCTACCATAAATACTCCAAACAATCTCCTATAGCGAAATGAAAGAAGAAAGCTCTTCATGAATCATTGCTGCAGTCAAGTCAAAGCTCTTCCTGAATAACCCTGAGCCCGCTAGGCGGCATAACTGCCAAAACAACCTCGATCTTAAAACAGCTCAGCTTAGCCTCGGAAGCCCAGCTCGGCCTTAACAAGCTCACATCGGCCTCGACAACTTAGCTCGGCCTCAACAAGTCACTCAGCCTCAATAGGTCAGATCGGCCTCAACAGGTTTAGCTCGCCCTCAACAGCTTAGCTTGACCTCGACAGCTTAGCTCGGCCTCAACAGCTTAACTCGACCTCAATAGGTCACTCGGCCTCAATACGTCGGATCGACCTCAATAGGCTTAGCTCGGCCTCAACAGCTTAGCTCGGCCTCAACAGCTTAGATCGGCCTCGACAGCTTAACTCGGCCTCAACAGGCTCAGCTCGGCCTCAATAGCTTAACTCGGCCTGAACAGGCTTAGCTCGGCCTCAACAGCTTAGCTCGGCCTCAACAGACTCAGCTCGGCCTGAACGGCTTAACTCGGCCTTAACAGGCTTAGCTCGGCCTCAACAGCTTAGCTCAGTTTCGACAACTTATCTCGGTCTCAACAGGTTAACTCGGCCTCAACAGGCTTAGCTTGGCCTCAACAGCTTAACTCGGCTTCAATAGGCTTAGCTCGGCCTCAACAGCTTAGCTTGGCCTTGACAGCTTAGTTCGGCCTCAACAGCTTAACTCGGCCTCAACAGCTTAACTCGGCCTCAATAGGCTCAGCTCGGCCTCAACAGCTTAACTCGGCCTCAACAGGCTCAGCTCGCCCTCAACAGCTCAACTCGACCTCAACAACTTAACTCGGCCTTAATAAGCTCAACTCGGCCTTAACAGCTTAACTCAGCCTCGACAGCTTAGCTCGGCCTCAACAGTTCCGCTCTGCCTCGACAGCTTAGCTCGACTTAAGCATCGGAGGTTCTCCGGCTTTAGCCAGGGTCACCTTGATGTTGTTGATTGTGCAGGTGGAGGAAGGTCCGCCTTAGGGAAGCCGTCCCATAAAAATACAGCAACAGTTTGGCGCCGTCTGTGGGAAACAGACAAAAAGCCGTTTTCTCTAATTTGCTGAATGACAAGAACCAGAAGGACGGATCCAGATGAAGCGGGGGAGACCGCTGCTAGTACAGTTCAGGGAGCTCCCCCGACGGCACCGCCTGCGACTAACAGCCAGCCTAATCAAGCGACTCGGTTGCCGGAGAGGTTACGCTTACTTCAGATAACTTCTTTCTCTGAAAAAACTGATCCAACAGAGCATCTTAAATGCTTCAAGACCTATATGGAGTTGCACGACGCCTCGAATGTTGTTATGTGCTGAGCCTTCTCTCTAACCCTGACCGATGTAGCCCGACTTTGGTTTAAGCAATTAAAACCCAAGTCGATTAAGTCGTTCGCCAAACTCAGTGACGTCTTTCTCAGTAATTTTATCGGCGAAAAGAAGAAATTAAAGCCGCCCGCACATCTGAACAACATAGTTCAGAGGGAAGGAGAGCAATTGAAAGACTACATCAAACGCTTCAACTTCGAGTCTTTGCAGGTTCGAAAGCATTCTGAGGAGACAGCTCTCAACGCTCTCATGCAAGGGGTGAGAGATAAACCTTTTTTGGCGTCACTGGATATGAATTCGCCCGATACTCTGGGCGAGTTTATGGTTCGGTCGGACAAATACGCTGATGCGGAAGAGACGCGACTCATACGGGAGAAGGTCCAGAACGCAAAACCATCAGCTAAAGAGTCGGCCAAGAAAGAAGCCGACTCAGCCGGAGAGAAAAAGCGAAAAGAAAACCGGGCGCGAGACGACGGTAGGCCGGAAAAGAGACCAGACAGAAGATTTTCTACATACACCCCCCTAAACAAATCTCATGAACAAGCATTAATGGAGATCAAGAGTGAAGGCTTCGTTAACTGGCCCCGGAAACTCCGAGGGAATCCGGATCGTCGGAATAAAAACAAGTATTGCCACTGTCATCGTGACCATGGTCACAACACAAGTGATTGTTATCACTTGAAAGACGAGATCGAGCGGCTAATTAAAGAAGGCCGACTAAGAGAATATACAGAAGGGTCCGGCGCTCCAGCAGGACCGAGTGAAGAGCGGCCCCAAGAAGAAATTCGAACGATTGTTGGAGGGCACCAAGGCGGTGGGGACTCAAATAACGCCCGAAGAAACCACGCTAGAAGCCTCGATCGTCCGGAGTCCGAGGTTCTTCTGTTGTCTCGGCCTCCCAAGAAGAAAAAGGAACTCGAAAGCGGACACAGGCGGGAGGAAGAATAGCGAAAATAAAATTCGCACAGTCCTCCCGTCCGGCCCTTTTATAGCCGTGCCACGTGGCAAGGCATTTATGGCAAAAGTGAATCGTCGTTCGCCTCGACTCCCCCGTTCGACAGGTGGCGTACGCTGGCTGACAGCAGTAACTTCGTGGTCACGTGTCCGCATTTCATACGCGGACGAAACGAATCGACAGCTGGTCGCACGTGCGGTTTTGGGACACGCAACGTCATACGCTAGAGACGACTCAAAAAGCATTAAACGCCTCATCATTGTCTCGGATGCTAATACGAACCGACCTAGAAAATCGTACTCCTTAATGCCTCGAACGACACAAGGAGTAAGGGATGCTCACTGTTGGGGAGAAATGTGTTAAGTTCGAAGACTCGGATTTAAGTAGGTCGGCTCTCTACTGACACTGCCTGAAGAGTCCGAGATAACACCGACGGAACAGAGGATAGGCCAGGAGGCATAAGCAAGGGACGATTAAAGTCACTCTTTCAGAGTGATAACCTCGTCTGCAAAAGCCCACTAAAGGCCGAGCGTGTTTAAGCCACTCAGCCGATAGAACAAGACCGACTCAACGAGTTGGTTCTGTCGGTCACGGAATAAGGAATGACGGATAGACATCGAGATTATTCCGTCCGTGGAAAGGCCGAGAACTCACCCTCCTGCGTCGGCCGAGAATCTCCCCGAGTCGGTAACAACCTGACCGAGACTCTCCGAGAGTCGGTAACGACCTGACCGAGACAGCGAGTGGCGGAATGAGAACAAATACTGCTCCGGAAAATCAGGAATACGGGTAGCCAATCCTAAGATTCTCGGGATTGAGAGCAATCTGTGGAAATGAGTAAATCTCCAGATAATCAGGAGGAGAATCCTCGGAGGATGAGGAGTCACAAACCGTATAAATCTCCAAGCTTGGGACGGAAGAAGGTACGCAGTACTGAACTGAGATAAGCCCTTTGCTACTGATCAGATGACTGACTTAAGCATCGGAGGTTCCTCGGCTCTAGCCAGGATCACCTTGACGTTGTTGATTGTGCAGGTGGAGGAAGGTCCGCCTTAAGGAAGCCGTCCCATAAAAACACGGCAACAATATGTATTTTATCAAACACCTTTTAAGCAACATAAAAATTAAGAAAAAAAAAGAAGAAGTACTCGCTTCATAAACACATATCTTCCCTGCCACACTTTATTGAGTCATTTTACCAAACATTTAGTGGGCAACATCATCATAAAAGTAACCTAGTCATCGAATTAATTCGATCCAAATTTCATTCAAGCTGGGTTTGATCCGAGCCAAGTCAAGCTGGGGCAGCTCATACTCGGCTCAAACTCATTTTTGAGCTCAAAATATTAGCTCGACTCATCTCCAGTTTAGCTTTGAACTGAGTCAAATCAAGCCTTTTCGAGTTGAGTCGAGCTAGCTCGGTTTATGTACACCTCAAGATTCCCTGTAGCATGGATGGCGTGTAAACATCACTGCCAACCCATGTAGGTTTCGTCGGTAGGAATTTCCTTACCCACCTTTTCCTTTCGTGTGACCTCCTTGATTCTTGGATCCCACTCACTTTTGGTCTCATGTCTTAAAATGATCTTAAAAACGTATGGGCGGATAGATTTCTCGCAAACATCACGGTGGGCCCACCTAGGTTTCCAACGCAGAAAAGCTTTAGCAGCAAATGCGGTCCCATTATGTGAAAAAAAGGCTCGGTGTGGGCCATCGTAGTGTTTTCGTAACATCCACGCCGTCCACCATATGAACCATCTCCTGTTAGGACATGAGCCCAATCACCAGGATGTTCCAAAACTCAAATGGGCCACACGCCGCAGGAATCGTGGGATAGGGACGCTCATCATCCAAACCTTTTGGAGCCACTCATCTCATGTTTATATGTCATCCAAACCGTTCATAAGTTGAATACCACACGGATGAAGTGAGAAACCAACTATCAGCATGATTCATAACTTAGGTGGGCTGAAATTATTAGTTTGGAATCGTAGCCGTCAACATCCCCACTTTTCTCCTGTGGTGTGGTCCACTTGGGTTTTTAGATAGCCCTTATTTCTTGGGTTCCCCACCGAACATGATCTCCCTAAAATCGTCGATAGAGACACACATCACGGTGGGCCCCACATATTCTTTTGGTACACATGCTCCTTTAAATAATAAAACAATTAAAATAATAATCTGCAGCATAGACACTTAAAAGTTAATTAAAATTGCACACGTGGCATATAAGTCCAACTTATGGGTCTTGTTTATAGTGATTGAAAGTTTCGTTTATTTGATTATATTTCGGGTCCAATTACTAAACGTTAAAAATAAAAAATATTCAATGGCCATATTTGAACAAAAAATTGTCTGATCAGGGGTTAGGATGGTCTAGATAATCTAATTTTGGGTCTGTGACTTAAAGAAGCTGGGTTTTGTTTAAATCGAGTTACTGCCGGTAGAGTTTCTAAGTGGCTGCGTATCAAGCGTCTTACGTAGCCGAGTATTAAATAACTTGCCGTCGGAGCCCACTAGGTGCAGCCTTTACCGTGGGGCCCAACTTGGTATATTTATTATATATATCCATACCCTCCATCCGTATTTTTAGATCATTTTAGGCTATTATCCCAAAAAATAAAACAGATCCAAATCTCAGGTGGGCCATACCGTAAGAAAAAGTGGCGTTGACCATTAAAATCTTATTGTTGGCCATAAAAGTTTTGAATCAAGATGATATTTTTATTTTATCCTCTTCATGCGGATGTATGTGAATCTATCAACAGATGGAAAATAAAAATTACAGAAACATTAACGCAGGCCTTAGGAAGTTTTTAATGATGGGTTATTTAATTACCCCTGTTTCCTAAGGTATGGTCCACCTGACATTTGGATCTTCTTAACTTTAGGGAAATGCCCTAAAATATCTGGAAAAACGGATAGACGGCGTGGATGTAGAATACATATATCAAGGTGGGCCCCAAGATAAGGGTCGCACCGTGTTGGGTGAGGCCAGGGCCGCACCTAATTCGCTCCCATCCGAATGACTGCGTACGACGCTCGATAGACACCCACTTAGAAGCTGTACACGTGGCATATATTAACTCAAATGAAACTGACTAGATTGTCGAAATTGCAATTACAATATCATATTGGTTGAAAACTCAAATCTCCCGTCCGTAGACTTTTATTTTTTTTGGTGAAAATAGGACCATTGGATTCTTTCATTTTTAACCGTCCAATAAATCTCCACCAATCCGATAATCAGATAATCAAATAATCTAAAATTTTGACTCATGATACATCCACAGCTGTACATCATAATTTGGACGGTTTAATGTTACGGATTATATGCCATGTGTGCAAGTTCTAACCAACATTAAGGTGTATTCACATCATCCATCACACTCCGCCGTAAAACTCGGGTCCGGCCGCGTATCGTATAGACCCTCCACGTTTTTCTCACAACGTAGCACGTTCGTTCTCTCATGCGAAGAAGAAAAAAAGAAAAAAGAAAATGGAGGGAATTTCTTCTTCGCATTATTCGAGTCGTTGTCTCGATTTCGCCGTCTTCGATCGTTCGACCGAATCGACAGCCGTTTCGTCTCCTATATATATTCCGTTTCCAGAACTGCCCTCCCTTCTTTCAATCCATGGCTGCACTCTCTCCTCCTCCTACTCCAACCCAGCTGGAGGACTCCAAGGTAAGTTCCCCCATCTTCATGCCCCTTTTCTTCCTTCTTCTATCTCCTTCTGTAATCTCAAACTACTCTGCTATCGATGTGTTGGATGAGTCCGACTAGCTGAGTCGATCGTACCGAGTCACTCGTTTTCTAGTTGGGGGGTTTATGTGGGTTTTCTGCTTTACGTCGGGTGGGATCCATGGGTCAGTGATCGGAACCGTTGATGCGATGGGTCGTGCATGGAATTTTACTACCTAGTTTGGAAGATCCTAGCCATTGATACTTTGGTATTTGGTTGGTTGAAAATGGATAGTTACTGTATTTTTCTTTCCTAACCGTTGATTTTCTGGGCGGTTTTTGGTTGATGGGCCATCTAACGTGGAGGGCGTCGTATCAACGGTTTTGATCACTGAGATATGGGCCAGTGAGGGATACAGACAGTTGATGTAATGGGCTCTGGAAGCGAATGAGATTGGAAGATCTTAGTCATCAGTTCGTTGAGTATGCAAGGCTACTGTATTTTCTATCCAAACCGTCGATTTTTCTGGGTTATTTATGGTCCATAGGCCATGGATTGAGGAGGGTATAATATCGATGGTTTTGATCACTGAAATATGGGCTAGTGAGGGATACAAACAGTTGATGCATTGGGCTCTGCTGTGGATGGCGCATGCTCCTGTAACCAATGAGATTGGAAGATCCTAGCCATTGATTCGTTGAGTATGCATAGTTACTGTATTTTCTATCCAAGGGTGGTTTATGGTTCATGGCCCATAGACAGAGGAGGGTATAATATCAATGGTTTTGATCACTGAAGCATGGATGGGCCAGTGAGTGATCCAAGCTGTTGATATGATGGGCCCTACGGTGGATGGCTCATTTTCCGGAAACCACTTAAATTGGAACATCTCCTAGCCGTTGAATCTTTTTTCTTTGCTTGATTGAATATGGACAGCGTCGATATTTTCGTTCCTGTCTATTTTTTTGGCTACCAAATAAAGTTTTAGGATGTCCCAAACTGGGAGATTTTTGGTGAATGGGTCATGCAAGGTGGAACCCGTCCTATCAACGGATTGGATTAGTGAACCATATACAGATTGAGACCTGAGCATACTGTGGAATTTTTTGGGCCAAGCATACTCTAGAAGAAAAAGGATGAAGATTATGGCAAACAACATTGGGATACTTGTCTACACATTTTTTTTTTCCACATAATTAGTAGTAGGTGTTTCCAATTATACCCCTAAAAGTTTCGTTGTATTCCCAAACTATCCTTCTATAAATAATTAATGCCCAATCTACCTCTAATAGGATTGCATTTTGTCATTCTCATCCAATCCAATAGAACTTGGCCTTGATTAGATCGAACCATTGATCTGTGAGTTAGCTCAGTCATTCACCACCAATCACTCGGGATCTATGATTCAATTGAAATCTGCCTGTAACTGAGCACTGATAAAATCTATGATCAAGTGGTAATCTTTTATGCGAAGGATCAGTGGTCAATGCAAGAATCTGACAACAATCAAATTCCATTGATGCACAAAGAAGTTGGCCTGTTTGGATAGAGAGCCAAAATGTGGACATAGAAAACCCCTGTGGAATCCTTAGTAAATGGAGAACTCTAGAAACCAACATCAATTCATTGTTTGGTTTGGATTGTAGTTTTCCATGAAAATGTCAAAAAATCAATGGTCAAAGGGAGAGAGCTATCTCTTATAACCTTTAGAATTGTCATTTAACATGTTCCTTGGAAGAAATTGGTATCCACATTTTTTTAGTAAAACCTTGGAAATGGAAATTGATTCCCGCAACCTCTCTCTCTCTCTCTCTCTTTATTTTTATTTTTTTAAATTTTATTTATTGGACAAATAATGGAAAGGTCGGATTCCATTGAACTTAAACTTATTTCCAGAGTATTTGATGAATCCAAACAAGGGAGGGCTTTGTCCTTACCTAAGAGAGAAGAGAGCCTTGTAAAGAATTCTGAAAGTAATGCAGCAGGATCTATGGTATCCATGGTCTAAAAATTGTGGGATGCTGAGTTGACTTCGTTTTGGTGGAGAGTGAAACAAGGTGCGTCAATTATGGATGTATCCCTGGGTCCAAGTTGGAGTTAGTTGTAATGGTTTTGGTCCTTGGGCATAGGGGTGGTAATGGGCTAGGTCACCCAGTCCTGAAGGTCTAGCTTGGACCGCTAAACTTGACCCAAGGGCTGGGCTAAGGCTTGAAATCTAGGCTTAATTTTCAGGCCGAGCTATGCTAGGGCCAATGATGAATAACACGGCCCTGCCTGTTTCTTCCCTAGTGTATACTATATGTATTGGTAGTGTAGACTAAGGAGTTTAAATACTAATGTATATAGTAATATTAAGAACTTTAACACTAGTAGAGTAATGGATGATACATAGGCACTCATGAACTGCCATATTGCGAACCCCATTTTAGGTGATGGACAATATTTTGATGCACTTATTTAAGTCCATGCATATGGTGGATAATTGGGTGGGGCTTACATGTGGTGGATGAATGATCTTGTTTAATGTAGGCGTGTCACAAAAAATAAAAAAACTTTGATTCTCTGGAAGAGCATGACGGTTCATAAACACGCATTTACTGATTGTGCACTAATTGTACATGTAGCATACATGTAACTTATCTTTAACTTGTAGGGCCAGCCAATGTATTCTGCAAGTGCCACCATCGTAACCCTTATGATATGGGTTGTAATGATCTCTCTCTCTCAAAAAAAAACCTATGTCATTTTTTTCGTAATGGCCATTACAACCTTGCAGTGTATAATGGTAGCCACCATTACCTTAACGTACTTGTTCTTACATACCGTGGTTGTAATAATATGGGTTGGATGATGTCCGATGACAATGGTAAAATAACTTAATGATGGGCCCGGTCTACTTTGATTGACTGCAAAAAATGCAATAGTGGGGAGGATATACTCGACCACAAATGGCCCAGTGTTGATCCTGTATGCTTTGGTTGGCAACAAATGGTAGTACTGGTGTTTATGACTCATTTGATTGTGTCAAATCTAGTGACTCAGACGATGCCACGTGGCAACGAAATCTCAACAGGAGACAAACGAAAGATCTTTTGGCTACCCTGATAGTCGAATGTGATTAGAATTCAATTTTTTTTTTTTTTTTTTTTTTTTTTTTAACGCACACACACACACCACCACACACTCACGCCACGGTGGGATTTCACCACCTATGGGTACTCGAACCCTCAACTAGGTGTTGAAACTCCTGAGAGTCTAATTAGAATTCATAAAGTCATTAGTAAGCCCAAAAGGTAAGCTCAGCTAGTTACAACTATGATACATGTGTTGCATATCTCGCTCACGTGGCAAAGCCATCTATTCATCATAGTGGCTTCATGACTAAAAATGGGTATCAACCGAAACACGAGCACAATAGGTGACGAATTTGGCCAATACACCTTAAATTTTTGACTAATGATACATCCACAGCTGTACATCATAATTTGGACGGTTTAATTTTACGGATTATATGCCATGTGTGCAAGTTCTACCAACATTAAGGTGTATTCACATCATCCATCACACTCCGCTGTGAAACTTGGGTCCGGTCGCGTATCGTATGGACCCTAGCTTGGCTTGGCCTGGCCCTCTAGGATGAGGACTAGGACCGGGGCCTCTATAGTCGAGTAAGGCTTCGACTGTGCTTAGGGCTCTAGGGCTAGGCCAGGTCTAATCTTAGCTTGGCCCATCACCACCCCTACCGGGGCAAGTCGCCCTTGGAAACCACAACCATGGTCAAATTTGCACTGATCGGCGATAGATGAGACTAACAACTCAGATTGATTGTGATCTATGGCGAATTATGGGTTGGATGATGTCCGATGACAATGGTAAAATAACTTAATGATGGGTCGGGTCTACTTTGATCGACTGCAAAGAATGCAATAGTGGGGAGGATATACTCTACTTCACCACAAATGGCCCGATGTCGATGCTGTATGCTTTGGTCGACAACAAATGGTAGTGCCGGTGTTTACTCCTTATTTGACCGTGTCAAATCTAGTGACTCAGACGATGCCACATGGCAACGAAATCTCAATAGGAGACAAACGAAAAATCTTTCAGCTACCCTGATAGTCGAATGTGATTAGAATTCATAAAGTCATTATAGCCCAAAAAGGTAAGCTCAGCTAGTTACAACTAGGATACATGTGTTGCATATCCCGCTCACGTGGCAAAGCCATCTATTCATCATAGTGGCCTTATGACTAAAAATGGGTATCAACTGAAACACGAGCACAACAGGTGACGAATTCGGCCAATACACCTTAACATCCTATCGAAGCCTTACGACAAAAAATTTTCAAGGAGCGGAATAACAAACAATGCTAAGTTGGCTAAGTTTTGTGGCGCATTACACGTTCACACTGAGAAAGGGATGGCTATCACTAACACGTGGCACCTCAATAGACTCTTGTCCACAAAATGAAAGTAGGAAGTCCGCGCAACGAATGGCCAACCCACGACAAACGACTAGCAAATGTGGCATTATTTGATAGGCCACAATTGTTCTAGGTGGTTATTTCCGCATCAACAAACGTGAAGAGTGGCTATGAAGATCTTTTTCTAGCTACTGCTTCAAAATCTAATAAATAAGGAAAAGATCGAAGAGCTTTGAGCCCTTGCTAATCCAACACAAATAAAATCTACAACACAAACACTGGACCGACTTGAGCATAAGAGTTGGTGTAATCCTGTCTGTCCACACTCCTACGCTGGACCGACCTAAATTAGGAGTAGTGTAATTCCCTTCTATCTATGCCAAACGTTAGATAGCAAGGAAGATTTTTTCTTTTCCTTTCAGTAGTTTAATCCCCATCATCTATGCTCAGTTCATAGGACCAAGGAAGACTTACATTTAGGGCCTTGCATCTACGCCATAAATGCTGGATTGTTGAGGGATATTATTGTAAGTTTTTATCTTTATTTCAATTCAATATAATTGAGTTCCTTTTACTCTCACATTGCACAAATTGAATCATCTCTGCTATCATGGTGAGAAAAAGTTCTTTTGGCTAAAAGGAAAAAAGAAATCATTAGAAGGACGAACCCTCCCCTTTGCAAATTGCTTGATTTCATTTTCAAGTAGCTGAATAAACGGCTGAACCGCTTCAATTTTTGGTCTTAGACGACTGCTCATGGTCTCTCTATCTATCTCTGTGCTTAGGGTCATAGGTGTTTGATTTGGATCGAGCTACAAAAGGCTTTGGCGCGTCCTACACCATACGCATGTATCATTGACCGAATTTCGAGCCAAACAATTTCATGCTGATATAATAGCACTGGGAGGATTTTTGAGGGATCTAGATGTTTTTTTTTTTTTTTTTTTGAGGAAACACCCGAAACATCTCTCACAGGTTTCTTGAAGAGTCCAAGGCTAGATAGTAGCTGAAGGGGACTTGACAAATGTTATTGCATGGGCAAAAGGCAGAGAGCGTGACCCTTGGCTGTTAGCCTGTATTGTTGATGAAATTAAAGATCAGATGGTGACTCTTGATACAAACTTATTCCTAGAGCAACTAATCATCTATTCAATATGTTGTCAAAGAGAGACTTGCAATGCTGATCCTTTCATAGTGGGATCTCTGTCCCAATTGTAAGGCCCTATTTGGTAGATGTCTACAAATGAATTCATCTTATTTTAGTTGATAGTAATTATGTATTAGAGATAATCATTGTTAACATGAACTCATTATGATCTCTAATACATAATTTCTGTTAACTGAAATGAGATCTACTCGTTTTGAGGAGTCTACCAAACAGGGTGATACATGACAATTAACCACTTGCTCTAAAAGCTTGAACTAATAGAGCATGGTGAATCAATCCCTTTATCTCATAGCCTAGGCCCCACATCCCATGAGTTAGGACCTTGGCCAAACCCCCCTCGTGGGCCCCACTTCACATGGGTTCCGCTCACATGAGCCACCTGCCTCATACAGATGGGGCTTACCTCACACTGGCCGCTCACCTCGAATGTGCCCCTGCATCCCACAGGACACCCTACTTGAGCCTGGTGTGAAAATGCCCCTTCATTAATCACTCTTGGTGAGGAGTCTCGAACACGAGACCTCTTGCTCTAATACCACTTTGATATTTTCTTTTCTCCTTTTTTCTTCTTAAAAAAAAATAAAATCTTTAAATCTTTTTTTTCCCCCCTTTAAAACCTGGTGAAGAGAGGTCACACACTGCCGCTCTTTTTATATCTTCAACGACTTTTAAAATTACAATTTCAACCATGTCTTATGAAATTTGACGAAAATGACCTTAGTTTAAAGAAAAATCAACTAAAATCATTTATAATATATCAAAACATAAAGTAATCAAAAACTAAATCTTAAAAGATGATAATGTCCAAAATGATGAAGACGATCCACGATCAATGGCACAATCATGTGATACATGCGATCTAACGGTTCGATTGTCACGCCCCTTGAATCTGACAATCGAAATCATTCTTTAAAGCACCCTATGTACATTTTCCCAGTGTGGGGTCTTCTAGATGCTCACACATGCACATGGGGTCTTTAACATAATCATGGGTCTTCAACATAATCATGGGTACTTGCCTAGCCACAGAGAAATTGGTGAGGCCTGCCTCCTCTGATATGTACACAAAGGTATACGTGAAGTGATGTCCTCATCAACTTTTCTTAGCTGAGAAGAGTTCGCTCTGGCGGACTAAAACTCCTGTAGCGCTCCAAGATGTCTGGATCCAAATGATGTAGCTTGTCCTTTGTAATCCAAGTACTATATGAAATTGACATGTGCTTCTACTTGACAATGAATTTCTAAAATCCCCCATGGCGAGTGGAAACCGCTTGTGCATCCAATATGTTTTCAACCTGTTCACTTTGAGCAGGTAAGGAGGGTAAGGGTGGCAAAGGCTAGGATGATTAGTTAGGTATGGGTTATAGGTTAGGGATTAGGTCATGGTCTGTGGAAGGATTTGAGAATGGCTCAGAAGGCGAAGTAGCAGGGCCCTTGTATCGTACTAGATCTTCCACATTAAAAGTATATCTAATTCTTATGGTAGGTGGAAGGTCTACTACATATGCATTAGGACCCGGTTTCTGCAATATTTTGTCTGGTCCTACACTACGGGCTTGAACTCATTATGCAACTCACGTATGTGACGTGCAAACTCATGTGGCGACTCAGATGACCTATGAGACACAAACATAGGTATGAGATCTACAGGTTTCCTAGGTTAGTAGCTATGCACAACCTCAAATGGAATCATACCTAAGGACCTATTAATGGAACTATTATATGCTAACTTGGCTATAGGCAAAACAATATCCTAAGTTCGGACATGATCACTCACAAAGTATCTAAGCAAGTTTCCAAGACTCCTATTGATGACCTCAGTCTAGCCGTCTATTTGAGGATGATAGGCAGATTAAAATTAAAGTTTTGTTCCCATCATGTGCCATAGTGTCTTCCAAAAATACCTCATAAAGCGTACATCACGATCAGACACCATAGTCTTAGGTAGACCATGTAAATGCACTACCTCCCCAAAGAAAAGCTTAACCACATTGGAGGCATCTGACATTTTTGAGCACGGAATGAAATGGGCCATTTTGGAAAAACTGTCCACAACCACAAATATGGAGTTGTGTTTCTTGATAGTTTTCGGTAAGCCCAACCTGAAATCCATACTAATGTCCTGCCACAGAGCATGGGGTGTTGAGAAATGCATATATAATCTTGTATTTTGCTTTCTCTGCTTTGCCAGTTGACGAGTTCTACATTGCCCAACTATCTTGGCTACATCTTGCTTGAGACTTGGCTAATAAAATCTATCATCCACAAGAGCAATGCCCTTGTCCCTCCCTAAGTGACCAGCTACCTCTCTTGCATGAAGTTCCCAAACTAGGAAATCACAGTGGGAGGTATGGGGAATGCAGAGTCTATCACCTTTAATCAGGAACTCATCAATGATGACAAACCTGCGATTGTCGGTCGACTGACCATCTTGTGGTGATGCATACAAATCACAAAAGTCTAGGCATGTAGGATATTCTTCTCTCAGCCAATCAAACCTAGTCACTTCCACTCTCATACTTTGAAGTAGCGCCACGTGATGACTAAGGGCATCAACAAGTTTGTTCTCATTCCCAGCCTTCTGTTTAATAATGAAAGAATATTCCTGAAGAAATGAGACCCATTTAGCATGCATAGGGTTTAGTTTCTTCTAGGAACTGAGGTAACGTAAGGCCTCGTGGTTAGAGAACAAGATAAATTCTTGCGGTAATAAATAATGCCGCCAATAGCTCAAGAATTGGACAACCGCATAGAACCCTTTGTCATAAGTGGAATACCGCTGCTTTGCCTCATTCAACTTCTCACTAAAATAAGCAATGGGGTGCCCTTCCCAACTAAGCACTTCACCTATACCTACCCCAAATGTATCACACGCAACCTCAAAGACTTTAGAAATGTTTGGAAGGCACATGACGGCGGTTTTGCTCATCTTGCCCTTAATCTGCTTAAATGCTTTAGAGGCAACTTTTTCAAGCCACTCATCTATGGCCTTGACTTTCTTGGGGTCCGCTCTCATGCCCTTAGATGATACGATGAACCCTAAGAAGATAATGCTCTTTGACATAAATGTGCACTTCTTAAGGTTGGTGTACAACTTTTCAATTCTAAGGACCCCACAAACTTGCCTCAGATGGTGGAGATATTGTTCATTTGATGTTTTATAGATAAGAATGTCATCAAAATACACCATAAGGGCCTGTTTGGGAGCATGGATTTGGAACCCCTTGGATTTAAAACTCCCTGGATTTGAAATCCTCTTATTATGTTTAGTACCTTGGATTGGGAATCAACTTTAATCCAAAACTAGCTATGCATGGTACATTTATAGGGGTTTGAATTTAATTACTAAATCAACTTTAATATCCCTAATTAGTGACATATGTAATGTTTGACACCATGGTTGTAAGAAGCCCGCTGAAATATATGATTTGCTGTCACAAGCATAAGATCATGTCTAAGTGACTAACCAATGATTTTTAACCGTTGATTTACATTGACAATGTTTGGACGGTGCTGATCGTCATATTAAAGTAATTACGATGATGCAATTGATAATCTAATTGTTTTTGGATATCATTAGTGGGCCATGTGCCTAATAGAATAATAGTTTGGTGACACACATGTTGCACATGCAACTATTGAAAGGATTTTAGGTGTAATCCAAGCTCTCACCGGGGATTTCAAACCCCATCTTTGAGGGGATTTAAAACCCTGAAACCCCCAGTTACTTTATGGTGCCAAACAACCAAGGGATTTGAAATCCCCTCAAATCCTCCCAAATCCATGGTGCCAAACGACCCCTAAAGAACTTACCCATAAATGGCATCAACATATGGGTAATCGCTCTCATAAATGTGCTCGGTGCGTTACTCAAGCCAAAGGGCATGACTAGTCACTCGTATAGCAATCCTTCGTCTCAAAAGCCATCTTCTACTCGTCTCCTGGGCGTATACGTATTTAGTTATACCCACTCTTGAGGTCAATCTTCAAAAAGATGGTGGCACCTGCCATCATGTCTAACATATCATCAACGCACGGTATGGGAAACCGGTACTTAATCATGATTTTGTTGGTGGCTTTATTGTCCACACACATGCACCATGCGCCATCTTTCTTAGGCGTGAGAAGCGCTGACATGACACACGGACTCAAACTCTCCTGAATGAAACCTTTTTTGATGAGCTCATCTATTTGCCTCTTCAACTTTGCATGATTCGTAGGGTTCATTCAATAATGAGGAAGGTTTGGTAGAGTTGGCACAGGGACAAGATCAATGGCATGCTGGATGTCTCTCATGGGTGGAAGCTCATCTGCAAGTCTTTTAAAAATACATCGTGAAACTCATCCATAATCGGCTTCACCTCAGGGGGTCCCTTTACACTAACCTTTGGTATAACTTCTCTAGCCACTAAGGCGTACACCATCGAATCCATCGTAGTCTCTCTTTTAAATTCCTTGGCGTTGATAACATGGAGAGACTTAAGTTGGGTGTTCACACCCCAAGTATAGGGTTGTGATGTAGTAATAAACTTGGTAAGACCAAGGTTGAATCAACAGGGATTGAAACCTGTATGTAATCTAAAGGTAACTAGGACTAGAACTAGAATAAGATGAAATCTAAATCAACTGAATATGAGGGAAGTAAAAAAGTAATCTAAAACTTAAAGAATTCAAAGGTAAGAAACTAGGGTGCCAAGGATCCACTTGTAGAGATTAGGGAGATTTACGCTTGATTTATGAACTCAATTGGACTTCAAGTCCCATCTTCATCCAGTTGGAAGATATATTACTAAAGCTCAATCTGAACTTTGATCTGGTTTTCAAAGAGGTGAAAAGTATAAGAATTAGAGATGATTCCATCACAAAACCATCCCCATGAGACAAAATAAACAACAAAATTAAACCAATCTACATCCAATCAGAAGATGTATAAATGTTAGGAAGGATTCCATCATCCAACCATGTCCAAGGGGCAATGGTGAACAACATGGCTTCCTAATTTCACAATCAAAATACGGGAAAGGAGATACTCAAAGCCATCGCGGATCTATTGTAATTTCAGTCACAACAAATCATTAAAAACTAAAAGCATTCCGATTAATCAAACTGAAATAAGAGAGTTCAATAAACATGAATCAAATCTTAAAAAAAACCCCATCCTGCTACAAGCTTCACCTCTTAGCCCTAGCGAAGAGGTTTAGCCCAACATGATTGGGCTGGATCTCTTCAACAGAAACAGGGAAAAAAATAAAAATAAAAAATAAACAAAAAACTCTATCTCTCTCTTGTGCAGATGTCCTTCCCTCCGGCTGGATTCAATTCCCTTCTCTCTCTTCTCGTTCTTTTATATGCAAGAGAGGACTGTTGGTGGAGAATTTCCGCACAAATAGACATGCGTAGACAGCTAGAGTCGGCTGTGAAAGCATGCGCATCTCTCCTTATGCAGCCAAGAACGGATCCTCCCAACTCCTCTCTTCCTTTGATTCTGTCCAAAAGAATAACATCCCTTGGGGCGTTTTGGACAGGCTTACACGATGGACGGTTCAGATCGGTCGTCCGATCATCATGATGGGCGTATAACAACTCCAAAATGGGTCGGTTTCGGACGTAGAAACAGGGTCTGCATAACAGAGCTTACGCTGTGACGTTGGTGGGGCCCATGATCCTCGTCTGTTGGGAAATCCACATCGTCCATTGTCTTTTACTTGAAATTTCGGTTGGGAAAGGGTATTTTTGGTCATCCTTTGATGCGGCCCACGGAATCTGCAAAGCCACTGTCCGTCTTCCATTTGAACGGCTGGAATCTGTGTACTTTTGCAAGAGACAAAACAGACACCTAGGCGAAGGTCTTGCCCCCCTTCTGGACACAATGGACGGTCCAGATCACTGATATGGGTATGAGTGGGGCCCACTATCAAAACCCATCCGACCAGTGTCTGTTCGCTGGACGTTGGAGCGGGGAGATGGCGGGTCAAATACGTTTGATCGGACCAGTTGGTCCGATGCGGCGGAGCACGTGTACCACATGTACATGCGCTACACATGTGGGGTCCACTGTGATGTACATGTGGAATCCGTTCCGTCCATCCGTTTTGTCACCTCATTTAAGGGGTTGAAACAATTTAAAGCACATCAAGATATCAGGCGGGCCCCAAATAGAGAATTTATGGGCAGATCTGTCCGTTGGGCCACTTCCACAATGATCCAATGACTGAAATTTGACATGCATGATTAATTTATGGTCCTCAAGCCATATATAAAGTTTTGAGCCGAACGGATGGTGGGAACCTTGTGATCTCGCATTCTGGATGATTTTTGGGCCCGTTTAATGTGGGTGGCATGATTTTCTCGTCTCTCTAGCATGTAAATTCTTCGATCTCGATCTTTTGGGGTCTGTCCCTTGCCTTGGTGGCTACAGAGTGTCAAATCCACACTTTTAATACCAATTTTCAGTTCAGGCTCCTCAATACACCCTGCATCACAAACATGATAAAAATAGGGCGTTAACCGGTATCATGCTCGTAAAATCAGGTAATAACTTTAGTCTAATATACAATATTCGACCCTCAACACAACCCCCAACTAGCATTTTGCTAGTCCCGAGCAAAGTATGTGAAAAATAAGTTGAGAACTACATGATAATTTCTATATACTCGAGTGATTTATGAAAAACAATCCAGACGCTAGAATTCTAAGATTCATGAATGTTGAGCATTACTTTCTCCTGTACTTGAGCGCATGGTAAACTCGATAATCAAGTTCATAGTAATAATGCTTTAATTAGAAAAATTTTAAACATTGAGTTCCATGGGTGTATAGTGTAATCTCAGCTTATCATCATTAAGAGATCCAATCGTCAATTTCATGATATCATTGATAACCAACAAAAGAAGTCATGACAACCAAAACTTAAACCAAAACTTGCCTCACAGATCAACTTTTCATTATATCAGCCTTTGATTTTTCCATGAACAGTAACACCGAGGGGAATCAAATCCTCACCTATAGGGAGCAAACCTATGGTGAAAACTAGTTGCCTAACTCTTTCTAAATTTCAACCTTGGGGAATTGAACCTTCACCTGTAGAGAGCAAAACTATGGTGAAGACCATTCGCCCAACCCTTTCCAAAGGTAGCTGTTTTTATTTATTTATTTAATTTTCTTTTTCTTCAATTCTAGCATGATGGGCAAATTTCTCAGGCTGGTTCCTTTCATGCTTAGTGATTACCAAGTTAATCCTTCAATATCGAACTGAAACCTCAATGTGTAAGCGATATGTGACATGTGAAATCATGATTCCATCCATGTTTACAACTTCTAATCATGGATTGATAATTTGAACTCAACTGTGGAATCTACCAGATAACTAAATCCAAGAGACGCAAATTCCCAACACTCCGTATCGTTTACTTATCAAATCACGACTATTCTTCAAAATCACTTTGAATTCACAAGAATTTTCAAAAAATTTGGAAAAAATTTCACAATTTTTTGCTCAAAACCAAGAAAATACTGATTAGGTAACCTAATCTCCTACTCCCAACCTAAAATCTACATTGTCCTCAATGTAAATGGTATAAACATACAATGCATAATAGACAACGAAAGTAAAGGAGAAGTGATGGAAAGATAGTACCTGATGAATGAGTTAAGAGGCTTCTTCCGAAGAGATCTCAGCGTGAAGGTGGCTCGGCACGGGAATTTATCCAACAAAAGCAAACTATTCTAAAACAACTGGAAAGCAAACTAACCTAGTGGCATAAAACCATCTAACCTAAAATGACATAAACAAATTACCTTAGTCCTATGAAAGCAGCGGAAAATTACTCTGTCATGCCGCAAGGTTCTTCTTCCGACCAGTATCTTGATAAATTTCTCAGTAGGTTTCTCAACAAGATCATCCAAAAGCCCTTTTTGCAATAGGCTTGGATGCCTTGGAGCATGAATTTTCAGAGAAATTTATAGACCTTAATATAAGATTTCCTTTTAATTTCCTGAGGTGTCCAAAGTATATATGGTTCACCTGTGACAGAGAAAGTTTCAGAGTTAGTACCCCATGGTGAATCGGAGACTACAGGTAGATAAACTAAAGAAAAATTCTTTGAAGTTCCAAACTTCGGTTCAATTTTCAGCTCCTCTTCCTTTAATGGTAAACATTCAAGGTCTGGGGAAGGAGGGGCTTCAGAATGAGGCTTCTCTCGGTCCATGACATCTAATGAGGTATTGTCTTGCGAAACATCCACTTTGTCTTTTGACATGAGATCGTTTGAATCTGCAAAGTGTGCCAAACAATCATCCAAAAAGTTGGAAAATTCAGCTAAATATGACTTATTTTTCACATTGGAGCTCGTGATGATCTGCTCAAGGAATCCATCGTCTTTGAAAGTGGATAAAGGTACGCTCTCTTGCTCCAGTCTTGCACAGATAGATTGAAGATCAATAGGGGAAGCATCGATGTGATCACTCTGTTCATTGAAATTATTCAATCGAGACGTTGAATTGCCAAACGTGTACAGCTTAGATGGTGGCCTCAACTGAGTGGTTTCAAATTCTAGAGTCGTAGCGAGCAACTCGTTCTTCTCCTGAATCACATCATCATTCAATTCAGAGGAGTGGTCCAAACATGTTTCACAAGAGTTAGAAGGGTTGGTTGTAAGGAGCTGATCCTCCACTTTTAAATTAGACATGTCAGGTGAGAGGAGTGGTTCATTATGACCAACCACTTCGTGTACGTCTTGATCATTGACTTGGACCAAACTTGAGATTGATTCTAGGAGAATTTGGGCTTCATAATAGTCATCCCAATACGCATCATCGTCTAATTTTGTGCAGTAGTGCACACTTGGGATGGGATCGCTTTCCTCACATTTCATTCCTGAATTGGGTTGAGGTTCGAATAAACTAACCTTTACCTCATCATTGAAATCTTGTGTGTCATATGAGGGAAGTATGTCATCATCACTGTATTTAAAAGATACCCATGTCTCTTGACCTCTCCTTTGGACCATCATCGAGATCGACTCATTAGGAAATTGAACCATATGCTCATTAATGGACTCCAACTCATTCGGAATTCTGAAGTTCTTCAAGAGCGAGTTAGGATCACTTTCCTCATATTAGATTTCTGGAATGAATTGTGGCTGGGATGAACGAGCCTCCTCTACCTTATTAAGGCGCGAATTAAGCGCTTTCAACGATTTGTTAATTTCTGTAAGACAGACCATGTTACACTGAAATGAATCCTCTTGGATCGTTTCTGGTTGAATCTCAAAGGTAGGGGATCCAAGCGAATAATCATTATAACATGTTGGTTCATTTTTCCAATTTTGATGTTTCTACTGGTTATAGTCATACGGATCATAAGTAGGAGAATACGATGGTTGATAATAGTCCTCATTCCCATAATTATGGTTGTGCAAGGACTTAGTAACTAATGGAGTATAATATTCCAATTTGTTCTCGATGATGGTTTGAGAAAAATCTTGAGATATAGGTCGAATTCCATAAGAATCATTAAACGTTCCTCCCCAATATCTCTTATCCATCTCAGCATAATGACGTACCCATTCTTCCATGGTGAAACCCTAACTCTGAGTCTACTCCTAAAAGAAAATAAAATAAAAATCCTACAGTAGTATGGAAAGTAAAAGGAGGAGAAGTTAGAAGGAAGTTACCAGGTTGGAGTGCCTATGTTAAGATCCTGTAAGTGAGAACAAAAGAAATTAGTTTCTAAAGTTATAAAGTTCCTACAAACCTAAAAACAGGAAGTAAACTAGTTTCTAAAAAAGGAAAATTTTCTAAAAAGGAAAAATAGAAAGTTTCTAAAAACAAATTAGGAAAGTTCTAACCTAGATTAGAAAGTAAGTTAGAAAAACTAGAAACTCAGAAAGAGATTACCAATTTAGAAAGTATATGTCAGAATCCTACAAAACAGGAAAGACAGGTTAGTTTTTAAAAATCAGGAAAACCTAAACCTAAAATCTAAGGTTAGAAAAATCCTAATCTTAAATTAATCCCAAAACTAATTAATTTCAGAAAACGTTACCGTCAATTCCCGGCAACGGCGCCAAAAACTTGTTCACACCCCAAGTATAGGGTTGTGATGTAGTAATAAAGGTAAGACCGAGGACAAATCCACAGGGACTGAAACCTGTACGTAATCTAAAGGTAACTAGGACTAGAACTAGAATAAGATGAAATCTAAATCAATTGAATATGAGGGAATAATGGTGAAATAGTAATCTAAAATTTAGAGAATTCAAAGGTAAGAAACTAGGGTGCCAAGGATCCACTTGTAAAGATCAGGGAGATTTGCGCTTGATTCATGAACTCAACTGGACTTTGAGTCCCATCTTCATCCAGTTGGAAGATATATCACTAAAGCTTAATCTGAACTTCCTTTGATCTGGTTTTCAAAGAGGTGAAAGGTATAAGAATTAGAGATGATTCCATCACAAAACTATGCCCATGAGAGAAAGCAAACAACAGAATTAAACCAATCCACAACCAATCAGAAGATGTATGAATGTTAGGAAGGATTTCATCATCCAACCATGTCCAAGGGGCAATGGTGAACAACAGGGCTTCGTAATTTCACAATCAAAATACAGAAAAGGAGATACTCAAAGCCATCACAGATCTATTGTAATTTCAGTCACAACCAACTATTAAAAATTGAAAGCATTCCTATTAATCAAGCTAAAATAAGAGAGTTCAATAAACATGAATCAAATCTGTAGAAAAACCCCATCCTGCTTCAAGCTTCACCTATTAGCCCTAGCTAAGAGGTTTAGCCCAACATGATTGGGCTGGATCTCTTAAATAGAAACAGGAAAAAAAAGAAAAACAAAGAACTCTCTCTTGTGCAGACATCCTTCCCTCTGGCTGGATTCAATTCCCCTCTCTCTCTTCTCGTTCTTTTTTATGCAAGAGAGGACTGTTGGTGGAGAATTTCCGCACAAATGGACGTGCGTAGATAGCTGGAGTCGGCTGTGAAAGCATGCGCAGCTCTCCTTATGCAGCCAAGAACGGATCCTCCCAACTCCCCTCTTCCTTTGATTCTGTCCAAAAGAATAACGTCCCTTGGGGCTTTTTAGACAGGCCTACACGATGGACGGTTCAGATCGGTTGTCCGATCATCACGATGGGCGTACAACAACCCCAGAATGGGTTGGTTTCGAATGCAGAAACATGGCCTGTGTAACATAGCTTACGCTATGACGTTGGTGGGGCCCATGATCCCCGTCTGTTGGGAAATCCACACCGTCCATTGTCTTTTACTTGAAATTTCAGTTGGGAAAGGGTATTTTTGGCCATCCTTTGATGCGGTCTACGGAATTTGTAAAGCCACCGTCTATCTTCCGTTTGAACGGCTGGAATCTGTGTACGTTTGCAAGAGACAAAACAGACACCTAGGTGAAGGTCTTGCCCCCCCCTCTGGACGCAATGGACGGTCTAGATCACTGATATGGGTTGTGAATGGGGCCCACTATCAAAACCCATCCGACCAGCGTCCGTCCGCTAGACGCTGGTGCGGGGAGATGGCATCATGGCGGGTCAAATACGTTTGACCGGACCAATTGGTCCGGTGCGGCGTGGGCGCGTGTACCACATGTACACGCGCTACACATGTGGGGTCCACTATGATGTACATGTGGAATCCATTCCGTCCATCTGCTTTGTCACCTCATTTAAGGGGTTGAGACAATTTGAAGCACATCCAGATATCAGGCGGGCCCCAAATTGAGAATTTATGGGCTGATCTGTCCGTTGGGCCACTTCCACAATGATCCAATGGCTGAAATTTGACGTGTACGGTTAATTTATGGTCCTCAGGCCATATATAAAGTTTCGAGCCAAATGGATGGTGGGAATCCTGTGATCTCGTATTCTGGATGATTTTTGGGCCCGTTTAATGTGGGTGACATGATTTTCTCAGATCTCTGACATGTAAATTCTTCGATCTTGGTCCTCTAGGGTCTGTCCCTTGCCTTGGTGGCTTCAGAGCGTCAAATCTACGCTTTTAATACCAATTTTCAGTCCAGACTCCTAAATACACCCTGCATCACAAACATGATTAAAATAGGGCGTTAACCGGTATCATGCTCGTAAAATCAGGTAATAACTAGGGTCTAATATGCAATATTCGACCCTCAACATTGGGATTTCCTCGTATCCCTTGGATTACTCGACTTCCCTTCAACTTTCTTTTCCGCATTACCTTTTGGTGGGAGAGGAAATAGAGTGATCTTCTTGCCTTGATGCATGAATGAACACACATTTGAGTGGCTGTATATTGTCACATCGCGGTCAAATAACCAAGGCTGTTCCAAATGATGTGTCCAACATCCATAGGTAAAACGCTGTACCACAACGAATTCGAATAGGATCGAAAGTTAACAGGCACGAGACATCGTTGGGTAATAGGCATGAAAGATACATCCACCCATGACACTCTATGGGGTTGAGGGTGCGATTCAGATTTCAAACCCAAAAGGGATAAAGCGCTAGTGGAGACTACATCGGTACAACTACCATTATCGACAACCACCTTGCAATTCTACTATCCACATTTTATGTAGGTGTAAAATATCGTAGTCTGACGTCAGTCATCATTCTCTTTAGCATTGGGCAAGGCGCACCTGACTATTGCAAGTGGTGTGGTCTCTTCTTCTTCTACTTCCTCATCGTTAGCACCAATGATATTGGGCTAATAGACTTCGTCTTCAAAATTGCCCTGTTCATTAGGGCCTTGTTCCTTTCTTTCAAGGGTCACTGATGCATAAAGTTACCAAATCCTTGGTAATTGAAGCATTGCGTTTGTTCACCTCCCCTAGAGCCAGCATTTGCTATCCCTTTTCCTTTGACATCTCTAGGGTTGGACTAGGAACCAATTTAGGGTATGGACTGACTCCTTGTGTTAGGCCTAGTCCCTTAGGGTAAGTCTTGACACGTGGATCTCGAGAGTCATAACACTTACCAACTGGTGCTTTGAGATAGTGTTCGATGTCTTGCACCACTTGGTACATGTGCTCTAATGTGCCAACATCCCGAGAATAAAGTTCTCATTGGATCTTGAATCGGAGGCCCATCCTGAATATAGACAATGTAATCATCGGGTCCTCATAAATGACACATCACATTATGTATTCCTTGAGCCTAGCGATGTAATTTGACACAGTCGTGGGTCCCTGGCGCAAGGCCTACCACTGGTCTAGGAGCCTCTGGCGATAAGAAAGAGGGAGATACTTTTCCTTAAGGACCTCTTTCATCTCAACTCAGTGTGCAACTAGGGGTTCTCATCTCCTTTCAGTTTTAGGCTCTATGTTGGTCCAAAATAGTTTGGCCTAGCCCACCAGCTTCATCTTGGAAAATCTCATTTGATGGACATCAGACATATCACACCACTCAAAATAGTGTCCATGTCTGCCACCCAATCAAGAAATACTTTAGGGTTCAAGCGACCATCAAAACTGGGAGTCTCAACTTTTACACCCTTCATGACTTGTGCATCTAGATCATGACGGTCATAACGTTCCTCACATTGTGGTAGCACTTGTGCTTGGCCACGGCCAACACCTTGGCGATGACCACGCCCTTGCCTATCAATTTGATCTCTAGCCTGAGATTGAACATCTTCTCTAGTGTTGGGGTTTGTCTGTAGGGAGGACTCAAGTTGATTGATACGTGCATTATTTGCGGTTAATTGAGTGGCGGTGGTTCTATTATGTGCTTCAATGGTTGTCAGACAGTTATTGATAACATTAAGGGCCTCGACAATCTATTCTAGATTTATTATGAGTTGTAGACCAAAACCACGTCCTGAACGAGTGGACATACAGAAGGAAACTCCTAAAGCAAACCCTAGGTCCTAGATCAATGTTATGACAATGATAAAACTAACATAGAGATCAAACTGGACACACTAGAAACGCTAATCTGAAAATTCAGCAAGCCGCTACCCTCAAATATTATGTTGAAAATTCAGCAGGATGGTAATCCGAGGGTGCCAAATTGAAAATTTAGCAAGAATGTAATATGAAAATTACAAACTGAAAATTTAGCAATGGTATAAATAGAAATGCTAGCTGAAAATTCAGCAACAGGATACTCCCAACTATGACTAAAAAATTCAACAATATATGCAATGTACGCACTACTAACTCTATATGCGACTCTAACCTAAATGCAACACAAAAATCCTATGCTAAACCTACAGTTTCTGATACTAAATTGGTATCAGAGCAAGAGGTCTCGTGTTTGAGACTCCTCACCAAGGGTAATTAATGCAGGGGCATTTTCACACCGGGCTCGAATAGGTGGCCCGTGGGATGTAAAGGCACACTCGGGGTGGGCAGTCTGTGTGAGGCGGGTGGCTCGTGTGATGTGGGCCCCTGTGCTGTGGGGCCCATGAGGAGGATTTGGCCGAGGTCCTAACCCAAGGGACGTGGGGCCTGGGCTATGAGATAAATGAATTAATTCGCCATGCTCTATCAATTGGAGCTTTTAGAGCAAGTGGTTAATTGTCCTACATCATAGGGCCAAAGTCTTTTGCAATCCAATCTGCAATGGGCCCACCACAGGGAAAGTAAGGACATTGTCTCCCTTTCAAATGTTCTGAGTTTATTATTTCTCTCCAACCTTTGTCTAGAGCTTCCAGGTCATCTTGCTGTAGTATTGCATATATTCATTTGCAGCTGGGCTTTGGATTGCAGCTTGGATTGGAGGTAAGTTTCAATCCAACGGAAGAGTTGATTTCTCTCAAGATATCAAAGATTAAGGTGTATATTGAGTACTCTGCCATGTGGGCTTGATAGGCTTAGAGCTTTTATCGGGTTGTAGGCCTATGTTCTTCCTTGCGGGATAGGATTGGACAGACCTTAGCCCAGACTGATCCGGCTTGTTGATGGCCTAGAAGTGAGTAACCATAGTCATACTCTTACAAGTACGTGATTCATGGCGACAATTTAGTTCCTGAATTCAACTGATACCTTTTCCACAACAAGCATATGCAATTTTTGATCAATTATTTGGCTACCTCTCAGTTATCCAATCATATGATGGGTCACATGTAGGATGGGAGATACCCCAAAATTAAACCCAACCCCCCCCTACCAAGACAAGCATATGCAATTTTTGATCAATCATTTGGCTACCTCTCAGTTAATCAATCATATGATGGGTCACATGTAGGATGGGAGATACCCCAAAATTAACACCAACACCCCCCCCCCCCCAAAAAAAAAAAAAAAAAAAAAAAAAACAAAAAAACAAAAAAAAACACACACACTCAAAATGAACAATCAGTTGTAACTGTCCAGTTTCACCAGGTGGCTAGGGTCATCTGCTGAGGGAGATATTAGGGCAAGAACTTTCCTGTGGTGGGGTCCGCCACTTAGATTATAGAAAGGTTGGCCCATTCTTACAATTTCGGTCTAATGTTAAGTGCTGTTCTTTCAATTGATCATCATATAATAGGTGTGCAACTAGGGCAGGTTGGGTCAGGTCGAGGGTCAACCCGAGCTTGAGCCAACGTCAAGAGGACCCATTATGCAACCTGACCCAAGCCAAGTTCCAAACCAAGGTGCTCAACCTAAACCCAACCCAAATTCCTCCATATTTGATTATCCAACCCGACCTGACCCAAATACATGTGATTATTCCCACCAACCCAACCTAACCTGACCAGAATTTGCTCAACTTGAGCCCATCCCGATTTCAAACTGGGTTGGTGTTTTTCAACCGAAACCCAAGCCAAGGACCTTGACAACCTGACCCAACCTGAACCGAACTCGGGTTGGGTCAATAAGGTTCATGTTGACTCGAACCCAAGTTGCAGCCCTATCATATGATGCTTCTAGTCGACAAAGTGATACTTCCCTCAAGAATTTTGAGTTCATTCTTTGCTTTCTTGTTGGTACCTTGAATTGCAATAACAGTTGTCCACCAGCATATGTTGACTTTCCCATTTCTGTTTATGCTTTGTTAATCCACAGAAGGAAACATGGAAGCACACACTCTTGCTATCTTTTCAGAGCCTCGGCGTAGTTTACGGTCACTTGAGTATCGGTCCCCTACTTGTTTTTGCGACAGTTTCGGCTGACGAATTCAAATCTATTGAGCGTTTATATGGGCTGCTGTCCTTCATATTTTGGACTATGACTTTCATTGCCTTACTGAAGTATGTCTTCATTGTAGTGAGAGCTGATGATAATGGTGAAGGTAAGACAGCATCCACTGCATTATCTGATTTTAATTATTTAAAGAGAAATGCTAAGCTGCTCACCTCGTTTAAGTTCTATGCAGATCCTCCTCGCATTACATGTGGCAAAGTTGCTAATCTGGTTGGCTACATGCAAGTACTTGAAGTGATTGGACAGCTCTGTCCATTTTGTTTTGAATTTTACTGATTGAATATGGATGTGATATGGGCTATCCATGTGATGGTCCACCAGATCAAGTGCCGATCACCACATATGTTTACCATGTGCACTGTGATGAGGGAGCAGCAAAGAACGCCTGTGAAGCTGTATATTAGCAACCTTAAGATTTTAAAGCAAAAACATTGGAATACACTGCTTAAACTAATATCTCAATGCAGGTGGAACATTTGCTTTGTACTCATTGTTGTGCAGGCATGCCAAAGTGGGCCTGCTGCCGAATCATCAAGTTGCTGACGATGAACTTCTGAATTATGAGATGTGTAGCTTTTCTAAGGCCAAAGTGGATTCGAGAGCTAGAAGAGCAATTGAAAAGCATAAAAGCACTCACTATTTGATGCTGTTCCTAGCCCTGCTTGGTTCATGCATGGTGATTGCGAATGGGGTTCTGATCCCGTCTATTTCTGGTCTGACAAAATTTATTTTACCACCTATATTTTATACGAAGTTAACACTGTTCAATCAAGCATCTGCTCGACCCATCAAACTACACATGCGAGACCCACCTTTTGATGATCCAAATAGTTCGTTTGGTGGGTAGGACTGCAACTTGGTCAACCCGAACCTGATTGAAACCCAAGTTTGGGTTGGTTTGTCAAGGTCCTTGGGTTGGGTTTAGATTGGAAAATGCCAACATGCTTGGCTCATGCATGGCTATTTTGAATGGGGTTCTGATACTGGCTGTCTCTGGTGTGAGAAAATTTATTTTGCCACCTCATATTTAGAGGAAATTAACAATGTTCAATCAGCATTTGCTCGGCCCAACAAAGCACACGTGAGACCCACCTTTTGATGATCCAAATTGTTCATCTGGCGAGTAGGGCTGCAACTTTGGTTCAGGTCAACCCGAACCTGATTGACCCAACCTGAGTTTGGGTCAGGTTGGGTTGGGTCGTCAAGATCCTTGGGTTGGGTTTCATATTGGAAAATGCCAACCCGATTTGTAATTGGGTTGCGTTCGGCTTGAGCAAATTATGGTCGGGTTGGGAATAACCACATGTATCTGAGTTGGGTTGGGTAGGGTTGGGTCAGGCATTGAGGAATTCAGGTTGGGCACCTCAGGTTGAAATTCGTGTTGGTTCAGGTTGTGGTCGTGTCCTCTTGAGGTTGGGTTAGGCTTGGGTTTGATCATCAACCCAACCCCACCCGCCCTGAGCTGCAGAGTCCCATGGTGGATGGGCAATATCTAAAATTCTCCCCCCTTGGAAGATCTTAGCTATCTTTGTTATACTTGTCCATTTCATTGGATTGCTAGTATTATCTGATACGAGAGAGATGAGGGCACCACACATCCAGATCAACAGCTTAGGTTATTGGGTGGGCTTACTTTATTTCTTCTTTAACTACTTAAGTAACTTCTGTTTATGTTTGTGGTTTTGCCTGTCTCTAGCTTGAAAGGAACTGATTGTTCTTTTCTATCTTTTCTAGTATTCTCAGCTTCGAGAGGTCTAGAGCAGTCACTAGTAAATATTTCTGATACTGGTAAGACTTCCGCCTAAACGAACAATATTGCACAACTGAAAATAGTTGCTGTTTTTTTTTTTTCCTTTCTTTCCTTGGTTTTTTCTTGTCTTTACATGAAATTTTGCTGATTGATTGTGTGCCTTTTCCAGTGTCCTCAAAGCATCATTTCTCAAAGCATCATGAGGAAAAAGTCGACAGTGATTTAAACAAATGTAAGTGTTCTACCATGCAACCAGTAACAAAAAGTTGCAAGTAGGTCAGATGAGCTTCAGTTTGTTTGGTTAAGAATTCATGATGTCCTTTCATAGTTTCAAATGTATGTACATTTGGCATTGTTGTTGATGTGAGCTTCAAAGATTCTTTTGAATATAGAAAAGCGAGACTCATCATCATAGTAGCCTTGTCCCAGCTATTTAAGATCAGCTGGAACTAAGATTCCTAAAATAAAAAAAGAAAGAAATGCTGAAGTAAGACATGATGGACAGGAACTAACATTGCACAAGTTAAAAAGCTAATGAAATGCTGAAGTAAGACATGATGGAAAGGAACTAACATTGCACAAAGTTAAAAGGTTAATAAAATGCTGAAGTTTGCACAAAGTTAAAAGGTTAATGCTATATGTTGTGATGGCTGAAACAATTTAGTTATGTGTGAGAGTACACATATATTCAATGGTCATGTGGTGCACCAATATCCTTGGAGATAATGGTGTGTCTTTTAGATTTCATTGGCATTTATTTTGGACTTATCTTTTATAGCTAATTATCATTATAAATAAAGGATTCTAGAGAAGAAAAAAGTTATATTCTTTTCCCTATTTCTACATGGTACCAGTTGGTTGATCCTCCTTTTATTATTATTATTTTTCTTCTGTTTTGGTCCATCATCCATGTCTATTCCTCTTAGACTCTGTATGATGAGCGAGGAATAATTGCAAACCCATCCACTCCTCCCCAGGCCAAGCCGACTTTATGGATGGTATCAGTGTCTATTTCTCCAAAATCAGGGGGCCCAAACCTTTGCCAAGGAAAATTTTGCATATTCATAGTTCCCAAGTTCAACATGATATGCTTGTGCCGAAGTGGGAGAGAAGGGGGATACAAAGTTGAAAAAGTAGGTCTCTTTTGTGTGGTTCACTGGAACACGTTTCTCACATGTTGTTGTGGGATGTTTTGGGACTATGGTCATTGGAAATTGATGGGGACATTAAAAGACCTACTCGGGTATACCAGAGACGGAGGTGACCACTCACATCAGCACAACTTTCTTTGTGGATGGGAGACGAGTTTCAGATGGGGCCCATCGGGCCATTTTGAAGACCCTACATGCATTGGACGTGCATCAGGAAGACCCTACTTTGGGATGATGCATGTGGTCTGCTTAGGAGACCAGTTTAGTCATGAGGTTTTTATTTTGTGTCGATCCGACCGTTGGATCTTCTTGATCAGGCCATCGGGCCACCAAATCTTTTAGATCTGAGCCCATTGGACTCCGATTTTGTTTCCTTTATTTTATTTTTTAAAATAATTATTTTTAGGATTTATTTAATGGGTGAGATTGATAATAAGTATTTTAGTTTTCTTATTTTGGATGATGGGCCATTTCACTTAAGTGAGTGACATAGTTGTAATTATTCTGAATTTTTAGTGGAGTTATTGAGAAGAAAAAAAGGAGAGAAACTCCCTTGTGTGAAGGAATTTTCCTCCTTATGTTTTAGGGTTTGTGAGAAACCCTCCTTTCCAATTGAAGTGTGGAATGATAGAAGCTTGTTTGGTGTTAGATTCCCCAAGGTGCATCCTTCCTCCTTTTCTCCTTTAAAATATATTCTTCTTCTTCTTTTGTCTTCCTCGTTTCCCTTCTATTACAACCTTCTAAACTCATCAAAATCCTACTCAATCCTCCTTTCTTCCCCTTTACCTAGCCACGCGTGGACTCGCACGTTCACACCCACGCACGTGCATCTGTATGGGCAGCCATGTGTGGGCCCCTGTTTGGGGTTTTTCCTCTTTGATTTTCCTCAAAAACTTCTTAAACCCTAGATCCTTTGAATCCCTAAAAACTCCATTCCTAAATCTCCATCCATGAATACAAAAACCCTAACGAAAATGTGAATTTTTTTTTTTTTTTGGTGAAGCTTTTCCCAAACCAGAATTTTGCTTGCATTATTATCTATCCACGTGGTTGTTGCACTACCCACGCTAGATTTGTAGTCCCTACTTCCAAGTGGGCCACTCGAATTATTTTATATTTTTGTGCACCACGTATGTGATAACCGAGGATCTTTATGTTAGAAATCTGAATTTCTGAATCTATTACGTGGATATGCTTGATTTTATATGTTGATAGTTGACATTAATGTGTAATTGATCTCTCATCTTACATCCTAGGATAGTTTCCATCATCATATATCAAATTTGGTATCAGAGCTTAGGTCTAGCGTAGGGTAGGTGTTCGACAAAATTCCTACACCAATAGTAAAGCATATAGGTCGCATATAACTTGTTGAATTTTCTGATTTGGCTTGCTGAATTTTCTGCTTGGGTATTTTCAAAGTCCTATATTGTTGGAATTTTCAAATTTTGTGACTTTAAGACACTTAGTTGTTGAATTTTCAGTTTTAGCCTTCTTTGAATCATTCTAGGGTTGTCCATAGGGTTTAAGGTATGTAGGGTCATCATACATAAAGTACACGTGCCTCATATAGTGTCACATTGGACGTCATCAAATATGATTTTTGCATCGCATTTATTATATAGTACACATACAGCTAGATTGTCTCTTATTAGGGTCGTTTAGTGTATGCAAATGCGAACATGTCATGGTTTTGGTCCATTCCCCACTATGAACTTGGATCAGATTGGTGAGGCTCTTGAAAAGATTAATCGCTGTTTGATGGCCATTGAGACACAATAAGATCACCGCCGCACAATTGACTGCCAGCAACCAGCGTATCACATGGCTAGAGGCTACTTTTCATGGTACCCTCGCCATCGGGGAAGAGTCGGAAGACCACCAGTCTCAGGCAGGACAGCCAGCGAATGAGGACCCAGTGGAGCAGGGTCCAGTCCCAGTCAGTGTTTGAATTATTGAAATATCTCTGACATTATCTTTATCTCCAGCTCATTGATACTGATAAGACTGGTAGCAATACCGATAACGCTAGTAATATCAGAAATTCCAGGTATTAGCAATGTATCGCTAAGTATCGCCAACATATCAATATCGCTAATGTAAAACGTATCAATATCACTAATGTAATTGTCAATATTTTCAACTATGTAAATGCTAGGTGTCATTGGTATTGCTAAATCCCAGTAGAACCCATTAGGGGTTGTAATAGGAATTTTGGTCAGGGAGTGGGTCATGTAGGACCGTGTGCTCACGCCCCTTGTAGAGAGTTGCGGGATCATTACGACTCTGGGGAAAGGGTTATGAAGAGCGTCAAAGTCGATGCTCCCAGTTTTGATGGTTGCTTGAACCTGAAGCATATCTTTGACTGGCTAGCTGACATGGATCACTTCTTCAAGTGACATGATATGTCAGATCGCCGTCGAGCGAGGATCGCTAAGATAAAGTTGATGGGTCAAGCCAAGTTGTTATGGACCAATACAGAACAGAAGGCAGAGTGGTGTGGAGATGAACCCATTACATCATGGGATGAAGGAACTTAAAAAAAAAATACATCTCACTCTCCTATCGTGTTTGCCTTTTGGACCAGTGGCAGTCTTTGAGGCAATGGTCGATTTTTGTATCAGATTACATTGAGAGATTCGGGGAGTACACGATGCGATGTGATGTGGATAAGTCACCTGCTGTGGCCCTGTCTCGTTTTAGGACGGGTCTATGTCGTGGGATTAGGCCTGAGCTCATCTCTCGTGGTGTTGGTACACTAGAGGAGGCCTACCTTGGGGCAAAGGAGCTTGAGCGATAGCTAGTGTAATTGACCATGAAGCAATTTGAGTCTTGTGATTCCAGTGGCAGGGTTCCTCAAGGAGCCAAACCTAACCTTGAGAGTCAGACCAAAGCCCCAACTGGTGCTCTTACCTATAATAGAGATGTTAAAGGTAAAGGGTCTAGTCAGTACTAGTTCGATGGGAAGTGAGCACATGTAGTGTTTTTGGTACAATGGTTATGGTCACCTTGCAAGGGAATCCCCAAACAAAGAGGTGAAGTTCTTATGATAGATGAGGTAGGTGAGGATGACAAGAACAATTGCGACGTAGAGGAACATGAGCTTGATATTGGTGTTAATGATGAGGAGTTTGATCACCAGGAGATCCACACTCTTGCAATAGTCAGATGCGCCTTTGCCCAAGCTAAAAAAAATGATGATTGGCGCAGGAACACGATCTTTTACACTTATACCAAGTGTGGAGAAAAGAATTGTAAAGTGATCGTGGACAGTGGTAGCTGTGCCAACGTGGTCTTTACTAGCACCGTGAGTCGACCGAGCTTGAAAATTGAGTCTCACCCCTAGCCCTACAGAGTATCATGGGTTGATGAGTCCATTCCGGTCTCACAACGATATTGTATCCTCATCCAGTTTAGGTTGTATAAAGATTCCCTGTAGTGCTATGTGGTTCCCATGGATGTCGGCGACATCATCTTAGGTAAGCCTTGGTCATTTGACTTAAATGTTATAATATTTGGCCACTCGAATATTTGTACATTCATGTTTGAGGGCAAGAAAATTAGATTGAGCCCTCTTTCACCCAAGAACATACTAGGAAGTAGGAGACTACAAAGAAGGGTGATCTTGGAACTTCAAGGAAGCCTAAACCTAAGCCTCTTCATATCATTAATGCAAAAAAAATTGAAAGAGAAACTAGGGAGGATTCAAAGGTGTATGCCCTCGTGACTAGAGAGGTTGCCTCCCATGTTGGTGTAGATTTGCCTAGTGAGGTGATTTCGGTGATGGGTGAGTTCAGATGTCTTTCCTGACAACCTCCCGGATGAGCTTCCACCTATGAGGGATATCCATCATGCCATCGATCTTGTTTCCGGGTCGACTCTCCCAAACCTTCCTCATTACACAATGAACCCCACGGAGCATGTAGAACTCGAGAAGCAACTTGATGAGCTTCTTAGGAAATGGTTCATTCAGGAGAGTATGAGTTCATGTGCCGTGCCCGCCCTTCTGACACCCAAGAAGGATGGTACGTGGCATATGTGTATGGATAGTAGAGCCATCAACAAGATTACTGTTAAGTACCGGTTTCGTATATAACGTCTTGATGATATGTTAGACATGATGACCAATGATACAATTTTCTCGAAAATAGACCTTGAGAGTGGGTATCACTAGATCTATATACGCTCAGGTGATGAGTGGAAAACAACATTTAAGATAGAATGTACTGTACAAGTGGCTAGTCATGCCTTTTGGGTTGACCAACGGCCTAAGTACATTTATGCGGGCGATTACCCAGGTGTTAAGACCCTTCGTGGGGAAGGTCATAGTCGTGTACTTTGACGACATTCTTATTTATAACACTAAGGAACAACACCTCCACCATCTGAGGCAAGTGTGTGGGATCCTCAGGGCAGAGAAGTTATATGCCAACCTCAAGAAGTGTTCGTTTTTGTCTAGTAGTGTCATCTTCTTAGATTTTATCATGTCATCTGAGGGCATGTCTACGGATCCTGAGAAAGTCAAGGCCATAGTTAGTTGGCCTAAGCCGCCTAATATTCATGAGGTGCGTAGCTTCCATGGCTCAGCCACCTTTTATAAATGGTTCGTTAGAGGGTTTAGTTCTATCATGGCTCCCATTACTGATTGCATTAAAAAAAGGGAGTTTTAATGGACTAAAGTAGCCTCTAGGGCGTTCACAGAGATTAAGGTCAAGATGATTGAAGCTCTTGTCATGCATCTTCTAGATTTTTTCAAGACTTTTGAGGTCGCTTGTGATGCATTTGGTGTAGGTATAGGTGAAGTACTTAGTCAATAAGAGCACCCTGTCACTTTTTTTAGCGAAAAACTGAATGAAGCGAAACAAAAGTATTCTACCTATGATAAAGAATTCTATGTGGTAGTGTAGTCATTGTGCCATTGGCAATATTATCTATTACTGCAAGAATTTGTCTTATGCTCTGACCATGAGGCTTTACCTTATCTCAACCAGCAAAAGAAGTTGAACCCGATGTATGCTAAGTGGGTCCAATTTCTCCAAGTGTACACTTTTGTGTTGAAACACAAGGTTAGAGTTGAGAATAAACCTGCCGATGCGTTGAGTCGTAGGGTTGCGTTACTCTACTCCATGAGCGTCGAAGTCACTAGGTTTAAGCGTTTAGATGAAGATTATCCCAGTTGCTCAGATTTTGGAGAGGCGTATGTATCATTGTTAGATGGTCAGTCTAGGGGTAGTAGTGAATTCGTCCTAGTCAGTGAGTTTTTGTTTAGAGGTGATAGATTGTGTATACCCTGTACGTCCCTCTATGACTTTTTTGTCTGAGAGCTTCATGCTGGAGGGATAGCCGATCATTTTGGGTGTGACAAGACTATTGCCCTTGTAGATGAGCGCTTTTATTGGCCAAGTCTCAAGCGAGACGTGGCTAACAATATAGGGTAATGTAAGACTTGTCAGCTGCAAAGCAGAGGAAATGGAACATTGATTTATATACACCTTTACCAGTCCCTCACGCCCCATGGGTTAATATTAGCACGAATTTCATGCTTGGGCTCCCCAAGACGATTAAAAAGTACGATTCCATTTTTGTAGTTGTGGACCATTTTTTGAAAATAGCTCACTTTCTACCATGTTCTAAAATGCTTGATACCATTAACGTGGCTAAGATATTCTTTGGAGAGAGTTTGTTTGCATGGTTTGCCGAAGACCATTGTGTCAGATCGAGATGTGTAGTTTATAGGTTATTTTTGGAGAACTCTATGGCACATGATGGGAACTAAGTTACAGTTCTTTTCGGCATACAATCCTCAGATGGATGTTTTCAATCGAAGCTTAGGGAATCTGTTATGATGTCTGGTGGGAGACCATATTAGGACCTGGGATGCAGTTTTGCCCATAGCTGAGTTTGCATATAACAATTCCATCAATAGGTTCACAGGAATGAGTCTATTTGAGATAGTGGGTACAAGCCTAGAATGCCTACAGATCTCATACCCATGTCTGTTTCACATAGGCCATCTGAGTCTGCAAAAGCATTTGCACGACATATTCATGACTTGCATAGTGAGATTAAGAAGCACATTAATGCTAGTAATCAATATTATAAAATCTTTGCAGATATACATCGTAGGTTTAAGGAGTTTTAGGTGGGTGACTACGTCATGGTCCACATTAGACCCTGGCCCAAACGATTCCCACAGGGAACCGTGAGGAAATTGCATGCTCGCAGTGCAAGTCCATATAAATTTTTGATAAGAATGGCCCCTAATGCATATGTGGTGGATCTTCCAACTGACATAGGCATTAGTGCAACATTCAACATGGAGGACCTTGTGCCTTGTGACGGACCCACACATCTATCTTCTAGCTTTCCTGCAAACCTTTTTCTTATTTCATATTATGGTGTTCCTGAACCCATTCCCAGCACATGGCCTTTGCCTGACTTTACTTCCCACCCATTGCCTTACCTTCTATCACTACCTGGTTGGAAAGAAAAGATTAAGGATGTTCTGGATCACCAAGCAGTCTCTCCCACCATGGAGGATATTGGAAATACCTCGTGAAGTAGAAGAATAGGCCGGAGTCAGACAACACCTGAATTACAGAGGCAGAGTTCAAGCGTATTGATCCCCACCTCCTTGAGTGTTATCACAGCTTTATTTTGCTAGTGGCGAATTCTTCTCATTCTGGGAGAATTGATGTGGACATCAGAGGACCTACTTGGGTGTACTAGATATGGAAGCGACCACCCACATCAACGCACCTTTGTGGATGAGAGATGAGTTCCAGATGGGGCCCGCCGGGCCATTTAAAAAACCCTATTTTAGTCATGAAATTTTTTATTTTGTGTCGATCCTGTTCACTCCCCAAGTGCAAGGTTGTGATGTAGTAATAAACTCGGTAAGACCGAGGTCGAATCCCAAGGGACTGAAACTTGTACGTTATCTAAAACTAACTAGAACTATAACTAGAATGAGATGAAATTTAAACTGAATGTAATTTGAGGAATAATGGTGAAAATATTAATCTAAAATTTATAGAAATCAGAGGAAAGGAAACTAGGGATTCAGAGGATCCACTTGTAGAGATCAGGGAGAACTTATGCTTGCATCAAAATCATGGAAATTACTGAACTGCCGTTGATCTAGTCTTCAAAGAGATGGAAGGTGTATGAATTAGAATGGATTCCATCACCAAACCATGCTTAAAAGACTATGAAAAACAACAGAATTAAACTAATTGTCAACCAATCAACATGTATGAAGTTAGGAAGGGTACTGTCATCCGACCATGCCCAGGAGACTATGGTGAACAACGGGGCTTCCTGACGTCATAAACATCAAAAGGGAAGGAAATATTCAAAGCCGTTGCAGACCCATTGTAATTTCAGTCACAACAGACCATTAAAGACTAAAAACATTTCATTAATTAAACTAGCATTAACATTAATTCAATTCATAAATTAAATAAAAAAAATTCATAAATTAAACTCTCCCATCTCACTACAAGCTTCACCTCCTAGCCCTAGCTAGGAGGTTTAGCCCAACATAAATAGGCTAGATATCTCAAAAAAAATAAAATAAAAATAAAAGAAATAAACAAACTCAACTCTCTCTCTTGCAGACGTCCGACCTGAGCCTTCCTTCCCAGCTCTGAATCTTCCTCCCAAGACCTGAATGAATGCTCCCCACGTCCAAAACCTCCTTATATAGCTGCTGGAGTGGTGAAAATCGGATTTGAATCGGATTTGGAAAGCTATGCATGCCCATTGAAAGCTTTTTCGTAGCCAAGTTCGGTGCCTTGAAACACGCCACTTTCCTCGCTCAAATTTCAAAGAAACACCATCCCTTAGGATTTTATTGGGTCCTCTACATGATAGACGGTTCAAATCTGCCATATGATCAAAGATGGTGGGCCAAAACCGCATGGAAAAGTCAGTTTTCGTGGATGTGCGAAACCTTTCGCACCATTTCGCTGTTGTGATCGGTGGGCCCCACAGAAGCATTTTCTGGAAAATCCACCCCGTCCATTGGATTCAGGACGAAATTTCAGTCAAGAATGGGTGGTTTTGAACGTCCATTGACGTGGCCCAGAGAAGAAATCACTAAAAGATCAATTTTGAACGTCCCATAGCCCTTTTGTGGCCTCTATAACGCACACGTGTGTACGCATGGGTAAAAAAAGTCAACATAGTTTTGTAGTATTCGAACCCCTCTACAAGATGGATGGTTTGGATTGAGCTTACGGGGCACGTGTGGGGCCCACAACCGTTCGCAAAACGGCCAGCGGCCGTGCATTACGCGGCACGTTTTTTTTTTTTTTTTTTTTTGAATTGGAGAAGGAAACGTCGGTCAGCGGCGCTGACCGACTTTGGGAATTCATGTGCATGGCTAGTGCACATGTGCACTATGCACACTCAATCTAAAGTGGGGTCCACTATGATGTTTTTGCGAAATCTGATCCAACCATCTGATTGGTCTCCTCATTTAAGGCGTTGATACCAAATTCGAGGCAATTCCAGATATCGGGTGGGCCCAGAATCAACGGTTTATGGGCTGATCTATCCGTTGGAGCACTTTTATAGTGATCCAAGAGCTGAAATTTGAAATGTACGGTTAATTTATGGCCCTTATCTCATGTATAAAGTTTCGAACCGATCAGATGTCAAGAACCATGTGATCTTGCATTTTGGATGCGTTTCAAGCCACTTAAGCTTCAGTTTCTTAGTTTTCTCGGATTTCTGACCGTGTATATCCGTCAATCTTGGTCCTCTGAAGTCCGTCCCTTGCCCTAGTGATCATCAGAACGTTAAATCCAAGCTTTTGGCATCCTTTTTCCATCCATGCTCATAAAATCACCTTGCAACACAAGAATGAGAAAACGAGCCATTAGACAGCATTATATTCGTAAATCCAGACAATATCTGGGGTCTAATATGCAATATTTGACCCTCAACAGATCCGACCATTGGATCTTGTCGATTAGGCCATCGGGCCACCAGATCTTTAAAATATGGGCCCTTTGGACTCTGATCTTACTTCCTTTATATTTTTGTTGTTGTTATTTTTAGGATTTATTTGATGGATGAGATTGATAATAAGTGTTTTAATTTTCTTATTTTGGATGATGGGCTATTTTACTTAAGTGAGTGATATAGTTGCAATTATTTCAAATTTTTAATTATAAAAGCACAGGGGGGTGAATGTCCAACCCTAGTGGAGTTATTGAGAAGAGAAAAAAAGAAGAAGAGAGAAGCTCTCTTGTGTGAATGAATTTTCCTCGTGTTTTAAGGTTTGTGAGAAACACTCCATTCCAATTAAATTGTGGAAGGATAGAAGTTTGTGTGGTGATAGATTCCCCAATATGCACCCTTCCTCTTTTTCTTCTTCAAAAGAATTCTTCTTCTTCTCATCTTTCTCATTTCCCTTCCATTACAACTGTCTAAACCTATTAAAACTCTACTCAATCCTCCATCTCTTTCTTCCCCTTTACCTAGCCACGTGTGGACTCGCACGTGCACATGCACTCACGCACGTATGCACCTGCGTTTGTACGGGCAGCCATGTGTGGGCCCCCATTTGGGGTTTTCCCTCTTTGATTTCCCTCCAAACTCCCTAAACCCTAGATCCTTAGAATTCCTAAAAACTCCATTCCTAAATCTCCATACATGAATACAAAAATCCTAATGAAAATCTGAATATATATATATATATATATATATAGAGAGAGAGAGAGAGAGAGAGAGAGAGAGAGAGAGAGAGAGAGAGAGAGAGAGATGCTCACACACAACTAGTTGGACCGTGAGTTTTGGTCCAACTAGCTATGCATTTAATGAAAAAATTTCTCCTTTTATGTAATGCATATACCGATATTGAGGGATTTTAGAATGCATGTCATAGTTATGTAAAGTGGCATATTTGTTAAGATCTAAGCCATTCATTAGTTAAGATCCACTAAGGAGAACTTATATAGGGACAAAATTCAGATCCATTCATCTTTGAAGAAGGCCACGCTAACGTAAATAGTTTGGAGGGTGAACTTTTCTTTATCAACTATTTCCAGTTGTGTGGTCCACCTGAAGCATGGATGGGCCTGAAATTTGAGCCCTAGGTGTAAAATGAGTTTACTCATCAGATGTTCGGGGTAGATTTAAAATTAACACCATAGTCAGCCTACTCGAAGGGGCCACTCTTTTTCAAAGCTGCGTTTAAATTACTCATGGATCGGCATTATGAGGATTAATTACCAAAACAACGCCACCTCTATGCTAGCATTATGAGCAATAATTACAACTTTAAATTACGCCAAGTGGTAATATTTTGGGAACAGGTACCACACACACTCCCACCTTTGATTTTTTACGGGCCCACTCTTAAATGTATGTAAGATCCACTCCGACCATTAAACGTGTAATCCAGTGATAGACTTAGAGCAAAGAAATTAGGCTAATCTGTGGTTCAGATGGGCCACACCAATAGGAACAATTAGGGGAGAGACATCCGCTCTTGATTTTTTTCAGGGCCCATCGTAAAGAAACTATGATATCCGTTCCAGCCATTAGATATCAGACCAAAATTAAGCCTGAGTCCCAAAGATGAAGTCCATAAATGATTCATGTGAGCCACACTGATGGAAATAGTTTAGAGGGTGAACCTTTCCATATACACTTTTTCTAATCATGTGATTCATCTGAACTAAGGATGGGAATGAAATTTGAGACCTTGATCTAACCTGGGGTGACATACCTAATGAACGGGGTTGATTTTACATTAACGCAATGATGGGCCCACTCAAGCTGTGGGCCCTTTTCCGTGCCAAAATGTAATTAGTCTACCATGAAAGCATTTACTTAAAGAGTTTTTTTTTTTTTTTTTTCATTAAATGTAGAATGGACTACACACTTATTATAGATTTGGACCATCCAACTAAAAATCAGATCCATACATTAGATAAATTACATTATCAACTTCTTAGGGGCAAAAAAAAATAAAAATGATGATCTTATGATCAAACATGCCAAATGCTTATGAAAATAATGGGTTGTTAATAAAATAGTCCAATGATCTAGATTTAACATGCACACTTGTACTTTTCTTAAAAGTGTAGTTTCTTAGTTTTTTGCATATAAGTTCTCCTTAGTGGATCCTAACTGATGAATGGCTTAGATCTTAACACATGCCACTTTACATAACTATGACATGCATTCTAAAATCCCTCAATATAGGTGTATGCATTGTATAAAAAGGGGAATTTTTTCATTAAATGCCCAGCTAGTTGTACCAAAACTCACGGCCCAACTAGTTGTGTGTGAGCATTTCTCATATATATGTACATTGTGAAATTTTCTCCAAACCAGAATTTTGCTTGCATCATTATCTATCCATGTGGTTGTTGTACTACCCACGTTAGATTGGAAATCCCTACTTCCAAGTGGGCCACTCTTGAATTGTTTTATATTTTCATGCACGATGTATGTGATAACTTAGGATCTTCGTGTTAGAAATATGAATTTCCGAATCTATTATGTGGATATGCTTGATTTTACATGTTGATTGCTAAAATTAATGTGTAATTAATCTCTTATCCTGCATCATAGGATAGTTTCCATCATCCTACGTAAAAAACACTCAGATTCAAATATTTCAAGGTTTCAACCCTCTAATCCTTTAACTCTTTTCCTTTGAATATGGACAGCTTCCTTATGTGTTGTTATTATTACTATTTTTGAAGATTTCCTTAAACTTATTTTATGGGCCATTTATTGAAAGTTCAGGATATTTTAATCATGAAGATTTATGAGGCAACCATGATTGACTGTATATTTTGTCAGAACCACACTCGTGTCTTTGATACGATTATTGCTCCCTGTTTCCCACCATAATTTTACTTTCTGCATTCACCGATGTTGTGGGTATTTCTATTTGATGCTTCCCATTATTTACTGTTTGAAATTCCTTTTCTTACTTTACAAACAATGGTATCTTTGATACTTTCATGACTTGGGTGATGATAACACATTTAGGAGCTTTTCTAAGTGCAAATGCATGTTCAATAAAGCTCATGTACATGCCACAACTGTGGGCATGTCACATGGGTGCGAGATCTAATCCATCCATCAGGTTGGTCCGACCTTCTACATGTTTTGCCAAAAGTAAAATCTGGTCTAATCAGCATGTGGGTCCCAATATTTGAAGCTGGAAGATGGCTTGGAAAATTCAGCCAAGTTTTTCAGAGCCATACATTTGTTTTGTAAAATGTGGCCCACCTGACCAATAGAACAACCTGCACCTGATTCTTGGGCGAGGGCATTGATATGGTGGTGCCGTTCTGATGGATGGATTGGATCTGGGACCTATCTTGCTATGCTATTACATTTGGCGTGTACATGAGCTTTATTGCACATGTGTGGGCTTAGCAAAGCTCCGCATTTAGAGTTCTCTAAGACAGAAAGTGTTTTGTGTATGTCTGAAATGATTAATGATTTACAGCTAAACAGTGCTACTTTTCATAAGAAAGAAAATACACTTATCTTTGAACTTAAATTATTGAAAGATTTTATTATTATTATTTTATATTTTTTCTGTTTTGTGAAACTAAGGTAACTTTTGGTGTTGCCTGCTATAATTCCGATAATTCTCTAAGAGAAATATCCAATGGTAAATGCTATTATCTAAGCCAATTATCAAGCATTCAATATCCATGCACATGTTATTTGTTGCAGATGTCCCAGTTCCTTCTGCATGTGCCATATTGGTGGGCCTCTTCGCGCTGCAGCACTATGGGACACATAAAATTGGTTTTATGTTCGCACCAATAGTTGTCTTGTGGCTCCTATTCAATGGTGGGATCGGTCTATATAACATTTTTCATTGGAACAGCCACATTATTCATGCTATTTCACCGGAATACATGTACAGGTTTATAAAAAACTTGGACATGGGAAGCTGGAGGTCATTAGGGGGTCTTCTTCTATGTATAGCAGGTTGGTCATGGAAGTTACAATGGGTTCATTTAGTTTCGCTGATGAATAATGGGTGGGCCTAAATGATTTCATTGCAGGATCGGAGGCTATGTTTGCAGATCTTGGACATTTCTCAAAGAAATCAATCCAGGTATTGGGTAGAGGGGAAATATATGATCCTCAGTCTGAGGATATGCATGGAATCCCCAGGCTCTTAGTTCGTGCAAATGAGGCCCATAGGTTTTGTGATTTAAGAGGATATGCGTGGACTCCCGGGGCTATGAGTTTGTTCAAATGAGGCATAGGCTGTGTTGATTTAATGGCACTGCACTGGATGACCGTGCCCAAAAACAAATCCTACATTGGGGTATTCTTCTGATCCAATCTTTGGCTTTTCTCCATTGAATGTGCCAGGCACTGATTGATGGGTTAGGATCTTCCAATCGGGGATTTTTTTGGGGGGACAGAGTCCATCGGTGGTGGGGCCCATCAGATTGGTGGTTCGGATCCCGAATCATATGTTCTATTTACTGGGAGCAAGGTCCTGAGGACATTTTGTATATGCTTGGGATGGGAATCATAAAAATTTCTCCTTGGAATAATTGGCACTCTGTTGTATGACTTCTGTAGGAAATTTGAGCACCAAGTTAATGTTAAACTGTGAACATAGAGAATGAGAGAGAGAGAGGGAGAGAGAATTGCGGGAGAAGTTCGGGAGACGCATGGTGGGAGAGAGAGAGAGAGGGAGGGAGGGAGGGAGGGAGGGAGGGGAGGGGAGGGGAGGGGAGGGGAGATTTCTACCTCAGCCGTAAGTAGGTGGGAGAAAATTTCTCTATATATAATTTTTTTTTGGTCAGTATGATTCATTTAGTTGAGTTATATGTGATGTTTGAGCTGGATGGCGCTATTGCAGATTGCTTTTGGCCTTTTGGTTTATCCTTCTCTTATCATAACTTACATGGGTCAAACTGCATTTATATCTACAAACCTCATGATTCTGGAATCTCAAGGTTTCCATGCCAGTTTATCCGTTCCTGGTAACTTGTCTTTCTCCTTTATGTTATTTGGAATTTGCACTGTCGCTTGTTTACATTCCGTTCTCTATGAAGTCCTGTAAGATTCTACAATGCGTGCACGCTTAATGAACCAAAACATCTTTATTGCACACGTGGCACTTGTGCATGGCGATTGGACCATTGATTTGGTAGACCACCACATGGATGGGCTATATTTCAAAAATAAAAGTGATAGGACTGTTATACCCATCCTGTCATTGGCCAGAAAAAGAGATTATTCATTCAAATCATATCAATTGGCCACATTCAGAAGGCAAAACTAACAACAACTACATGGTCTGAGTTGTCCAATCACTGGATTTTTGGCCTATGGCCCATGTGTGTGCTGGCCCCAGCAGATCATTGATTTCAATCAACAAACATGTTTGCCTCAGGCACGGTGAGGATGGAACCGCATGGAAGTTCTGTAACAAAATAAAATTTTCTTTATTCCTTTTATATTTACTCATCGACTATTACATGGAATCCAGGACCCGCACGTCATACCTTCACAGTGCTATCTTTATTTGCTTCAGTCGTAGGAAGCCAAGCAACCATCACTGGTACTTTTTCAATTATAAATCAGTGCCTGGCACTTGGTTGTTTTCCAAGAGTGAAAGTGGTCCACACCTCAGAAAAGATTCATGGGCAGGTCTACATTCCAGATGTTAACTGGATATTGATGGTCCTCTGCCTCGGTATCATAGTTGGTTTTGGAGATCTTAGACCTATTGCAAGTGCAACTGGTATGTGTATCCAACATCTATGGATTTTTATTTTTATTTTGTGCTAGATGATAATGATCTTCTGTTGCCACGGCTCATCTACCTTATGTGTGACATACACGTAAGTCAATCTAGACGGTCCATATTGCTGGCCCTGTCATGGATGGAGCATAGCCCCAAAATCACATTGATTGGATAATCCTAATCATCTGATATAGGCTGTTGTATTTGAACACTGACCATTTTGTTATTGTCCATTTGATGGCCACCAATGGTTTAGATCATCAAATCAGTGCTATTTTCAGGAGTCTCCATCCACAATGGAATCCACCATCTGGACTATCTGAATTGAGGTACATCTATGGTGGATGAGTCACTACAATTTAAGAAATGGCGTCAACTGCACCCACTAGTTTTCAGCCAATTTCTTTTTGTTTATAAGCGTCTTGAATTTATGGGTGGCAATGGGTCGGGTCGGCCCACGGGTCAATTGGTTGGCATGATTCTGAGGTAGATTTAGACCAAGCTAAATGGGTAGGGTTGGGCTTGAGTTAGAAATGTTGGACACGAGGTCGGTGGATCCCTGACTGTGGAGCCCACATTGATGTATGTGCCTAAGTGCCTTACATCCATGCCGTCCATCCGTTTTGACAGCTCATTTTAGGGCATGATCCCAAAAATGAAGCAGATCCAAATCTTAGGTGGACTACACCAGAGGAAACAATGGTGACTGAATACCCACAATTAATAACTTCTTGGGGGCCATGTAACGCCCCGAAAATCGGGGGTCGAGCATAAACTCCACTCCCGAGTTCCAGAACATCACTTATGCAACATTTTCAATGATGGATGAATGTCGGCTGTATTAGTGCATAAAACATGAAGTGGATTAAGCCAAAACAACATATCATACTCCAGAGACAGTTAAATTTCGCAAGCGGAAGACTGTGATAAATATATAAAATGTATAATTTATTGTAAGTCTCCGGAGTGTGAACATGTTACCAGGTTAACTATATACATGTATACTCCAAAAATGAACAAAACGAATATACATGGGTATTTTAAAAGTGCAAGATAACAAGTGTAATGACATCTAATCAGTAACCCTGTAACCCCGTCGATCAGAACCTGCATATAGGAGAAATCCTCCTCATCATCATAAAGCAAAGTCCGGCTCCGCTTCACAAGCATCGCCCTTACTTGAAACTAAGACAGGGTCTGGTTGGTGTGTACAACACCGTCCCGTAACGTGGGAGTGAGTAGCTAACTCAGTGGAACAATAGAGTAAAGATTAACATGTTATCAAATCAGTCGAGCGGTAATGATAAAGCAGTACAATCAAACATTCATAGATAATCTTGTTAATGCAAGGATGAGATGCAATAATGATGCATGCCCTTGCCTACATGCGACACCATCTCACGTTTGCGGCATGCTTTCATCCCTCAGTGCTCCACATCTTTCAGGTACAGGCAGTACATATGAACATGATTACCGAGTTGTTATTAGTCCTTTTCATACAGCAGGGTTGGAAAGCTAAAGTACCTCCCTTGTATCATTTTCCAACAATGATTCAGTCTAGGGTCGTCAGTCCTAGCATATCTCATACGAAGTGCGGTTCTAGGTCACTGCAAGGGCTGCCAGGGCTGTTACACGCAATCGTTACACCACTCCCCCAGCACCAAATCAATACAGGCCTAGTTTGTACTTTTGTTGCTACGGAAGGGTCGTCGCCTCCACGTAGACTCAGAGTACACTCGAGGTCACTATAAGGGCTGCCAGGGCTGTTACTCGCAATCGTTATACCACTCCCGTATCACCAAATCAGTGTAGGCCGACAGCTTGAATACAGTGTCCCATACTACCGTATTCGGCTCACGAGTCTGGGTTGCTCACTGGTCACTACGGGGAGGCTCGTGGCCCCAGCGTAGGCCGACAGCTCGACCACGGTGTCCCATACCACCATGTCCGGCTCATGAGTCTTAGCGGATCGAGGTACCATGGTTAACGGGATTTTCACTGGTAAGTTTGGTACTTTAGATTCAAGCAGTAGCGTCCATACATGGTTAACATACATCGGGCTAATCGGGTTACTTGACGAGTTCGACTAGTACAAGTGCCCATTGAGTTGATCGACATGAAGTGCATAAGCACCTCATGTGGCCTAACCACTGTCGACAAGCAACGCACGGCTCGGGTTCGTCAAACACGTCCTACGTGGCGAATAGGTCTCGGCCACGAACTCAAGGCGTATTACCAATTGCTTGGACTATACAATAGCCCCAACCACATTCCATTACATCAAATATTCATATGATATACTCAAAGCAGTAGCGGAGCAATAATTCAAATTAAACTATCATTTGAGCATGTTCTGAAAAGCAATGTAAACATGAATTCTCACATGTTCAATTCAAAAACAAACAGTCATCAGCATATGACATACATGGAGGAAATCATACACATTACTAATGAAATTGAGAATCATGTCTCAATCCGCATATAGGTACACCTTACTAACTACAACTCATTCAGACATTTTTACCAACACTTAGCCTACACAATTCATCATACAAGTTATATATCAGGTAACATATATATTAGGGCAAATCCTTTCGTCAAAGGGTTGTTGCCTAAACAATAATCATATATCCACGACAGTTAGTCGTGGCGAACACGAATGCAGTTTCTATACTCATTTGGTCATTATCACAAACACTTAGACTACACATACTAACATACATAGCGTATGTTGACCAAGACATGCATTAGGGCGAACTCTTTCGCCAAGGAGTCGTCACACATATAACTAGCATATACATACGATAGTTAATCATGACAAACACAATTTCAGATTTTATACGTATACCGTATTTTATACAAATACCAAGAATACGATAAACTCTACATAATACGTACATAACTGAAACACAAAAGACTTCGCATTCTACATGTGAAATAGCATTCAGATCATGAATTTATCATTATTCAGCATTGAAAGTGTTGAAAACCATAACCTAAGCATCTATAGTCCGCACCTTATGCCGTAGAATCGTAACGAACTCGACAGAGACTTTAAGTCTTCGTCAACGATGAAATGTCAACCTATAGCATGTGTGGAGTTAGCTATTTTATTACTTGGAACATTTGAAATCCTAAAATAGATTAGGGTTAGGTCTTCTTACCTAAGAACGAAGTCAGAATTGCCGTAGTAGCGACACGGATGTAATGAATAAACACGTATAATAGCAGAAGCGATTCTCAAGAATAACTCCCACACCTTCACTCACCTCCTTTCTCTCTTTCCTTCTCTTTCTTTCTTCTCTCTCCCTTAGGTTGAAAAAATTCGTATGGGATATGAGAGAGGGGGTTTAAGCCTCTTATATAGGCTCTAAATTGATGAAAATAACCCCAGGGCCATGATATACTTAGGTTATAACCAAATTGGGCTTGTTCCGATCCAACGGAGCACTTTTGGAGGTCCTGTTACTAAATGCGGTCGGACTTAAGCTCTCTAATATCGGATCTAGGTCAAGCTAAGTTTTCAGTCCGGTCGGGTTTCCAGATCGACCGTGGCGGACCAGTTTCAGTTCAACGGTCACCGAAAGTCGATCAGAGCCACAAGTGCTATGACATGTATGAGCCACCTATTCTGATCCGAGGGTGAATTTGGGTCGAAATCTAACGGTCAAAACGCTTATAAATAACGCGTAAGCGAAACGATCCAGATTACTTAAAATTATATTTAATTTTCCAAAAATCTTCGCTTTCTCACTCTCTTCACTCCGAACTCAAGGAAACAGTCCTAGGACATCGTTTGGGCTTGATTTTCGAGGTGATAGTCAAGTCCAACTAGGCGGTCATAATGGTTTAAGTTCATCACTATTAGACTTTCGACGTGCAGTCCAAGTCCGATACGAAGTTTCCAAATGATCTCGAGGGCAACTGGGCTTAGAGATTGATCTTAGATTTTAGGGTAACATAGCGTTAACAATTCTATAGGTTTTGGGTCTTACAGATCGTATTTAAAGTGGTTGGTGCTACTTTCGCAGGTAATCTAGTGTAGCGCTAGTTAATTCACGTTAAATTTCTAAAGAATTTAGTTATAAATGATTTCTTTGGCTTTGGAATTGAGTTATGAGAAGTTACCAAGGTGTTATGGTTGACCCATTGCCTAAGGACGTCTAACTCCAGGTTGGCAAAAGTCCGGGGTGTTACAGGCCACCAGAATGTTTATTTGCCATCCAACCTGTTGATAAGGTCACAAAGAGCTGGATGAACGGACCACACAAATGTCAGCTTGATCCAAAACTTTTGTGGCCCAGAAAAAGTTTTTAATGATCAATAACCACTGTTTCCTCTGGTGTGATCCACCTGAGATTCGGATCTGCTTCATTTTTTGGATCTTGCCCTAAAATGAGCTGTCAAAATGCATGAACAGTGTGTATGTAAGGCCTACATATCAAGGTGGGCCCACAGTCAGGGATCCACCAACCTCGGTAGATCCGGGGTTCCACCGAAGCGGCTTCTAGAAATGTGGCTTGTTTAAGTAAATTGGCCGGGCTTCAGTTGAACTGTACCCAACCCAATCTGCCCATATAGTTTATCAATGGGCTGGGCCAGATGACCTGACCCAAACAAATTAACAGACATTAGACAGTGAGTATAGATACATCCACATGATGTGTGTATGTTTGCATGTATTCACTAATTGGGCTGGGCGGGGCATACCTTCAGTCCATATTCCATTTGCAGACTCAAGAGTCCTTGGGCTGGGTTGGTTGAGCCCACTCCGACTATAATTAAATGGATCTTGGGCTCAACGATTTAAGTGGGTTGTGTCGGGCCACATGGTAATGGGTCTCTGGTCAGGTTCTGACTGGAATTCATGTCCCGTTTAGTAAATGGGTTTGGCCCAGGCTGCACTGACCTGATCCAAAACTGACCCATTGACACCACTGTTGAATTACTCTTAGTATTGAATGTATTTAATTAAGCAGTTAACAGGAGTTCACTGTTTGCAGGCCTGGCTATAAGCACTGGTATGCTGATAACAACTTGTCTAATGTCACTGGTAATAACATTGTACTGGGAAAGCAACATTTTTCTATCAGCATGCTTTTTGATCTTCTTCGGCTCCATTGAAGTTATGTATCTTTCAGCTTGCATGTTGAATTTTCACAAGGGGGGATGGTTTCTTATCATCGTTGTGGTGGTTTTGATGATAACAATGCTAGCATGGCACTATGGCACCATGAAGAAGTATGATTTTGATATGCACAACAGGGTTTCACTGGATTGGCTTACTGAACTAGGCCCAAATCTTGGAGTTTCTCGAGTCCCTGGAATTGGGTTTATCTACACTGATGTATTGAGAGGGATACCGGCCTTCTTCTCTCATTTCGTTACGAATCTTCCTGCATATCACCGGGTTCTTATCTTTGTGTCCTTCAAATCAGTGCCAGTGCCTTATGTTTCGCATGATAGGCGGTATCTTATTGGCAGGTTTGGGCCAAAGGAATACAGGGTATATAGGTGTATTGTAAGATATGGATATCGTGATAGCATTCGTGAGTCGGACTTTGAGGATAAGCTTATAATGAGAATTGGCGAATTTGTTTCAGTGGAAGATACTGATCCCGAAGCGTTGACATCGCCGGAAGGAAGAATGATTGTAATTGGGAATATGGCCCAGGGGGGAAATGCCTTGATTCTACACAATGATGCTAGTTTGACTGTGCGTTCAATGAGCTCCATGCATGGTGAGTGTCTAACGAGTCCCCCATCACAGGTTCCTCTTCCTATGGGAAGAAGAAAGAAAGTGAGGTTTCAATTACCCCCTGAGAGCCCTGAAATGTCGCAATCCATCCGGGAGGAGCTGCAAGAGCTGGTGGATGCTAGGGAGTCTGGAAGCGCATATTTCTTGGGCCGATCACATTTGCATGCACGCCAGGGATCGAATATTCTGAAAACGCTCATGATCTCGGTGTACATTTTTCTCGATAAAAATTGCAGAGAGCATTCAGTGGCTCTGAACATCCCATATGCTGCTCTTGTTGAGGTTGGTATGGTCTGCTTTATTTAAAGCAATACTCTGTAGTTTGTTCACTTGTTGTAATAATGTATTATACAAAGGGTTCTTGCATTGCAGTGTTTCTTTTTTATTTCCTGTCTTCTCTTTTCTTAAATGCTGATGCTGCTTATAACGAATACTGTTATGGGATTGTACCGTCAATGATATATGCATTTTGTACAAAAGATGATAATGGGACCTTTTGGCCTGTGCCTACGTTTCTCCTTTTCATCAAAGAAAGGTGATGCTTTTAAAAAAGAGGAAGGGAAGAACAAGCTGGTTTTTGATGATGGGTTTTGTTAACCTCTGTCAATGCTCATCGGTGGAGGTAGATCTGAGAAATCCATTAGAATGGTCACTGCTTGATACCCAGATTGATTTGATGGTCCAAACCATGCAAAAAGTCACCAACAATGTCCAATATAAACCTCACCATCTGGTGAAGTTTGACCCTTAACAGAATGGAGATAGATCAGTAGAATAATAGCATTATGTGCATTTTTTTGTCAGTCACAACATTAGTAATTCATTGGTGCATATGCTCTTAATGATGGGTATGTAAACGTCTGCTTCATGCATGGAGATAGAATATATAGAGAGAACTGATCTAGTGCTTCCATTTGTTTCCAATGTGTTTTATAAGGGAGCGAAATCCAGATCATTCATCCTGTGGGCTCCACAATTGATCAGTACTAATAAAAAATTTCCCAGATGTAGTTGAAGAAAGTTTTCTCAGGAAATGTTAGACTGAGTTAATTGTTCTCCTAGTGTCCATTTTTACCCTGCCAAATAAACTATGGTTCTAAAACTGGTGACTTGACTCGAAACTTGGTCAACTGAATTTGAGTAAGTGAGATTTCAAGCCAAGAAACCATGAAACTTGACTATGAGATTGACTTGGTATTGAGTCAGTGTGACTTGTCGAGCGACTAGATGACTTGGTGCAACTCGAACCGAGTCACTCGCCTGAAAAGTGTTCTTATTTTTATTTTTAATAAAAAAGTGGGGGTGGGGGGGGGGGGGGGGGGGGGGGGGGGGGGTGGGGGTGGGTGTGTTAGAATGCATGGCATCTTGTAAGAGTACCAATGTCTGTAATCAACAAACCAAGCACTGCTGTTTGGTGGCTTTTCAAAAAATTAAATCTTTTTACCTTATACAACTATGTAAAATATTTATTAAATTATTAAATAAATTATAACATATAAAGTCAAGTAAAGACTTGTCCAAGTCTTCAAGTAAACCCAACCCAGCTGAACATTGAGTCGAGTCGAGCTGTCAAGTTTTTGAACTGTAAAATGAACTGGTGGGACTGTCTTAGTGTGTTTTTCTTTTTTCTTTTCTTTTCTTTTTTGTTCATGGTTCATTGGTTCTTGTTTTGTGTTTTACTTGGGTATATCTACCAAGAAAGGTACTCTCAATGGAATGCTAATGCATAGAACATTTTATTTGTAAAAAAATTTATTAATATATGGAGAAAAACTCATCAGCACATTAGTTGCTATTAGCAGGTTCCACCTTTTGAATGTGACCCTCCTGATTTTGGCTGCTTGTTAGTTGATATCAATTGGGTGGCTACGATTTTGTGGTTGGACATCCTTTTGATCTCAATATGAAAATGACTCGTCTAGCATTTGAATCATCCTTTTCAAAGCCACTAGTACGGATATTCACATCTCTCGTTCCATATTCCTAGTGTTGTCTTTTGAATTGAGGTTCTCAAAGCCACTATTATGAATATTCACGTCTCTCATTCTATATTACTACTGTTGTCTTTTGAGTTGAGGGTGTTACAGACCATAACTCGGCCTGTTACTATGTTTTTAGTCATCTTTTCTTAGGGCCTGTTTGTTTAAATCTGAAATCCGAAGTCTAAATCTAAAGTTTGAATCTGAAATTTGAATATGAAGTCAGAAAACTAATAATGAATCTAGAATAACTTGTTTGTTAACTAACGTCTGAGATGTTTGAAACATATTAATTTGACACATTTACCCATGCGAAACAATTGTGATTGAATCCTTACCTTTAAAAACTCCATGAATTTCACTGAAATGTTTATTTGTCATCCAACCTATTGAAAAGGTCACAAACAGCTAGATGAAGAGATGACATAAATATCAACATGATCCAAAGCTTTTGTGGCCCAAAAGAATTTTTAAATGGTCAATCACCACTATTTCATATATAAAGGTCCATGTAAGATTTGAAACTAATTAATTTTTTTGGATCTTGCCCTAAAATAAGCTTTCAATATAGATGGATGGTATGGATGTAGTCACATATATCATAGTAGGCCCTAGGTGTGAGCCAGATTTCATAGAAAAGCTTTTCCCAAGAATCCCACCACTGAAAATCTAGGTGGGCCCCACTATGACGTTTGTGTGAAATCCACCCCGTCCATCCATTTTGTGAGATCATTTTAGGACATCGTGCTAAAAATGAGCCATATCTAATTCTCAAATGGGCCGAAAATATGAGGATTGGACACTCGTAATTAAAATATTCGTGGGGCCACAGAAGTTTTTAATTATGCTAATATTTGTGGTTTGAGTTCATCTCACTAGGAATGACATTATGAACCTTATTGATAGCATGTAAACATCACTGTTGACCTTGAGGAGGTTTCAACGATAGGAATTTTCTTACCCAGGCCTACGTAAGTCTTATATCCTCCTCATTTTTTGTCTTGAGTCTTAAAATGATCTCAAAACACAGATGGACAGATTAGATTTATCACAAACATAACGGTGGGCTCCACCTAAGATTCCAGTGCACAGGAACTTCATGTGAAAGGCATTTGCACGTAATTCGCACTCAAATTTGGGAGGGGATTGCGTACTATCCCACCAAGATCTACCTAAATATGGACAATTAAGGGCTTTGTGGGGCCTACCATGATATGTATATGTTTTATCTATATCGTCCATTCATTTTTTCATATGTATAAATTAAGACAAAAAATAAGGCAAATATAAGGCTTAAGTGGGCCACACTACAAAGAACTGTGGGAATTGGATGCCTATCATTGAAAACTTCTTGGGGCCACATAATGCTCTGATCAAGCTGATTTTTTTGTTTTTCGTTCATCTAGGTCTGTGTGACCTTATAAAGAGATTCGATACAAATAAGCTTCATGGTGGACATTAGGAATGTTTTAACGGTAGTCATTCCTATCCCACCATATGTGGAGTGGTTGACTTGAGCTTTGGATGTGCATCTTTTTTCGGATCATGCTTTAGAATGATATAAAAAAGTTGATAGACGGAGTGGATCTAATGCATAAATCATGGTGGGCTCAAAGAAGTGCCCCATGTTAAAAGTTGGGATGTGTATAATGCAAGGGAGAAAATCTTTGTCGCAAATGATTATTTTGGATTTAAAATAAAAAATAAAAAATCACGGAGCGCATTCTTGATTCCCCATTAAGCTAGACTCCTATCATGAAAGAATTTTGGCATAAAATGGTGGAGCGCTTTCCTTCTTCCTCGTTAACAAACACCACTAAACATGGAATATTTTCTAAATTCCGTGTTAAGTGCAAAAATTCAGTGTTAACAAATAGGCCCTTGGTCTATTTTAAATAAGTCCGTGTTCGAAATATCGGTATCGCATCCTTGGGATACAGATATGTATTGGTTATCACACAGGATATATCGTTTGTATCGGGTAATTTATTGCACTTTTTAGGAAACATGGGGAAACATTAGAAAAATGGTTAAATTTTTCAATGAAACTCCAGGGATTGTTAAAAAAGACCTTAATACACACTTTTAAATTATAACATCTTAAAAAAGAAGTGCACATAATAGGTTTCTTTTGCATAGGATCTTAAGCTATGCGTTGTTTGACTGAACTAATGCAATTATATTCAAATTGAATCCATAATATTTAGAGTGCATGTGATGATCATTTCATAACACTCCTGAATACTTCTAAATTAGTCTCAGTGGATAGCTGGTTGAAGGGAAATTTTGAAAAAAAATTTAATATTTTATTAACTTTTAATTAAAAATGATTTTTATTTTCTGAAAATTGACTAGGACTTAACAAATCAATAGATTGGGCCTCATACATGCCTGATTTCACGTTTGAAGTACAACATGACAAGCAATTTAGGAGAAATTGAAAAAAAAAAAAAAAAAGAAATTTCCCCAAATTGGACCACCTACACTCAAATTTCAAAAATAGTGTTATGTGATGGTCATTTCATCTAACACTCCTAAATACTTCGAAATGAGTATCAATTGACAGTTGGTTGAAGGAAATTTTTGAAAAAGGAAAAAACATGGGGAACATGAAGAACCAATGAATATCGAAATCAAAGCTCTAACTCTATGATTTTTCATGCAAAACATGAAGAACCAATGAATTTTTAACCAATAGATTGGGCCTCATACCTACTTGATTTCATGTTTGAAGTACAACATGGCAAACAATTTGGGAGAAATTGAAAAAAAATTGAAAATTCCCCAAATTGGACCAACTACACTCAAATTTCGAAAATAGTGTTATGTGATGGTCATTTCATCTAACACTCCTAAATAGTTCGAAATGAGTATCAATTGGCAGTTGGTTGAAGGAAAATTTCGAAAAAGGAAAAAACATGGGGAACATGAAGAACCAATGGATATCGAAATCAAAGCTCTAACTCTATGATTTTTCATGCAAAACATGAAGAACCAATGAATTTTTAACCATTAAACATAATTAAAAAAAAAAAAGAATCAAAAATTGAAAATACTCATCGGATTGAACATGTGGGATATATCGGCACCATCTATGCATTTCATATGGAACAAGTGGGATACAACTTTATATCCTCTTTCACCTAAATTAATGCAGGGGCATTTTCATACTGGGCTTGAGTGGGGTGGCCTATGGGATGCAAGGGCACACTTGGGGTGGGCAACCCGTGGAACCCATGGATTTGGAGCCCGTGTGAGGCGGAACTCGTGAATTTGAGGCCCATGATGAGGGTTCGGCCGAGTACCTAACCTATGGATTTGGAGCCTGATCTATGAGTTAAAAAGATTAATTCACCATGCTCTATCAGTTCGAACCTTTAGAGTAAGTAGTTAATTGTCCTGCATCATAAATCCATTGTAAAGGATAAAAGTAGGGTATCGTACATGTGTGGCCAGATTTATGGTCAAATTTAAAGAAGTTTAATATGCATTGATTGTGGGTATGACAAGCATTGATTGTGGGTATGACAAGTGTTGAAGTAGTGCGTGTGTCAAGGTGTTGAAGTAGAACTGTTGTCAAACTATCGTGTATGTTGGTGTACATTGGATTCTAATATACTTGTTAAGTTCAAATAAAATATTCTTCACTTGGTTATTTATTTCATTCCCCTAAACTTTATGGATACAAAGAATGAAGCTGTCAAGTATTCCATCTCCATCTAAATTGATGAACTTCCAAAGTACATGACCAAACTCAATGGATCAAATTGCCTTTAATGCGCTACATCAGTGGAGGTATTTCTCACAGGGAAAAGAAAGCTAGAATATTCGACTTGCCCCAAGCCTGAAAAAAGTTCATCTGGATATGAAGATTGGGTAGTTGAGGATGCATAAATTAGAGCTCTAGTTTGGAATAGCATGAAGCATAAGATCAATGCAAATATTGTCTTCTTCAAAACCGCAAAAGAAGTATGGGAAAATCTGAGAGAAATGTATATAGTCAAAAAGAACTTATTCAGCCCTAAGTGGTATGTGGGAAGAATTAAATGTATACCAGCTCTTGACTACTAATCAGGATACTATGAGACGACATGGGAATTTCCTGTTACTAAATTCCTCTCTAGACTTGTCTCGAATTCCATCCTGTCCATGCCCAGATTCTTAGAGGTAGAGGGATTCCCTCTATTAATGAGACATTTGTTCATGTTTAGCATAGAGATTCCCTCTATTGCTGAGACATTTGCTCATGTTTAGCATGCAGTTAGTGTACAGAGTTCCTTTCCTTCAGATCATTCAATCCGTGTTTCTGTGTTTGACAGAGGTGGTGAGAGAAGTCGAGGTCGTGGGCTTGGTGGCCAAGTTGGTAGTAGAGATTCAAGGGGATGTGGAAACAATTAGGGAGGTTGCAGTACAGATTTCAGTAGTCGTCGTGGTTGTGGTCGAGGTAACCAACAATATACTCATTGTGGTCTTAGTAACCACATAGTTGATACGTGTTGTAATCTTGTGGGCAAACCTGCTTAGGCAAACCAAGTTCGTTCTTCTGATGGTGGCACTGAAGGTTATGCTCCTAAGCCTATTCCCTCTATTTCTGAGCCCGGTACCTCAGGTGAGACAATTACTTTATCCAAGGAGGAATATGCAGGACTTCTAAAGGATTGTTTCACTATCACATCATCCTCAATAACTTTTGCTTAGTTAGGTTCTGTATGTCTTGCTTCAAGTGATAGTACCCCTGAGTCAATGATTCAAGTACTTCCAATCACATGACTGATAAACAAAATGCATTGTCTCAGTCAAATCGTCACCTATTTCTTCTGTCACTTTAGTAGATAGTACAACTCATATGTCTGGGTTGGGTCTGCCTGTCCTACCTCAACACTTTCATTGACGTTAGTACTAAGTCTCTAAATTGTTCTGGAAAGCGTGTTTTGGGATGCAGATGGGTGTATATAGTGAAGCACAACCCTGATGGTTCTGTTGATCAAGATTGAGAGCACGGCTGGTTGCGAAGGGATATTCTCAGACTTTAAGAGTTGACTACTTGGAAACATTCTCTCCAGTCGCAAAGCTCAATTATTTATGCGTGCTTGTGTCTATTGCTGTGAATTTGGACTGGCCTCTATATCAGCTTGATGTGAAAAGTGTATTTGTTCATGACGTTTGGCTGAAGAAGTATATATGGAGCAACCACCTGGACTTGTTGCTTAGGGGGAATCAAACAATGTATGCCGCCTTAAAATTAATCTATGATTTGAAACAGTCTCTAAGACCTTGGTTTGACATGTTTAGTAAAGCGGTGCTCGAATTTGGGATAAAGCATAGCTAGGTAGATCATTCCGCATTTGTAAGGAAGAGTGAGTCAGGCGCTATCGTGTTAGTAGCATATGTGGATGTTGTTGTTATCATGGTAGTGACCATACAGGAATTAAGAAGCTGAAGAGTTTCTTGCAGAATCACTTTGTATAAAGACTTAGGTTGTCTTTAGTGCTTTTTAGGCATTGAAGTTGCAAGGTCCAAGTTGAGAATTAATTTGTCACAATGAAAATATGTGATGGTAGCTAAGCCCGCTGAAAGTCCCAAGCCCACTGAATATCCTATAGACCCCACTAGTTTAGAGTTGAAAACATTGGTGTGCTTGACCTTTGGCCCAAGTGGCTACATTCTTCTATGAGGAAATATTTGTCTCATACATTGTTAGCAAAACGTCATATGACAAAAAATTATATAGGAAATTTTCGGGTTTAATTCAGTCCTGATCATTAAAAAGATGGTAAAAAATTCAGTCAAAAAACATAAACAACAAAAATATGGTGAATGAAAAGTTTAGGTTTAAAATGGTTCAATAAAATGAAATGCAAAAAAAAAAAAAAACAGCTATATATGCATGTGCATGTGTGTACACATGTTAAATTCAATTAAAATGTCTATCTGCATAATCAATTATGCATACAGGCAACCATATAATAGGTTGATATAATTCTCAACTCTCCATATAAATTGATCCATCTCTACTGAAATCTTTCACAATTTAATCAATTGTATCAACGGTACAACCACCAATTTCTATTTTAAATAGTCCCCAAAAGTTTTTTTTTTTTTTCTAATAAAGCTTTGTTCTTTTGAAAAAAAAAGAAAAAAAGTGTTTAATTCAGTTTGGCCACACAAAAGAAGAAGAAGAAGAAGAAGAAGAAGAAATTGTTTTGCCTATCTTTGAAATATACAGAATTCTAGTCGTTTAGTCAATTATACGAGTATTTTTAAAAATACATAGTTTAAAATGAAGATGTGCTAACTACAGTTTCGACTTCATTGGGGTATCGACAGGTCACTATTTCTAGCATGACAGCTTTGGCTCATTTCAATAGCATTTATCGTAAGACTGCATAACACGCTCAAATCTACCATAAGCTCTATGTTCCACCCTTTTCAACAGAAGTGCTTTGGCTCATTTGAAGTACTCATGTAACATATTCATATCTACTGTAAGTTTGGTATTCCATCCTTTCTATTAGAAATCTTTTGTATGGAAATATTCTAGTGAGAGGAAACACCTATCTCGTATTCATTGGGATAAGACAGTCCGTATCTAACATTACTGCTTTGGCTCATTTCAAACACTTCTATCCTTGATTTGCCTAATATATTGGCATTTACCATAAGTTGTATTCTGCCCTTTCCAATAGAAGTGTTCCTGTATGGAAATAATCTAGTGCATGTTAGTAGAGTTCCCACTTTCAACTAGGTTGGTCCTTGGGATAGGCATGTGTTTATGGTGGGCCACACCTGATAAATGGCTAAAATCTGGCACATTTGCCATGTTGTCTTGGTATTAAAAAATTATTATGTTATGTGTAACTGCTGAGACGTAATGGTAACTGTATGACCCGTTATGCGATATGGGCTGTAACGACTGTATGCAACTACTATAGTGTTGTATGAACTCATATCCATTACAGTACTGCTATAGGCAATTTTTCCAGAAAGGCTGTTATAGTCGGTGTTCATAGTATTGATATTGTTACATGTATCAGCATATTGACAATACTTGGAAAAATATTGTTGTATGATGAAAATATTGAGGAATGGTTGGGCAAAAGGTAAATATTTTTGGTGAAACTTCAGGAGATGTTAAAAGACATGTTTATACATGTAAAAATCAAAATATTGCTAAAAAACAAAAAACAACCATATGTTCTAAATTGTCATTTTATATAGCCTAATCATGTCTATATGAAAAATCAGGATAAAATAAATATATAAAATTTGTAGCTAATCAATAGATGGGCCAACACATTAATATATAAGATTTTCACATTAATTAACAGTGAAAAAGCACATTTTTTAATATAAAAATGATACTTAAAAAAAAAAAGGATTTCACCAATTTCTCTCAATTTTCACTCAAGGCTTGTTTGAATTGGAAACACTGTATCCCATGAAACTAACTTTCCATTGACTTTGAAGTCCTTTTTTGTGGGAATTTGTAAAAAGTACAATTTCCTACTCTCTCTCTCTCTCTCTCTCTCTCTCTCTCTCTTTGTTAAAAAAAAATTATTAAATTAATTTTTTTCACTTCCACCCCTAAGGAAGGCATTTTCCCTAGACGGAAGGACAATGAGTTAAAGACAAATGTGCTACCATCCAACTTCAATAGTCTCACATGTGCCATGCTTGCTAATGTAGCCCCCCGATATGATATGGTCCATGTGAATTGGACAATGCCATTACAATGTCACATGCATCAATGTGCTATTTGGCCCCTATGAACCTTGCATTTGGTAGTTCTTGTAATGGTAAGAGAATGAACCTTGCCATTATAAGTTACGTGATTTGAACAATGCTATTATAATGATACATGCACCAACATGCCATTTGGTCCTTGCAACCCCCGCATTTAGCAGTCCCTGTGATGGCACAAAGGTGGACATTGCCATTACAAGTCATGCGATTTGGACAAAGCCATTTCAGCGTCACATGTGCCATCTGGTCCCTGTAACCCTTGCATTTGGCAGTCCTTACCATGGTATGAAGATGGACATTGCCGTTACAAATTACATATTTTGCACAATGCCATTACAATGTCACATGTGCCAATGTGCCAATGTGCTATTTAGTCCCTACAACTGCATTTGGCATTCCTTGCAATGGCACGAACATAGCCATTACAAGTTATCGTTGTGTCATTGCAAAGTTATGTGATTTGGACAATGCCATTATAACATCACATGTGCCAATGTGTCATTTGGTCTTGTACCCCGCATTTGGCGGTCTTTGTAATGGCACGAAGATGGACATTGCCATTACAAGTTATGTAATTTGGACAATGCCATTATAACACACGTCATTTGCATGCATCAAATGCGAACCCTATAATACAAAGGGCCACACCATCAATTCACATAGGGAAATCTTTGCTTTTCACTACGGGCCCTGTGCCTTTTCAATTAATTAGGGTTGCAGGCAAATTGCATCCCTTGCACCCCACATGCCAATGTGACACATATGCCCTTGTCCATCTTCAATTGCTTCATATATGTCATATGTACCAATATGTCATTGTGCACAAGTGCCTACATGTCAAATGTGCCAATGTCTGTTATGCCACATATGCTACCATCCAGCTTTAAGCACCTCACATGTGCCACAATTCAACTTCCAAGTGCCCCATGTATGTTGCATCTGCCATGTGCAATTGTTCATTTTCTAGCATCATGTATGTGCTAATAAGACATAATAACTATTAGAACCTTTTTTCTTTTGAGACAAAAGATTCTTTTGCCAAACCAAGGAATACAATATTTCCTTTCTCATAGTTTCTTTAAAATAAGGTCTCCTGAGAAACAATATATCTTTTCCCATGCTTTTTAAAAATTCAACAGGCCCTTATGTTATGTTTGGATTCATGAAAAGTAAAAGAAACATTATTTTCCATGAAAGTCACTTTCCATTGTTTGCCAAGACTACAGCCCATCTTTGTGGGAATTTGTGAGAAACACCATTTTCCACTTTCTTTGTTGAAAAATAAACATATTCATTTTCCCATCTCCACTCCTAAGAAAGGTACTTTTCCACAAGGAAAAAAAAAAAATTGATTTCTCAAGGATAAATCCGAAATGTGTCACCAACCATCTTCAATCAACTCACATGTGGCACATGTACCAATGTGCCAAATGAACCATTGTCCATATTTGTTTATGCCTCACGCATGCCACCGTCCATCTTCTCTTATGTCCCACATATGTAAAGTGTCCCCCATGTGCTATGATCCATCTTCTTGTGCACCCACGTCTGTTAATGTGCCAAATTTGCCAAATTCATCTTCCCTTGTATCCACCATGTGCAAAACACTTCGTGTGCGCCAATGTGGAATGTGCTATTGTTTGTATATAATCACTCTAAATATGCCACATCTGACAATGGTGCCAACTTGCACAAGTGTCATATCTAGATATAAGTGCCCATGTATCACTATGTCTTGTGCCACATGTGCCACCAACGTGTGCCACAATTCAACGTCAAGTGCTCACATATGCTACGTATCCACGTGCCATGATCCATCGTCAAGCATCACATAGTGCTAAGCTTGTACATGCTAGTGACCAAGAATTTTTTAAAAAGATTTTTTTTTTTTGTTTTGCCAAATAACAAACTTAAAAATAGATCATAAATTTTTAGGAAAATTTTATTGAATAATAAACAAGGAAAATAATATTTCCTTTACCATAGTTTTCTAAAAATAAGATTTCCAAGAAATACTAGGTTTTTTTTTTTTTTTTTTTGCTTTGCTTTCAGTGAATCCAAACATGCCTTAACTGTTAAATTTTTTCACCACAAATCTATGTCAATGCATGAGAATCATATGTAGACACTGATTTTCATTGACGATAGTTTCAACCCATCGTCAATTTGAGTTGAGATTTCTCTCAAAATTTAGACTTTGGATTAATAAAAACCCCGAAGTGATCGAAGTAACTTAAGGAATAAAATTCAAAAGAGAAAAATAAATTATATATATATATATATATATATATATATATATATATATATATATATATATTCAATTTTTCTCATATTTATGAATGTTATCTTACTACTGGGAACATTATCGCTATTTTAGGGGTATTATTGATGGTGTCGCAAATATTATGGAATTTTTATAAGGGGTTCTTTTTAAAATATCGATAATATCGCTAAATATTATTGAGATATTATTGAAAATATTGGTGATATTGATGCGAACATCAATGGTGTACCTTTTAGAGTGTACCAGAGGAGGATGCATTACTGACAGAGTACTGGAGTAGAGGAGTTAATGTGGATGAATACCGGGTCCATCAGACCCATTTTTTAACGCGTTATGAGTGCAGGAGCGACATGACTGCACCCTGACTGCAGACCCGTGGGGCTTATTTCACACCATGTCATGTGGGTGTTTTGGTTTTAGGCATCTTTTTTTTCTTTTCCTTATTTTTAGGGGCTTTAGTGTACTTTTTATTTTTATTTTTCTTGTGGCTTATATATACACTGAGAAATCCTATTTTTTTAGTGAATGTATGTGAATTTGTATGCTTTTTTCCTATTTTACCAAAAAGATTAGGGTTTCAGGATTGACCTTTTGGTGTTAGGATTCCACATTGATTTTAGATTTTCCTTTTTTCTAGATTTTCGAGGTGCATGAAAATGTAAGAGTTAGTCATGTCTTCTTTTCTTTGATGCCCTATAATTCATGCTATCTTTCATCTCGAACTCATCTCTTCTTCATCTCTTTCGTTCCTCTTTGGATATTCCTTTTTAGTTTGAATGGAAAAGAGAGATGACTAGTTAGGAGAATCAGATCCAAACTCAACTGTGAACTGGATTATACTAGATCTGGGATACTCTCATATCCCCATGTCATTTTTATTTTTTTTACTATTTACGTGATTTTATGCTAAGGGGCATGATCTTGACGGAATGATTTCCTCTCTATGTTGTGATTTGTTTAATCTTATTGATTGAAAACCGTTAGTTGATTAATTTTATTATTTGAATCTCTTTAACTTGATTATACATGCAATTAGGATTAAGCCCCTGCATTAGTTCTGCCTTAACTGCTCGATGTGTTGGCCGAGAGATGTACTATAAATGGGGATATTATCGAAGTACACAACTACAAACTTGCCCATAAAGGGTCACTACACCTGGGTCATCACCTTCATAAACGTACTTGGGACATTGGTTAACCCGAAAGGCATAACCAATCACTCGTATAACCCATCCTTCCATTCATTTCTCGGGTGAACACGAATTTGGTGATAACCACTCTTGAGGTTAATTTTTAAAAAGATAATAGAGGTAGCCATCATGTCAAACATCTCATCAAGCCTCAGTATAGGAAACCGATACTTGACAATCATCTTGTTTATGGCTCTACTATCGACACAACATGCCTCACGTATTGTCTTTCTTGGGCGTAAGAAGTGCGAGCACGGCGCACGGGCTCAGATTCTCACGAATGAATCCCTTTTAAGTAATCCATTCACCTGCCTCTTCAACTCGGCATGTTCGATGGGGTTCATTCTGTAGTGAGGGAGGTTTGGTAGGGTCACCCCTTGAACGAGATCTATTGCATGTTGAATGTCTCACATCGGTGGAAGCTCGTTTGGAAGGTCCTTAAGGAAGACATCCCAAAACTCTTATAGGATCGGACGAACTTCTTGGGGTAACCCCATAGCAACCCCTGGTGTACGCTCCCTAGCCAGTAGGCTATACACCATAGTCCTTGCTTGAGTCTCTCTCTCAAACTCCTTAACATCTATGATGTGGAGAGACTTCGACTGAAGCGCCCTTTAACTCTTAGAACGGCCCGGGGACGCAACATCTTTCATTATTGTGGACGATTTGGAAAGGAGTGGGCTCAAGATAAACTTCTTTCCTTCATGCTTAAACACATAATTATTCGTACACCCGAATATTGTGATATCTTTGCCATAGAGCCATGGCCTTCCCAAGATGATATAACCAACGTCCATCGTGACCACATTACATCACAACTTGTCCTTATATGGTCTAAACTCAATCGGAACAAGGCATCGTTGGGTGACAGGGAGGGATGTCGCATCCACCTAAGAAACCCTGTATGGGTTGGGGTGAGGGACTGGCTTCAACCCCAGACGACTCAAAGTAACTGGAAAAACTACATTCTCACAACTTTCGCTATCTGTGATCACTTTGAAGCTCTTTTTTCCACACTTGGCGTAAGTGTGGAAAATGGTGGTTTTGTGCCAATCTTCACTTTCCTCCATCCAGGTTAAGGTGTACCTCGCCACTGCAAGTAGGGTAGTCTCCACAGTATCATCCTCGACATCGCTAGCCGACTCAAGGAATGAGATAATGATCTCCTCATCATTCTAGTCACTATCAATTTTATCTGCCACTTATTCTTATGTAGGGTGTTCGAAAACAAAGGCAATGCGCTCACCCTTGTTTGAACACTCCGTGGCGATGTGACCCATGCCGCCATAGCCGTATCACTACCCTGGCATCGCGGGCCTAATACTTGGTCCATCCTCGTTCTTACCTCAATTTCTTTTGACTGGTTGGGTACCAAGTTGAGCTTTGGGTTGATTTTTAGCCTAAGGTCTTGCTCCTTGGGGAGCTACTCTAGGCACAATAGGTTGAAGAGATCACACCGTCTCACATTGGACTAGCCCACACTATGCTCCAGTTCCTACACCACCTAGTAATAGGGCTGAAAGTTGGGCGGGTTCAACCCGACTGACCCGTGACCGACCCGACATTGGGTTGGGCTCGGGCAGGATATATCGGGCCCGATCTTAAGCTTGGGCTATACAAACCCCAACCCGACAAAACTTGGGTTGGGCTCGGGTTGAGGTCTTGGGTTGCCCGACCCAACCCTAACCCGATCGTGATATATAAGTTACTTATACATTATAATTGAGTGTTGATCGTTTGTGTCGAAGGCACACTAGTGATGTTAAGTCTCATTTGTCCATGTCATTTCCAATGACTCAAGCTAACAAGATATGCCAGATTTCTCTCCCAAATAGACTTTGTGCTATGCTACATGACTTTTAAAGTAGTTGTCTTATATTTTAACTTGTTTTTTTAAAGATAAAAAATGAAGTTCTTTATAATGAATAATCACATATATAATTAATAAAATTATAGATACAAAAAATAAGCTCTATATTGAAATATAATAAACTAATGTAATAACGAAAATATTAGCACGTATATACCCGACCGAGCCCGCTTGGGTTGAGAATTCCCAACCCGAGATTGGAGTGAGTTGGGTTAGGGTTGAGGTATAGGAACCTTGGGTTGGGTTAGGGTTAAGCACCAACCTGACCCAACCCGCCCGACTTTCAGCCCTACCTAGCAAGTATATTCCATACTAGTGACCATATGAAGAACCACAACAGGGTCCTCATCCATGTCGCACCTCATCATGTATTTATCAAACTTGGCGATGTATTCCGTCACCGTCATGGATCCTTGGCGCAAAGTGTGCTATTGATCCAATAACCTCTGCCTATAATAAAGTGAAACATACTTCTCTCGCAACAATTCTTTCATCTCAATCCAAAAGAGAATTGGATCCTCTCCATATTGCTCGCGATGACACTCCACATTTCACTAATATAGTTTTTCCTATCACGCTAATTTCATATTGGCAAACCCAATCTGTCGCGGGTCTAGCAAACTATGCCACTCAAAAAAGTGGTCCATATCTTCTAACTAGTCGAAAAAAACTTTGGGGCCCAATCTCCCATCAAAATTGGGGGTGTCAACCTTAATGCCCTTTAAGACGCACCCCACCATGACCCTCCTATTGGGCGGGAAGAACATGATTATGATTGTTTGGGTGGTAATAGATAAACTCCATCGTATCCGTTGCTACGCCCACGGGCCTGGCTTGCCCCCAAACCATCCTTAGGCGGATCAGGGCCCACAACTTGTGACCGATCGACAACCCCAGCGTCGGGGATCGCCTGGGTACCACCAGTTGGAGTATTAATCTCTAAGCGCATAATTCTCTCCTTTAGATGCATGAACCTGTCATCCTGATATGTAAACTGTTGCGCAATTTCATCCCTCAATGTTCAAAACTATTAATCCATTCTCTTATTTAGGCCCTCCATAGCTTTGGCAAATTTATCAGAGTTTATGGTGTAATGAAGACTAAACCCACGACCTGCCGATATTTGGAACATCGGTTACAACCTTGTATAACGTAACAGATCATACGGTTCCCATAGGCGTCCGTTGTGCCCTTTCTTTGAAGCCAATTTGTGCCCGATGGATTATCTTGCAATCCCATGAGTTCCTCGTCAGCCGTAAACCAACGTTTTCCAGAAGCCCTAGAAGCTTGTGAGACTAACACCTCGTGGACTTACAATGGTATTGTTGCTTTGGATTGGAGTAAGTTCATCCTCTCTACCCTTTTCTCCTTTCATGTTTTAATTTTGATATTAAACTTAGGGCCTTTTAGACTGAGAATCCTGAATGACAGTTTGCAATTCAAGTAAATTTGAATTTAACCACCATGTTGATTTATCTGTTGATTTGAGATAATGCGTAACCAATACACTCTCAAACATTCACCATGACTGCTTTTTTAGGGCTGTCATTGAGTATTTGTATATGTGGCTATGTAAGAAGGGGCTGCAATTTGGGTTAGGTCAAGACCCGATTGACCCAAGCTGAGTTTGGGTCGGGTTGGGTTGTGGGTGTAGAGGTCCTTGAACAGGTTTGGGTTTAAAAATGCCAACCTGATTTGAAGTTGGGTTTGGTTTGGTTTGAGCTCAGGTCTAGTGGGAATAGTCAGATGTATTTGGGTTGGGTCGGTTTGGGTTGTGTTGATAGAGGAATACTGGTTGGGTTCGGGTTAGGCACATAGGGTTGAAAATCTTATCAGGTTGGGTTGCAGTCCTCTTGAGGTTGGGTTGACCCTCAACTGGTCAGGTTGATTTAGATTCATTTAAAAATCCGTGGCCATTTTGGTACTACCATAGATCTCATGGTTGGAATCATCAAACAAAAGTGCTGCATTTGAATTATGAGCACTAACAGATATATAGTTCAACATGATGACTGGATCTATTTTTTTGTTTATGCGCTCAATCTTTATTGTCCATTTTCTATCCTATTGATCATATGCTTAGCTTATCTAATCGACATGATTTTTAAACCATGGGTTGTCCCTCTTTGTATAGAAGAATGGATCGTGCAAATTGATGATTGGCTATATGAGGACATTAGCAAAATCCTTTTTTAAAAAAAATGTAAAAATGTGTGCGTGTGTCTATATATATATATATATATATATATAGTCAATCACATTTTAGTTTTATATCTCATACAACTAATATCAACCCAAACATTATGTCTGCCCATTGGTGCTTGTTACTGTATCTTCCCTAGTCACTCACTCGTCTGAATAAGCTTAAGGGCTCATTTGAATCGTAAGTTACTTTACATAAGTTACTTATATCTCAAGTAGATTATTTTGATTTTAATTTTTACTCAGTCAGCAGATAAGCGGATAAATATGTTTGGTAAATAACATATTTATCAAATATATTTGGTTTCTAACATTATATAAGTATTTATTCATTAATTTTGTTTGGTCCACCCTTAGTATCCATCATCTATTATGTGGGGTTAATTTTTGACGTGGATCATTCATTATGTTCGACCCACCTTGGCCATGTACAAAATATGAACAATCCATCATGTAGGGCCTACCTTCAATGTGGGCTATCATCATGTGACGCCCACCTCTGATATGGGCCATCCATTGTGTGGGCCCCACTGTTAATGTGGAACGTCTATCATGTAGGGCCCAACTTCCAAGTAGGTCATTCATTATGTGGGGCCCACCTTGGATGTGTGTCATTTATCGTTAGGGCCAACCTTCGATGTGAATTATCCTCATGTATACCATCAATGTTATTGTCCATCATATGGGGGCCCACCATTAATGCTATTGTCCATCATGTGAGCCTCACCATTGATGTAAGCTGTGAATCATGTGGGCCTTACCTTTGATGTAGATTGTCTGTTACTCAGAGATGTGAGAGAGTAGAAAAGTTAAAAAGCAAGAATTTTTTGCTAATTGGTAATTACTTTTGAAGTGGTGTTTATCAAACTAATTTAATTTTAAAAAGTACCTTTTTAATCTAACAAAAGTGAAAAAAAAAAAGCTAAGTTAGAAAGTCATTTGCGGAGCGGATTAGCTGTTACACGGATAACAGCTCAGTAGGTGTTACCCTTATCATGTGGGGCCTGCCTTGATGAATCTGTTTAATATCCACGCCGTCCGTCCATTTTCTCAGATCATTTAAGGATGTTATCCCAAAACTTAAGGACATCCAAGTCTCTTGTGCATCACACCACAGGAAAAAAAGTGGTGAATGACCGTTAAATGCTTTTTAAAGGCCACAAAAGTTCTGGATCAAGCTAGTATCTGTATTTTCCCTTCACCCAGTTCTGGTTGACCTTATCAGCGGCTTGGATGGCAAATAAACATTAAGGATCTGCTTACAGTGGGGCTTAGGAAATTTTTAATGGTGACCATTCAATCCTCACTGTTTCTTGTGGTGTGGTCCACCTGAGATTCAGATATACTTAATTTTTGGGAACGTGTCCTAAAATGATCTTTAAAAACGAATGGACGTAGTAGATATACAACATATGATAAAGGTGGGCCCTACCGTAAGGGCAACACCCATAAAAGTAGAAAATCATTGATTTCTGATTATTTCTAGGCGTCAGTCGCGTAAAAACAAATTCATGATCTTTTCTTTAAAATAATTGCAATTATAAAATTGATGAGGAAAAGCTAGAAACTTGCAACTCATGGACTCCACATGTGGCATATATTATGTAATTTCAGTCCGTCCATTGAGGATGGATCATAGCCTACTCACATTGGTTAGTTAATTAATAAAGAAAATGGTCAGCTGTCCAAATTCAGTGAGAGAAAATAGACGGTTAAGATCATTGAATCAAGATGGTGGCCATGATTTGGACAGTCCAGATTGGTGTGTAGTAGATGGAGTCAAATACCATAATCCAAAGAATTGCAGGGATGAATTTTGGGCGTATACACAGAAAGCCAGGAGTATAACCTTTTTTCATACTCTTTGCTCTCAAGAAGAAAAACTGAGAAGAGAGAACTTTACATGGAGTGAGATTTTCCCATTCTCCACATCTAACTTAGCCCCACTCACTAGCCAATGGCCTGGGCTATCTTGTGGGCCCTTAAACACGTGTGAAGTATCCACAAACTTCAACAGCTTCTGGGCCTGGACGGGGACCGGTGGGCCCGTCGGGTACACGCCCGAATCTACGATCACGATTGGGTTTTGTTTCTCAACATCCCGTTTAAACAACGAGCTGCCCGTCAAGGAGAAGCCCAACTTACTAGAGAAGCCCAATGGGCCTTGTTCCCAGATGGACCTGCAGACGACGGAGTTCGACACCTTGGTGAATAAGAGCCGTAGATGGAGGACATTCTTGGATTCATGGTTGGTCACATGTAGCTGGGCCCCACTGACCACAAATGCAGTGTCGAGGGAGTGGGCCCATGTGGGGTCGTATTTTACCGGAGCAATGCATACGTGGGAGAATTTCTTCCATTGCACTGGCTCGTAATATCTTTCGTCAGCGAGCTCGTCGGATCCTCGCCATATCGATGTGCCGTCGACCTGGTTTTCGAGCACTTGTGGAATGTTTGATAGATGCTGAAGGTGTATGGCTAACCTGCAAAGTGGGTGTGAGGGAGTCTTGTTGAGTGTCAGCTTCAGTGGCTATTTTCCTAAGAGAAACATGCATGGTGGGCCTTATCAGAGGGTCCATCAGGTGGGCCCTATCAAGAATGGCTTGCTGGCAGTATGAATAGCACTAGGGATGCACACAGTTTGGTTCAGTTCAGTCCCATTCTGGGGTGAAACCGGAACGGACGGAATTGCAACCAGACTGTAAAAAACCAGTTCAGTTCCGGGCTTTTTATAATCCAGCCCAATTGAATGGTTTTTTATTTTTTATTTTTATTTTTAATAATCCAGCCTGAGATCCTCTACTGAAAATTTTCACAAAGAGTAATCTTGTCATGGTTTGTTTTTACGACCCTTTCATGTTCCCAAAATGATTTTGCCACTAATGTCTATTCGTGTTGTGATCCATTGCCGCTAATGTCTATTCGTGTTGTGGTCTATTTGATGAAAAGTCTAGCCTTTTATATTTAAAAAATTTTAAAAATATTTATTGACCAAGGGTCCGGTTTCAGGTTCGGTTCCAAGATCCGGCTCACGGTTTGGTTCTACAGAACCCCGAACCGAGAACTGAACCAAACCAACCGGTTCTTTGAGTTTCGGAACCGGAACCGAAACTGGTGCACTTCAGAAATGGACTAAACCGTGCGGTCTGGTCAGTTCTGGTCCGGTTTACCGGTTCTACCGGTTCCTTGTGCACCCGTAAATAGCACTGATCGGACAATCTTAGCTGTTCGATTGGATGGGGTCAGCCCGAACCGTACCTATTTTTACTAAGCTGGCAAAAAATTCTAGCCCAAACTCAGAACCATGACCTATCACTCTGTGGCCTGACCCAATCCAACCGGACTCACTTAATTGTGGTTGGGTGGACTTGACTGACCCGACCTAATCCACCATGGCCCAACTTAGGTTTAAGAATGGAACATGAACCTAGGGGTCTGCCGTTGGGTCAGATTCAGACCAGATCAGGTCCAGTTTGAGCAAGACCCATTTACTTACATAGGTCACATTTCTAGCCCAAGTCTGACCTGTGACGCATTTAACTTAGCCAGAAACCACTACAAAAGTGGGTCAGCTGTCAACCTGAAAGATTGGCCCACCAGATGGAACTCTCAAACTGAGATCAGGCCCAGTTACAAAATGGCGAATCGGACTTACCTATCGCATTTATTGCCCTCCAAGTACAATCTCATTCCCGTCACTGGACTTCTCCCAACCACGACCTGAAAATTGAATTATCTGAAACTTCAGGTGAGTATAAAAACAATGAAAAATATTAAGATAGTGCATACACTGAAACATGGTGTATGTTTTGTATTCCAGAGTAGGGTACCTGAGCTGTGCTGACATATAGCTTTGGGCCCATGAAGTTGAACTGGAGAGATGGAGTTTGGATGGCCTTGTTTGTAGGTGGGCCCAATGGGAGGTCACTGTGGACTGGGGCCCATATCTTGTGTGCTTGAAAGTCCAGAAAGTATTGCAACTCACCTATAGGTGGCTTGTCTGTAAACAAATATTTAAAAAAATTAAAAAATTAAATCACATATAAGCCGTTGATTCTAGATGTTTAGGCATTGGATTAGCAAAGCTCTATAGTAACATTAGGCCCATCAAAATCGAGATTAAACTTAAATTCTAATTATGAGAGATCCTCTATTCAAATGGACCATCATACGTTGTAACATCCAAGCCGTAAAGACCGCTATGTAAAGGTAAAGGTAACGGTGGCAATCACTATATGTTACCATATCTTACGGGATCGTAACGGTCGTAATAGCTGTTACATTAAAAAATGACCCATTATAGGACAGCCTGTTAAGCCTCCCATGAAGGCTGTAATGGCTGTGTCGGTTTATCATAGGTGTATTATAGGATTTTATAAGTTTTTTTTTGAATATTGTAGTGAAAAAATAAAAAGGAGAGACCGCAACAGCCGTTACAGAAGTTATAATGACCGTAACAACTGTTATAGAAGTTATAATAACTGTTACGATATCATAGTATATTTTGCTAATCATTTTTTTAATATTAATCTTAGCCGTTCATCGGGTTCTAAATCATCTTCGGAGCATTTTGGTTTGGACGGTGTAGAAATCGACTTACACCGTAGGTAGAGATTGATGGCATGTGATAAGAAGCCATTGCCAGGGACATCTTTGAGTAGAGAAGTGATTGGCACAAAGTTGAAGTTGATCACATCAGGCATCGAAGGGACGGTCAGGAGCCATTCGCAATGGCTGTCAACGGTTGCATTCCCTCCCCTTTTGGAGCATATGATTGTAATTCCCTGGAAATTCAAATACACATAAGAAAACATATATTTGGTGGTATGCAAGAAGTGTGTTTGGCCACTATTGGTGAAGTGTGTTAACCTTTACTGACACTTATCAGTGAAGATGATCATAGATCTAAACCGTCCATTAGAATGGCTTACTCTCAGATATGCCATAGACTGAAATTTATATTGAGTGGACGGTCGAAACCATGACAATTCAATTAATGGAGAATGTAGGTGATGTTTTGCATGTTGCAAACCGTTAGATTGATTTTGAGTTTTGGGCATGGCCCATCCAAGAGATGGCCGTTGTATTGGACGGTCCAGATGTATGATCACTTGAGTGTCAGTGGAATTTAACACACATTCACCAATGTTGTGAAGGTTCAAGGACTCGGACGAGTCAACTCAGTGTGAGTTGGTAGCCATTCATTTTTATCACCTTTCTACTCGTTTTATATTGTGAGTTTTCCACAAATACCAAGTCTTTAAACCTTGCAATTACAGGTTATTTTGGGACGTACATCTTTGCTGGACACGGATCGGAAGCTATCGACGAGCCCGTGCTGCGGATCGAAGATGTTGAAAGCTTCTGGAATCTGTCCATTGATGTAAGGTATCAACACCAAGAAAAAATAATCAAATTTGGTGAGAGGAAAATCTATAACCTTTTAAAGGAAATTATATTAAAGAGACCATGTATGATTTTCTACGTTAGAAGGTCTTAAGTGCAACCCATTGGACCGTAATTTTCAGTCCATGCAGCGAATAATTCCTAACCTATCATGTGTGCAAGACATCCAATCCTTCAAATAGGTTGGTTCTACCATGAGGATCACCTTGTACAAAAATCAGCCCCATCTACTAATCAATTGGGCCACACCATAGAAAATGCCTATTTATTGATAGATTATAATAGATTATAAAAGTATGGCCCACTGATGAGTGGATACGGCTGATTTTTCACAAATCAACGTTTATGATGTGGACAACCTATTGGATGGGTTGGATGTCACAAAGACATTTAGATTGGAAGTTATTTGCTAGGTGGACAGTGAAATATTTTCCATTGTGTAGGGATGTGATGGGTTGTATGTGAACACTTTCATTTCATTCGTGGGTGTGTGTAAAAGAAATGTATATGGAATTTTTTTCAGCAGATTATATGAAATAAAGGATTGTAGTAAGACCTTTTTCTTCTGTCCCTGGGTTTTCCAATGAAGGGGAGAGAGGGTGCAACTCCCTGTAAAAACCTCATCTCCAAGCTTATCTAAGTTTTTTTTGAGCTCACATGGTTGTAAGTTGGACGACTGATCTTGCCTCAAAAACACCACATCCTGACCACCCACAGTCACACCCACTATGATGTGGGTCCCATATGTTTCAATGAACCTGTAAATGCAGATTAATTAATAGGTGATAAATAATCAATCTTATGACTACTCTATTCCAATACATATTTGGACGAAATGGTGGGACCCAATGACATGAAATTGTGGACCGCATACTCGTGAAGTATGATGTGGAGGGCCCACCTATAATAACGGTCGAAGTAATAATTCTGGAGTAATCCATTAGGCCAACACGTATTTCATGGGCTACTGTTTGGAAATTAGACTGATCCGGCAATCGTAATTGCCTGATTAATAAAATGGACGGCTAGGACAAGAATAAAAATAATATTATTGAATGAATAACACTCTCTACAACATATTTGATAGCTTTATATAAGCAAAAAAAGGCCGTACATCCATTTCTACTCAAATTAGAAAACTTACCTAAAATAGTAAAAGATGTCTAATTGTAATTAAAAATAATAATCTTAGATGACCAAAATAAGGAGCCCGCGTTATAACCAGACTCTTAAAACTCTACAAAACAAAATAGTGACTTATTAGAAATAGTAATTTTTTACTTAAAACCTAAATTTAGTTCATAAGATGATTGAATTTTGCAAAATTATGACAAGTACAATAAGCCTTAGATAATTTGTCAAGCCGTGGAGCTCATAAGTATGTTTTCAATAATATATTATATGCATGAAATGAATAACTAATAGCAAAGTTATGGTACACATTATGCTGTGTACTATAACTTTGCCTTCAATTATTGTCGTTCATTAACTTGTCCACAACCAGTTCTACATCATTTGATTTGTGGTGTTGTTTTTTTCAATGTGGCCCATGTTAACTCGTAGGCAGTTCAATCAATTAAACATGGTGTCATCGGGATGCATTTAAAGGACTAACTTATAATAGATTAAGAGCAATGGATCATTTTTCATTATAAGAACTTAGCAATTAAGACCTATGAAAACCTAATCCCAACTTAACCAAAGCCATAACCCTAGGACTTGGACTTAACCGAGACAGCTAAGGATTAGTACCGCAGGTGAGGGAAGAGTGAAAAATAATAATAAAAAAAAAGATAGCCTCTTTCTCAAGTGATTAAGACCATGAATCTATGAGAAGAATTCTTGAGTTCACAAGAAAATAAGAAAGAAAATTTTAAATTTTATATTAAATAATGTGTATATGAATTTTCAATTACACCACTAATTTTTTTTTTTTTAAAAATAAAAACTTAATTTAAAATTACCTAAAATAGCAAAACTCTTTTAAAAACTAATTTCTTAATTCTAGTAAAACTCTTCTAAAGCTTAATTTGTTAAAAACAAAAAGTTAAGATAAACCTTAGTGAATGAGTCCTAGCATGATTAAAAACAATCTGTTGAAAGTGAGAAATTCTAAAACTCGAAAAATAAATAGGTGCAATAAAATTTGAAATGACTAAAATAGTATATATTTTTGTTCTAAAATTGTGATATTAAACAAAAAGAGTGTGTTTTTCTACAAAACAGAGTTACATGACTTGGTATGTTGGCCGATTGAGCCAAAACCATCATTACATAAAGATCAATAGCTTGGCTTGTGTATTTTATAACAATGTCTAAATCAAAAGTTATAGTTAAATACTTAAAATATGGTCTACACTTCAAATGACAACTTTTCCCTATTCAAAAAGAATTTCTTCATACTAAATGCATAGGTTTTAATTATATCATATTCTATATAGAACTTGGCTAAGATCTAATGAACTACTTTCACTTTCATTTGGACTTCTTTTGATACAGTATGGCAAAGAATCTATCTATGACACATCCTACATCAATATATCTCTTGAGGTAAGTTAGGTTGACTTATCCCGACACAGGAGAGTGGTGACCAGACTGACCAGACTTGACCCTAAACGAGTTGGATGAGTTGCTAGAGTTTTAAAAAAAAAGTAAAAAAGAAAAATAGAAAATAGAAAATAGAAAAAAAGAAAAAAAAGAAAAGAAGAAAAGAGGAGTCTAAGCATTTATTTTTTAGGTGAAGTGTGGACCAAGGGATGTAGAGTCCATGGAATGTGTCTACATTACGTTAGTCAAACAGTGGAAGAATCCTTTGATCTCATTTTATTGGAACGTTTACGAAACGCTACACGTTTTTTCGACACCAAGCATCAATAAATCTTTCTGAATTGGTCTTCACTTGGTGTTTTATTTTCTTTCTTTTCGGTGCAGTTGGTTGTAACAGATATCACAATATTCATGATATTTCACGAAATTTGGTGCAACCAAACACACCCTTTACTAGCTAATATTTAAATAATAAAAATGTCAAAAAAACAAAAAATGCTAATTTTCCTGTGTTGAGATACAAGTGTAAGTTGAATATGGGTTATTGGTTTTTTCCTTTCTAACCATCCATTTTCCTCACATGAGTGTGGCCCATTGGATGAGTGGATTGGCCTGATTATGTGGTTGGAAAATGGATTCATGATGCCTAAATCATATGGGATGGGTGATCCTAACCGTCTAATCAATAGGCTATATAAAGCTAGGGAATACACATTCCATAAGAAGAGGTTCACTGATTGAGCAAATAGACGGATAGGATCATTTGAAAATAGGCAATGATACATTCTAGATAACACAAACTAATTGAACGGTCTGGATGGATGGGAAATGATGAGTTGTCTATACCCACAATGTTAGTTTATTAGCTTATCCACATGATCACTCCTTTAAAATACGGCTGGAAGGAACCAATGACCAACTACCCTTTTGACCAAATCATGTGGCCATGTGATGGGCCCCACATGGTGGAGAAATGTCAACCATCGTCAATAAAAGTCAAAGTTTGACTTTGGAAATATCACTCATTGTTACATGAGAAATCAACCGTAATTATCGTAAGCCTGAACTGTGTGGGGCCCACCGTGAGGTGTTAGTGCCATCCAATCCGTTCATTAGATGCATCTTCAACCGTAGGCACAGATCCCAAAATCTAGTCTCATTCATAACTCTGGTTGGGCCACACAAAAGGGAACAATGGAGGACATTGGACAAGGCGACGCCCACCATAGAAACATCCAGATAGAATGTGGGTCCACAGTGATGTGTATATGTCATCCAACCCAGTCTCAGGTGGGCCCCACCAGGATGAACGGACATACCAAACCCAAGTACTTCAAAATTTATGTGGGCCGCAATAAGTGAAAATATAGGGTTTGTATTATTGTACATTGCTCCCTGTGGTGTATCCCACCTGAGTTTCTAGTTAAGGAATATACTTGGATGTACGGCCCATAAGGAGTCTCACCAGATGCACGGTTTGGAATCTACGTATCCACACGGCTGCTCCCACATGGACGCGGTTTGGCTAGTGGCGCTGCCAACAGTCAGGTGGCTAGTGGTCGGTGCAATGTGGACTCCATCATCATGTATGTGTTTTATCCACGCCGTCCAGACATTTTTAAAGATAATTTTAAGGCTTTCTACTAATAATGAGGTAGATTGGAATCTCAGGTGGACCACACCATGGGAAAACAGTATTGATTGAATGTCTACCATTGAAAACCTCCTAGGGCCCACTTTAATGGTTATTTGACATCTAACCTGTTGATTAGATCATCAAGACTTGGATGAAGGGAAAATTATATATCAGCTTGATCCAAAACTTTTGTTGCCCCCAAGAAGTTTTTAACGGTGGGCGTTCAATCAACACTGTGCGGTCTTGAGATTTGGATCAACCTCATTTTTGGGCCCATACCATAAAATGATCTGAAAGAATGGTTGGACGGCAAGGACGAAACAAATACATCATGGTGGGTCCCACAGAGCACCGACCACTAGCCAGTGGCCATTGGCAGGGTCAGTAGCCAATCCGTTTTCCTCCCACATAGCTCGAATATACATTCAAAAGCATGTGATTATTTATGCTTCTTAATCATCAGGACACACGTGTGATAGATCCTGGCCATTCATCATGTGGGTACCAAAAATCAGGCCAGTTCACCCATCAGGCAGACCACACCTGTGCAAGAAAATGGGCAGTTAGGAAAAGGAACGAATAATGTTCTACATCTGATGAATGCATGTGGCCCACCTATATAACTTCAATCAGTCTGACTTTCATGCCAGACCATTTTCATGGTGGGCCCTACATGATAAACATCCCAAATCTCACAAATATCTTATGTTGGCCTGCTCATCAATGTTTATCAGTATACATACCTGGCCAGTGCATGAGGTTGCCAGCTCGCCGGAACAGCATTTCGGACATGATTTCTGAGAATAAGAGGATATCTATTGATCTGAAGATTGAAGAAGGAGATGAAATAACCATCAAGAGCCAAGCATTTGGTGTCCGACGCGTCCTGGGCCCACGTCCCGCTGTTGAATCCAAACATGGCGTTGAATAGTCCAGTTGGGATCTTCCCCGGCAGAGAGCTCTTATGGTTGAACAATGCCGACATCTACAACGACGACGATGATCCGTCGGCAAACCTTTTAGCTTTGATTTTTATGGTAAAACATTAAACACTCAATCCCGGATCGCGGCTTGAATCTCGATGGGCCATGGCACACCAACATCTCCCACCTCCATCAATCGCGGCTTGGATTTCGATGGGCCATGGCACACCAACATTCTTAAAAAGAGCCGGGATCCAATACAAAACTTTGCCATGTGTCTTCGTGCATGTCTGACGCAGGGATGGACATGATGAGGTTGTTCTTCGAAACCATGTGGAGAGATAAAATTTTAAATAAATTAATTGATGATAAAATAAAAATAAAAATAAAACTAGTTTACATTTCCTTAAATAGTGATATGAACTCTAGGAAGAAGTTTCAAAAACAAACTCCTCAACTCAAGCTCTCCAAAATCATAGCTTACTATAAATAGTTAATTTATTATTTATAGACATTTATGATTTCTACTTAGACCTTGGTTTTTGGCCGAAAATAGTAAGTGTCCTATTTGGCTTAACCATGTTAAGCTCCTCAAATTTCCAAGTACTTTTCATGTTGGACACAACTCCTATAGGTCAATTGATTAAAAGTTATGATCAAACTAAAACTTATTATAATTAGTAAAAACAGAAATAAAATGAATTTTTGACCATCCATCCGATGGAATCTCGCAAATTCGGCATAGCCGGGTTGGTTGGCTAAAGTAGTTTCTCCTGCCTGAAAATCATAATGGTACCTTGACTGACTCATTCTGGTTCGCGAGATATGTCTGTTTTACGGTTCTAACGGTCCAGATCACTTCCACCTCCGATCAAGCCTTCTCTGTTCCATCTTGGCCATGAAATTGTCCACTACCAGCTCTACATCAATTTCTAATGTTTAAGTGCATCTATATGCATTTAAGTTTGTCTGAGTGTGGTCTATGTATGTCCAAGTCTGTATAGGTAAATTGGTGGGACTGGAGTGGATGGTGGGAGATGTTTAACAACCAATCTCAACAGTAGAATTTGGATAAGATGAGTGGGACACATGAGGTCTATTCCTATGGAACTCAAAACAATCCAAACAACAGAGGCTGTTGTGGACGAAGTATGGTCTAAAATCCCACCAGTGACACAATCATAACCACCCAATTGGTGGCAACGAAATGGAAGTAAACTTCTAATGTAGAAGTGATCAGTGGTGTACAATCAATGAACAAATTCAAATGGTTAGGATTGGTCGATCAGCTTCAAGAGTCCACATCTTCTACACTCTGGATTTCTTTCCAACTATCTCAAGTGCGGAGGATGAGACATCACAGCTTTAAAATGGTGGTGAACTATCACCGGGCCTGCTGTTATTTTATGTTGGTTTCAGGAGTCTACATATCTCATTAAGAACCATTTTTTTTTTTTCTTTTAAAAAGAGTCTTCCGTACAGGTGAGTTATATACCACATGAATTACCGACGTGGATTACCTGCCAAACCCTTTGACAAGAAGTTATTGTGAGAAAGTCGAGTTTGGATACACCGAAATATTAAAGTTAAAAAAAAATAAAAATTGATCGGTTGTATCACGTATAAAATACGTTATCCTTAAAGTGTGATTCGCCCCCTTATAAACTACTAATGGGTTATAGGCGAATTGCTTCCAGGATAAGACGAGCCTTATCTGGATCTAGCGTGTAGCAATCACGATAGGTCCACTGTGGAACAATTTTAACGCAGTAGATCTCTTCTGGCAGACTTGAATGGTAGAGATGATAACAATATTCTAAAATGGAGATATTTCTTGTATTTGATCTGATAGGAGAGAGGGGTGTGTTCAGTTGATGATTTCTGACTGGAATGGTCTAGTTTATATAGGTATTAGGTAGTGGACCGTTGCTAGGGTGCAATCAAAGGTCCAGAACGTTTGAAAACGTTTTTGTCCGTTGTCCATTAATCACAGACATTTCTGGTCGTCGCATCAAAGGATTTGACCGTTGGATCATCATGAACCGTCCGTTTTCGGACCATTTGGCTTTCAAGGCATAGAGCCATTTTCTGAAACTGCTGAACGTTTCGGATTTAAGATCCGATCATTCTCAGTCACGTATAAAAGCCCAGGCTCATTTCAGATTTCCACCGCCTTAAGGCATTGATCAGACCCATCGCACCGAAGTCGTACCGTCTCGCGCTGGTTCGCGAAGGAGCGACCACTCTGCGACACGATGCACACGTGTGAAGTGTAAAGTGCGCCATCTAGCGCCACTACAGCCATACTGCCCGAGCTCGAGCCCGAGCGCGAGTGCTCGTGCGCGTGCGTGCATGTGTTCTAGTGCGCACTGGAACACGCAACCCGTGTATCTCCTTCTCCAAAAGCTCCAAGTAAGAATACTCTATACCAAATCTTATATAAACCACAAAAGTTTCTCAACCATTTTCGATGTGGGACAAAGCACACACACCGCACTTTTAATTCAAAATATTTCAAAAAGCGTTTTAGCGGGAAAATCCTGAAATTTTGAAAATTTTGAATTTTCTTTTTTATTTTTTCAAAAACCATTGATTTACAACAGTTACTGTGCTAATTAGCTATGTGAGGCATACTATGATGTTTGTGAGAAATCCAACCCTTCCATCAGTTTTATCCAATCATGTTAGGACATGAGTCAAAAAATGAGGTAAATTGAAATCTCAAGTAGCCTGCACACAGTGAGGATTGTACGTCCAGGATTGAACGTCCACCATTGAAACATTGGTGAGGCCAACGAAGTTTTGGATGAGCCTAATAAAATTTTCTTTATTTAAATCCCAGTAAAATTTATCTTATAAAGAATTTGGATGGATCATACACATTGCAATAAGCCATAGAGAGGTTTCAATGATGGGCATTTTTGTTGAGGGTCAAATATTGCATATCAGACCCCAGTTAATATCTGAATTTATGAATATAATGCTGTCTAATGAACAATTTAACCGTGTTTATGCTGCAGGATGTATTTAGGAGCATGAACTAAAAATGGTGTTAAAAGCATGAATTTAATGATCTGAAGGCACCAAGGCAAGGGATGGAACCCAGGGGACCAAGATTGATAGATTTACAAGTCAGAAATCTGAGAAACTGAAGTTCAAGTGGCTTGCAGGACGTCCAGAATACAAGATCAAAGGGTTTCCACCATCCACTCGGCTCGAAAATTCATACATGGCCAAGGGACCACAAATTAACCGTACACATCAAATTTCATCCATTGAATCTTTGTGCAACTAGCCCAACGAACAGAACAGCCTATGAATCTGTGATTTTGGGCCCACCTGAGATATGGATATGCTTCAAAGTTGGTATCACCCCATTTTATGAGGTGACAAAGTAGATGATCGGAGTAGATCTGTCAGAATAATCACCATAAGTCCCACTTATGTGAGAGTGCATGGTGCACAAAAGTACGCCAGCCGTGCACTGCACTTTCAAGCCGGTCAAATTCGCTGTTGACCGACAAAAAAACCAGAAACTCTTGTTTCTCCAGCAAACGCATAAGACCTACGGTTGGGGTGATATATGGGCCATCACCTTTCATTATTTAGCCAATCCAGACCGTTAAATTGTTCCACAAGGTAAAACCGACCGTACAAATGGTGGGTTTTTAGATCCAAGTATGCGTACGCATGGAAACAGCATCGCCACATCTAACGGACGACACATTTAAAACTCAAAGGGCTCCACTCAACTCAATCTAAAGTTGTCCATATCTGCATGGTTTTTCGACGTGAATCAAATGGACGAAGTGGATCTCCGAAAAATCAAGGATCATGGGCCCCACCAACGTCCTTGCGCAAAACGGCAACTGCCGTTACAGCGAGAAATCGCTGATTGTCGGTTGATGTTGTGGGCCCCACCCATTGCCCATATGGAGAATCCAAACCATTCATCAGCTTTATAAATGCCGGTTTACCATCGCCTAGATGGTGGAATTTCAAACAACAATAAAGATCGGGTTTTAATCGTCCAAATGAAAGACCGATGGTGCAAAAAAAAAACTTTGTGGGTCGCACCGAATCCAATCCGAAATTGACCATATTCGATTATTTTTTCGAGAGGATTCCATTGAATGGACTGGATTTCACCATTGATAGTGATCGTGAGTCCACCGACATCACAGCAAAAGCCATTCGCAGGCCCTGTTTTCACGCAAGCACCGGGTGTTTTTGCGAACCATTACACGAACATAGTCATGATCGGATGGAAAATCCGATCCGTTCATCGTGTATGCCACTCAAAAATGTCCCAAGGGACGATGTTCTCTTGGACAGAAGTTAGATTGTTAGACTGTCTTCTTAGTTACGTAACAGAGCTTACGTAAGAAAATTTTCAATGCTGCGTAAAGGGAATTGCTGACGGAAGCTTTGGAAGGACTTTCCAAAACCAACCACTCGACCGACTCAGCATGGACTACATCAGCTATAAAAGAAAAGAAGAGAAGGAGGTTGGACGTGGAGCAAAGAAAAGGAGGTGGAGAGAAGAAAACGTGAAGAGAGAGAGAGATTCTTTGGTTTTCATTTTTTTCCCTTTTCCTTTTCTATTTAATTATTTGGATTTTAGCCTAATTATGTTATCAGGCTAAACCTCCTAGCTAGGGCTAAGAGGTGAAGCTTGTAATGAGATGAGAGGTTTTAATTTATGTTTTAATTAATTTATTTATTTATGAATTGACGTTGAATTTAGTTGATTATTAATGGCATGTTCTGTTTAGTTTTTAATGGTCTGTTATGACAGAAATTACAATGGGTCTGCGATGGCTTGGAGCATGTCCTTTTTTTCTTTATGCTTATGACGTCAGGAAACCCTGTTGTTCACCATAGTCTCCTGGGCATGGTTGGATGTCGGTACCCTTCCTAACCTTCATACATGTGAGTGGGGGGTAATTAGTTTGATTCTGTTGTTTGCCATAGTCTTTGGGCATGGTTTGGTGATGGAATCCATTCTAATTTATCTTCCTTTTATCTCTTTGAAAACTAGATCAACGGCAGTTCAGTAATTTTCATGATTTTTGATGCAAGCATAAGTTCTCCCTAATCTTTACAAGTGGATCCTCTGAATCCCTAGTTCCCTTCTCCTGATTTCTCTTAAGTTTAGATAATTATTTCACCATTATTTCTCAAATTACATTCAGATTAGATTTCATCTTAATCTAGTTCTAGTTCTGGTTAGTTTTAGATAACGTATAAGTTTCAGTCCCTTAGGATTCGACCTCGGTCTTATCAAGTTATTACTACATCACAACCCTGCACTTGGGGAGTGAACAATTTTCTTATTCACCTTTAGCTCATTTGAGTTTTTGAGGTATTTTATATTTTAAACTCATATCCTATTATGTTATAGAAAAATGAAAGTGTTTAATAATGATCCATATTCCACAAATTACCTTAACTCACTAATCTTAGGATTCTTTTATCACTCTAACATACACTAATTAAAATAAATTATTAATGCACACTGTAGTGGGATTTCACCACCTATGGGTTACGAACCCAAGACCTCGTGTTGAAACTCCTCAAAGTCTACCACTAACTCCTCAGAGTCTACTGATTTACTTATAACTCTAGGTTTGAAATTACCTGATGAAAATGAGTCGGTGTGCATTCACTAAACCAGAAACTTCCAAATCATTTTAAATATTTTCCTACATAAAATGTTGATTTAATCCATTAATTAAACTACATCTGATGAATGTATATAACATCTTTTTGCCAAGTCTCATTGACTAATTCAATTCTAATAGAATTAATTTGCTATTTTCATATGCGCGTGATAGATAACTCACGTCATATAAATTACTCCCAGTGCACCATCTGACAAATATACAAGTCACTTTCTAATTAGTCTATGTCCAACCTTACATGTGGACAACCTACGTCCTATCAAGTCATATAATGAATATTGTGAATAGTTCAAATACGGACTTGATTCATTGAACCAAACCATTTTATAGACTAAAAATCAGAGAGTATTTAGGCAAGAGACCTAATCGTTCACCATATTTGTGGAATAAGCTCATTCTACTTTGCAGTGCGTGGGGCCCACCGTTGTGTGTCCATGACTATAATGACATGTCTCTTTTTTTGAAAATTTCTAGGGTCGGCAATTGGTCAGGAGATTTTTTTTTTTAAAATTTTGAAAATTTCTCTTGTTATTATTGGAAAACTCTTGCTAAAATAAAAATTAAATATTTATTATAATTTAATTACTTTAAAGCCCCATTGTATTTTCTTTTAAGCCTTCAAATCAGACGATCCACAATTCATATGGGCCATGCCACGTAAAAATAATGTGTAAAAATGATAAAATCACATGGTGTGGCCCACTTGAGTTTTGAATGATGTGAGGGATTGATACTAAACATGGTGTCGAGCATATCTTATGAATGGATAGGATGCTATATAGGTAGGGTGCACACAGAATCTAGAAGATTTTGATGGGCGTCCCCATCCCAACGGTCCCCTGTGGTGTGGCCCACCTGTGTTCTAGATCAGGTTGATTTTTTAGATTCAAAGGTAATTTGAAGGGGCCCACCTTCTGGATGGCTTAGATGTTTCACTTACGTGACGTTGGGCCCCACACAGGAAGGATCCAGCCTCTTTAGATTATCTTTATTTTCTGTCGACGTAGGCTCCTTAGTGTCAAATGAAAAGATCCAACGGCTGTACAAGAAGTCATGATACAACTAGTTTTTTTTTTTTTTTTTTCTCGGCATGTCATGTGTAGAATATGCCATCCATGCAAGAGGTGGGCCCCACTGTGATGGTCACTTGGTAGCAAAGTCAGGCCGATCCACTTATTGAGCAGCACACTTTCAAAATCAGTCTGCATCCAGTGTTAGATTCGGGTACTGGTTTGGTCTATCTGATGAGTGGACCGTCCAGATTTTAATATCAAGCGATCATCATGGTGTGTCCCACCTTTTCCACGGTCAACATACTCTACAGATCCCTATGTTGGATTGGCATGATTTTAAGTGACGTGGACCACAGTTTTTTATTTTTTTTAGTCAATATCAAAGAAAGGGTAACTTCTCAATTCCAAATAAATATTAAAAAAATAAATTATAATAATATGAAGAGGCTAAGTTATCTGTTTGCTGACCAACAAGGACAGCAAGTTTGTACACGTGGGACCCACGATTTATTTTTCCTAGCCATTAATGGGATGGCCCATCATAGATGGACCATATCGAAAATCTCTCAAATGGGAAGATCCTAACCATCCAATCTTTTGTCTTTATTTTCCGCTTATTGCGGATTTTTTTTTTTCCTTAACCGTTTATTTGTATTTACAGGACATGGGTTGCCTGCAGCGCCTGTCACAGGATGTACGTGTTTCATCCACACCGTTCATCCGTTTTTTCAGCTCATTTTAGTAGCAAAAAGTGATGCAGATACAAAACACTAGTGGACCACACCACACGAAACAATGGGGATTAAACACCCGCCATTAAAAATTACTGGGGGCCCACAAAAGTTTTGGATCAAGCTGATATTTTGTTTTCACTTCATCAAGGGCTGCGTGACCTTATGGACAGGTTGGATGGGAAGGTTCAACGATTGGCATCATTAACCTTGCTGTTTCTTGTGGTGTGGTCCAATTGAGCTTTGGATCTACCTCATTGTTTGGATTATAGACTGAAATTAGCTGAAAAAAGTAATGAACGGTGTGGATAAAACAAATACATCTTCACGGTCGATCAAAAGAGCTTGGGGCAGTTAATGATTTAGGGATGTAAAAACTAGAGAGTTTAGAGTGGACGAAATGTAGAGATTGTTAGAATCAGATCAATGGCTTGGATGAACCAACAGTGGACCCCACATGTACAAATTTGTTAGGTGGAAATAACAAACTAGGCCTTTAATATTAAAAATAGAGAGAAAAAAAAAAAAATCTTAAAACCAAATTAGAATCCGTTATTGGAAACAAATGCATCTATCCCACCCACCGTAGCAGCCTATCAAACCCATCGCCCCATGTGCCTACGTGGCATGAGAACGTGAGATCCAAGTCGTACATCAAGTGGGTCCCACCATGTCCGCGTTCCCAGACCTAACTATTGGGATACTAAGTGGACGGTGGATCAAGCATGTGGGTGTCCCAGACTAACTATCAGGACACTCTACTCATCACGTGGGCCATGATGGATCGACCAGCCTCACCTTTTGGTCAGACCATGTACATGGTGGGGCCCACTTTATGAACGGCTTCGATCTTACAGAGTGGGGCCCACTTTATGAACGGCTTCGATCTTACAGATGTACCCAGAGAGAGAGAGAGAGAGAGAAGAAAAAGAAGAAGAAGAAGAAACAGAAGAAGAAGAAGAAGTTTAAGTACCTGATTGAATTCAAGAACGTCAGATTGGTAACGGATGCGATCTCCCTTATCGCATTTGATGTCGATGGACACATCTTTCAACGGTCCGAATCCAGGCACAACAATCTCTCTTCTTTCACTCTCATCTATCAAAACCAACCTCTTATTCCCTTTGCAAAACTTCAACCTGAAATCATTTGTAACATCGAATCCTTTACCCAAACAGTTCACAGCTTTCTCCACAATCTCATTCATCTCTCTCTCTCTCTCTCTCTCTCTCTCTCAGAGAGAATGTCAAAAGATGAATATTTTGGTATGTTTGGATTCAAATATAGATTGTATAATATCGATCGAGATAGCTAGTTGAAAGTAGGGAAAAAAAACAAAGAAAATCGAAGTAGGAAGATTCCTTTTCTTCTTCCATCTTTGCAATGCGTACACGCGTGTATAAGGAAGATTATGTGTACGCAACATTAGGTGGCAATGAGCCGCCCTGGCTGGGATTTGGCCCCTAAACTTGGCCTCAGGGCCGGGCCGGGCTTGAGTATAGGGCATGTGACTGGCCCGGCCCGCTCTTTGACCTAGTCCCATCATCAAGTGGGCCATCATCATGCAAGATAAGAATGTACTGTTTAAAAACACTAGTAGTCATTCCTGTTAATAATATATGTGTGATGCTTATTGGATTTGGGACATGTTTCAATGAATCAACCCATTCATGTAGTGGGATCATTTAAGGGACACCTTAAAAGAACTTTAATTGACTATTTCAAACCATTCATCAATTAAATCTTTTTCTTTATATGGTTGGTTGCAGGGTGGCCTTTTAAAACCAATTAGGTCTAGACATACGTGGGAAATGGTTCTATACCGTCCAGCTCATGGGAACTTCCCATGAGCTCAAGTTGTGTGGGCCCCACCGTGATGCATATCAAACATCTGCCCCATTAGTTAGATGTATCATTTGAAGGTGGGATACAGACTTAAAAATCAAGTCCATCCATGACTTGGGTGGGCCACACCACATACAACAATTGAGAGAGGTTACCCTCCCATTAAAACATTCATAATCATTTGTTGGGCCCACCGAGATATAGTTCACAAATCCAGCCCATCCATTATGTGTATCCCACTTGGATGAGAGGTCAGACCAAGTTTCAAACGCATCCAAATTTCAGATGGATCCCACCAAGTGCTTTTATGTGTTTTAGGCATGATTTTAGATGGTATGGACCACCTTAGTTCCGTATACAGCTGATGTTTTTAAAAAATCTCATAATTTAAAAGGACCATCAAATGTACGGCCGTTGATGTTCGACACGCAGAAGAGATGAAGAATGTTAAATTTCCCACAAACATCGTTGGCACCACTTAGCTTTCCTGTCCCAATAATGGCTTTGGAAAGCCTTGGATTGCGTCGTCCTACCCACGCCCGGACGGTTATCCGTCCAGACGGGACTCTGTGGGGCCATAGTGATGTAATTTTTTTTATCCACGCCCTTAATCGATTTTCTAAGATCATTTTAGTAGATGACCCTAAAAATGAGGCAGGTCCACAGCTCTAGTGGACCACAACAAAGGAAGCTGCAGTGATAATGACACCCACCGTTGAAACCTTTCTAAGGGACACTGTAATGTTTTTTTTATCCTCCAACCTACTTATAAGGTCACGTAAACGTGGATGAAGTGAAAACACAAATATCACCTTGATCCGAAACTTCTCCAGCTTCCAAAAAGTTTTTAATGGTGAACGTCCAATCCTCACTTGTGGTTCACTTAAGCCTTTTCCCTCACTCATTTTTTGTATTATATTTTAAAATGATCTGAGAAAAATGATGAACGGCTTGGATAAAACACTTACGTCACGGTGGGCCCCAAAGAGCCCTGCCCGGACGGATTATCGTCCGGGCGGGGGTAGGACGCAATCCGCGTCCGGTCTGGTCCACGCCACAGCCAAAGGATAAAGGACTAGGCCATCTCATCCAACCCTGCATGTGCCCCTATGGCAAATAGTAACAAGATCCAATGCATCCATCATGTGGGTCACTATTTATGAGTTGAACTCACCCGATGGATGGCTTGGATATCGCACGTGTCCACCACTCTGGCATATTGATTAGCGTATGTGTGGTTTGACTTTTACACGCGCGTGTAGCAAACATCCCCTCTTTGTTTTGCATTCTGGTAAGCTTTTGACCATTCTTACCCATTCTTGAAGTTTAATTAGCACCGCACACGCACTCTACGCGCAGCGGACGTGCCAGGCAGGACGTAAAGCCGGTGCATGTGGAATGCAGGCCACCGTCAACACGTCGTGATGCATGATCAGGAAGGACCGCTCATCAGGTGGGCCACCTTGCTTCATAAAATGGACGGTTTTGAAATCTACTTGTATTCATGGATCCGTGACCCGATTCGGTGAGGCCCGGGCCTCATCCAAGAGAGCGAGACCCGCCGGATTCGATGGAGTCACCAATGTCGGTCGATTACCACCGAATCAACTTCGAACATGCTTTCGCTTAGCCCTTTTTGATAGAAAGAGACTTCAGTGGATCTGAAGCCAACTGTTATGTATTTGTATTATATCCACGCCGTTCATCCGTTTTTCTACCTGATTTTAGTGTGTGATTCAAAATTACAGCATATCCAAATTCAAGTGGACCACACCATAGATAACAGTGGTGATTGACCGCCCATCATTGAAAACTTCTTGGCGGTCACTAGAATGTTTATCTGCCATCCAATCTGTTGGTAATGTCACAAAAACCTTGATGAAGAGACCATACAAATTTCAATTTGATCCAAAACTTTTGTCGCCCACAAGATGTTTTTAATATTCAAACACCATTGTTTCTCTTGGTGTGGTCCACCTGATATTTGTATCTATTGTGTTCTTGGGCTCGTGCCTAAAAATGAGTTGTCTAAACTGATGGACAGCATGGATATAATACAAATATATCACAGTTGGCCTTAAGTTTTGGGAATCCACCCTCCCCGCTGGACCTACAGATCTATCTAAGCAGCCACATGATACCTGTCATGATTAAATCTCACCGTTCAGTACCTTATCTGTTAAGTCAGGGAAGCGTATTTCCTGTGTCGAAGATATTCTGGTTTTTATTCCCGGTGCAAACTTAAGAGGATACATATGTATTCATATTCTGATTTTTATTCCCGGTGCAAACTTAAGAGGATATATATATATATATATATATATATATATATTCATTGTTATTCATTTCATATACAAATAATCATAATAATACATTTTAATATAAAATTTTATAACTAGTGTTCATTATATAAGAATTATATAAATTGTAATAAATTCAACATGTATGGTAAATATAAGTATCAAATATAAAGCTATAAACGGGTCTAGTTCGAGTCAAGCTAGGCCTAGCTTGACTCGGCTCGACCCCACCATGACCCGAGCTCAAGCTTAGCTCGACTCGGTCTTTGAGCTTACCCCTTGAGCTCAACCCAGCTCGTTGGTTTGAGTCGAGTCGAGCTGGGATCGAGTCGAGTCGAGTTAATATTATTTTACAATAATAAAAAATGAAGAGTGTTGGAATGGAGACATGTGTAATGGTAGTGTATAAGAAGTTAATACGAGCTAGCAAATAAAAATATGAGAATGTTATAAGAAAATCATAAACTGAACAACTGAATAAATAATAAGATCAATATGTCCAAAAAATTTAAAACGGTGTTTAAACTTTAAACATATGAAAGTACAGTGCCAATCTTGTTTAGACTCTCGGTCTTGTCATCTTCATCATTCTCTTCATCAAATGAGCCATGACCCCAAACTGGACGTAACTAATCTTGCGTACAAATGAGTACTTCAATTGTTTTGGGTGCAAGATAGCTTTTATACTTGTTCACCACCCTACTACCAGTGTTGAATGCAGAGTCTGATACCATTGTTATTATCAAAATTGATAAAATATCTCGAGCAATCAATGACAGTATATGATATTTTCCTTCACAAGCTCTAGTTTTCCACCAGTCTAAAATGTCAAAGTTTTGGTTGGAGACCTTTACAACTGGCTCCTTGAGACATACTTCTAATTCTGACTCATTTGTTTGCTAACTCGCTTGTTCTTGTTCTAAAGCTAAGAAGTACTCATCAAAAAAATTATCATCACCTATAGCTGAGCTAGAGCTGCGTTCAATTATAACTCGAGTTTCCTGACTTCTAGAAGAATTACCCATATAAGAAGAATACAATTCTTTAATTGTCACACGAACATTAGATATTTCAATGGCAGCCTTGTCAAATAGATAAATCTTCTTATAAACGTAACTAACCATTCTCATTTTGCAGTGAAGATCAAATACAATAGCTAAAGTCATTAATGTGTGACATTCGCTCCAGTACTTTACAAATTTCACTTGCATACTTAGCGCCATGTTTTGAATATAATTTGTACCTGTTATGACACTTCTCTGAAGAGCATCCTTAATCTTCCAAAGCTTTATAAGAAACAGATTTGTCGATGGATATTTATTTTCGAAAAATAGCTTCTATTGGGGGCCTTACACAAAATCTTAGGATCTATCCGCCCGAACAAACCAGAATTATGGGATAATAAAAGCAATGAAATAAATCAAAGCGCAATCACACACCACACAAGAGATTTTTACGTGGAAAACTCTCAAATAGGTAAAAACCACGGGACCTCGTCCAGATCAACAATCCACTATAAAATGAGAACGTTACAACCGATCACAAGCACACCTTGCCGTGATCAAACATTCATCACTCACGCAGGAGTGGATAAACAGTAAGAGAAATAAAGAAAACGGAGAATCTCACCGATTACGAGGACGTAGAAGCGCTGAGACGACTGTCCCCTTCCACAAGCTTCCTCTCTCTCTTTCTTCTCTCTCTCACACCCTAAACCCTTTAGCAAACCCTTACAAAGCCTTTAGGAAACCTTCTTACAATTTTTCTCATATGTGAAAAATCCTAGAAAACCCTTTTTATAGTTTTAGAAAACTCCTTTCCGCATCCCTGTTGCGAAAGGACTCAAATCCACAATTTCTTTCAAAAACTGCGTAACCTAGGACTGGTCCTAAAAATTCCATGACTGGTCCTAGCCACCTACGACTGGTCGTTGCTCACCTACGATTGGTTGTAGCTTACCCACGACTGGTCGTAGACCGTGGAGAAAATTAGCAACAAGTTGCTGAACTTTGAATCGTGTCAGGGATCGAACCTACGACCGGTCGAAGACCACCTACGACCGATCGAGCAGCGCGATGAAACCCTCTAAAATTTCAACCACTGCACCGTCTCTCCTCTGAACTGAGGAGGAAAATTCCATCAAATCTCTCCCTTTCCAACTCAGAAGGAATTTACCTTCTTCAAGCCAGCCAGGTTTCTACAAACGTCAAACTTGTCCTTGAGCAAAGCCTTGGTCATCATGTCTGACCCATTATCGTCCGTGTGGACTTTCTCAAACTGTAACACCTTCTGTTCCAAAGTATCCCTTATTCAGTGATACCGAACCTCTATGTGCTTCGACTTGGAGTGCTGACTTAGATTTTTACTCAAGTGTATAACACTTTAACTATCGTAATAGACCACGTGCTCCTCCTGCTTCAGGCTAAGTTTCTATAGGAACCTCTTCATCCAAAACATCTCTTTACATGTCTCAGCGACTGCAATGTACTCGGCCTCTGTAGTCGACAATGCTACGACCTTCTATAGCTTACTCTGCTAAGAAATCGCTCCCCGTGCAAACGTAAACATGAACCTCGATGTAGACTTCCTGGAGTCTATGTCGCCTGTCATATCTGCATCTGTGTAGCCCTTTATCACAGGTTTACCGTCACCATAGCATAGGCTCAACCTGGATGAGCCTCTTAGATACCGTAATATCCATTTCACCGTTGCCCAATGCTCTTTGCCAGGATTGGCAAGATACGGGCTGACCACACCAACTGCATATGTTATGTCTGGGCGTGTACACACCATAGCATACATCAAACTTCCTACGGCTTACGTGTAGGGTATCTTCTGTATCTCTTCCACCTCTGCCTTCGTCTTGGGACACTACATATCGCTCAATCTGAAGTGACCATCCAGTGGAGTACTGACCGGCTCGCTGCATTCATATTGAACCGCTCTAGGACTTTCTCAATATACCGCTCTTGTGACAGCCAAAGTTTCCTACTGCTTCTGTCACGGGTTATCTCCATTCCTGGGATCTATTTAGTCAGGCCCAAGTCTTTCATCGCAAACGACTTGCCCAACTTCTGTTTCAACTTGTCGATCTTCTTAATGTCTATTTTCATGATGAGCATGTCATCAATGTATAAGATCAGAACTAAGAAATCACCATCTGAGAACTTGTGCGTGAACACACAGTGGTCCGACTCCATTCTGTCATACCCATGTTGTAACATAAACGAATTGAACTTCTTGTACCATTGCCGTGGAGCTTGTTTCAGCCCATACAAGCTCTTCCTCAGCCTACACACCATATGTTCCTTGCCCTTGACTTCGAACCTCTCTGGTTGGTGCATGTAGATCTCTTCTTCCAGGTCACCATGGAGAAAAGCAGTTTTAACGTCCAACTGCTCTATCTTCAGATCCATGCTAGCTGCCAACCCAAGCAACACCCGTATGTATGTCATCTTCACCACTGGTGATAATATCTCCTCGAAGTCTATGCCTTTCTTCTGACCGAACCTTTTTACCACAAGTCTGGCCTTGAACCTCGTCTGTGAATTCTTCTACTCAAACTTCTTTCTGAACGCTCACTTGTTGCTCAGAGCTTTCTTGCCCTTAGGCAGTTTCACCATGTCATAGGTGTGGTTCTTATATAAGGATTCCATCTCCTCTTGCATAGCTTTCAACCACTCCTTATGCTTATCGGCTAGGGCCTCAGAATAATCCTCTGGCTCTCCTCCATCAGTCAGCATAATGTACTCATGCGGTGAGTACTTCTTGGATGGCTGTCTGTCCCTAGATGACCTCCTCACCTGTGGCTCAACAGGTGAATCAAGTGGGGGCTGCTCCCCCGGTACATCTTCTGTAGGAACTCTCTAGTCCTCTACACCTCGCTGTACTCCCCCGTCATCAGGCACCACGGGAGGAATAACTGGATCCATGTCCTCTAGCTCACCTGAACTAGGCTGGTTCTTCTCTGGCTTACCAATATCTTTTATACACTAATCTTCAAAGAAAACTACATCTCTGCTCCTGACGAGCTTCTTCTCAGTCGGATTCCACAATCTGTAACCAAACTTTTCATCACTGTATCATAGGAACACACACTGCCTGATCTTCATATCGAGCTTAGACCTCTCGTCCTTCGGTACGTGAACAGATGCCCTGCATCCAAACACCCTGAGATGACTGTACGATAGATCTTGTCTAGTCCACACTTTCTCAGGTACTTCTCCATTCAATGGGGCTGATGGAGGCCTGTTTATCAGATACACCGCTGTATGCATTGGGCAACTTCGCATGGGATGTCATACATATGATTCTCTCAACAGTGGTGCGATTCATTCGCTCAGCTACACCATTATGCTGGGGGGTCTTGGGAACCATCTGTTCATGCCGTATACCCAAGGACTTGCAGTACTTGTGAAAGTCGCTAATGTATTTACCACCATTGTCAGTGCGGATGCACTTTAATGATCTACCTGTCTCTCTCTACTATATCATGAAACAACTTAAACACACCAAAGACCTCATCCTTGGATTTCAATGCATAAATCCAAACCTTCCTAGATGCATCATTTATAAAAGTAACAAAATACAATGCCCTACCCAAGGTTTTTATCCTCATACGACCACACACATCAGAATAAACCAAATCTAATGCATGCACTTTATTAACATGAGAAGAAAATTTAATGAATGAAACTCTATGTTGTTTATCTGATAAACAATCAAGACAGATTTTGAGAGGTGTACCTATCACATTTGAAAGGAGCCATTTCCTTGCTAGTAGCTGAAGCCCTTTTTCACTCATGTGGCCTAGACGCTTGTGCCACATGTCAATAGCTGAATCTTCCGCTGCGTTCAACCCACCCTTACACACACTGACACTTACCTTGTAAAGGGTGCAACACTTCTTTCCTCTGGCTGCGATCAACTAACCCTTGATGAGCTTCCAGCGCCCACCAACAAATCGACTTTCATAGCCATCATCATCCAACCTTTCCATCGACATCAAGTTGAGGCGAAGGTCTGGGATATGCCTCACATCCCTGAGAACCAACGTGCAGCCCACATCGATCTTCACACAAATATCACCAACTCCCACGATCTTTGATACGCCAAAATTTTCCATCTTCACAGTTCTATAGTCACCTGACTTGTAACTTATGAAGAAATCCCTGTGTGGAGTCACGTGAAAAGAAGCTCCTGAGTCAATCACCCAGTCGGTGTCTTGACTCGTAGCCATGAGACATACATCGTGATCTGTTGAAAGAATAATAATAACGTCGCCATCTGAAGCGACCGCAGTAGAATCAGATTCATCTTCCTTCTCCTTTCCTTTTCCTTTCTTGTTATTTTTAGCCTTACGAAATTCAGGCTTATAGTGGCCCTTCTTGCCACAATTCCAGCATTCAACATCTCTTCTGTTACTCGACCTGCCTCTTGATTTATCTCGGGCCTTTCCACCCTTCCTGTTCTTTCCTCTCCCTCGTTCCAGTGTCACAAGTGCCTCTTGCTGAGTAGACCCCCGAGACTTCCTCCTTTTCTCTTCATTGAAGAGACAACTAGTAACCTGTTCCATGGATATCTTTTCGTCTGGCGTGGAGTTACTTAGGGACACCACCAATGTCTCCCAACTGTCAAGCAATGAGCTAAGCAATAGCAAAGCCTGCAATTCATTATCCAGGACCATCTTCATAAAGGAGAGTTTGTTCACTATATTGCTGACCTCATTCATGTGCTTTGCCACAGAACCATCATCCTTGAATTTGAGATTCACAAGTCGCCTTATTAGAAAAATCTTATTACCGGCTGTCTTCCTCTCATACAGCCCTTGTAATTTCAGTCATAAGTTAGCGGCTGAGGTTTCCGTAGACACATGGTGGAACACAGAATCATCTAGCCATTGTCTAATAAATCCCACCGCCTTGCGGTCCAACTTCTTCCAATCATCATCAGACATATCCTTAAATTTTGCTGATATGACTAAAATTGGAGAATATAGATCCTTGCAATAAAGCAAGTCCTTCATCTTAGCCTTCCATATGGTCCAGTTAGAACCATTGAGGCTGATCATCCTTGATGAGCTACCTTCCATAATTCCAAACCGATCATACCCATTCAATGAACTTAGCGCTCTAATACCACTTTGTTAGGGGCCTTGCACAAAACCTTAACATCTAGCCGCCCAAAAAAACCAGAATTATGGGATAATAATAGCAATGAAATAAATCAAAGCACAATCACACACCACACAAGAGATTTTTATATGGAAAACCCTCAAAGAGGTAAAAACCACGGGACCTCGTCTAGATCAACAATCCACTATAAAAGCAGAACGTTACAACCGATCATAAGCACACCTTTCTGTGATCAAACATTCATCACTCACGCAGGAGTGGATAAACAGTAAGAGAAACAAAGAAAATGGAGAGATCTCACCGATTACGAGGACGTAGAAGCGCTGAGATGACTACTCCCTTCCACAAACTTTCTCTCTCTCTTTCTTCTCTCTCTCACACCCTAAACCCTTTAGCAAACCCTTACAAAGCCTTTAGGAAACCTTCTTGTGATTTTTCTCATATGTGAAAAATCCTAGAAAACTCTTTTTATAGTTTTAGGAAACTCCTTTCCGCATCCCTGTTGCGAAAGGACTCAAATCCGCAATTTCGAGTAAAAACTACGTAACCTAGGACTGGTCGTAGAAATTCCAGGACTGGTCCTAGCTGCCTACGACTGGTCGTAACTTGCCTACGACTGGTCGTAGCTTACCCACAACTGGTCGTAGACCGCGGAGAAAATTAGCAACAACTCGCTGGACTTTGAGTCGTGCCAGGGCTCGAACCTACGACCAGTCGAGCACCTCCCACGATGAAATCCTCCAAAATTTCAACCACTGCACCGTCTTTCCTCTGAACTAAGGAGGAAAAGCCCATCATTTTCGTGCAGTCATAGTAAACTAGAAGAAAACTACAAACCTCTTCATCTCTTCTCTAATCATATTCACTAGGTAACCAAGCATATGTCTTTTCACGAATTACAAATTCTGGGAATGTATTTTTCAACTCTACTATCGCATCCAACATTTCACATGTTGAATTCCAACAGGTGCACGCATTTAACTTCAATGTTTTTTGAGTTCCAACATTTAAACATTTGAGTATGTCATTCCAGATGTTAAGTCTTGATGGTGACGACCGTATATACTTCACGCTTTTTCTTATGTTCTCAATTGTGCCTTCAATTATTAATAGTCCCTCTTGCACAATTATATTCAGAAAGTGTGCACAACATCTCACTTGAAAAATTTTCCCTCCAAAATAAAGATTCTCGTCTGTCTTGAATTGGCTCCGCAAAAAAGAAATCACAACATCATTTCTAAAAGCATTAATTAGCGTCATTGAAGATATCTTAGTTTCGATGCTCTACTCCTGAAGACAATTGTATACACAGTCTGAAATAACCAAACCGGTATGAGGGGGAAGGAAGGTGACGAAAGTTTAATATAATCTTACATAGATTCTAATTTACATCCATATAGTGTGTAGTTAGCGACATGTAAATTTTCCTTTAGTTCGATACCGTCCACAAATCTGAAGTAAGCCTTATACATGAGACTGATGACATAATAGTTTTCATCTTTGTCTTCTCATTCATATACATCTTCATGAATTCTCTTTTCACCGTAACCCGCAAGCAGTTCTCAAATTTTTTATTCAAGTATCTGTTTTATTCGTTAAAAACTTTGTTCTTTATAAACCTAAATGGTTTCTCCTCAATAATAACTATTCTTGCAAACCACTCTTTTAGTTTATCTTTTTCAAATTTATGAGTGATAAGAGTAGCTTGAGTCGCTTCCTCCAGATGTAGCAAATGAGAACAGTTGTTGGCATGAACGTGGGATTTTTGGAATCTTAACACAATTAATCGTGTGTCTGCGATAATGTGAAGTTGATCTCCCAGAATGCTTTGCGAATGTTAACTCGTAATGCTTATATCTTACCTTCGTAACACAATTAAAACCTTCTTTTACCTCGACCTCTTCAAAATCGTCCAAAAATATTGATCTTTTTTCACTTTATTCGACATATCTAAGACTAAATTTAAGTTTCTCTCATCCCGTTCAACAACAACTAGAGGGGATGTGGCAAATGTACCAACACCAGGGGTAGTAGCGACATCGTTACTAAGCATCTTTAAATATAAAAATAAGAAAACATGTGTAAGATATATAAAATTCAAAGGTGTGATTGGAGTATGTGATTTGTAAGTAGGCATTTTCTAACGTTTCCTAACTTTTAATTTCATTTTTTATCTCATTTAATAATATACCATGTACTCTACTCACACAATTTACATGCGATTCAAAAATTCGACAGCATCTCCCGATAATTCTCCAAATATATATAAAAATTATCTACTATTTGAGTGTTATTACTATTATCTGTTATTCACAGTCACAGATGGGAGGCAATCAACCAGTTGAGAAATATATATTTAAAGAATAAATTAGGTTAATGCATCGAATCTCGAATTCTATGTAAATTGTGTAGGCAACATTAAGGTACATGATACATTACCAAATTATCCAACATGTACAATTTAAGAATTTAAGAATTCATATATATATATATATATATATATATATATATATATATATATATATATATATATATATATATATATAAAACACTCTAAAAATCGGAGGTCGTGCATACACTCGACTCCCGAGTTCCCGGGTATTACTAATAACCGATTTTCATTAATTTGCGTTTAATCGGGTTTAATTGCGCAGCTAAAATTTCTCGGAACATAAATCACAACCACAACACGTTTAGTGGAATAGAAAGAAGTCAGATATATATACGAGTCCAAAAATATAAATGGGTCACATAAGGCGTTGCCCAACAAAATCCCAAAAAAATATTATTTCCAAAAGAATAGAGCTGAGTCCACAACTCAACGATCCAAATCCCGCCTGTCAAGCCGATAGAGAGCCGCCCATCAACTGAAAGTAGGACATCTCGTCCTCCTCGTCTAAGCTTGTGCCATCAGGCTCCTTATACTCATCGTCACCTGCAACTACGGGAGAGTTTGGTTGGTGTTTTAAAACACCACCCTATAGTGGAAGTAAGTGATCAACTCAATAGGTGCTATTAGTCTTAAGTTGTAATAAGCATCAGTTGTATTATGAATTTAATGAAAAACAATCATTCATAACCACCTAACTAATCTTATTAATGCATATGCATGATAGATGATATGATGCATGCCCTCGCTACAACACTCCCTCGAGCAAATCCATCTAACAATGACGTATGACCAACACTCCCTCAGAGTGACCTCGACTGCCGAGTCGCCAACCTAGCCAGTGCGATGTGATGATCTTGTTAGCCGAGTTCTTAGTTAATTTTATTCATCTAGCAGGTTGAAAAAACTGATACACCTCATGTATCAATGCCCTCATCTAGTTGCAATGTCAAGGCCCCTCAACGCGCGAGGCCGGGGCACCGCAATCCTTGATCTCGTCGGGTTCTTCATCCCCGACTTCAAGCACATGGGGAGTGCTGAGAAATAGAATCGCTCATGGTCACTATGGGGAGGCTCGTCACCCCAGCGTAGGCTAACAGCTCGAACACAGTGTCTCATTCTACCATGCCCGGCTCACGAGTCGGTGGATTGGCTTCATTTAGTTGTTAATGGGCTACAACGGTTGTAGGGTGTTCCAGGTTCCATACATAGGTGAGCATACTGGGTTAACAAATGAGGTTGGACAGTAAGTGGGCTAGACCGTACGAGTCCAAGCAAGCACTCTACCGACGACATCGACTACGAGCAACCCATGTAGTCCATCTACTGTCGCCCATGCGCACTTGCCCCAATCCATGGATTTAGCCTCAGGATAGTCCTACCAATGGGACCACCTTCACTCTTCTCATGTTCCTGACCAACCCAAGGGTTTTGAGGGTGATCCATAACATGCTAACTAACAATGTATCAACTGGCATAAACAATACCACGTTTTCATACTTTTCAACAAACAATTCAAATCTTTTAACAAACAAAGCTAACATTATCATGAACAAAGGTGCATGTGTGTTTTGTGAGTTAGAGAGGAAGTGAAGCACTTCCTATATCTCATAAAACCAAATTACACAAGAATTAATATATCATACATGCTATAAGGAAACATCATATGAGAAATCAAACAAGACATAAACATGTAATCATCTATTGTAACCTAATCATGTGAGAAGCACGAACAACATCATATGAGAACTAAACATAACATATAATTTCAGACAATCCCCAAATAAACATCCAAATCCTAGGTTTACTCTAGATTCTTCAAATATATCATCCAAGCAGTCAAAATCATTAGACTCATAGTATAATTGGTACTAGGCCACCTAAGGATAATAATCCGCACTTATGAAGCGTTGAAGACTTTAGAAAACGATCTAGGGTTGCCAAACTCGCGGGTCGATTCGTAGAGATTCTGAGCCAAATGACTTGCATGTTAAGATTAAATGCATTTCTAAGATCAACCTCAAAGATTACAAGAAAAGATGGGTGCTTACCTCCCCAATCGGATAGAAGTGGCTTAAAGTTGTAGATATGGGAAGGGAAAAGTATTTCTCTAAGGTTCCAAGCTTCCTTGGGCCCCACCTCCTACGACACACCCCTTACCTTTCTTCTTCCTCTCTCTTCCTCCTCCTTTCCCCTCTTTCTCTTCTCCCTTTCTCTAGGGAAAATTCGTATGGGAAGAGGGGGTGACCAAATGAGGCCCTTTTATAATGCCAGATTTGGTGTAAATGGCCCCATGAGTTAGGATTTTACTATAATAGCCCTATGAGAGGGTTTTTCAATCCTCTAGGGCCCGCTATGGGGCGTACATATTGATATACACTGTATGATAGTTAGCCTTAATGATGATCTACATATGAACATGTTCAGCCCGCCATTTGGATGCGTCAATCGACAGATATGATGAGAAGTCTGTTCAACGGTCGCCGATTGTCGATCGGGACCGCAACTATACGGATATGAGCAGGGAAATATCCTTACTCCACATGTGAAGTTTGGTCATAAACCGACGGTCTGAAATCCTCAACTTTGCATAAGAGTAGACGACTCAATTCACTTAAGTTTCAGCTCCTTTCTTTAGGGTATTTGCGCTTCTCATGCACTCATCCTTTGGTTCAAGTTGAGAGGTTCTGGACAGTATCTAGGTCTGACTCCCGCAATGGACGTCGAGCCTGTTAAGATGGACAATATTTTATAGTTTTGGAACTAGTGACCCACCAACGAGCGGTTTAAAACTTATTTGGAGAATTGGGGCATTTCTGAAATGAATTAGGTATTAAAATTTTTCTTGGACACTGATTAGGATTTTTATTAACTATGTTCATAGTGTGGCCTATTTATAACTAGTGAAAGTGGAGATTTGGTCATGATTACTTTAAACCGTTAGTTTTAGGCTAAAAGAGTAACGGGGTCCATTTGGTCTATTAGCCAAGATTCGGTCCTTGTCTGACTCGGCTTCGGTTGGATCTTTAATTTAGTTATGATTGTCTTGATTTATTAGCGAGGGATCGATTAGATTTGAGCCCTATGTGAGTAAATCATGGGGCTAAACTTGGTTTTCAAGTGATCCAGCGGATTCGTTGGCTCCCTACAATTGATTAATCGGACTTGTGCGGTTCTGCTGGTTCCACTCGTGTATAAACTAACATTGAGTGCTAATGGTTAGTAAGTGACAATATAAGTTAATTAAAAAAAAAAATATTGAAGATTTTTTTTTGAAAATCCAAAACAGAGAAAATTGAGGATGTTACAATTTATATATATATATATATATATATATATATATATATATATATATATATATATAATATTAAACCAATAATTGATTTAAATATAATTTATTGTATATGAATTTTTAAACGAGTAGGTAAATTGTTGTCAAGTGTGTCACTCAAGTGTCAAGTGAAGTCACTCTAAAACTAATTGATTTCTGATTAATTGAAGTATACAACTATAAATCATATATTAAATATATGATTTTTATTTGAATACTTCAATTAAGCATAAATCAATTTTAAGTAATCAAAATATTCAATTTCAAGTAATCTAACTAATTGAATATTAAATTCAACTATTCAAGTAATCAAAATAAAAAATCATTAAATCATATAAAACCCTGACCTGACCCAACCCAACCCAGACCCAACCCAACCCAACCCAACCCAACCCAACCCAACCCAACCCTGACCCAACTCGACTCTGACCCAATGTTGACCCAACCCAACCCAACCCGACCCGACCCGACCCGACCCAACGCTAACCCAACTCGACCCTGGCCGAACCCGATGCTGACGACCCAACCCGACAGTGACCCCACCCAACCCAAACACACACCTTAACCGGCTGACCTAGCTCGATTTGTATTTTTTTAAGAAAAAAACTACCCGAAGCTTGAAGGAGAGAGAGATAGAGATTGAGAGAGAATGAGAGGTGGGGCTGCTCGGAAGCTCGGCTCGTCGTCCGGCCACTGGTGCTAGCAAGGTTTGGTTCACCCAACTTGTCCACTGTTTTGCTTAGCTCGTTGCTCGGGTGGTGGTGCTCGGAAGTCGGACGACCGCTCACACATGTGCTCGCAGCTCACTCAGTCGGTTAGGGAAAGCATAAAGGTAGAAAGAGAGAGAGAAAGTGAAAAGGTTTTGGCCTTTTAGAGTTTTAACTTTTATCTTTTAATTATTATTAGTATTATTATTTTTATATATAATTAAAAACAAGATGAGTCGAGTTCGAGTTGGGTTTGAGCTCTATTTCGAGTCGAGTCAAGTTAGTTCGAGCTTGATCAAGCTCGAACTTGACTCATTTTTAATCGAGCTGGATTTACTTGCGCTCGGCCTTATGCGAACCTACATGCGAGTCGAGTCGGAACGAGTTCACATGCTAGCTTGACTTGTGTACAGCTCTAGTCAAATACATGAAATTATAAGCCTACCGGGTCACCAAGTACAATATGTGTTTTATCTACCATGTACAATCATTTTTCCAGATCATTTTAAGTCACGAGCCCAAAAACAAATCAGATCCAAAGCACAATTCAGCTTACTTGTGACTCTAAAGAAGATTTCAACGATACACATTCAGTCCCCTTGGCTTCGCGTGGGGTGGTCCACTTGAGCTTTGTATTTGCGTCAATTTTGAGCTCGGGGGCTAAAATGATTAGACAAAACGGATGGAGAGCGTAGAGAAAACACAAGACGCGGATTTGCTGCAAAACCCTTTCGCAGGAAGATCCTGCGCAAGGATTTTAGACGGGGCCCACTGTAATGTTCATGAGAAATCAAACCCGTCCATCCGTTTTTACACCTAATTTTAATATATGCTATTAAAAATGAGGAGGATCCAAGACTCAAGTGGGCCACACGAGAGAAAACAGTGGATATTTAGTGACCACCGTTGAAACATTTATATGGCCATAAAAGTTTAGTAATGGCCTATTTTTTTTAGTGCTTACACTTTATCTGAGTGAAAATGACTTTATAAACGGTTTAGATGGCATATAAACAGCAACGTGGAGCCTAGAAAGGTTTCAACGGTAGGTATTCCATTCCCCACTGATTCATCTCCTATGGCACACTTGAGTTTTGGATCCTCTTCATTTTTGGTAACATCCATTAAAATTAGGTCTAAAAACGAATGGACGGGTTTGATTTCTCACGAACATTAGAGTGGGCCCCACCCAGAATCCTTGCGCAGGGACTCCGTGCGAAAGGGTTTCGCAGGAAATCCGCGTCCAGAAGCGTAGTGCGCGAATTCCCGACCCTCCATCTGATGGACAAAACTTTAGAAGATTTGACGACTTCTAAGGGATTCTTGCTTTTCAGCCCTAAGACATGTGGGGCCCACAGCAATGTATGCGTAATATTCACTCCGTCCATCCATTCCGCCAGACCTCATTTTGGGTCATTGGCTCAAACATGAAGTGCACGTCACCACAGGATTCAACTTATGAACGGTCTGGATGGCATATAAACATCACGGTGAGCACTGGGAAGGTCTGTGGGCCTTTATATCCACACTGTTTCCAGTGGTGTGGTCCACTTGAGCTTTGGGTCTGACTCTATGTTTGTGATTATGTCCTAAATGAGGTGGGAAATAGATGTTTGGAGTGGATGAACACGTGTACAGAGCTTACGGTTGCAGAATCTGCGCCAGTCATTTATCTTCCGAGTTATGAATTCCTATTTTGAACGTGGACCATTGACTTTTTTTAATGCTACAGATCGGACGGCTAGAGAGCCACCAATACTTTAAACCGTCTATTTGCGGAGTAGAAATTGGAAGGTTGTGATTATCCTATCGAGAGGAAGGAATACCTTGTGGTAGTCAACGTACCAATGGTTTAGATCGCTTAACCATCGGCGCACTGGTCTGGGTGCATAAAATAAATAATAATAATACTAATTTAATAATTAAAAAAAAAAAAACTGAAACACGAGTATGCTGAGCATATCCTCGGTCGAGGACCATATAATTTCCCCACCAAAAGTCCTCCTCTCAGCGTTTGTAAGCAGAGTCACGCGAGCATGTTTAGGGAATGATCACATGTTTGAACCTATTGTCAGAGCTCGGCATGGAACGACTCGACTCGACCTGACTTAAACGGAATGGGTGACTCAGTAAGAACCGAGTAGGCTTCACATAATTCGAACTCAAACCGGGTCAAGTCTGAGTTACACAGTAACTTGGCCCAAAACTCAATTTGGTCTGACTTAACTCGAACGGAAACCTTACTTGACTCGAGTTCGGGTACTCCCTCCCTTATCTCTCGATCTGACTCAGTGTCAACTTGACGTAACTCAGTACTTCTGACTAGGTCGGCCTCGGTCCGAATCAATCTTAGCTAGACCTGGACTCAGATCGAGTCAGGCATTTCGAACTCAGTACCGAGTCAGATCAAGTTCGGATCGGGCCTATTTCTGATTCGGATCGAGTCAGGTCACCCCTAACTCGGCCTGACTCGACTTAATGAGCTCTACTTATGGTAATGATGGCACGCTTCTACATGATCCTTAATGTTCATCAGATGATTTTTTCCACGATTGGGCCATTCCCAAATTTGATGGTTAAGATGATCGAATCAGTGTGATTATTTACTAGCTATAGCTTATACATGTGGAGTGCGCTTAATGAATGGTCCCATGGGGGGATCCGGCCCATCCATCGGGTCTACTGCCTGATCTTAACCTTTCAACCCAAAAATCAGGTCGATCCAAAACTCGAGAAGGCCGCACACTAAAGACATTTGGGATGGAAACAACAGTGTGGGGCCCACTGTGGTGCTTAAATCCATCTAATCCATTCACACAGGTTGGCCATAACATGTGAATTTATGCTATTCATCATTACACCATGGTGTGGCCCACCATAGTTCTGGATTTTTCAGATCTTTGGGATCAATGCGAAAAATGGAGTTGTGCGGCCATGATTTGTCTGTCTAATCATTTAATGTTATTAAAATCAAATTTGCAACTTATAATTTAAGTAACATAATTTATATTTATTTTTAAAATTTATTATACTAAGATAAAATAGTTTCTTTTTTAATTGGTTTTTCATTTTATATTAAAGTGGTTTCCTATTTTGACTGTAAAATTGAAAAATGCGAGACATGCATATGCAAGAAAGGCCAGTCCACATGACGTGAGAAAAGGAGCTGAGAGATGTATTTAGAAACTCCCAACAACCGAACAAACACCAATCATTGTAGCGTTTTTAAAGTGGCCTCCAAACATAAGAAAAACACTTAAAATGGATATGTAGAATACATTTAATTCAAATTAAGCCATTGAAATACTGCGTATAACAATTCAAATGTTTCATGAATAAAAAATTATGCTTATTTAATTATCTAATTATTGAATTACCGGACATTTATTTGACGGTTGAAAATGAAACATATCTAGCAGCCCACTTTTAAGAAACTGTTATATGGCTAAATATAGTTCTAGAATTTGGTTTGTTTATATCAACCTAATGTATTATATTTGCATAATTTGAGAGTGGGTGCAGCACAAAGGACATCACTAATAGGCTTGTTTGGATAGCGAATTACAATAATATTGTAATATAAAAGTGCAATCATTATATTTTCTGCAATATTTATTTAAACATATAATTCAACGCATGATTTAATAATCAAATGTAAATATATTAGGAGACGAGCAGAGAAATTAGTAATCATTACAAATTTATAATACATTGTAGTAGAAAGTTTTTATTTACATATATAAATTAGTATATTTTATCTATTGATTTGTTTTCTTAATAATATAAAACTATTATTATTGTACTTTTATCATTCTTATTCATATTTAAAAATTACTTATTGAAGAGAGATATTATAATTTATAATTAATGCATTTTTATATTTCATTACCGTATTAATTCACTACAGACATCAAAGGAAGTGATGGTGTTATGGAAAGATCCGAGCGCATAAGAGATCCGAGAATAAAATATCAAACTGGGCCACCTAAGTATAGGAGCGCCCGACACAATGCTCGAATGATCTGGATCAAAGTATCCCTGGAAGAAAACGGCAGTGGGGGAACGCTTTCACTACAAGGCTGCGGGTTGGAATAGTTCCCGGAGTCCGATCGGATATTGAAAGCTACATACTTAGCGCCCCACCCGCGAGCGGTCTGCCCACCAACTACGATAAATCTGACTCGACGAGGCCAGGCTCCCCACTTCGGGACGGACCTGAAAGATCCATATTCAACTGGATAACCACAAAGGTCAGATTACCCGAGCCGAACCGGAATTTGAGTGCAAATGCTCCGTCTGCCAAATGCGTAAACTGCCATAACCGAATGTGGCCGGTTACTTTGCTTGCAGATACGCACTATCCGCCTGATACGCTACATGATCCATGGATTACACTCGATATCTCCACGATCTGGAAATCTCGATGAATGAGCAATTCATGTCGATAATGGCAGACCTCGACCATCCTACTGAAAGGCATAAATACATTGAGACTCTATCGCCACAGGTACGCGAGATCTGGCACTCTCTTCTACTCTCCACTTAAACCCAGATTTCCTTAACCTGACTTAGGCATCGGAGGGTCCCCCGGCTTAGCCTGGGTTACCTTTGCCTGTTCTCCTTACGCAGGATCAAGATATTGAAGAGATACGAGTTTCAGAAGACGAAGGGGAGAGCCGACCAGATTTGAACCTCAACATTTTTTGGCGCCGTCTTTAGGAAGCTGATACAAAAAGTCAGGTTCCCGTTATTCAACTCAATGGCAAGAAAGAAGAAAGTTGTAGCTGTGGAACTAGAGCCAAATGAACAAACTCGATCGCCGTGACTGCTTCACGCTTAATCCGCGCCAGGGCAGTCACAACGTTCTCGCAATCGGTCGAATAAATATCGAGCCATACAGAATGAAATCCAGGCCCTACATGAAGAAATAAGCAAAATAAAACAACAAAGGGATCCATATTTACACCCGATTTAGGAGGATCCAATTCCCGAGCCAGTGGGTCTATTCGTAGAGACTCACTTTGCGCTAAGGAGTATGCGGCCCGAAGTACCTCAGCATTCTCGGGCGTCACTTTCGGGTGTGAATCCTCCCCCGGTGCAGGTTAAGGTCTCGGCACGGAACACCGCCACTCGGGCTCTTACGAACAACTCGGTCACCTCGGCCCTGGCACGACAGATCTCTGCCATCGGCTAGAGCGGAGAAGGGAAAGGAGAGCTCCAGATATGGAGGATGCCCCAGAAATCGTTGTTGAGAGTAAAGACCCTTAGGAAGTGCGATTCGCGGAACTCAACGATAAATTCTTAACTCTTCAAAAGAAGCAGCAGTTATCAACTGTTCCTGCCACCGTTCAAGCAATAATGAAAGAGACCGAGCCTCCCTTCACTTCCGCCATTATGGGCGAGGTGATGCCACAAAGGTTTCGGATACCTCCCGTCATTCAGTACTCAATGGTCCGAAGACCCATCCGAGCATCTTGAAGCCTACCAATAATGGATGCAGATCCAGACGGTAACGGATGCAATGATGTGCAGGGGATTCTCCATCACCCTTACGGGGTCCACTCGGAGTTGGTATCGTCAGCTCAAACCTAACTCCGTCAAGTCCTTTGCAGAATTGAGTCGGCTATTCCTTACTCAGTTTATAAGTGCTAAGAGAAGTTAGAAACCCAACACTCATCTTCTTACCATCAAGTAAGGTCCAAAAGAGTCGTTGAAGGACTACATCACTCGTTTTAATGAAGAAGCGCTGCAGGTCGAGGACTATGATGACAAAATGGCCCTCACCGCAATACTAAGTGGTTTGAAGGAAGGAAGGTTTACGTTCTCTATAGGAAAAAACCCACCAAAAATGTTCATAGACTTCACGGCCCGAGCTCAAAAATATACCAATGCCGAGGAGTTTACTAACGCTCGCAAAGGCGTGCAAGTAGCTGACCCGGCTAACAGGGGAAGAGACCCAGGAACAAAGAGTCCCAACAGACCGACAAAGGTGCAGACGACCGTGCCTCCCGTGATCACTGACCGAGCCAGAGGCCAGAAGAAAAATTTCGTTCCTATACCCCCCCTCAATACATCTGCCGAACAAATCCTGTTAGATATTTTCGGAGACAAAATGCTGAATTGGCCAGTCTGCATGAAGGCCAACCCGAAGCATAGAGACAAGCGAAAGTTCTATCACTTTCACCGAGATTATGGACACAACACGGATGATTGCGTGGACCTCAAGGACGAGATTGAGTCCTTCATCCGCAAAGGACACCTACGTCGATGCATGAAGAAAGGAAGGTCCGCTCGGAGGGATGAACGACCGCAAGAGCAGCCGAATAACCCCACAGAAGAGCCCGTTAAAATTCGCACCATCTTCGGGGGCTCAGCCGGAGAGGGAGATTCGAACAAGGCTCAAAAAACCTATTCTCGGAACTCTGAGCCTGAATATTATGTCCACCTGGTAGAGCGACCTAATAAAGAGCTCCAAGTCAACCCGTGTAGTCTAACCTTCACGAAAGATGACACACACGGAATCCAGCATCTGCACGACGACGCATTAGTAGTAACGATGACCATAGCGAATTATAAGGTTTATCGTATCCTAGTCGACACCGAAAGTTCAGTCGATATGATCTACTCTGAAGCCTTCGAGAAAATGGAGGTTCCACGGTCACGACTCCGACCTGTGAAGATCCCCTACATGGCTTTGCCGGAGAGAGGGTAATCTCTGAGGGAGTCATTTCCCTCCCAGTAACAGCGGGAGAAGGGCAACATCAAGTCACCCTCTTGGTGAATTTTTTGGTTGTCAACGTTCCAATAGTGCACAATGTTATCTTGGGTCGGCCCTCCCTCAATGCGATGGGGGTAGTGGTTTCGACTTATCACTTGATGATAAAGTTCTTAGCCGAGGGTGAGACCGGTTACCTCCGAGGCGACCAACGCGAGGCCCGGAAATGTTATGCAATTGCAGTAAAAAAAGGAGCTACCAAGAAGGCGCTCGTCATTGATGTCTTGGACCCCCGAGGATCAGCCGCGAGTTCGTCAGTGGAAGATCTGGAAACGGTACCCCTCGATGAAACCGACCCGACCAAAACTGTTCAGCTCGGATCGTCATTGAATTTCAAGCAGAGGACTGCAATGTTGGCCTTCTTGAATCAACACCGAGACGTCTTCGCATGGTCGCATACGGATATGCCAGGGATCTCCCCTGACATTTTGGTCCATAGACTGAACGTGGACCCCAATTACAAGCCAGTGAAGCAAAAAAGAAGGTCATTCAACGCCGAAAGATATGAAGCCATTGCCGAGGAGGTCTCCGTCCTGCTCGACGCGGGTTTCATAGAAGAGGTATATTACTCCGATTGGATAGCGAATGTTGTGCTAGTTAGAAAATCCAACGGGAAGTGACAGGTCTGTGTGGATTATTCGGATCTGAATAAGGCATATCCCAAAGACAGCTTCCCATTACCTCGGATCGATCAGCTAGTGGACAGCACGGCTGGACACGAGTTGCTCTCGTTCTTAGATTCCTATTCCGGGTATAACCAGATCGTCATGTATCCCCAGACAAGCAGAAGACTACCTCTGTCACAAACAAGGGGCTTTACTGTTACTGGGTCATGCCATTCGGCCTGAAAAATGCTAGGGCAACATATCAAAGATTGGTGAATCAAATGTTCACCAAACAGATCAGACTAACTATGGAGGTATACGTCGACGACATACTGGTGAAAAGTATCAGGGCATCCGATCATCTCACAGATCTCGGAGAAACGTTCGACGTCCTCTGAGAATACAAAATGAAGCTGAATCTGGCTAAGTGTGTATTTGGAGTTGAATCAAGGAAGTTCCTTGGCTTCCAAATAAGTTAGCAAGGTATCGAGGCCAATCCTGACAAGATTAAGGCGCTCATCGACATGAATTCACCTCGGACCATTAAAGAAATACAGTGCCTCATGAGAAGAGTCACCGCGATCGGACGCTTCATATCCCGAGCGACAGATAAATGTCTCCCCTTCTTTCAACAACTGAAGGGTCATAAGAAGGTAAAGTGGACACCAGAGTGCAAGTAAGCCTTCCAACAATTGAAATAGTATTTGGGCACACCCCTTCTCTTATCTAAACCGGAAGAAGGAGAGTCTCTCTTCCTCTACCTCGCAGTCTCGACCTCAGCTGTCAGCTCGGCCTTGATTAGAGAAGTCAGAAATAAACAATATCATATTTATTATGTTAGCAAGGCGATGGTACCCGCAGAAACGAGATATCAATCTCTGGAGAAGCTAGTGCTCTGCCTTATCGTCTCGACTCGAAGGTTGCATTCGTATTTCCAGGCTCATTCCATTGTGCTGACTGATTCCTCTCTGAGATAAGTCTCCCAGAGACCCGAATTTTCGGGGCAGATAATCAAGTGGGCTATTGAGCTTGGAGAATTCGAAATCCAATTCCGTCCGAGGACGGCGATCAAGGGCCAAACTGTGGCCAACTTCATTACTGAGTTCACTACTCCAAGCACGGAGGAGATCAGCGCAAAAGCCGAAATGACCCAGTCTTCCCCTCTTAACACCCCAGAAGCGATGACAGATCCAGGATGGGTTCTCTATGTAGATGGGTCGTCCAATGTCAAAGGAGCTGGAGCTGGAATCGTCTTGGTCGCAGCCGATTCTACGTCAATCCAATGCGCGATCAGGCTTGGATTCAAAGACTCAAACAACGAGGCTGAATATGAAGCATTATTAGCCGGACTCAAATTGGCAGCCAGTCTGGGTGTTCAAACTCTCTAAGTCTGATGTGATTCACAACTGGTAGTAAATCACATCTCTTCGAAATATGAGGCCAAAGAAACCAGAATGATTGCTTATCTGGACAAAGCGAGAGAACTGATCAAAAGATTCTGGAGCTGCACTATCCAGCAAATACCGAGAACAGAAAATTCATGGGCCGATGCCCTTGCAAAACTTGCCTCTGCCTCGAAAGGGAAGATCCCACAATTCGTTCCCGTCGAATTCATTCAACATCCCAGCATCGACCAACCGGAGAAGGTCAATCCCGTGCATGCAATTCCGAACTGGATGGATCTAATCTTCAACTACCTCTCGTCCGGTGAAATCCCTCCGAATAAACTGGAGGCGAGACAACTCAGGGTCAGAGCGGCTCGATACGTCATCCTAGACGGGATGCTTTATAAAAAGGGGCACTCCCGGCCTTATCTTAGGTGCCTCCGGCCAGATGAGACCGACTACGTAATTCGAGAAACTCATGAGGGAATCTGAGGAAACCATTCAGGAAGCCAAGCCCTGGCTCTGAAGATACTTCGTCAAGGGTACTTTTGGCCAACCCTCAAGCAAGATGCATAGGACTATGTCCAAAAATAGGACAAGTGTCAATGTTACGCAGCTGTACTGAGGCAACCGGCTGAAGAAATGACTCCCATGAGCGGTCCGTGGCGATTCGCCCAGTGGGAAATCAACATCATTGGCCCCTTACCTACAGAGAAGGGGTAAGTCAAGTTCGTTATCGTTACAGTTGACTACTTCACCAAGTGGGCCGAGGCTAAGCCCGTCGCAAAGATCACTGAACAAAAAGTAATTAACTTCGTTTGAAAAAATATTATCTGTCGGTTCAGAATGCCGCGAACAATCGTGTCCGACAATGGCCGACAGTTTGATAACGACGAGTTCCGCAGTATGTGCCAAGGGTTCGGCATCACGAATGCATATTCATCGCCTCGGCATCCACAGTCCAACGGGCAAGTGAAAGCAGTTAACAAGATCATCAAGAACCATCTCAAAATAAAGTTGGAGAAGGCCAAAGGCTATTGGGCCAAGGAGCTCCCATTCGTCTTTTGGGCTTACAGGACTACAGCTCAATCCTCAACTGGGGAAACCCCGTTTTTGCTCTCCTACGACTCGAAAGCAGCAGTGCCGGTAGAGATCGGCCTTCCTACTGCGCGAGTAAAGAACTATCAAGAAAGTCATAACTCCGAGCAGATTGCTGCCGATCTGGATCTACTCGAGAAAGTCCGAGACATCTTAAGGCTACGAGCAGCAGCTCAACATCAACAAGTAACCCGTTTCTACAACTCAAAAGTCAAGGTCAGGCGGTTTCATCCTAGGAATTTAGTCCTTCGTCGGGTATTCCGGAACACAGCCGAGCTGGGAGTAGGGGCGCTCAAGCCTAACTGGGAAGGGCCATATCGCATGGTCAGGTCTACCAAACTAGGCTCCTACCACCTAGAGGAACTCGAGGGTCGGCAACTCCCTCATCCTTGGAATGCCGAGCACTTAAAAATCTACTATCCATGACGAACTGGCCTTTTAAGGCCCCCAATAAAGTGTACACCTCTAAGCGACTAGCCTTTAAAGCTCTCAATAAAAGTCATGATCTCATTTCTACATGAATAAATGTCTGTTAAGTTGTCTCATTAATTGTAACATCCTGAATTTTTCACTGTTTTGAATTTTCAAAAATTCTTAATTTTTTTAATTAATTAACTTATAACATCACTTAATGACCATTAGCACTCAATATTAGTTTATATAGGGGTGATATCAATAAAGAACCCTAAAAGACCGATTAATCAACCGTAGGAAACCACCGAATCCGTCCGATCACTTGAACATCAGGTGTAGCCCCATGATTTATTCACATAGGACCCAAATCTAACCGACCCGTCCCTAACTAATCAAGACGAGCATAATTAAATTAAAGATCTAACCAAAGCTGAGTCAGATGAGGCCCGGATCTTAACAGTAGACCAAATCAACCCTTGTAATGTCCCGTCCAACTAGCACAGTGTCCTGGGGCGTCCACTTAGGATTTGTCGCAGGACCATTTGTTTAAGTCACTCGTGGTGGGGTACCACAAGTTGATTAACCTAGGATTAGCTCATTAGAATAGACCGGACAGGTCATGATAGGGCCTAGTGCGAGCCGCCAAGCCAGATGGCCTATTTACACTTAACAACAGCTTGTGTGGGCCAACCAACGACTAAGGAGGGTCAGAAAAATCTAAAATTTTAGAAAATCATAGATCTCACTGGGCTTGTGGTCTGTCGTGGATTACAGACCCAGTGGACACTTAGAATTGAGATTTGGCACTTGCCAAATGCACCCCACCAATGCCAGAATTAGAATCTGGCACTTACAAATGAAACCGAGACTCTAGGCTTTTCAGCCGTCGTATTTCTTCCAAATTTACAGCGAAGGTCTAATGTATTTTCCTACGCCCGTCCACAAAATCTGGAACCTGATCATGGCACGGTAACCGTTGATCACAAATCAGACTCGTACGATCAAACCAAATATCCGATCATCCCCAAATTCTGCATGGCCCTTCATCGGGTCATGGTCCACCTATCCTATAAGTTTCATGGCCAGGGGACCACCAGTATCTCTCCAATCACTGGAATAGACCTCGTAGGGCCATTTAAAGATCGGAACCGTATGATCAAACCCCATATTCATTCATCCATTTACTCCCAAACTGTGCATGACCCCTCATCAGGCCATGGAACACCTGTCCTATAAATTTTGTGACCAATGACCCATCAGAGCAACTCCGTTACTCTTTTAGCCTAAAACCGACGGTTTAGAGTAAGCACAACCAAATCTTCACTTTCACTAGTTATAAATAGGCCACACCATGAACATAGTTAATCCAAACCCTAATCATCGTCCACGAGAAATCTCACTACCTAATTCATTCCAGAAATGCCCAAATTTTTCGAACAAGCTTTAGACCGCTCGTTGGCGGGCCACTAGTTTCAAAACTATAGAAGAATGTCCGTCTCTGTGAGCTCGACGTCCATCGCGGAAGTCAGACCTGGGTGCTATATAGAACCGCTCAACTTGAGCTAAAGAACGAGTGCATGAGAAATGCAAATACCCTAAACAAAGGAGTTAGAACTTAAGTGAATTGGGTCGTCCACTCTTATGCAAAGTTGAGGATTTCGGACCGGCAGTTTGTGACCAAACTTCACACGTTGAGTAAGGATATTTCCCTTCTCATATCCATATAGTTGCGGCCCCGATCGACCATCGGTGACCGTTGAACAGACTTCTAATCATATCTATCGATCGACGCATCTAAATGGCGGACCGATCATATCCATACGTAGATCATCATTAGGGTCAACTATCTTACGTTGTATATCAACATGTACACCCCGTAGTGGGCCCTAGAGGTTAGAAAAACCCTCCCATAGGGCTATTATGGTAAAAACCTAGACATTGGGGCCATTTGCACCAAATCTAGCCTTATAAAAGGGCCTCATTTAGGACACCCCTCTCCCCATACGAATTTATCCTAGAGAAAAGAAAGAAAGAAAGAGGAGAAAAGAGGAGAAAGAGAGAAGGAGAGAAGGAAGAAGGGAGAGAAAGGTGGGCCCAAGGGAGGTGAGATCTAGAAACTCTTCTTTCCTTTTCTTCAAGAAACCCCACATCCACAATACAAGCGATTTTCATCCGATTGGGGAGGTAAGCACTCATTTTTTTGTAATCTTTTGTGTTGGGCTAGGATTTGTATGAAATCCTAACATGCAAGTGCATTGTCTTAGAATTCCGGCCGATCAACATCGAGTTCAAAGCTTTTAGGTCATTCTCCAAGATCTCAACGATCCATAGGTGCGGACTATTGCTCTTAGGTGGCCTAGCACCAATTCTATTATAAGTTTAATGATTTTGATTGCTTGGATGCTATGATTGGAGAATCTAGAGAAATCCTAGGAATTGTATGTCGGTATAAAATTGTATGATTGACTCTCTCATGATGTGTTCTTACCTCTAGCATGATTTTGTGTACGTTTGATTACATGCTCATGCCTTGTTCATTTTTTTCATATGTTGTTACTTCATGGTATGTATGATTCACTACTCTTGTACATATGATTTTCTATGATGGAGGAAGTGTTTAACTTCCTCACCAAACCACACAGTCACATATAATTTGTTTCATGATAGCGGTAGCTTGCTTGTTAGGGATATTTGATTCGTGTGATTGAATTGCATGAAATTATGAGGATGATATGCTAGTTGATAACTTGAATAGTTGGCATGTTATGGATCATCATCATACCATTGGGTTGGTCAGGAACATGAGGAGAGCGAAGGTGGTCCCGTTAGTAGAACAGCCTCGAGACTAAACCTATGAATTTGGGCGGGTGTGTTCGGATGGCTGTAGTTCGACTACATGGGTCTCTTGTGTCCGATGTCACTCGTCTCACGCTCGTCTGACTCTTGCGGTTTAGTCTACTCTTGACCAACCCCGTTTGTTAACCCTGTATGCTCACATATGTATGGAACCTGAACCACCCTACAATCGTTGCAGCCTATTAATAACTCACTTAAAATTGGTCCACAGCCTCGTGAGCCGGGCATGGTGGAATGGGATACTGTGTCCGAGCTGTCGGCCTACGCTGGGGTACCGCGCCTCCCCATAGTGACCACGAGTGATCTCTTTCTCTTGGCACTCCTCATGTGCTTGAAGTCAGGGATGAGGAACCCGACAGGATCATGGACTGCAAGGTCTTGGCCTCACGCATTAGGGGGTCTTGGCCTCGCAACTAGCTTAGGGCATTGATATGTGGGGTGCATCAGATTCTCAAACCTGTTGGATGAATGGACTTAACTAACAACTCGGCTAACACAATCGCATTGCATCGCATTAGTTAGGGTGGCGACTCGGAAGTTGAGGTCGCAATGAGGGAGTGCTGACATACGTGATCGTTAGATGGAGTCGCTCGAGGGAGTGTTGTGGCGAGGGCATGCATCATATCATTCTGCATGCATACATTTTAAATAAGAGTTACTAGGTATTGTTGATTATCTGCTTTTCATTAAATTCATATTATAATTGATGCCTGTTAAAACTTAAGATTAATAGCACCCACTGAGTTAATCACTCACTCTTACTCTGGGACGGTGTTTTGAAACACCAACCAGACCCTCTCATAGTTACAGGTGATGTAGAGCAGGGGGAGCATGGTGATGTTACTCTCGACGAGGTGGAGCTGTCATACTTTCAGTTGATGGACGACTCCCCATCATCTTGATAAGGCGGGATTTAGATCGCTGAGTTGCGGACTCAGCTTTATTCTTTGGGGTCATAGTATTCTTTTGTTTGTTTTTATTGGGCAACGCCTTGTGTGACCCATTTACATTTTTGGACCTATATATATGCGTGATATCTTTCATTTCAGTAGACTTATGTGGTTGTGTTTCATGCTCCAAGTAATTCCAGGCTGTGCGTTTAAACTTAATTAAATCTTAAAACCATAAAATTGATGATAAGTGACACTCGGAAACTCGGGTGTAACACTCTGAATTTTTGCCAACCTGGGGTTAGACGTCATTAGGCAATGGGTCAACTAAAACACCTGGGAAATCGCTCAGAACCCAATTCTATAGCCAAAGAAATCACTTAGGATTAATTCCTTTAGAAACTAAGCATAGTAGGTTAAATCCTGTATATGCTAAGGAATAGTAGGTTAGATTTGGTTGGAATGAGACTCCCTTCCTTGGGTAGATCCTCATAACATTCCTAGGCTCCTTTAGTAACTCTCGGGAAGCTTATGTAACTTAGAACCATTCACTTTCAGGGAAGACTTATAAATTCCTCAGATTGAACTTAGAATAAACCAACACACCCCTTAGAATTGCCTTCCCCAAGGGATTATTGCATTCGGAAACGCGGAGTAAAGGAACTGCATGTAAGCGATGTATTCGTGGTTTGAATCGACTTCTTAATCCTAGTGGTTACCAATAAATCTAATACTCTGATCAAGCAGAAGATCGGCATCGACCCGGATTAAGAATTGATACAATAAATCTTCTGTCCTAGCTAGACAGAAAGTCTATGTATCCGGCTCAGACCTACTACACAACTTTTCTTCCATGTTGGCCCGACCACCTACAACCAAAAGTTATTGATTTACCTTTGGAAAATGTTGAGGACATCTAACCAATAGAGAGTAGGCCTATTTTTATAACCATAGGTACCAATGTCATAGAACGCATCGCTAATAAAGGAAGACCACTGTAATGAGAGGTTGTTTCCTAATTCATGTCAAGGATAGCCCCTAAGTTGCGCCTCGTTCCGATATACGGATCGATGCATAGATTCTTGAACTTTAAGTAGAACCAAGTTTTCAGGGGGGTATAACGTGTTGAGTCCAATCCAGTTAGGTTAGCCAAGGCAACCGTTCGATCAGAGTGGCGCAGCGGAAGTGTGGTTGGCCTCTTCCCCACTGGCCCAGGATCGAAATATTTGATTTAAGCTATACGTACGGTTAGGTCATTAAATAGGATTGACCCTTCCTTAGAATGTCAAGACTGAAGTCTTGCTAGATACTTCTTACCCTTCGCCAATTTCGGGGACGAAATTATATTTTAAGGGGGGTAGATTGTAACACCCTGAATTTTTGCCAACTTGGGGTTAGACGTCATTAGGCAATGGGTCAACTAAAACACCTGGAAAATCGCTCAGAACCCAATTCTATAGCCAAAGAAATCACTTAGGATTAATTCCTTTAAAAACTAAGCATAAGTTAACAAGCGCAACGCTAGAGTAGCTGAGAAATAGTCCCTGATCACTTTAAATACGTTCTACAAGACCTAAAACTTATAGAATTCATGGTGCTATAATACTCTAAAACCTTGGATCAAACTCTAAACCCGTTTGCTCTCATGAACTCTTTGAAACTTTGTATTGGATTTAGACCGTGCGTCGAAAGTCCGATACCCACAATCTTAGACCGTTATAACCGCCTAGCTGGACTTGACAATCATTTCAAAAATCAAGTCCAACCGACATTCAGAGGTTATTTCATTGAGCCTAGAGTGAAGAGAGTGAGAATAGGGTTAGATTTGAAATTTGAAATTCAAATCTGGCACACGACTTGCCGCGTCAGTATTAAGCGTTCTGACCATCAGAATTCAGCCAAATTACACCCTTGGATCAGGAAAAATTTCTATTTCATATCATGAGACTTGTAGACCTGATCTACTTACGATGACTGCTGAACTGAAACTGGACCGCTACGTGCAATCTGGGAACTCTACCGGTCTGAAAACTTGATGTGTGCTAGATCTAGTATGCATGAGCTTAAGTCCGACCGCGTTTGGCCAGGGGATCTCCGAAAATATCTTTTTGGACCGAAACAGCCCCAATTTGGTTAGGCATCAAGTGAACATTGTTCCCAAGCCTATTTTGGACAAGTTTTAGGTTATAAAAGGGGTTTAAACCCTCACTTCTCTCACCCATCCGAATTTGCTAGAAACCCTAGCAGAGTGAGAGAAAAAGTGAAAGATTGTGAGAGAGTGTGGGAGGGCTTTTCCTGCCACTTGCTGCTGCTGTTACACGTGCTTAAGCGACGCACTCCGATCACTTTCCTGGCGATTCCAACGCACTTTGAAGTAAGGAAAACTCTAACCATTTGCTGATTTAGTATTCCGTCGATTCCATAAGCGATGCAGCTTATATAACTTGTGATTTAGGTTGTCTGATCGCCGTGGACGAAGCGTATACGCTCCGTTCGAAACGATACACATCTGAAGTGAAAGGTGCGGATTTTAGACGCTTTGATTGACTATTTCCAACGCTTTCAATGTCGTTTAATAGTAGATTATCGACGGCAATGCCGTTTGACATGTACAACATGTTGTCCGTTTCCTATTTCGTAAGCAGACGAAAAATATAAGATTTAGGGCATTTTAGTCATTTGTAGGAAATACTGTTTTCATCCATATTTTGCTGGTACGATTGACATGGCTTCTTGTCGTATTAGGATATTAGGAATGTGTGTATAATCAGTTTGGCGAAGAGATTCGTCTAAATGCGCACTTTGAGTCGACATACTATATGTAGACTTAAGTGTGTAGTTTAAGTGTTTGTATAAATGTTTGTATTAGTATGTATTGAATTAAATGGTGTTATGAACTAGTTTGAGATTGAATTCTCAAATAATATGCTGATGTAAATGATTTCCTACATGTTGGATATATGTATGAAATACATGTGTTAGATGTTTTACTTAAGTTGTATGTTATAATATGTGTTAACATGCTCACATTGATGTATTTCATTTCCATTGCTCTTATATGATTGTTGATGTGAATCCATAAATGTTTGGGACTATATCTAGTCCAGGCAGTCGGCAACCGAGTAAATTCATGGTTGGCTTATCTTTTCCACGAACGACGCGTCGATGAACGCGAGTCGTTTTTTGGAGTTGGCGGCAGTGGTTAGGCCACGCGAAGTGTTTTATGTACTTCATGTCGCTCAGCTTGAGATGCGCTCATGCTAGTCGAGCCCGTCAAGTAACCCGACTGGCCATTGAATGTTCACCATGTATGTGTCATAACTGCTTGAACCTAGGGTACTGAACTTACCATTGTAAACCCTGTTAACCATGGTACATTGATCCATAAAGACTCATGAGCCGGGTATGATGGTATGGGACACCGTGGTCGAGCTGTCGGCCTACGCTGGGGCCACAAACCTCCCCGTAGTGACCAGTGAGCACCTATGACTCGTGAACAAATTATGGAGGTATGGGACACTATATTCTTACTGTCGGCCTACACTGATCAGGCGACGAGTCCTTTGTATTGACCGCGACCGTATTCTGAGCCTACGGGAGGCGAAGACCCTTCCGTAGCAGTGAGAGTATAGTAGGCCTATATTGATAAGGTGATGGGGGAGCGGTGCAACGAGTGCGAGTAACAGCCCTGACAGCCCTTGCAGCGACCTACAAAATATGCATCGTATGAGATTACTAGGAGTGACGACCCTAGACAGGATCTGTGTTGGGATTGATATAAGGAAAGTACCTTAGTTTTCCAATCCTGCTGTATAAATGGACTAATAATAACTCGGTAATCATATCACCATCACATTGCATGTGCCTGAAAAATGTGGAGCACTGAGCGGTACGCAAGCATGCCGCGGACGAAGATGATGCCGTATGAGGGAGAATGTCGGTGAGGGCATCCATCATGTCATGTCATATTGTATTAATAACAGTATTAGGAATGTTTGATTTACTGTTTTACTATTATCGCATGATTGATTTGAGAACATACTAATCTTTGTTCTATTATTCCACTGAGTTAGCTACTCACTCCCACATTACGGGATGGTGTTTCTGGACACCCACCAGTCCCTATTTTGGTTGCAGATGATGGCGCTTCTTGAGAAGCGGAGCTGGACTTGATGATGATGAGGAGGATCCCTCCTTTATGGGTGTTCTGATTGACGGGATTACAGAGAGGTTGATTTGTTGCCTTGACACTTGTCATTTTATATTTTAGAGCACTCATGTATATTCTTTCTTTCTATTTTGAGGTATACATGTATATGTTTAACCTGGTAACATGTTCACACTCTGGAGACACACAACAGTTTATATATGTTATACATACTATCACAGTCTTCCGCTTGTTAATTTAACTATCTCTGGAGTATGATATGCTGTTATGGCGTAATCTCACTCATGTTTAATACATTAACACAGACAACATTCAATCATACATATCTATGTTGCATAAATAACATTTTGGAACTCGGGAGTTGGGTTTTTACTCGACCCCCGATTTTCGGGATGTTACATCGGGAGTCAAGCTTATGCACGACCCCCGATTTTTCGGGGCGTTACATTAATACAGGGGTGAACTAGACTGTCCGATCCCTTAAAGGGGTCGGAGCGTAATCCCACAAAAATTTGACCTAGTATTCCCCCCTGAATAGGGAAAAAAGAATAACGATGACCCGACTCTCTGACAAGGTGATCGGCTCATCATATGACTGTTCAATAGAATGAAAGGTTCTCGCCAATCGTGGGACGAGCCGACTCCGCTAAGGGTCGGATTCGACTAAGCCAAGGAAACTCGAAAAGTCTACTAAAGGGCAATGGAGAGAGCTAACCCTCCAAGAGGATAGCTCAACCATACCCCGAAACTAGTCAACAAATCAACCCAGCAATCGACAATTACCACCGAACGCTTCAAAATTAACATTCATTCACCCTCAGAGGGACAAAAAGAATACATCATCCATACAAAAAAAAAGGACCAAAAGAGAGTCAAATTTTCATGCAGGCGAAGGTGCTTAGGAGTCGGGGGCTTGATCTGGGCGAACGTCTTCGGGAGGCTCCTCTCCACCATCATCAGGGAGCAGTGAATTAAGGTCACGATCTGGGTACAGATCTTGGACCGCCTCAATGCAAACATTAAAACTAAAATTATAGAACTTAGTGGCCTCAATGTCTCTCTCCTTAGAAGTTTTGAAGGCGTCGATTGCGGCAGTGGCCAATGAGGCTTCATCTTCGGCACGCTGAGCCTCCCTCGCTTGGGCAATAGCTTGATTCTGCTCTTCCGCTGCCTCGACCTTTGCCCGCTCTAGAGCTTCTCCTAGCCGAAAAGTCCCTTTAGCCAGTGAATCCGCGTGGGCCCTGGCTCGAGCCAGCTCGGTCTCCATTACCACACACCGGGCCTCTGTATCTTCGACCGCCTTCTGCAACTGGAGCCCCCGAGTCTTCTCATCCTCAAGTTTTCGGTGCAGTTCTCCTTGCTCCAGTTGAAAGAGAGTCGCCTCGTCCCGCAAGACTCTCACCATAGTTCTGAGAGTCTCCACCTCGGCATCTATTTTTCGACCCTTGCACACCCTTTCCCAGGTTAGAGGAGCCTCGGAATAGACTAGAAAAAATATATAATAAAAATAAATGAAAAAGTATGTCTAAAAATAAAAAGCGATGAATACGAGGAGACAAGAATACCTTATTAAAAACTGCCGCCAAATCGTTCAAGAATGAGTCGTCCGACTTAGAAAGCAAATTGGCGATCTCCTCTTTCGGGGCATGCTTGGATGCCCAGTTAGTCAGGCAGGCCATATGGAAGCCTGGCTCATACCTTGCTCCGCTCGTCCCCACCTGAGCTGAGCCTCCCTCCTCTACCGCTCTTGTCCTGCTACCAGCCGATGCCTGGGCTGCGGACAGAGGGGCATTCCCTACCTCAATAGGGGATACGCCCTCAAACGGAAGGGCATTCCCTACCTTAATAGGGGATATCGTGGCATCAGCCATCCGGATAGGCTCCTCCCGCTCGGAGGATGAAACGACAACTATGCAAGGGGCCGCCGGCAAAGCCCCCGCACTCAAAGGAGCGACGGGGGGAGGGGGGATATGAGTTAAGAGCACAGGAGGAGGAGTAACAGCTGCTATTAAGGCTGGAATGGTGCTCAGGAGGATTTCAGTAACTGGCCAGATAGCAGCAGTCACCTCGACAGGAGATGGAGCTGTACCCGAGGCTCCAACAACCTCCCCCTGAGGTGGAACCTACCTCTTCCAAACAGTCTTCGTCCGGGGCACAGCCCTCAACATTTTCTCCGCTGTCAGGGTGGCCTTCCTCTTCCGAGTGCCCGACGCCTCGGTCATGCTTGCACAAGAAATAACAGATCAATGACCGAGCAAGCAAAAACGATCTCACCAAAGCAAATAAGACAACTTACTGAAGGACGTAGGCAACGACTGGGACTTGCAGAGCCCGGACCAGTGTAGGTTGGTTGCTGTGATAAAGTCTGACCAGGAACGAAGTTCCCCTGCTCTCGCCCTAGCCTTGGCAATACGATTCTTCTTGGCCGGATCAAGGAGAGGTAAACCCCTCTGAAAGTCTGCAAAAAGAAGGCGAGAACTTCATCCCGCCTGAAGTAAATGTAAATGAGAATTGAAAAATACAAGAATTAATTAAAGTTCGACCTGGTTTTCCAAAGCAGGTCGGAACACGAACTGATAGGGACCCAAGCTCCGCCGCGGCGCCTCCCACTCACCTGCCGCCCAAAACCATTTATTCTTTCAATCCTTGTTGAATGATGGAAGGTTCATCACAAGCCCCGACCCCTTGCTGCCTCAGGTCACGAAGTAGTATTATGGTTCTTAGTTGTCGTGCTTAACCAGGTACAAGCTCATCAGAACCATTTATTCTTTCAATCCTTATTAGAGGATGGAAGGTTCATCATAAGCCCCGACCCTTTACTGCCTCAGGTCACGAAGTAGTACTATGGTTCTTGGCTGTCGTGCTTAACCAGGTACAAGCTCATCAGCTCCTTCAGGGTCAACTCTGGATTTTCAACTTGTTTCCAGATAATGAATGCAGAGATTAACACCCTCCAGGCATTAAGTGTAAATTATCCTGGAGAAAGTTTGAGGTAAGCGGCAATTGCTCGGATGAAAGGGTGTAAGGGGAGTCAAAGCCCACACTGCAATGCACAGAGGAAGATTATGACTTCTCCCTCGGTAGGGGCACCAGAGTGTCAAGTGGCGCAGGGGCCCTTATCCGGACGGAGCTCGAAATCTGAAATTCTGAGTGGATCCATTCCATCTGAGACTCCGACAAAACGGAGCCTCCTGGGATCACCTCTGAGGCACACCCACTTGCAGGCATCTCAGTGGCCTCGGCAATGGTAACCAAGGGGCCTCGAGCAACTTTCTTTTTTCCAGGCCGCTTAGTACTGAACCCCACCCCCTTCTGCTTCTGAAGAGGGGGATATAACGGTACAGCCTCAAAGGGGCCTTCAGAGGCCCCTCTTCCATTGTCCAAGCTCCCCGGCTCAGACTCTTCACCATACTCCCGCATGGTCTTAAGATCAGACGACATTGTGGAAAGAATATTGAGGATTGACGAGGGAGACTCACTGGACAATCACCAGAAATCGCCTTCTCTAGGGAGAGTATGATCGGTTGGAATTGCCCACCGAAAAACTCAAGTAAACAGGAATCGCCTTCACCGGAAATCGCCTCCTCCGATATACACTCAAAATCACAATGCAGGTAGCGAGAATGGCTTTGAAGACCATTTATATAATCTACAGGGAATCTCTGCATTAATGACAAGCCATAATGGCCGCAGCCAAATCGTCGTAAGCGGATTCCCGAGTACACATGGCCCGTTCTCCTTGGGCCAGCTTCTATTGGATGGTACATTTCTAACATCGAACGGCGCATTCTGATGAACGAAGCGACGCCCAAGCAGGGGTAGCCATCACAAACACTCTTCCTTGGGCTTACATGGCAACCCCTCATAGGTTGGTATTTATTTGGAATCATAATCGTCGCCATGTGTCCATCCGAAAATAGCCCGCATGCTCGAAATCCTGAAACGTGATGTTCCAAAACTGAAAGTCATTATTACTCGGTATGGGCGAGAGTTTCTCTGCATGATTACTCTCCGAGTCCAGTAATGAACTCAAAGAGTAGGAGACTTCTGTTATGGGAAGATCCGAGCCTATACGAGATCCGAGAATAAAATATCAAACTGAGCCACCTAAGTATAAAAGTGCCCGACACAATGCCCGAACGATCTAGATCAGAGTATCCCTGGAAGAAAACGGCAGTGGGGGAACACTTTCACTACAAGGCTGCGGGTTGGAACAGTTCCCGGAGTCCGATCGGATATTGAAAGCTGCATACTTAGCGCCCCACCCGCGAGCAGTCTGCCCACCAACTATGATAAATCCGACTCGACGAGACCAGGCTCCCCACTTCGGAACGGACCTGAAAGATCCATATTCAACTGGATAACCACAAAGGTCGGATTACCCGAGCTGACCCGGGTGACCCGAGCCGAGCTGGCATTTGAGTGCAAATGCTCCGTCTGACAAATGCAAAAACTGCCATAACCGAATGTGGCCAGTTACTTTGCTTGCAGATACGCACTATCCACCTGATACGCTACATGATCCATGGATTACGCTCGATATCTCCACGATATGGGAATCTCAATGAATGAGCAATTCATGCTGATAATGGTGGACCTCAACCATACTACTGAAAGGTATAAATACATTAAGACCCTATCGCCACAAGTACGTGAGATCTGTCACTCTCTTCTACTCTCCACTTATACCGAAATTCCCTTGACCTAACTTAGGCATTGGAGGGTCTCCTGGCTTAGCCTGGGTTACCTTTGCCTGTTCTCATTACGTAGGATCAAGACGTTGAAGAGATCTGAGTTTTAAAAGACGGAGGGGAGAGCCGACCAGATTTGAACCTCAACAGATCACATGGGCTGGAGTTGTGCAAGGCTAGGTAGAAAACATCAATGACGGCAATGTGTAATCTTTGCTTTTTCTTTATTTTTAGTTAGTTTCCTTTTGTCGCAACGTATCATATGTGTACGACATCCAAATCATTGATCATTTGGGCCTACCATGAAGAATAAATGATGCAAAAAATCAAGCTTATCCACTTACATGTGGACCACACCATATAAAAAAACAATGTAAAACCATCAACCTAATCCAATTGAGTCGTGTATGATAGGACCCATATATTCATTTGTTTTCTTCCAGCCTGCCTAAGCTTTTGAATGGCTTGTGTTGCAGTGTGTCTCTTCATCCTTGTGGGGGAACAATTGATGAATGAGCCGGATGACATATTGGCAAAATGGTGGGCCCCACATTCCTTCTAGAAGTTTCTCATGATGGGCGTCCCCCTCCCAGTAGCCCCCATTTAATCAACGGGCTAGATGTCACTCATACATCATGGGACCCCGCATTTAATCAACGGGCTAGATGTCACTCATACATCATGGTGGACCCCACAGAGCTCGAATGTAACCTAATTACGTGGGTTTGAAAGTGTGGGATCATGCTCGGTCAGTCTGACGTGCACAGAATTTTTGGGTTGCTGAAGAGCACCAAGGACTTTCTATTCTATAACAATGCAAAATGGCATTTTGGTACATCGTCTAATCACCCTTGGATTGAATCATGAAGTCTTTTTTGGCCGTAGGTACAAAGTGCAAGAAAATCAATATTTCTTATAATATAAGAAGTCAAGCTTAATTGCCGGCCCCTTCCAAAACACGTAGAGGAAACTAAAGTCGTACATTCCCCAGTGTGAGTTTGCCATAGTCCTAAATTATGTCTGGTGGGCCGTACACGTGTCATGGTGGGTCGTTTTGTATATGGAGCATTGCCTGAAAATGACACTGAGTGACGATCTAATTGCCCCCTTAGTGGGCAGCAAATGGACAGTTGATGGAAAAGGATCAGCGGTCAAAGATTCAGCGTCTGAAATTCAATGGTTGATACTGTTAGAACGGTGTAATTCTGGACAATAGTCCATATACAATGGGCACCCAATTTCTACGGTTTAGATTGACATGTGTTGCATCTTATTTCTGACTATTTTAGAAAAGTCATTAAGAGGGTGACATATGGCATCGCATGAGGAATAGGAAGTAGACCATAAATCTTCAATATACTTGGGGGATTTTTTAAGAAGAGAAATATGTACTTGAGTTGTTTAAAATACAAAAGTGAATAAGGGAAGTAAAGTCTTGACCGACATAAGAGGAATCATCATGAAAAGAAATATAATCAAAGAAATATCTAAATAATAGAATGATATACAGAGACTTTTCAACTATCATAACCTTTGCAGTAATAAAAAAAAGATCTAAAAGATTAAGTTGCAACAAAAATCTATAATTAGTAAAGAAAATCAACAGCGTAAAATATCTCAAAAATCCCAAAACCAATCCAACAATACAATCCAATATGTCAATTAATTTTTTATCCCAGTTTATCATAGGAGTTGCAATAATCTAATAGCGGTAATTCTTAACTATAATATTTACTTGTAATCCAAATTTACGCTCATATTTTAGATATGTTCTTTATACTATGTCACACAGTCAGTTTAAAAGACGCATTCTTACAATTGCTCCTAATGACCGATTGTGAGTTTTTCATTTTGCTTTATTGCAATGATATTCTAAAAGTCTTTTCTTATGGAAAATACAAAAAACTGCGGAGGACGAACCCTACCCTCCTATTATCGTTTGATCATTATCAAATTCTGTAGGTGACCAAATAAAGAACTGACTTCTCGGAATTTGGTCATATATGTTCATCTTAGACGTATCTACTTATTTTGGTGCTTAGTGTCGAAGTTGAATGGTTTAGATCGAACTGTTATAATAATTGTCGCACGCCAGCACACACTGCACATGACAAAAGCAAACCAAAGTATCAACAGCCTATATAATTCTTCATTCCTTATTCCAACACAAATTCCTCTGGTCAACCTTGTAAGATACAAGCCAAAAAAAGCTCCATGGGCCCCACCATGATATATGTGTTTTATCCACGTCATCCATCCCATTTTGCCAACTTATTTTAGGGCATGAGCTAAAAAATGTGGCAGATCCAAATCTCAAGTGGACTATACCATAGGAAATATTGGCGATTGAACGAGCACCAATAAAACTTCAAGGGGGCACAAAAGATGCGGATCAAGCTGATATTTATGACTTCATTGTGTGACCTCATCAACATGTCATTAGCAAATAAACATTACAATAAGCCTATTACAGTAAGCCCGAGGAAGTTTTTAATGGTCGGTGTAAAATCATTACTATTTCCTATGGTGTTGGTCCACCTGATATTTAGATCAAACTCATTTTGGGGCTGATGCCCGAAAATGAGCTTGCCAAATGGATGAATTGGCGTGAATAAAACACATACACATGGTGGGCTTGCAGAGCTTTTCCAAAACCCACTTCCACCCAAATCCACTTGGTAGTTGACATAAAATGGCCCCAAGATTGGCATGATCAGAAGATCAAAGCTGGAAAATTCAGTACATATAAAATGAAAGGTAAGACAACAAAGATTTTGTTGTACATGTCATATGCTCTTAATAGGATGGCTATGTCCATTAATGCAGGGGTGTTTTCACCTCGAGCTCGAGTTGGATAGCCTACGGAATGTGGGGTCACAATTGGGGTGGGCAACTCATGTGAGGTGGAATCCATATGATGTGGGGCCCATGAGGTGGTAGAACCCATGTAATTTGAGGCCTGTGTGAGTAAAGGTGGGCAACAAGTTGAGTCAAACCAGATTAGGTCCAACTCAACTTGATCCAGTTTTTACAAGTACCTGACCCGAACTGGATCCGATTCGAGATCGAGTCTAGCAGGGCTGACTCAATCTGAACCGATTCCTTACTAGCCTGACCTGAATCGAGTCCAACTCGATAGGGATACCGAGTCAGATCGAATTGAGTTTGTCCAGTCGATTCGAACCGGGCTGAGTCAAGCCAAGTCAGAGACTCTGGTGCTAGTAAGGAAACATGAGGGAAATCAGGAGAGAAAGAGGGAGAGAAAGGAGGAGAGAAAGAAAGAGGGAAGGAGAGGAAATCGGCTCGGGCTACAGTGCCGTATAGGTTCATCTAGCGGCGCCGACTCGGGTAGGGTTAAGGTTCGAGTAGAAAAAGGGTACAAGTTTTTTGTAAAGTAAAATCTAACTTTATACTATTTGATTCCGATCCAGATCGGATTGTATCGAGTTGCTACATGAACCAAACTCGACTCAGTTTGGCATCCTATCCGAGTGGGTCTACTGGGTCTATTCATTCCGACCCAACCCTAGCGTTTGGTTCGGGTCAGATCGGGTTGGATCGGATCCAACTAGTTCTGTCGAGTTGGATCCGACGAGTCGGGTTGGATCATGCCCACCTCTACGTATGAGGTGGGTGGCTCATTTGAGGTGAAATCCATGTGATTTGGAGCCACGATGGGAGTTTGATTAATGACCTAACCCATGGATGCGGGACCTGAGCTATGAGATAAAAAAATTAATTCGCCCAGTTCAAGATTTTAGAGTAAGTGGTTAGTAATCCGAAATCAAAGTGGTATTAAAGTGGGAGTTTAAAGTGGTTAGTTGAATCTGACTTAGTTTTGTGTTCATATCTTAATACGATCTGAAGAAATTGATGAACTAGCGGATTTCTCATAAAAATCTTATTGGGACTCACCTAACTTCCAACCATGAAAATTCCTGGGCCACAATTAGGGGTGTACATCGAGTCAAACCGAGTTGAGTTGGCCTCAACTCGACTTGGCTCGGCCATTAGCTAACCTCAACTTGAACTCGGCTCGGCTCAGTCCTTGAGCCTGACTGGCCAACTCCGCTTGGTTTGGTCAATAGCTCTAGCTCAGGCCAAGTTTACCATTGAGGCATTTCCACAAACACCTGAACTGCACCTTCAAAATTTCTCTGTCTGTGAAACAGAAGCAATGGTTTTACGGATATTTTATCAAACACCTTCTAAGCAGAATAAAAACCAAGAAAAAAAGATATTTGTTTCATATACATACCTTCCTTACCACCAGCTACACTTCATTGAGTCATTTTATCAAACACTTGGTGAGCAACATCAATGGCAAAGTAACTGAGTCACCGAACTGGTTCGATTTGAGTTCGATTCGAGTCGAGTCAAGTCGAGCCAAGCTGGCCTGCTTGAACTCATTTTCGAGCTCAAAAAATCAGCTCGACACAGCTCAAACCCAGCTTCAAACCGAGCCGAAACGAGCTTTTTTGAGTCGAGTCGACCGAGCTAACCGAGCTAGCTCGGTTCACGTACACCCCTAGCCGCAGCAAGTGGCTTCCGCCCGTACCATATATTCAAATTTGTGTGGGACCTACAGTGATTGCATCCAACCCCTCTAGATACGGCCCCACATATTAGACCTCGATCCCAAAATCTATCGTGATCTAAACTGATCATGTGGCCCACAGCAAAGGAACAACGGGGGACATTGACTAGGGGAACGCCCACCATAGAAATTTCTGATGGACTGTGGGGTCCACCATGTCGAGTGTATGAAATCAATCAGTCAATACTGGAATAAAAGGACACCAAAACTCATCCCATTCCAGTACTCAGGTGGGCCAAAACATCTTCTCATGGTTGACTGTACGTTTCTCCCTGTGGTGTGTCCCCCATGAGTTTTGCATCATGATTATTCTTGGGATGTACGGTGAAGATTAGGAGCCCCACCAGATGCACGGTGCGATTCTACATAAACATAAGGGGTGGACCCACATAGCTCGAACTTCATGTCATCATCTCCAATATTTTTCCACAACGAGAGTGTGAAACAGAGAACGAGTTCCAATTCAATCTAAAAAATCAAATCCACCATTTTCCAATAACGGTTTTGATAAGGTACGGAAACATCTTACCACATCACCGTAGGGTGGCCATTTTCTACATCCCTGGTTGCATCTTTAGAATGATCTGAACCGTTCATATTCTCGTTACTATCACGTAAGAGCTACTCTACAAAATTAAACTAATTGATTATTCTGATCACTAAATCTTGTAGTTGAATATGATCCGTTAATTACTAATCTTCTCGTACAATCATCCAGTCAACAACTGCTTCTTTTGGTGGTCCATATATCATAAATTGTAGAATATGAACAGTTCATATTATCATTTAAGATCATTTCAGAACCTGGCCCCACCATAATATGGTAAGGTGACACGCACCGTATTAACACCTTCATGAAGTCTGAAAATGAAGTATGAAAATGCATACCTCAGAAGGAGGCCAGTTCTTCTACAAGCCCTTGTAGAGTAAGCCTACCCTACAAGTGTCGTGCGTGGGTCCACTGAAGTTTGTACATGGCATCCAATCCATGTTACAAGATCACCCGCTAATAAAAGTTAGAAACCCCAAGAATCAATCCGATCCAACCATCACACGGGCCACCATTGACTTTGGAAGCTTGGATGGTTTTCCATTGCCTTCTATGGTGTGGATCACTTAATCATTTTACGGCAGTAATTTTTGGGTCATCCCATCATCATAGTGGAATTCACATAATGCACAGGTTAGATGGCATATACACAACCCCTGCTAGCCCTCACCATAAGAAACAAATACAACCATCCAAAAACCTCCAAAATCACATGGTGGCCCACATGATGGTTAGATCCAACTAATTTTTAGGGCATATACTTTCACATAAGAGTAACTCTGCTACACAAAATGGTGCTAACATACACCCTAGTGGGCCCCACATGCAGCACTTGTAGAATAAGCTCATTCTACAAGGGGTTGTATAGAAAAACCGGCCTCTGCAAGGATTTCCAAGTCTTCATAAATATCCAACGACTAAGATAATATGTGGTATTGATGTGACCTGTGTTTGGACGCTTTAAAGAAGTCCAGAAAAATTGTAATATTTGATAAAGACAGGCAGTCCTATGTTTGTTTTCTAGCTTCAGTCATAATAGATCTCAAAAATCACGTGGAATATAGAGACACGCATGCAGTATATCCAAAGTCAGGTCTGAAACCAACGGTTCTTGAGTCTGTAAAACGGCTACCTTTGTATGACCTTGACCATAAAAAAGAATTCTATGTCCTTGGTAAATTATCTTATAGCTTATAACTTGGATTAGATCTGGACCGTTCATCCATAGGGCTATACAATGAGGGACCTATAGTTCAAAATTTTCAATGATTGGATGGGTCCAACCCTGTGAATTGCCAGTTGTTTTATTCTAAGGGTTATCGTAGCAGCATGTTTTTGCACATGCTCCTTTGAATAAACCATGTCTGTCACACTGCCTTATTATGTTGTTTCGTCAAACGCCAGTTCAAATAGGGAGCGGTGGAATATGTGGAACAAAGGCCCAACTTAATGTATGCATTTTCTGTCCATGCAGTCCATCTATTTTTTTTCCTATCATTTTAAGGCATGAGCCCAAAAACGAAGAAGATCCAGAATCTCAGGTGGGCCATACTATTGGAAAAGGTGGTGATTGAATGGCCTATGGCACAAATTTCTGAAAGAAATTTACCACTGTACGATCCATTTACCCGCTTAAGCCCGTCCCACTTTACCTGACCAGAATAAGCGCCAGCTGTGCGGACGGCTCGCCAAAGGTCGAAAGTGCCCATGCTTTTTCCTTCAACGGATCGGTCGGAGCTTGGAGACTGGGTGTACTATGGCTACGGATTATAACCATAGCCATTCAAAAATTTAATCACCTATACAATATTATTGCCTGGTTTTTTTTTTTTTTTGTATGGGTCCCATCATGGGCCTCACATAATTTTGAATGGGCATCACACTCAATGTTCATGATTTTAGTGGGTCCCACATCCACGTGCACTTTTTTTTTTTTTTTTACATGGATAACTTTATTCTACCTACATTTTTCTCTAATACATATTTATATAAATATGCATATATAAGCATATAAAAAAATTCTCTCTTTTTTTCATTTCTTTCTTTATTCATTTAACAAGAATATCTTTTAAACCAAAATTAGTTAGTTTATGTACCTTATATGATTTTGGGGTAGGAGAAGCTACTTTAGCCAACCAACCTGTTTATTTTCCAAGATTCCATCAGGTCGATGGTTGAAAATTTATTTCATTCACTTCGCGGTCATTTTCAATCAGTTTGTGGTCAATTTCATTCATTTCATTTACTTCATGGTCAATTCCATGCATTTCACGGTCAATTATGGCGATTCCGCTTCACTTCACGGTTAATTCCATGTATTTCACGGTCAATTCCCTTCACTTCACGGTCAATTCCATACACTTCACGGTCAATTCACATCACTTCACGGTCAATTCCATACACTTCACGGTCAATTCACATCACTTCACGGTCATTTCCATGCATTTCAAGGTCAATTCCGACGATTCCGTTTTATTTCATGGTCATTTCCATGCATTTCACGATCAATTCCCTTCACTTCATGGTCATTTTCATGCATTTCATGATCAATTCGCTTCCCTTCACGGTCATTTCCATGCATTTCACGATCAATTCGCTTCCCCTTCACGATCATTTCCATGCATTTTACGGTCATTTTCGGCGGTTTCATTTCATTTCACAGTCATTTCCAAGCATTTCACGGTCATATCCGGCGATTCCGTTTCATTTCACAGTTATTTTCATGCATTTCGTGGTCAATTCCCTTCACTTCATGGTCATTTTCATGTATTTCACGGTTGATTCGCTTCACTTCGCGGTCATTTTCATGCATTTCATGGTCAATTTTGGTGATTCCGTTTCATTTCAAGGTCATTTCCATGCATTTCACGGTCAATTCGCTTCACTTCACGGTCATTTCCATGCATTTCACAGTTAATTTCGGTGATTCCATTTCATTTCACGATCATTTCCATGCATTTCACAGTCAATTTCGACGATTCCATTTCATTTCACGGTCATTTCCAAGCATTTTCATGCATTTCACAGTCAATTCACTTCACTTCACAGTCATTTCCATGCATTTCACGGTCAATTCTGGTGATTACATTTCATTTCACAGTCAACTACCTTCACTTCAAGCTCATTTTCATGCATTTTATGCTCAATTCGCTTCACTTCACGGTCATTTTCATGCATTTCACAGTCATTTCCGGCAATTCCATTTCATTTCACGGTCATTTCCATGCATTTCACAGTTAATTTTCTTCACTTCATGGTCATTTCTATGCATTTCACGGTCAATTCCGGGCGATTTCGTTTCATTTTACGGTCATTTCTATACATTTCATGGTCATTTTCGGTGATTTTGTTTAATTTCACGGTCAATTCCCTTCACTTCACGGTCATTTCCATACATTTCACAGTCAATTCCAGCAATTCCGTTTCATTTCATGGTCAATTCCCTTCACTTCACGGTCATTTCCATCGATTCCGTTTTATTTCACGGTCATTTCCATGCATTTCACGGTCAATTCCCTTCACTTCACGGTCATTTTCATGCATTTCATGGTCAATTCGCTTCACTTCATGGTCATTTCCATGCATTTCACGGTCATTTTCGATGATTCCATTTCATTTCACGGTCATTTCCATGCATTTCACGATCATTTTCCTTCACTTCACGGTCATTTCCATGCATTTCACGGTCAATTCGCTTCACTTCACGGTCATTTCCGGCAATTTCGTTTCATTTCACAGTCAATTCCCTTCACTTCATGATCATTTCCATGCATTTCACAATCAATTCACTTCACTTCATTGTCATTTTCATGCATTTCACGGTCAATTCCGACGATTCCATTTCATTTCACGGTCATTTCCATGCATTTCATGGTCAATTTACTTCACTTCACAGTCATTTTCATGCATTTCATGGTCATTTCCGACAATTCCGTTTCATTTCACGGTCATTTCCATGCATTTCATGGTCCCTTCACTTCATGGTCATTTCCATGCATTTCACGGTCAATTCGCTTCACTTCACAGCCATTTCCATGCATTTCACAGTCAATTCTGGCGATTCCATTTCATTTCACGGTTAATTCCCTTCACTTCATGGTCATTTTCATGTATTTCATGGTTAATTCGCTTCCCTTCGCGGTCATTTCCATGCATTTCACGGTCAATTCCCTTCACTTCACAGTCATTTCACTTCACTTCACAATCATTTCCATACATTTCATAGTCAATTCTGGCGATTCTTTTTCATTTCACGGTCATTTCCATGCATTTCATGGTCATTTCCGGTGATTCGGTTTCATTTCACGGTCATTTCCATACATTTCATATCAATTCTCTCCACTTCATGGTCATTTCCATGCATTTCACAGTCAATTATGGCGATTCCGCTTCCCCATACGGCCAATTCTATAAGGAAATAATATCGATATCGTCGATAATATAGCCGATAACCGAAAATATCTGTATCTCTACAAGTTTCAGTGGCCAGGGATACCAAAACAATATCAATATCGTCGATAATATCTACAATAACCAGAAATATCGGTATCGCTACAAGTTTTATTGGCTAAGGATACGAAAATAATATCGATATCGTCATAATATCGATAATGACCAGAAATATTGGTATCGTTACAAGTTTCGCTGGCCAAGGATATGGAAATAATATCAATATCGTCGATAATATCACTAATAACTGGAAGTATAGTATCGCTACAAGTGAAGGGGATTGATCGTGAAATGAGTGAAATTGACCGTGAAATGAAAGGAATTGACCGTGAAATGCATGGAAATGACCATGAAGTGAAGGGAATTGACCGTGAAGTGAAGAGGAATCGCCGAAATTGCTGTAAAATGCATGGAATTGACCGTGAAATGAAGGGAGTTAATCGTGAAATACATAGAATTGATCGTGAAGTGAAGCGTAATCGCCAAAATTGACTGTGAAATGCATGGAAATGACCGTGAAGTGGAGGGAATTGACAGTGAAATGCATGGAATTGACCGTGAAATGAAGAGAATTGACAATAAAATACATAGAATTGACCGTGAAGTGAAAGGGAATCGTCGAAATTAACCATAAAATGCATGAAAATGACCGTAAAGTGAAGCGAATTGACCATGAAATGAATGGAAATGACCGTGAAGTGAAGGGGAATCGCCGAAATTGACCATGAAATGCATGGAATTTACCGTGAAATGAAGGGATTTGACCATGAAATACATAGAATTGACTGTGAGGTGAAGCGGAATCGCCGGAATTGACAATAAAATGCATAGAATTGACCATGAAGTGAAGGGAATTGATCGTGAAATGCATGAAATTGACCGTAAAGTGAAGGGAATTGACCGTAATATGCATAGAAATGATCATGAAGTGAAGGGAATTGTCCGTGAAATGAATAGAAATGACTGTGAAGTGAAGTGGAATTATAGAAATTGACCGTGAAATGCATGGAAATGACTATGAAGTGAAGGGAAATGACCGTGAAGTGAAGGGAAATGACCGTGAAATGCATGAAAATGACCGTGAAGTGAAGGGAATTGACCGTGAAATGAATGGAAATGACCGTGAAGTGAAGCAGAATTATCGAAATTGACCGTGAAATGCATGGAGTTGACCGTGAAATGAAGGGAATTGACCATGAAATGCACAGAATTGACCATGAAGTGAAGGGAATTGACCATGAAATGCATGGAAATGACCATGAAGTGAAGAGAATTGTCCGTGAAATGAATGAAAATGACTATGAAGTGAAGTGGAATCACCGGAATTGACCTTGAAATGCATGGAAATGACCGTGAAGTGAAGCAGAATCACCGAAATTGACCGTGAAATGCATGAAAATGACCGTGAAGTGAAGGGGAATCACTGGAATTGACCGTGAAATGCATGGAAATAACTGTGAAGTGAAGGGAATTGACCGTGAAATGCATTGAATTAACTGTGAAGTGAAGGGAATTGACTGTGAAGTGAAGGGAATTGACCGTGAAATGCATTGAATTGACCATGAAGTGAAGGGAATTGACCATGAAATACATGGAATTGACCGTGAAGTGAAGGGGAATCACTGGAATTGACCGTGAAATGCATGGAATTGACCGTGAAATGAAGGGAATTTACCGTAAAATGTATTGAATTGACCGTGAAGTAAAGGGAATTGACCGTGAAATGCATTGAATTGACCATGAAGTAAAGGGGAATCGTCGAAATTGACCTTGAAATGCATGGAAATGACCGTGAAGTGAAGGGAATTGACCGTGAAATGCATTGAATTGATCGTGAAGTGAAGGGATTGACCGTGAAATGCATGGAATTGACTGTGAAGTGATGGAGAATCGCCGGAATTGACCGTGAAATGCATGTAATTGACCGTGAAATGCATTGAATTGACTGTGAAGTAAAAGGAATTGACCGTGAAATGCATGGAATTGATTGTGAAGTGAAGGGGAATCGCCGAAATTGACCATGAAATGCATGGAATTGACCGTGAAATGAAGGAAATTGACTGTGAAATGCACGAAATTGACCGTGAAGTAAAGGGAATTGACCATGAACTGCATGAAATTGACCGTGAAGTGAAGTGGAATTGCCAGGATTGACCGTGAAATGCATGGAATTGATCGCGAAGTAAATGAAATGAATGAAATTGACTGCGAAGTGAATGAAATGGATTTTTGACCATCGACCTGATGGAATCTTGGAAAATAACTAGGTTGGTTGGCTAAAGTAGCTTCTCCTACCCCAAAATCAAATAGGGTATATCAAGTGACTAATTTTGGTTTAGAAAATATTCTTGTCAAATGAATAAAGAAAAAAATGAAAAAAGAGAGATAAAAAATCTATATGCTTATATATACTTGCTTATATAAATATGTGCTAGAGAAAATTATAGGTAGAATAAAGTTCTCCATGTAAAAATAAATAAATTATTAATTGTTGTCACAGCAATGCGTTTATGGCTACGGTTATAATCCATAGCCATAGGGGCTACCAGATAGGCGTGGCCCCGCTGGACATGTCAGCAACTGGCGGGGGACCACTAGTTCAGCGAACCCACCCCGGACACACATCTATAGCTACGGATTGTGGTATATATGGCTACGGTTATAATCCGTAACTATAGCTTTGACCATAGCTTACACATTTACCATTCTGCTTTGAACGTCTACCGTTGAAACCCTTTTAGGAGTCACAGAAGTTTTGGATCATTATGAAATTTATTTTTCCTCTTCATCTAGATCTTTGTGACCCTATGATTAAATTGGATGGAAAATAAATGTTATGGAGGGACCTACAAAAGTTTCCAAGGTGAAAATCAATTTTTCGCTGCTCTTTGTGGTGTGGTCCAGTTGATCTTTGGATATGATTTTTTTTTTTAATAATGCTCCGAAATGATCTCGAAATATGGCTGAACGTTGTGGATATAATAAATACATAACTGTAGGGCCATGAAACTTTGATCTCTTTTGAACCGTTTGTACAACTCGGAGTTCGAGGAGCGTCAGCGCTCATCTTCAAGCACCAGCTGATCCGCTTGGAGGAAAAAGCGGGGGCATTTTTTACCTTTGGCAAGTCATCAGTACAACTGGGGCTTATTCTGGTCTGGTAAAAAGGGGTGGGCTTAAGTGGGTAAATTGGCCGTATAGTGGTAAATTTCTCAATTTCTTGAGGCATACAATAATGTTTATGTGATGTTTATTTGCCACATAACTTGTTAATAAGGTCACATAAGTGTAGATAGAGGGGAAAAAAAAATTTAATATTAGCTTGATTCAAAGCTTTTTTGGTCTATTAATGGCCAGTCACCATTATTTCTTATGATATAGTCTATTAAGATAATTGAATCTATTTCATTTTTAGAGTCATGCGGTAAAATGATATGCCAAAATGGATGGACAACATGGATATAGAATTTTATATATATACATCAAGGTAGTCTCACACACACCCACACAAGCACACTCACAACCCACGCATGCACACAGTCACACCCCTGCTCTCCAAACATGCAAGGAGCTTAAGATCGTTGGTGATACGATTTTATTGCATATGCTCATTGATTGGCACATGTGACACATGCAATATGCATTAGAGTTTAAAATGTGAATGCATAAACATACATAATTACATACCTAATACATGTTAATGGAATATTATGCTTTTGCATATGCCGTACAAAGTCCTTATATGATATAGACTATCCAACCCTTCTAGAAAGTATAAAATATTTAGGTGTAGATTGCATACTTGGTATGACCAATTAGTTGAGTAAAATTTGTGGGGCCCACCATGATCTGTATCTTATCCATGCTATCCATCCATTTTTCTAAGCATGAGCCTAAAATTAAAGCATTTATATCCAAAGCTCAAGTAGACTACACCACAAGAAGCAATTATATCCAAAGCTCAAGTAGACTACACCATAAGAAGCAATGAGAATCAAATGCTAATTGTGAAAACTTCTTGAGGCACATGGAAGTTTTAAATGAAGTGATATTTGTGTTTTCCTTTCATTTATATTTGTATGACCTTATGAACAAGTTGGATGATACATAGAGGTGTACATGAGTCAAACCGAGTCGAGCTTGGCACGACTCAACTCAACTCGGCCACTAGCTAGCCCCAGTTCAAACTCAGCTCGACTCGGTCCTCGAGCTTGACTGGCCAGCTTAGCTCAGTTTAATCAGTAGCTCGAGCCAAGATCATGCCTATGCGGCATTTTCACAAACACATGGAGTACACTTTCAATTTCTTACTGTATGTAAAACAGCAATAGTTGTTTACAAGTATTTTATCAAACACTTTATAGGCAACATCAAAATCAAGAAAAAAATAGTATTTGTTGTTCACTCCCCAAGTGCAGGGTTGTGATGTAGTAATAACTCAGTAAGACCGAGGTCGAATCCCAAGGGACTGAAACTTGTACGTTATCTAAAACTAACTAGAACTAGAACTAGAATGAGATGAAATTTAAACTGAATGTAATTTGAGAAATAATGGTGAGAATATTAATCTAAAATTTATAAAAATCAGAGGAAAGGAAACTAGGGATTCAGAGGATTCACTTGTAGAGATCAGGGAGAACTTATGCTTGCATCAAAAATTATGAAATTTACTGAACTGCCGTTGATCTAGTTTTCAAAGAGATGAAAGGTGTATGAATTAGAATGGATTCCATCACCAAACCATGCCCAAAGACTATGGCAAACAACAGAATCAAACTAATTACCACCCAATCACATGTATGAAAGTTAGGAAGCGTACCGTCATCCAACCATGCCCAGGAGACTATGGTGAACAACAGGACGTCCTGACGTCATAAACATGAAAAGGAAATAGAAATATTCAAAGTATCGCAGACCCATTGTAATTTCAGTCACAACAGACCATTAAGAACTAAAAATATTCCCATAATAATCAACTAAAATCAACGTCGATTCATGAATTAAAATAAAAATAAAATAAAATCTCCTATCTCACTACAAGCTTCACCTCTTAGCCCTAGCTAAAAGGTTCAGCTCGCCATGAACGGGTTAAATCTCATAATAAAAGAAAAGAAAAGAAAATACTCTCTCCCTCACGTCTGCTTCAAGTCCCTGCCCGAGCCTCCACGTCTCTCTTTTTCTTCCTTTCAAAACCTGAATAAATGCTCCCCATGTCCAAAACCTCCTTTTATAGCTGCTGAAAGGCTGGAGTCAGTGACAGAGTTGTAGAAGGACACGGAGTGTAATTTTTGCAGCCAAGTTCGATGCCTCGAAACACGCCACTTTTCTCGCTCAAATTTCAAAGAAACACCATCCCTTAGTACTTTCTTGGGTTCTCTACATGATAGACGGTTCAGATCTGCCATATGATCAAAGATGGCGGGCCAAAACTGCCTGAAAAAGTCAGTTTTTGCAGATGTGCGAAACATTTCGTACCATTTCGCTGTTGTGATCGGTGGGCCCCACAGAAGCATTTTTTGAAAAATCCACCCCGTCCATTGGATTCAGAACGAAATTTCAGTTGAGAATGGGTGGTTTTAAAAGTCCATTGACGTGGCCCAGAGAAGAAATAACAAAAGAATCAGTTTTGAACGTTGCAGGGCAGCCCTTTTGTGGCCTCTGTATCTCACACGTGTGCATGCATGGGTGAAAAGTGACAATATGATTTTGTAGTGCTCGCGGCTGTCTACACGGTGGATGGTTTGGATTGAGCTTATGGGGCACGTGTGGGGCCCACAGTCGATCGTAAAAACAGCCAGCGGCCGTGCATTACGCGGTGCGTAAGCGGAAACTTCTTCCACTGTGATGATCGGTGGGGTCCACTGAGCTTTCTTTTTGAAAATCCACACCGTCCATTGGCTTCAAGACGAAAAACCGTCCAGGAAGGCAAAGTCCAGTTTGATTTCAATGTGACCCACAAAATCTGTAACCAAGCCGTCCATCCTGCGTTTTCCATCCATCTACATCCGTACCTGTGGATGGGATCAAAAGGATCGCTAGGTGAGGGTTGTGGCCGTGCCCCTGAGCGAATGGACGGTCCTGATCTTGCAAAGGGACGAAGGGTGGGGCCCACTACTCGTTGCAACGTCGGACAGCGTCTGCCATACGCGGACGCTGTGATTTTTTTAAAAGAAAAAGTCGGTCAGCGCTCGCTGATCGACTTACATGGTTTCGGTGGGAGGCGAGCACGGTACCCAATATGCACACGCATCGCGTGTGTGGGTCCCATGACGATGTATATCCAAAATCTGGTCCTTCCATCTTCTTTGTCATGTAATTTAAGCGGTTGGGACAAAAACTGACGCACATCCAGATACCAGGCGGGCCTCAGTTCACAAATATATGGGCTGATCTGTCAGTTGGCTTACTTCTGTAGGGATTCAGGAGCTGAAATTTGACGTGTACGGTTCATTTGTGGTCCTCAGGTGATGTATGAAATTCAGAGCCGATCAAATGGTGGGAACTCTGCGATCTTGCAATCTGAATGCTTTTCAGGCCCGTTCAGGGTGAGTGGTTGGGATTTCTATGATATTCGGTGTGTAAACCCTTCGATTTCGGTCCCCCGGAGTCTCGTCCAATGCCTTGGTGAAATCTGAGTATTAAATCTCAGCTTTTAGCATCTTTTTCAGTCCACACTTGCAAATGTACCTTGCATCACAATCACGATTAAAGTAACCCATTAAGCAGGGTCTGATATACAATATTTGACCCTCAACACAACCCCCAACCAGCATTTTGCTAGTCCCGAGAAAAATATGCGAAAAATAAGTTGAGAATGATAGGAGAACTTTCTATGAAATCGAGTGAGACTTTGAACAAGATACGAGAAATTTAATATTCATGAATGTTGGAACTTGTTTTCTCCTGGACTCAAGCACACATTAAACTTCATTAATCAAGTGTAAATTATTATTCCATCAATTAGAAAAATTTTAAACATTGAGATCCATGGATGTATAGTCTAATCTCAGCTTATCATCATTAAGAGATCCAATCGTCAATTTCATGATATCATTGGTAACCAACAAGAAAATTCATGACAACCAAAACCTAATCCAAAACTTGCCTCATAGATTAACCTATTAACTTGTGATTTTTCTATTCAAAGTAATGCCAAGGAAGTGGAATCAAATCCTCACCTATAGGGAGCAAACCTATGGTGAAGATCGTACACCTGACTCTTTTTCACATATCATTCATGGGGAATTAACTCTACACCTATAGGGAGCAAACCTATGGTGAAGATTAATTATCCAACCTTTCTAATTTTTATACCATGATGGCAAGATATTTCAGGCTAGTTCCTTTCGTGCGTAGTGATTACCAAGTTAATCCTTCGATATGGAACTAAAATCTTAATGTGTAAACAAGACGTATCCTGAAATCATAATTCAATCAATGTTTACAACTTCTAATCATGGATTAATAATTCACTTAACTATGAAATCTAACAGATACGGAATCCAAGAGTCATAAATCCACCATTATGTATCTTGAAAATCTAAATTAGGGATATCTGTCAAAATCACTTCGAATTTGTAGAAATTTTCAGAAAATTTTTTAAAAAAATTATTTCACAATTTTTGCTCAAGACCAAGAAAATACTGATTAGGAAACTGATTAGGAAACCTAGTCTCTCACCTCCAACCTAAAATCTACATTGTCCTCAATATAAAAGATATGAGCATGCAATGCACATGGGACAACGAAAGTAAATGAGAAGTGATGGGAAGATAGTACCTGAATAACGAATCAAGAGAGTTTTCAATAGATCATGGCATGGAAGCTTGTCATCATGAGAGAGAAAGCAGAACAAAAATAACGAAAATAAAATCCTACCTATACCACTTTCACAGGTGATCTCGATTGCATTTAGCGTATGCAACAAGCCTTTAAACCCCTAGGTTACCCCTAGTGGACGAGTTGTAGTCTCGTGAGGGTTTGCAGTAATGTTACCCATAAACATTGAATCATCTAACTAGAAAAATGAAATGAAAATTTGGGTTGCCTCCCAGGAGCGTTAAATTTACCGTCTTCAGCCAGACAAATAAAGCAACAATCCTAGTCCTATGAAAGCGATAAACCTACCTATACCTCCATCAGACTAGGAGATCAGTCCTGATAAACAGGAGCAATCAGAGGCATGGACATGTCCTCTGAATCAAATGCCTCGACAAATGGCTTTAATCGATGTCCATTTACTTTAAACTCCTTGTCATTGTCGGGATCTCTTATCTCAACGGCTCCATGAGGATAAACAATAACAACAATGTAAGGGCCGGTCCAACGAGATCGAAGCTTACCCGGAAAGAGATATAGTCGAGAATCGTACAAAAGGACTTTTTGACCTGGCGTGAATGATTTTCGTAGAATATGTTGATCATGAAACGCCTTCATCTTGTCCTTGTAAATTCTCGAGTTCTCATATGCATCGTTCCGGATTTCTTCAAGTTCATTTAATTGAAGTTTGCGCAGCGAGCCAGCGTTGTCCAGATTGAAATTTAGATTTTTGACCGCTCAGTATGCTTTATGTTCTAATTCCACGGGCAAATGACAAGCCTTTCCGTAGACAAGTCTAAAGGGAGATATTCCAATAGGAGTTTTAAAAGCAGTACGGTACGCCCATAAGGCATCGGTCAATCGGATTGACCAATCCTTACGGTTAGGGTTAACCATTTTCTCCAGGATATGTTTGATCTCTCTATTAGAAATCTCAGCTTATCCACTTGTTTGTGGATGGTATGGGGTGCTCACCTTATGCGAGATACCGTATTTCTTCATTAAACTCTCAAATAGTCTATTGCAGAAGTGTGAGCCCTCGTTACTAATGATGGCTCGAGGCGTTCCGAACCGCGACAGGATATTTTCTTTCAAAAATTTAATGACCGTGCGATGGTCATTTTTGCGGCACGGAATTGCTTCGACCCATTTAGTGACATAGTCTACGACGAGCAAAATATATAGATTTCTAAATGATTGGGGTAATGGTCCCATGAAATCGATGCCCCAACAATCAAATGCTTCTATAATAAGGATGGGATTCAAGGGCATCATATTTCGACGGGACAATGCTCCCAATTTCTGACAATGCTCACAAGCCTTGCAAAACTCATGAGTATCCCTGAACATAGTGGGCCAGTAGAAGCCACACTGTAAAATCTTAGTCGTGGTCTTTTTAGCAGAAAAATGACCACCACAGGCCTGTGAGTGACAGAAGGAGATGACACTCTGATGCTCATCGTCTGGCACACATCTCCTTAAGATTTGGTCTGCGCAATATTTAAACAAATGTGGATCATCCCAGAAAAAGTTACGCACCTTGGTAAAGAATTTCTTCTTATCTTGTGACGTCCAATGTGTCGGTATGGCACCTGTAGCAAGATAATTAGCAATATCAGTTAACCAAGGTGAATGGGAGACTCTAAACAGTTGTTCATCAGGTAACATGTCATTGATATGGGTCGCCTCAAGGGAATCAGAGGTATTAAGGCGAGAAAGGTGATCGGCCACTACGTTCTCTACTCCCTTTTTGTCTTTAATTTTCAAATCGAATTCTTGGAGCAGAAGGATCCATCGTATCAGGCGGGGCTTAGAATCATTCTTAGAAAGAAGATACTTAAGTGCCGTGTGATCTGTGTAGATGATGATCTTAGATCCGATCAGGTAGGACCTAAATTTGTCCAAAGCGAATACTACGGCTAAGAGTTCCTTTTCCGTAGTCGAATAGTTCACTTGGGCAGGATTTAGAGTCCTACTTGCGTAGTGAATAACGTAAGGCCGCTTATCTTTTCTCTGGCCTAGAACTGTTCCAAGAGCATAATCAGAGGCGTCGCACATAAGTTCAAAAGGAAGACTCCAGTCGGGTGGCTGCATGATAGGTGCAGTGGTTAACATGCCCTTAAGCTTAGTGAAAGCTTCTTGGCACTGCTCAGTCCACTCGTATGGTATATCCTTTTGAAGAAGATTACATAAAGAATGAGAGAGGAGACTAAAGTCCTTTATAAACTGTCTGTAAAAGCCTGCGTGTCCTAAGAAGGATCGCACGTCTCTGATATTCTTGGGTGGAGGGAGGTTAGAGATAAGATCGATTTTTGCCTTATCTATCTCGATTCCTTTGGACGAGATGATATGCCCAAGGACAATTCCCTTTTGAACAATAAAATAGCACTTCTCCCAGTTAAGTATCAAATTTTTTTCTTCACATCTTTTCAGCACACATTTAAGACTTACTAAGCACTCGCTGAAAGATGAACCGAAAACAGAGAAATCGTCCATGAAGACCTCTAGATATTTTCCCACCATGTCAGAAAAGATACTCGTCATGCATCGCTGAAAGGTGGCAGGGGCATTACATAACCCGAATGGCATCCTTCTGTAAGCAAAGGTGTCATAAGGACATGTAAATGTGGTCTTTTCCTGATCCTTAGGGGTGATTTCAATCTGATTATAACCTGAATACCCGTCTAGGAAACAGTAATAGGAATGACCAGCTAACCTTTCCAAGATCTGATCTATAAAGGGCAAAGGAAAGTGGTCCTTCCTAGTGACGATATTCAGCTTCCTGTAGTCAATGCACATTCTCCAACCAGTAGTAACTCTGGTCGGCACAAGTTCATTATTGGCATTGGCTACGATGGTGATCCCGGACTTCTTAGGAACCACCTGAGTTGGACTCACCCATTGACTATCGGATATGGGGTAAATGATCCCCACTTCCAATAGTTTGAGAACCTCGGCCTTAACCACTTCCTTCATGTTTGGATTTAGTCTACGTTGTGATTGCCGAATAGCCTTTGCATTGTCCTCAAGTAATATACGGTGAGTACAAATCGATGGGTTAATTCTTTTGAGGTCTGCTATCGTCCATCCAAGAACTCCCATATGCTCAATGAGAGTAGATATCAGCATACTCTCCTGTTCTTTCTCCAGGTGGGCAGCGATCACCACCGGGTATGTCTCATCTTGACCTAAATAAACATATTTTAAATCAGAGGGCAAAGGTTTTAGGTCAAGCTTCGGTGGCTTGAGGTTAGACGGTAGAGGCACTACATCAGTTTGGGGCAATTCTTCAATTTGTGGCCTCCACCGGTTAACTTCAAGTACCGGTGCAGTATCAAGCATGGCACACGTCTCCCTAATTATATCATCATCAAGATCATGGGAGTGAGCCAGGCACGTCTCTAGAGGATCAGAGGATAAGGTGAGAGGTGTTCTATCTTCCACAAAAGAATCAATCATGTTAACATCGTGAAAATCGTCATCATCCTCTGAGTTGCTGCCGTTATTGAAAAAGATATTCGATTCCAATGTTAAATTTCCAAAAGACATAGTCATAACACCATTCCTGCAATTGATAATTGCATTTGAAGTGGACAGGAATGGGCGACCAAGGATGACGGGAATCTGAGTGCTCGTGTCATTGATGGGTTCGGTGTCCAAGATGATAAAATCAACAGGGTAGTAAAATCTATCAACCTGGACCAACACATCCTCGATGATCCCTCTTGGTACACGAACAGAACGATCAGCAAGTTGTAGTGTGGTTCAGGTGGGTTTTAATTCACCCAAACCTAACTGTTGGTATACCGAGTAGGGAATCAGATTGACGCTTGCTCCTAAGTCAAGAAGTGCGTGATCAATTCGATAGTTTCCGATTACACATGATATGGTTGGGCAACCGGGATCTTTGAATTTTTACGGCACATCTTGTTTCAGGATGGCACTCACTTTCTCAGTCAAGGAGATCTTCTTTTGAATACTTTTCCGTCGTTTGGTAGTGCATAAGTCCTTTAGAAATTTAGCATATGAAGGTATCTGTTTTACAATATCAAGCAGAGGAATATTGACTTTCACTTGTTTCAACACCTCTAGGATATCCTGAGAGTTAGATAGACGTTTTGGTTCAACCAACCGTTGGGGAAACGGAGCAACTGGCTTTTCTAGAGGTTCCGGTTCAAATTTTTGTGGGGAGCCACTAGATCCATTCTTGTTGTCCTCTTTTGGTTCTTGAGGCTTTTTGGGCCTAACCGGAAGGGTTTTGTCAATAACCTTCCCACTCCTAAGAGTGGTGATGGATTTAGCGTGCCCCATTTGATTCGAAGAGCTGGGATCACCTGTCTCGTATTGCGGTTTCGGATTAGGAATTGATTATGCAGGGAGCATCCCTTTTTCCATAGCCGTCATAAGCGAATCTATTTTTTGCATAAAATCTGAAATTCCTTGCATTGTCCGAGCCAGCTCTTGTATGGAAAATTGAACCGATTCTTCTTGAGGTTTCTCCTGATTTGGATTTTGATTGAAGAAACCTTGAGGGGTAGCAGTTTGTCCATTCCTCCAACTAAAATTCGGATAATTTTTCCAGCCAGGATTGTACGTATTAGAGGGTGGTCCATTGAAAGGTCTTTGATAGTTATTTACAGCATTAGATTGTTCATTCAATACTTCTCGAAAGGCAGGTATTGAAGGACAATTTTCAGTAGTATGAATGTTGCAATCACAGATGCCACAAACACTTTCATTAACATTTTCCTTCTTTCCATAGCCTCAAATTTTCTGACGAGATTAGCCACTTTAGCGTTAAGATCATCGTCCTCTTTCAGGAGATATATTCCTCCTTTTTCCCTTGAATGGGTTGGCCTAGACGTAGCGTTCGTCCTTGGATAATAATCCCATGATTGTGTTTTTTCAGCGAGACTATCGAGGTAATCCCATACCTCGTCGACATTTTTATTAATAAAATCTCCGTTACACATTGTCTCGACCATTTGGCGCATGGAAGATGTTAGTCCATCATAGAAAAAATTTGTAATGCGCCATATTTCAAAGCCATGTTGTGGGCATGCATTAACCAGATCCTTGAACCTTTCCCAACATTGGAAGAATGTTTCATCTTCCTTTTGAGTAAAGTTCATGATTGCTCTCCTGAGGGTAATTGTCTTATGATGTGGGAAAAATTTCTTTATAAATTTCCTCTACAAATCATTCCATGTGCCAATGGACCTAGAACGCAGTGAATGTAACCACGTCTTGGCTTTTTCTTTCAAGGAAAATGGAAAGAGTTTCAGCCTAATAGTATCCTCAGATACATTAGGAAAGTATAAGGTGCCTATGATTTCATCGAACTCTTTCAGATGCAAGTATGGTTCTTCAGACTCAAGCCCATGGAACTTATGAAGGAGTTGGATAACCCCTGGCTTAATGTCCATATGTCCTGTATTCTCAGGAAAAATCATGCATGAGGGCGTACTCACCCCCGCCGGTTGTAAATAATCTCGTAAAGTACGAGGCGGGGGTGCCTGATGCACCTCATTCTCATCATGTACTTCCTCAACCCTTGGTTGGGGTAGTGCTTGAGGTTGATTTTCAGCCATAACGTCTTCTAACTCAGGAGAATTCAAGTGGTGTATAGTCCTGCGATGGACAGTCAACCCCTCAACTAATCCTCCTTCAGTCACGAGACGTCGAGTGTTTCGCGTGCCCACTGGGGCATAAAACATACTCAGTCCTCAAATTCTAACTTAAACCTAAGAGAAAGGAAAAAGTAAAAATCTAGAAAATAAAAAGGAAAGATGGAAAGAAGTTATCAAATTTGGAGGCCTAGGTTAAGAATCTGCAAAAAAAAAAAAAAAAAAAATTAGTTTCTAAGAATAGAAAGTCCTAATTAAAAGTAAACTAATTTCTAGAGAAAAGAAGAAATTCCAAAGAAAGAAGAATTAGAAAGAGCTTACTAAATTAGAAGTTTCCTACAAAATAGAAAAATTGGGTTAGTTCCTAAACAAAAACTTATAGAAAAATTCTAAAACAAGAAACACGGTTAGGATTCCTAAAAAGAATTAGAATTAGAATCTCACTAAAAAGAAGAAATAAATCTTAATCTAAATCTAGAATAGAAAGAAAGAATCTAAGGCAGAATTTACTAATTTAGAAACTATCTTAGAAGACTATAAAACAAGAAAGACAAGTTAATTTCTAAAAATTAAGAAAATCTAAACCTAATTTTAAAATAATCCTAAAACTAATTAATTTCAGAAAAACGTAGCCGACAGTCCCCGGTAACGGCGCCAAAAACTTGTTCACTCCCCAAGTGCAGGGTTGTGATGTAGTAATAACTCGGTAAGACCGAGGTCGAATCCCAAGGGACTGAAACTTGTACGTTATCTAAAACTAACTAGAACTATAACTAGAATGAGATGAAATTTAAACTGAATGTAATTTGAGAAATAATGGTGAGAATATTAATCTAAAATTTATAGAAATCAGAGGAAAGGAAACTAGGGATTCAGAGGATCCACTTGTAGAGATCAGGGAGAACTTATACTTGCATCAAAAATTATGAAATTTACTGAACTGCCGTTGATCTAGTTTTCAAAGAGATGAAAGGTGTATGAATTAGAATGGATTCCATCACCAAACCATGTCCAAAGACTATGGCAAACAACAGAATCAAACTAATTACCACCCAATCACATGTATGAAAGTTAGGAAGGGTACCATCATCCAACCATGCCCAGGAGACTATGGTGAACAACAGGACGTCCTGACGTCATAAACATGAAAATAAAATAGAAACATTCAAAGCATCGCAGACCCATTGTAATTTCAGTCACAACAGACCATTAAGAACTAAAAATATTCCCATAATAATCAACTAAAATCAACGTCGATTCATGAATTAAAATTAAAATAAAATAAAATCTCCCATCTCACTACAAGCTTCACCTCTTAGCCCTAGTTAAGAGGTTCAGCCCGCCATGAACGGGTTAAATCTCATAATAAAAGAAAAGAAAAGAAAATACTCTCTCCCTCACGTCTGCTTCAAGTCCCTGCCCGAGCCTCCACGTCTCTCTTTTTCTTCCTTCCTAGACCTGAATGAATGCTCCCCACGTCCAAAACCTCCTTTTATAGCTACTGAAAGGCTGGAGTCAGTGACAGAGTTGTAGAAGGACACGGAGTGCAATTTTCGCAGCCAAGTTCGGTGCCTCGAAACACGCCACTTTTCTCGCTCAAATTTCAAAGAAACATCATCCCTTAGTACTTTCTTGGGTCCTCTACATGATAGACGGTTCAGATCTGCCATATGATCAAAGATGGCGGGCCAAAACCGCCTGAAAAAGTCAATTTTCGCGGATGTGCGAAACATTTCTCACCATTTAGCTGTTGTGATCGGTGGGCCCCACAGAAACATTTTCTAAAAAATTCACCCCGTCCATTGGATTCAGAACGAAATTTCAGTCGAGAATGGGTGGTTTTGAAAGTCCATTGACGTGGCCCAGAGAAGAAATCACAAAAGAATCAATTTTGAACATTGCAGGGCAGCCCTTTTGTGGCCTCTGTATCTCACACGTGTGCACGCATGGATGAAAAGTGATAACATAGTTTTGTAGTGTTCGCGGCTGTCTACACGGTGGACGGTTTGGATTGAGCTTATGGGGCACGTGTGGGGCCCACAGTCGATCTCAAAAACAACCAGCGGCCGTGCATTACGCGGTGCGTAAGCGGAAGCTTCTTCCGCTGTGATGATCGGTGGGGTCCACTGAGCTTTCTTTTTGAAAATCTACACCGTCCATTGGCTTCAGGACGAAAAACCGTCCAGGAAGGCAAAGTCCAGTTTGATTTCAATGTGACCCACAAAATCTGTAACCAAGCCGTCCATCCTGCGTTTTCCATCCATCTACGTCCGTACCTGTGCATGGGATCAAAAGGACCGCTAGGTGAGGGTTGTGGCCGTGCCCCTGAGCGAATGGACGGTCCTGATCTTGCAAAAGGACGAAGGGTGGGGCCCACTACTCGTTGCAGCGTCGGACAGCGTCTGCCATAAGCGGACGCTGTGATTTTTTTAAAGAAAACGTCAGTCAGCGCTCGCTGACCGACTTACATGGTTTCGGTGGGAGGCGAGCACGGTACCCACTATGCACATGCATCGCGTGTGTGGGTCCCATGACGATGTGTATCCAAAATCCGGTCCTTCCATCTTCTTTGTCATGTAATTTAAGCGGTTGGGACAAAAACTGACGCACATCCAGATACCAGGCGGGCCTCAGTTCACAAATATATGGGCTGATCTGTCAGTTGGCCTACTTCTGTAGGGATTCAGGAGCTGAAATTTGACGTGTACGGCTCATTTGTGGTCCTCAGGTGATGTATGAAATTCAAAGCCGATCAAATGGTGGAAACTCTGCCATCTTGCAATCTGGATGCTTTTCAGGCCCGTTCAGGGTGAGTGGTTGGGATTTCTATGATATTCGGTGTGTAAACCCTTCGATTTCGGTCCCCCGGAGTCTCGTCCAATGCCTTGGTGAAATCTGAGTATTAAATCTCAGCTTTTAGCAACTTTTTCAGTCCACACTTGCAAATGTACCTTGCATCACAATCACGATTAAAGTAACCCACTAAGCAGTGTCATGCTCGTAAATCCAAGTAATAAATAGGGTCTGATATGCAATATTTGACCCTCAACATTTTTCATATATGTATCTTCCTTGCCACCAACCAACACTTCGTTGCGTCATTTCATCAAACACTTGGTGAGCAACATCAATATCAAAGTAACCAGTCACCTAACTAGTTCAATCCAAGTTCGATTTGAGTTGGGGTTCGATCGGAGTCAAATTGAGCTCGGGCAAGCTCGAACTCGATTCACAAATTTTTTTGATATCAAAAAATCAGCTCGACTCAGCTTGAACTCAGTTTTGAACCAGGTCCAATCCAGCTTTTTCGAGTCGAGTCGAGCGAGCTGACCGAGCTAACTCAGCTTATGAATAGCTCTGATGATACATAAACTTTACTGTGAGCCCTAAGAAGTTTTTAACGATGGATATCATTATCCCCATTGTGTACTAGCATGTGGTCCACTCGAGCTTTGGATATGCTTCAATTTTAGGCCCATGCCCTAAGATAAGCTGGGTATAAGACATACATCACGGTGGGCCCCACAAAGTTTACTCAATGCGCCCTAGCGTATTGAGCAATTTGCATCTAGAAAATCGCTTATTAAATTCTTATACTTTAAGAACACAATGGACTCATTTTCCTCATTCATATGAAATAATAGATCTAACATAAGTCACGAAGATGGAACTTCAAGGCATGAATTTCTTAATAATTGGATCTGTATTACAGCTTCAGACCTGATACCGTAGCATGTGGATCGGGTCTAGATCCAAACCCATATATTTCTCATGTAGAGGTGGGCATCAAGCAGAGTCGAGTCGAGTCGAGTCGAGTCGAGATGGGCTAAGCTCGGCTTGGCTTGTCCGAGATGTACGCGAGTTCGAGCTCGAGCTCGGCCTCGAGCTCAACATTGAAGCTTGGCTTGTTTGCCAAAGCTGTCAAGTCAAGTTCGAGTCGAGCTAATGGTTCGAGTCGAGTCGAGCTCGAGCCTATTGGGTGAGAGAGACTCTAGGATTTGTTTTTTATTTTTTTATTTTTAAGTTTAAACTTAAAACTTATATTATATTATATTATTTAATATATTTATTAATTGAGCCGAGTCAAGCTCAAGTTCGAACTTCGAGTCGAGTCAAGTTCGAGTCGAGTAGAGTTAAAATGCCCCTTGGTTGAACTTGGCTTGAACTCAACTCGAGCTTCAAATAGTTAGCTTGGCTCGGCTTGAATCGGCCATTCAAGCCGAGTCAATCCGAGCTGACTCGAACCGAGTCGAGTGAGTTTTTCAAGCTAGCTTGACTCGTGAACAGCCCTAATCTCATGGTTTTGATTGTTGGAAGAGCCCTGTCCGACTCGTCCGAGTCTGACTCAGACTCAGACTCTTCTGGATATTATTCTATTCCATACCCTCAGTCAACCCAGAGGTTGACTCGGCTGAGTTAGACTTGAATGAGTCAATCCGAGCCGTTGAGTGGGCCTCTCTGATTTCTAATTTAATATTTGGTATTGACTTTTGCTGAGATCCCGGCTACATTTTTGGTAGGTTTTATTTAGTTCTCTTAATTGAAGCGTTGCCGTTGAATCTGACAGTGGGCCACATCCAATCAATTAAAAGTCAATATGGGAGGTTCCAGATCTGATCCATCTAACAATTGGGATGGTATTTTGGACTCAAATCATAGAACTATTTGCACCGTTAATGTAGGCCATTCATCGGACGGTTAGGATCCTCATATTAGTAGGACATTTTTTTAGCTTTGGAACATCTACGATGGGGACCACCTTACGATTCATTTTGATGTCATCTAGTGTGTCACGTGTATGGCTTTGGATCAAGGACAATTTTTTGTGTCTACTAACAAGTATGGACACTTTAGATCACGGATTACTATTAATAAATGGACGGCTGGAGATCGCCAGAAAATTAAGAAGAAATATCTATAGAGGTGAGAATCATCGTGTAGTCCTGGGGGCACCATTCTACGTTACGACTGCATCAGCTTTTGTGGGTCCCATATGATGTCAGGATGACATCCAACCTGTCCAAGAGGTGAGAACCATCATGATACGTACCCAGAAAAAAAAATCACACAAATCCAACCATCAGGTCGGCCACACTGAAGATAAAGATGGAGAATCACCTGGAAGCCTTCGATTTGTGGTGGGCCCACTGTTCTCTATGGATGACATCCAACCCATCCAAGAGATGCATCTCACCGTGAAACTTGGACATGGAAAAAAGTTAGGCCGATCCAATCATCAGGTGGGCCTCCATGTGTAATTTCACTTGAACGGGTTGGATTGCATCTACACAGCACATTGGACCCAAAACGGCCAAATTCCACTGGAGAGCTCTCACACGCAACTAGTCTTAAGATTAAAAAAAAAAAGTTACTGTACTACATTATTCCTAACTTTTAAATGGCAGAGGCATCCAAACCATCCAAAAGGTCGGTCCCACCATCAAGAACTCATAATAAAAAATCAAGCTGATCTGCTCGCCATTTTGGGACACACGATAGAAAACAATCGACAACCGTGGATCTGACTCAAGGTGCATGTGCGGCCCACCTCATGAGTGGATTGGCCTATTTCTTGGGTACGGTGATCTTGGTGGTGGGCCAAACCGTTTTGGATGGGTTGGATATCATTCACGCATGACATATTACTAATTATGAGCTAGTTGTATGCAGACGTTCTTTCTACATATGGTGTACTGGAGAATTTGATCCACTCATCACGTGGGCCACACCATTTAAACGGTGGACAGCCATGTTTGATCAAAGTACATGCATGGCCCACCTGATGATGGGATTTTTTTGGTACTTGGTATTCTTTGCTGTGGGCCTGACCTTTTGGAGGGGTTGCATCTCATACACACATGACACGTGGCACTTAACCGCTGAAAATTAAACGTCGCACTAGTAGCATGTGAGATCTCAGCAATCTATGATCCATAGACTTCTAGGGCTGTTGATGGGCCGGGTGGGCCCGCTACGGATGGAATTCAGGCCCGAGCTTGGACCGGGCTTAAAATATAACCCATTTATTAATCAGTTGGATCCAAGCCCGTTTAGGGTTTCCAAGCCGTAGGGCTGTACAAGAACCGAGTTAGCTCGGTTAGCCCGATCAACTCGACTCGAAAAGGCTTGATCCGACATGATTCGAAACTGAGTTCGAGCCGAGTCGAGCTAATGTTTTGAGCTTGAAAAAATTTCGAATCAAGTTTAAGCTTGACTCAATTCGGATCGAACCCAACTCGATTGAACTCGGATCGAACCAGTTCAGTGACTCAGTTACTTTGATATTGATGTTACTGAGTGTTTGATGAAATGACTCAATGAAGTGTGGCTGGTGGCAAGAAAGGTATGTATATGAAACAGATATTCTTTTTTTTCTTAATTTTTATATTGCTTAGAACGTGTTTGATGAAATACCTATAAAACTGTTGCTGCATTTTTGCTTTTTTACGTACAGTGAGATTTTGAAAGTGCAGTATATGCGTCTGTGAATATGCTGCATAGGCCCGAGTTGCTAACCAAACCGAGCAGAACTGACCGATCAAGCTCGAGGAGAGAGCCGAGCCGAGTTAAGTGGACCACCTGATTTTTGCATCAGGATATGTCAGAGAGAAATGAGTGGCTTGGATCTTATACACGTGTGCCACAATGGCATGAGTGCCCTATCCGGGTAATACATTTTGCCAGGTGGGCACGCTTGCATTGATGTATAAGTGCCATCCAAACCGTCCACAACATAGCCACCCCATTTTATGACTTAGATTTCAAAATTCATACTGATCCATTGCTCATTAGAACCACACCAAAGGAACAAATGAAGATGTAGGCAAGGAGAACGTCAGCCGTAGCGAGCGATGTCCAGATGGAATGTGGGAATTTCATATATATGCCATCCAACCCATTCATCAGGTGATCCACACCAGGGTGAACGGACACACTAGAACTCAGGCACATTCGAAAACTCCGGTGGGCCACACCACATCATTGTATAGGTTTTAGGTATGATTTGTTCATTTCGCCTTTGATGTGGCCCACCTGAGTTTTTGGAATCGAATCAACGGTAATGAATCCATAGCCATGCGAAACCAACGATACACTCTTCTAGGCAGTGGAATTTGACATTTGTTCAACGGCTCTGATCGTTATTCCTGTGTCCCTACACGTGCCAACGCCCTTGCCTTGCCTTCTCCCCCATTGCTCCTTCAAGTGTGTGAACGCGAGGAGAGTCCATGCAAACTGGAAGCGGATTACGTGCGACCCCCAACTCACCCAAGTGGGTGCAACCCTTACCGTGGGACCCACCTTGTTGTATATATTCTATATCCATGCCATCCATCCATTTTTTTCAGATCATTTTAGGGCATGAGAAGAAAAATGAAGAAGATCTAAATCTCAGGTGGACCATTACCATTGAAAACAGAGGTGATTAAATGCCTTACCATTAAAAACTTCCTAGGGCCACCCTAATGTTTATTTTCCATCCAAACTGTTGATAAGATGACATAAATCTGGATGATATATATATATATATATATATATATATATATATATATATATATATATATATATATATCAGCTTGATTTAAAACATTTGTGGCCCATTAATGGTCAATCACCACTATTTCCTGTGGTATGGTCCGCCTGATAATTGGATCTGTCTCAATTTTGGGTCCATGCCCTAAAATGATATGTAAAAACAGATGGACAGTGTGGATATAGAACATAAATCAAGGTGGGCCACACCATCTTGGGTGAGGCTGGGGCTGCTTCCATGCAGACTAGGCTTTAAAAGAAAAAAATCCGTACGCACCTCTCTGCATGTGGGCCATCTCACGGAAGACATGCTGACTTGGCCAGACCAAATTCACGGCTTGGATTCCACAACACATAGCAGGTGGGCCCCACGTAGCTTGAAGGTACTTACCATTTAACTAAGTCGGATCGAATTCCCGCATTCCATATGTAAATGGTTGGGCTCGGGCCTGAATTTTGGCCCATTTAGATAATGGGTCGGGCTCGGGCAGACCCGGTCCGAATTACCCATTCAAAACCCTAATCACAGTTGATCCTTTCTAATGCTTAGAGGTGATAATTCAGATGATCTGGTCCGTCAATCGACTTGAGCCAGATAAGTTACCATTAGGTTACATGATGGATGATCAGGTGGAGAATGGCCCATGGCAGGATGATGGAACCCACCGGTCATCGTACCTAAACAAGACGAGAAGGATTTTGACAACCATGCATCGATTTTGGAGGAAGGTCCACATCAATTTTGAACCACACAATTGGACGGCTGCGATGCACCCATGAAACCATGAGATTGAGTGTTACGGATCAATCCAAAAGGTAAGTTTTTGGGCCCACCCCAGCCTGATGGATAGGGTTTCGGAATGGTGGAAAACTAACATAAAAGTTTAGGTTGTAACTCATCACGTTGGGTTGGATAGACTATCAATCCGAGCCTAACCCAACCTAAGGTGCAGCCCCCACCACCTAACTCAAATACATCTGATCATTCCTAACCATATCTAACCCGACCTAAATTTACTCAATGTAAACCTAACCCAAATTCAAATTGAGTTGGTATTTTCCAAACTGAGGACCTTGACAACTCAACTAACCAGACCCCAACTTGGGTTAGGTGAGGGTCAATTGGGTTTGGGTTAGGTCTAGGTCGGTTTGGGTTGACCCAAACCCAAGTTGCAGACCCATAGGAATCTAGACTGGTTGTCATGATGGAGTTGGATTTACCTTCCAATGCACTATATTTATAAGCATTTCTATTGTTTGCTTCCGTGGTTTTAATTTAAAACTCTACGGTGTACTGACTGGTTCAATCTTAAATTGGAGTTATACTAGGCCTAGCTTCATAGCTCATTTATCATAGGATTTTGTTTCAATACTGAGATCATGGGATCGAGTACGTAAATAAATACGAGTGTTAATAAAATAAAGTAAAAAATTGATATAGAGAATGTAAATTTGTATAGTATCTTGATAAGAAAAATCTCTCTCAATCCTAACAAACGTTAGCAATCTATGCAGCTTAGAATGTTCTTATACGTGGTGATCTTTTAGGTGGTATATTATCTATAAAAAAGGAAATACATAAAGAGAAAGGCTGCTTTTTTTATGATAGCTTGTTGTTTGCAATGAGAAAGTGGGAGAGAAGCAAGTTTTGTGTTTTTTGAGTTTTTTTATTTTAATAGATAAAAACGTTCTGTATTATTGCTTTCAATAAACATATACAAGTTATTGAATCACGTAAATTTTTGTGCTTCTTATATTTGTTTCTTATTTTACTCTTTACTTATTTGATTTTGCTTCACTTGCGCCGCTTGTATAAGGAATTTTTTTGTAAAATTCAACAACAAAGTTAATCACAAGCAACAAGTCCACCTAGAGTTTTAACTCACGTTATTCACATGTGTGGGGTACAAGCTAGTTTGAGTTTACTTAGATGACCACCATTTTGAAAATCACAGTGGCACATCATTCTACGGTAAACTGACTTAGCTTAGGAGTAGTGTAATCTTGTCCGTCTACATTAATATGTTGGACCAACTTCGCTTAAGAGTAGTGCAATTCCATTCGTCTATGCCCTCGTTGTTAGACCAACGAAGACTTTAGCTCTATGACCTCATCATCTATGTCATAGTCGTTGAATTGTCGAGAATTAACTCTCTTTTACAAGTTTTATCTTTATTAACGTAATTTCATTCCTTTTACTCCCACGTTGTTCTAATCAGATTAATCTCTGATATCAAGGTAAGAAAAAGTTATTTCGATTGGAAAAAAAACAAAGAACTCATTAAAAAGACAAACAATTTCCTTTCACAAATCATCTAGTTGCTTTTACAAGTGGTTGAATAAACAGGTAAACTGTTTAGCTCCCTATCATAGACAACTATCCACAATCTCTCTATATACCTCGGCACTTGGGGTCAAAGGCATTCCAATCGAATTGAATCATATTAGGCTTTGGCACACTTGACAATACCTACACATATTAACAATCGAATTTCAAACAAAACATTTTATTTGGCATGCCCGAAGGCACCCATGTACAGCGTTTGGTCCGATTCAATAATACAATAAGTTAACTAGAATTTTTGTTAATCCAAAAGACCGAAAGATATCACATCTACATGAAGAAATTCTTACAAAGGCCGAGCCTCAACTTCCTAGTCCCTCGAAGTCCACTTTCCTCAAAGCTTGATCACCTTCCTCGAGTAATACTTTCGAGAATGTTACAGGCACGTTGTATAATGTAAAAGTTAGCCGACAAAAGATTTCTAAATAAAGAAGGATTTAAACTTAGGCCGAGCAAATAAGGATAATGGCTGAGAATCTTAACAGGCTTAGAGACCTTTTTGTTGAGAGGCTTCTAAAAGGTTAGCCTGGTGGCATGATTCCTTATCCTCAATCAAATCATCTTCAAGATCAACCAATACATTCACAACCAAGGATTCATCAGTTGGATCAATACCAATTTTGCCGAAACTTGGCACCTTCGATCGGTATCAAGAGAAATGGCCGACCCTACAGCCAATATTACCGAGAGGCACTAAATTACGAGCCTTTGGGATGCAATTTTCCCATCGACTAAACAACCTCGGGGGCAACCTCTTGTGCCTCTGGTTCCTTTGATGGTTAACCTGGCTAGCCTGATGGTTAACCCGGTTGTTCAGGAATGTCCTTCAGATGGGCTGTAAATATTTAATCAACTTAATCAAATAAGGCATGACCCATCAGCAAGTTCAACACATAAATCGATAGGGTTACAGAAAATCATATCCAAAATAGATAGATCAACACTATGAGCTACCAAGGGGATATAGATCCCCTGATTTTTATTTATTCTCAAGGGAGTGTGGTCAATCGACCATTGAACACATCGGTCAATCCACCATTCAATGTGGTGAAGTTTCAAATCATTAATTTCCGAAACTCGAGCTTTTCAAAAAAATTTAAAATAATAATAATAATAATACAGCCTTCACGTGGAAGGTTAAACTATCAACTAATTCTATCAACACATGGTCAGATATGGAAGAAAAATTCCATGCACAATTTTTCCCAACTTAGCTAGAAGTATCCATGACGGAGTTATCTCTTCTATGACAATTGTTGGAAGAGATGACCGACAAGTACATTGTTCATTTTAAGAAAGCGAGCAACAGGTGCTTAGTCACTATACCCGAAGCCAAATTCATAAAACCAGCCCAGGATGGATTAGATATTGAACTCAGAAAGAATTTTAGGGTCATGGAATTTGAAGACTTCTTAAAGAGGAAAGCCAACAAAAGAATTCCTTATTGGGAACTTACTATCAATACCCCAACTTTGAGTTGGATATGGCGGAAGTCGTGGTCTGCCAATCTCCGACCATAAAGTGGAATGGTCGCACCTTCAATCCAAAATACGAGGAAAAATATATTGATAGCAATATGGTATGGTCCACCTGATAATTGGATCTGCTTCATTTTTAGAATAATGGCATAAAATGACCTATAAAAACCGATGGACGGAATGGATACATAATACATACATCAAGGTTAGCCCCATGGTCTCACCTAATCCACTCACCCATCTTTAACCCTGTGAATATATCTTGCCATATCACCGTACCACCGGTGAAGGTGGTGGCAACTAGACTACCTAATCTACCTCCAAAAAAATAATATTATCCTAATCCAAAACTTTTATGGCCCACTAAGGTTTCAATGGTAGGGATTAAATCCCCACTTGTTTCCTCTGGTTGTTGAGTATTATGTCTGATCAAAATGATCTGGCCAAACATATCAACGGAGTCTAATATTGTTGTTTTTTTGTCTTAAATTTATTTAGAAACATGGTCTGTCGATGGCATCAATCGATCATTCGATGCCATCGAGCATTGTTCGATGCCATTGAACAGCTGCTTGATCTCATTGAGAATTTTTGAATTTTTTCCAATCGGTTGTTGGACATATTGGGCATTATTTCGATGAGATCAAAGATTAAGTTCGATGCCATCGAGATAATTTGATTTTTTATATTTTGTCTCTGGACAATTTTAGTATTTTTTTGATGACATCGAAGTGGATTCGATGCCATCAAAGGTTAAGTTCGATGACATTGAAGATCCATTGAAGATGCCATCGAACAATCTGTAAATTTACAGAATTTATTTCCGATTTCGATTGTGATTCTTTCAAATATTATATATTTATGTGTAATCAGGATTGAGAGGTATCTAAGGCTTTTAAATTTGTTCTAATATTTCAAGGGTGTACCTTGGGATTGATTCGAGGTTTCAGATCAGGTAATATCTCTTTCTTGTAATTTTTTGCTTTTATAGTGATTATTTATCATTTTATGCTATGATTTTTTATCCACAAGAGTTTTTTCATATTAAATTTGGAGTATTTGCATTATGCTTGCGCAGTGCGATTGGATTACTTCACTTGATTTATTCACGCATGCTTACGCGTTTCCTACTGTGGCCTCCCCGTAGCTTCCGCCTACCCAAACTTCCCATAAGCAGGAGCATAGGCAATTCACGTCCATCAAAACCATCCAATTCCCACATTTATCACAACCCCCTCGAATCTTGAGCAAGGCCCTGTCCACTGGCCCACCACAGTACACAATCTGAACCGCAGATCACGGAACTCCACAGAGGGTGCGCAACATGGACGGCCCAGAAAGAAGATAAGAGCATCGAATGTGGGGCCCTCATCCCACCAACTTCATCATTGGTATCACAAAATCCCAAGTGGGCTGCATGTTCTCTTTCATGTATTCAACCACACCATCATTTCTCATTCGTCCAAACGGCAGCCAGATACACTCCCACAATCTTCGACCCTCAGAAGCTTCCAAAAAGCTCCCACTTGCAGACAATCCAATAAAGAATCGACCCCCTTATCTGTTGTCGATCGACCCTCTACAGGACCTTCTACCAAGTTGCTCTGGAATAAAATGGTCGGTGGGCCATCTGAGATCCGTATGAGATTTCACAATATTGAAGGGCCCACCGAAAGTGAATTCACAACTATCTAATATAATGATGGATGGGAATTTGAAAAAATGAAGAACCCAATAAGGGATATTGGATGGCCCACCTGAATGAATTGGATGAACATTTATGTGGTTGGCTACAGAAATGGACGGTGATCTAAGATGGGGATTGAATAATGAGAATGATTAGATATTTTCCTATAATGAGATGAGAATTAGACAAGCATTATAACTAAAAGACAAAATAATGTTGGATTGGACACAGAATCACCATAGTAGTCACTGTGGGGGTCGTCCTGATGTATGTGTCTTACATCCACGCCGTCCATCTGTTTCTTCAGATGATTTTAGGGTATGATACTAAAAATGCAGTAGATCCACATCTCAGGTGGACCACGCCACAGGAAACATAGGTTAATGAATTCCCACCATTATAAAAAAAAACCTGATGGCCACTGGAATGTTTATTTACCATCTAACCTGTCGATGAGGTCAAAAATATCTGGATGAAGGGACCACACAAACATCAGCTTGATCAGAAAATTTTGTTGCCCCCAAGAAGTTTTTAATAGCAATATCATGATGTGGTCCACCTGAGATTTGGATCTGCTTCATTTTTTGGTCTCATGCCCTAAAATGATCTGGATAAACGGATGGACAGCATGGCCATACAATACATATGTTACGGTGGGCCCCACCCACCCCCGATTGATATACCATAGGTCGAAAGTCACTTTGATTGGGCAATTCTGACCACCTATATATATATATATATATATATATATATATAGTTATATATGAGGCATGCTCACCTACACACCTAAGCACGTGTACACCTTCGCACACGTGTCATGGGTGTCGAATCTGAACGGTCCATAAGATGCGGAATCCCATTAAACCTTAGGTGGTGAATTTTCATCCTGATCTAAAATTCTGGTGGGCCATAGAAAAGAGAAATTCAAATCAAGGGAAGAAATTATTTGTATTTTTTATGACCTACCAAAGTTTTGGATCAAAGTAAAAATTCCTATTGTGCGGTTTCATGATGTTCTGCTTCATGTGGACCGTTGAGATTTACGAGACTCATCAGATATGACGAGTTTTCAAAAAAGTTTGTAAGTAGTACGTACGAAACTGTTTTGCCGGTGAGCGTTTCCGTGTGTGTGTATTCATTCCATAGTGGGTCCAGGGCTTAAAAATCAAGTCAATCCGTGACTTATGTGGGCCACACCACATACAAAAGTTGAGAGGGGTTACCCTCCATTAAAACATTCATAATCATATTTTGGACCCACCTAGATGTGGTTCACAAATCCAGCCCATCCATTATGTGTGTCCCACTTGGATGAGGGGTCAGACCAAGTTTCAGATGCATCAAAATTTCAGGTGAGCCCTACCAAGTGCTTTTATATGTTTGAGGCATGTCTTCACATGATTTTAGATAGTATGGCCCACCGTAGTTCCATATACGGCTGATTTTTTGAATATCCCATAATTTAAAGGGGACCCATCAAATGCACGGTGTTGATATTCGAATACATCATGGTAGGGCCCACACAGCTCGACCTCATGGAGAGTTCCCATGAGCTCAACCGTGTAGATCCTTTTCTTCCTATATATATATATATATATATATATATATATATATATATATATATATATATATATATATATATATATATATATATATATATATATATATAATGGGATCAAAATCTTTGATCTCTTTGGCACCAACGGTTCCTTTTTTAGGCCTCTTTTGTAGTGTGGCCACATTACTCCAGTAGCTAGTATTTGGCATAACAGCATCTCCAAGTGTTGTGTGTTAGCGTTAGTTTTCAGTAAATTATCAGTGAAAAATATATTGGATGGTCCAATGATACTCAATATAAATATTGCCACTTGAGGATTTTTTTTTTTGTTGTTTTTTTTTTTTTTTTGGCCTTACTTTTTTCATAGTTTATATTACATAACTTGTCATAGGGCCTGTTTGGTAGACACCAAAAAATGAGTTCATCACATTCTCTTTAACAGAAAATATGTATTACATATCTTGATTGATCTCTAAAACATTAATTAACAGTAATTAGAAATGCTCACATACAACCAGTTGGACGAGTAAGTAGCCGTCTGCTGTCCACCCAGTGAATAACTTCCAACATGTCATCTTCATGTGAAATGACGGCCGTCCAATAGGTTGGCCCCACCCTGAATCAGCTTTAGTAAAGATCAGCCCTGTCCACTAATCAGGCAGACTATATATGTATTTTATTATTTATCAGTGGCTATATATTATTTCCTATGGTATGGCCCACTTGATGAGTGATGGTGATCGTGATGAAACTTGCACAAGGTGATCCTCATGGTCGTGGCAATCTAACTTATTCTCCAAGCAGTTGGATGTGAGCATTTTTCAACAGATATTATGTATCAGAAGAAATACATAATTACTGCTAACAAAAATGAGAGGATCATTTTTAGGTGTCTACCAAACAGGCCTTATTCTCTTATAGCCTTGTTTTATCATGTCTCAAAAGGCTAGGGACATCCAAACAGGCCTTATCCTCTTATATAGCCTTGTTTTCTCATGCATCATAAGCCTAGGCATGTCCAAACAGGCCTTATCCTAAATCTTGTTTTCTCATGTCTCAAAAGCTTAGGTGCATCCAAACAGGCCTTATTCTCTTATTGCCTTGTTTTCTCATGTCTCGAAAGTTTAGGTGCATCCAAACAGGCCTTATCCTCTTATAGCCTTGTTTTCTCAGGTCTCAAAGAGTTTGGGAGCATCCAAACAGGGCTTACCCTCTTATAGCCTTGTCTTCTCATGTCTCAAAAGGTTAGGCACCTCCAACCAGGCCCTATCCTCTTATAGCCTTGTTTTCTCATGTCTCAAAAGGTTAGGACTTAGGAGTGTCCAAACAGGACTTAACCTCTTATAGCCGTGTTTTCTAATGTCCCAAAAGGGTAGGACTTAGGACTGTCCAAACAGACCTTACTCTCTTATAGCCTCGTTTTCTCATGTCTCAAAAAGTTAGCCGCATCCAAAAAGGCTTTACCTTCTTAGAGCCTTGTTTTCTCATGTCTCAATAACCCATCTTTCGCCCCTCATTGTCAAAAGCCCATTTGGTTTTAATGGTTGAGATAGTAAAATGATCAAAATCATTACATTCAAAACTCACTTGATTTGTTTGCCTTAAAAACCATTTCAAACTGTTCCTCCTCTCTTTAATCTCAGAGTCTAGAATCCATTTCTATTCAAAAATCTTACAAAATGTCTTCCATGGTTTCCATTTCCTTCCAAAATGACAGCATTCCACAGTCATATGGTCGAAAATTGATTAAGTTCAATGAAAACTTGAAACATCTCCATTGGTCAACAATGACAAAATGGTAGTTCACATTTCATGCACTTGGTCAAGTATGGTTTTAACTATAAACCATCTAAAGAAACTCTATTATAACATTTTTCTTCAAACCCACGTCTTCATTCGTCTCTAATGTGCTTGGAGTCAACATATAGGCAGGTGGAGAAGGCATTAAGTATGCGATTACGGCAGAAATAATGATTATTTTTTCTCATTTCTTCCTTGGTCGAACCTTTACCAGAGTGTCATCTTTGCTTGGTTTGGGTGTGGGTGTTTCAGTGATCATATATACCTCTTTTACTGTTGTCAAAAGAAGAGAAGAAAAAGGACTTCATTTTTCCACTGCTTTAAATTTCTTCCATCTGATCAACCAAGGTGAACAAACTCCTATTTCATCATCGTCATGAACTGAGCCATTGTAGTTAAGAGTATACAAAGAAATTTAACTATCTTAAGATTGTTAGTAGATAAAGGATCAAAAAGACAAAAAAGCTTGACTACACCACACCAGTCTAATTGATTCAATGATGATTTAAACCTAGTTGGAGAAGACTTGCTGTGCAGCAATTTGCAGCACTAAAGAACAACCCTGAAATCTAAAAGAAAATAACCCAAAATTATGAGAACTACAAAAGAGAATGTTGGTGCTAGCTCTCCAAACCATGTTTGTCTCTTCATTTAAACTAGGGCCATTTTGGTCATTTCAAAATCTTAATGGTTAAAACCTAACCAGTGGTTGACAACCATCAAGCCCAAACGCTAGTGTCAAATACCCAACAAGTAGATACAATTTACTGGATCGCTAATAGATTTCTGCCTTAGGTCATGACTTTGGATTTGAACTTGAATTTTTTGGATGTCACTCACTGAGTTTAACCTAACTAAAAGTTGTGACCAACTAGACACTCGGCAAAAAATGGCCATCAAAGCACATTTGCTCCTGCCCATACCACGACTCAAACACCTGTGTGTGTATGCCATCGGAGATGGGTGTGTACACTCGCAGGAGTGGAAGCACCCTACACACATGCCTAGCCCTTTCCACACACGTGAACGAAAGGCTAGAATAAAAAACAAGCAAGAAATGTTCTCACAGCTATCTGAAATAGGACTAGATTTTGCAAAGAAAATGTGTTTACATAAGACAATTCATATAATATAAATTACATAAGACCAAAGTCCCTATATTTCCAAGAGCATCATTGGACCATCGAATCAATTTTTTTTTTCAAACTATCAAGTTATTGAAAAAAAAAAAAAACCCTAAAAACACTTATCAGATTAACTGATTGACCAAGTTCCAACAACCCATGTGTGATCAACCATCTTGATCATCACATTACATTCCAACAGCTCGTGTTTCTGAGACTGCTCTAACACCCACACTCTATTAAACATGTGACGCCACGGCTCATTCAGATAGTCTTGAGGCAGCTCCGGCACACACATTCTATACCACATTTTTCTTTACTGAACCGCCACCAAATATGTTGATAGTGGTAGGAAAATAGAGGAATCCTATGAGAGAAGCACGCAAGGACTCTCTTCAATCACCCGCGCCTCATCCCTATATTCCCAAACTTTGGAACAGAGCCAAAAAAACAACATTTTTTCTTCCCCAGTTCATTAGCTAAATCAAGGTTTTCAATAATGGTAATGGCTGGCGTAACAGCCATCATTCAACAGTTATGTTATGGCTCCATTACATGACAGGATGTTATGGTCTCTTTTTTTTTTGAAGAAAAAATCCGAAAAATATTTAAAAATTTTCCGAAATATGACAGGAATACAAAAATATGTTCTTTTTGGGTTTTGAAATGTTTATGTTGGCGTAACAGATCATTTTTTAGGAACGTTGTCCCAAGTTGCCTGATAATTTTATTAACTTAAGAGGCTTGACTAATTTCAAAACTCCTATATCTAATTTTCTAAATAATGTTAACTGTCCATATAACGGCCAGCCATTCAACTGTTATGTTATGGCTCTGTTACATTATGGGCTAATGGAAGATTTTTTTTTAAGATCAAATCTGGAATATAAATATATATTAGAAAATTTCCAAAAAACCAAAGAGGCTTCCAAAAATGTGTCCTTTTATGGTTTGAACATGCTTATAGTGGTGTAATGGGTCATTCTTTGGTAAGAATACCATTTTGAGCTGCTTAATGATTTTATTAACCTGAGAGGCTTAGATTGACTTCAAAATTCTGCTATTTAATTTCCAAATATCCAATACCAACAATCCAATGTAAGTACAAACCAAAAATAGGAATATAAATTCAAATAAATAGAGTCAAGGCCAGTTGGCCACTACTGGAATGCCCCTAAAATGAGTAGGTAGAATTCATCCCACGAATATATATATATATATATATATATATATATATATATATATATATATATATATATATATATATATATATATATATATATATATTCCCAAGCATTTGACATCATTCCCTTCAAGAAATTTGAGGGGAAAAATTAAATTCGCACTATTCATTCCAAAAAATGACGTAAAATTACAAAAAAAAAAAAAAAAGAAGAAGAGAGAGAAAAAAAAGAAGAAGTTTCTTGAAGGGAAAAATTAAATTCGCACTATTCATTCCAAAAAATGATGTAAAATTACAAAAAGAGAGAGAGAGAGAAGAAAAAGAGATGAAAATATTGATTTAGTGCATGATTTAGTGCATGCATGTGTAGATCTATAATCCATACATGTTTTTGAACAATATATACTCCAAATATTTTACAAATAATTAAAAAATTGCTGAAAGTTATATAAAAAACTAGAAAAATATGAAGAAAAAATTAACAATTATACAAAAATGGCTAAATCAAACACAAATCTAGCAAGATTTGGTTAATTTGGTTGGTGGTTATAATGTTGGGGGAAAAAAAGAATTTTACCTATTTTCCAATTTTCCCCAAAGTTCGGTGCCAGATCTTCAATTTTTCAAAAATGGGCTAAATCTTATGTGTTAGTCTTCAAGAATTGCACAAATGTAGTCGAAAATAGATTAAGATAATCCCAAGAAGCAAAAATATCAATAAATAGGAGAGAAATGGGAAAATTGCCATTAAAAAGAGAGACAGAGCAAATGTGTGTGTGTGTGTGTGTGTGTGTGTGTGGTGTTTTCGGGGTGGGGGTGGGGGTGGCAGGAGGACTTGTATCCTTCAGAAAAATGGGAAATTTGCAAAACAGCCCTCAAAAGGAGGCTTATACACGTGTGTGTGTGTGTGTGTGTGTGTGTGTGTGTGTGTGTGTGTGTGTGGTGTTTTCGGGGTGGGGGTGGCAGGACTTGTAGCCTTCAAAAAAATGGGAAATTTGCAAAACAGCCCCCAAAAGGAGGCTTATATACGTGTGTGTGTGTGTGTGTGTGTGTGTGTGTGTGTGTGTGTGTGTGGGGTGGGGGTGGCAGGAGGACTTGTATCCTTCAGAAAAATGGGAAAATTTGCAAAACAGCCCCCAAAAGGAGGCTTATATGCGTGCACTGGCCCTCACCTGTTAGGCATCATTTTTTTTTCATATGCACTCACACCACAGTGGTTTTTCACCACAATGGGTACTTGAACCCATGACCTCATGTTGAAACTCTTGTGATTCTACCAATGATGCATGAGTAAGGACCCGTGTTACGCGTCATTATAATAGACTGTTACGGGATCATTTCCGTCCAAATTTTTTACACCCCAATAATGTGTAATGGCTAGAGCCCCCCATAACCATTTTCAAATATCTTGAGCTAGATGGCTAAGTTACTGTATTGGTCAACACCATAGCATTGTACATCCTACCCATACCTCTTTCAAGCCATATCTCCCTTCAGCTCAATAGTCAATATCTTCATCCAGTTTCATATCCAAGCCATGGCTTAAAATTGCAATAGGAGATGAGATATCTATCCTCAGTAAATAATAATAAGTTGACTAATCCAATCTTCAGTAATGTCCACTTTCCCACAATTCCTGGGTCTAGGGTGCGAAGGCAGTCAATCCTAACTGGCCCTGCTTGCAAATAAAGAAAATATACCAAAGCCTCCTGGGACTCCTACATGCCATGCACTTATGGAGCCTAAGGGCGTGATTGGCCGGGCACTAGATATGGTATTAGATGGGATTAGGAGGGTTATTGCGCACCATCCCATCCCGTCTGCTGTTTGGGATGGCGGGATGTATTTCATCCGCCGCACCCTTGTAGACCCCGCCCAAGTCTGAGACGGATTCCGCCAATCCCAGGATGCGAGTTTTCACCGTTATGTGGGGCCCACCGAGATATCAATGAGATATCCACTCCCTCCATCATTTTCACCAGCCTACATTCAGCCATGAACCTGTTTTGAGGCAGATATAAAACAGTGAGTAGGGCACACCACAAGAAGCAGTGGAGATGCAAACCCATCCATTTGTGACGGTCCAAACATGCTGTTGTATATCCCATGGGCTATTGCAAACCCATGGGATCAACTGACAAACACTGACACCACCATCATTACCTTAAAATCCATTCCATCCCTCCTAATCCCATGGGATCGGTCCAGCCAAACACGCCCTAAGATTTTCCCCCAACTTCAGTTATACACTCAATTTGGGGGTTCATGGCATGACCAGCATTGTCCATCTCCATTGCATTCCAACAACTCATTGTCGGATTTGAGGCTGTTCCAACACCCATGCTCTCTCACATGTGGACTGGGGCTTAGCGGCTGTTCCAACAGTGGTCCACCATTTCAACTGTCCTGATCAGAACACATGTTTTGCACATGTACCATGAAGAGGCAGAAGCATGGTAGCTCCTCAGATTCCAGGTCAAGTACGAAATAAGAGGATAAAGCCAGCCATCACATCAAAAAAGGTTGCAGATAAAGCAATAGGTCGGCAGCCTCATAAAATGTAGAAAATATAGACCTGTTGCAGGAGAGAGGCTTGTCAGTTTTAGCCACAAAACCTAGAGAAATAGACCGGCTTATCAATGTCAAGAACAAGTAATTACCAGCTATGTTGATAGATTGGCTTAGGAGGAAACAAGGTCTTGAAAGGGATGTCTCCTATTGTTGGAATGGTAACTAAAAGTATTGTCTTAAAAACCTTGCCTTGATATGACCATGTCAAATCATAAAATGGGAAATTCCAAAACCTTGTAACAAGGCAGCATTTGGATTTCCAAACGAATTCGTTTGGAAACATCCAGTTAAATTTAGCATAGCTGAAAGAACTAACGATGTTTCCTAGCGTTCATAAGGAAGCAGCCCTCAAACTGAAGTTCTATTTCTTTCAAGCCCAGATTGAAAGTAAAATGATTACAATTTGGAGCTCAGATGGTTATAAGAATCCTAAGGGAAATATGACTTGGATATCTAGACTTTGTTCAGATTCACAATTCATTCTATGAGCATCCAAACACTCCCTAAATCAATACTTACCGACTCAAAAAAAAAAGAATCATACGAGCAAGGGATGACAGACTCAAGACGTTGATAAAAACTTGCAAAGGTCGAGAACGAAAGAAATGAAACATTTTTGGTAGATAATGGAATGAGAACATATCAACAACTTGCCATCAATCAAGACATGAAATTTTATGCAACCAATTTACCATTATCATGTTGCCTAGTTCTGGCCTGGAATTGAACATGTCGCAATCATGAGGCATAGGGCATTGCGAGATCTCTCTGTCAAGAGGAAGCATTCCATCTCTTGATGTGCTCTTTCTATTCTTGATCTAATAAAAGTTGTAGTTAGCTATCAATTGAATGGGTGAGTTAGTTGGCTTTATCAAGCCAAGATGAAAAGAAACAGTAATTGGTAACGCCCTACTAGCAACAAGTGAAAGAGCTATATTCCACATCTAGTGTTGCAAAAGTCATTACAAAGCTTCAATAACTCTGAAGACATCAGACAAGTCATCACCGAACTTGCCTCCAGCGGAAAAATCTCTTGTTGGTGGAGCCGTACCATACAAACAACCAGCTAATAGATAGAATTGAAGCTTTCAAGAATCTAGATTTGAGAGCACAGTGATAGTGCCATTAACAACTACTGATAGCAACACATTCTTTAACAACTGAAGTTGTCACTGGCTTTCTTTTGTTTACAAACTCTGAAAATTCAGTTACCAAACAGGCCAGCAGCTGTGAAGTTGTTAGTTGAAGGTTTGAGAATACAAAGAATCAGCAACTGCTAATATAGTTGACAGTTTTTGTGGGTAAGAAGAAGAATCATCATCTAATAGCATACAGATGACACTTATCGCGGTTAAGAAAATCAAGAATGCCTAATACAGAGAAAACCTGCCAGGAAATTCCTTGAGTGACTGAGATATACTACGGCAAACCTATAAAACTGCCTTGGCTGTTAAAGCTGAAGCAACTGACGGCATCCAGGATCACAATAAATGCATCGAACAGAAAAAAATTCAAATGATTGCAATCATAAGCAAGTGGAACTGTGGGAGCCATTCAAGGAAGGGGAATAAATCATGAGCAACTGGAAGCATCCTACCAGGAGCATCTGAAGACAAGATAACTGTAAATCATCTAACAGAGGAATTATACAATCCTACATTATACATAGTTGAGTTCTTCTTCTTCTTCTTCGTCGTCTTCGTCTTTCCTTCTCTTCTTCTTCTTCTTCTTCTTCTTATGGAAATCCTGGAGTTTTGAGGTTTACAATTAGTGCCCATGGTTCACTGATCCAGAAAGCTGATCTAATGGACCGGCGGAAGACAGACCATGCCCAAAATATATTCTTGATTGAAAGGTCCTACCCATTCAATGTTTGGCATTCTAACAGTTGAATAAGGAGCATTATAGTCTCTAGAGTTCCACCAATTGAACGGCAAGGGTCATTTTATCGATGAAAATATTGGCAAATGGCCCATCCATGATGGGCCCAAATAGACCAAATTGAAAGGGTCACTGCAACAGTTGTACAAACTCAAAACCTGAGGATATTGATGGACCTAAAAATGCCTGTTCTTCTTCTTTTCTCAAAGCAATTTTTACTTGTCTCATGTTTGCTATCAGATCGGCCACTGAGAACAAGAAGTTTAAGATTGATGGTGTAAGTGGGATATATACAAGTGTATCAGGTAGAGATCAAGCACAACAAAAGTATCTAATGACACAACTCTTCCACGCTACTAGCTTAATTTACAAAAAGATAAACAAGAAGCAAACAAGGATCATTCAGCTGCTCAGCTTACAGGAGTACAACAGAGAGCAGATAAAGCAGTAAAGAATGCACCTCACATCTTGCCATATGTGATCAACTGCAAGTTCTATGAGATGTGGAGTGAATTTCCAGCTGCTTGTTGCGAAACAGAAGCCAGGCCCTGCATCAATCTAACTATCTCCACAGTATCATCCAAATAATACTTGGCCTTGCTAGGTTTGCGACCGACAGTGCATGCAAAAACTTCCGCTATGGGAGCCAGGGAAGGACCGGAGACAGCACTGCTAATCACTTCAAACATATCTTCATCGGATCTGTCATCCCCAATACAGAGAACAAAATCCGGCAACATATGCCTCTCTTGCATAGTTGAAAGAAGGCGTTCAGCCAAAAGCCCCTTGCTCACACCCTGCATACGTCATTAGAAAATTATGTGAGTACATAATTCTGGGTTTCAAACTGAAGAAATATACTTGATAGAGTCTTATACAAATTCAGACCTGTGGCTTAACTTCGACGAGGTGCTGACCACTCTTAACAGAAACCGGCTCATTGGCGAGAACACTCTCAAGATGATCAAGAAGCTCTTTAGCTTGGCAAGATCCAAAGTCTGGATCGGAATCTTCATATGACCAGACCAACGACGTCTCCCTGTCTTCAATTGTTGAACCATCTGTAGTTTCAGTATACAACTTCATGACAGGCTCTGCAATCTGTTTCCAGCTACAATCTGCCACAGGCACACATGTTTCCCATTCTGCATCTCGCTTGAGCCTGAAACGCACAAACATTTCATCATATACAATAACAGATACTTATTTCCTATTTAAACTCAGAAGCAAGAAGTTTACCTTAGAAAGCAGCCATGCTCCGCTGCAATTCCTAGCTTCTCGCAAGAAGAAAACCATTCACTAAGAGTATTTCTGCTTCTTGCACTAACAAGAAAGACAACATTATTTTTGTCCCTGCACAAGCTGTTTAAGATTTCAATCGATTTAGAGCATGGGCTTTTATCAATCGATGCCTGCGGCATCAAGGTACCATCATAGTCTAGAAGAATGGCTCGGATTTTAGTTCTCTTGTATGCAGAAACTATATGCTCCATTGAAAGCTTCCTGAAATTAGGATCAAGCGCCACAACCCTGAACCCCAACCCGAATCCGATACCCCAACATCTCCGCCTCACATGATCCTTGCAAGTCCTTTCCAAATCTTGCAGAAAGCTGTGTGCCCAATAACCCACATCATGTGTACTGACATACCTATAATGCTTCTCATGCCGTAGCTGCTTCTCCGGCTCAGGCATTTCAAGGGCATAATCCATGGCATCTGCCACCGCATCGATATTCCATGGATTCACTCGTATGGCTCCACTTAGTGATGGTGAACAGCCGATAAATTCTGAGACCACCAACATGCTCTTTTTAGGAGTAGACGGGCTCAAACCCAAGACCTTATCCAATTTTTCATTCCCTTGCCGGGAAATGATGTATTCATAGGGGATGAGATTCATTCCATCCCTAACCGCCGTCACCAGACAACAATCAGCAACTACATAATAAGCAACACGCTCGTAAAATTGAAGTGGCCTATCAATCAAAACTACCGGTTCATAACTGGGCTTTCCAAAGGTTTCATTAATCCGTTTCACTGTCGAATACGTCTCTGCCTGCACTTCCTTCACATCTCTTCCTCTGCCCCTAGCTGGATTGGCAATCTGCACTAACACCACCTTTTCCCGCCACTCTGGATGCTGCACAAGCAACTGCTCCATTGCCAAAAGCTTCAACGTAATTCCCTTAAATATATCCATGTCATCGACGCCAAGTAACATTATCCGATCCTGATCACCAAACTGCTTAATAAGCTCAGCTACCTTAGCTTCAGTTTCCGGAAGGCTTAGGACCAACTGAAGCTGACCCATGTGGATACCAACAGGAAGAATCTTAATGCTAACAGTTCGACCATAATACTCGAGACCGATGTACCCCCGCTTTGATTCATAGGTGAGCCCAAGCATGCGACTGCAGCAGGAGAGGAAATGTCGGGCGTAATCAAATGTGTGGAATCCGATCAGATCAGAATTCAACAGTGCCCGCAAGAGCTCTTCCCTGACAGGGAGGGTCTTGTATATTTCTGACGATGGGAACGGGCTATGGAGGAAGAACCCAAGCTTCACCCGATTGAACCTCTTCCGCAGGAATGTTGGGAGCACCATCAGATGGTAATCGTGCACCCACACAAAATCATCTTCTGGATTTATCACTTCCAAAATCTTGTCGGCGAAGATCTTGTTAACCGAGACATAGGCCTGCCATAGCAACCGGTCGAAGCGCCCACCAAGGTCAGGTGATAGAGGAAGCATGTAATGAAACAGTGGCCACAGCTGTTGTTTACAGAACCCATGGTAAAACCGACCGAAAAGGTCAGGAGGAATGAAGGCAGGGACACAACGGAAGGTCTCAAGGAGGATCTGGGAGACCTCATCTTGGTCATTAGGGTGGATTTCTTGGCGAAGGCAGCCGACATAGACAACATCAACGTCGTCATCCGCAAGCCGGTCTTTCAGCTGGAGGAGGAGGGAGTCCTCATCCCAGCTGAAAGTCCAGCCTTTGTTATCAGCCTTCCGTTGGGCACAGATGGGGAGCTGGTTCGCGACGATGATGGTGCGATCACGAGGGTGGGTCGAAGAAGGGTCAGAAATGGTGCTGCCATCATCATCTTCTAGATCAGAGATGATGCCTGCAACCGTCATTACGCGGGGTATTCGACGTGTTATACGGCCAAAGGATGGAGATGACTCGCCGGCAAGGTCTAAGAGATTAGAATACGATCTTGATACCATGTTTCCGGATTTTATTTTTTTTCTTACAAACACTAGATCATCAAGGGATGGACCTTTCCACTATTTTCAGTGATTCTTGGCAGAAAAAAGAAGCTCCCAATTTCCAGATTTCCAATCCATGATACTTCACATAAGATCAAAAACCTTTTTTTTCGTCCACGGTTTCTCTACAAAGTGCCCTTTTTCAAAATTTTCAGCAATTTTTATCATAAAAATGCCAAAAAATTTCATTTCTCTGATATACGATGTTAAAATTAAGATACAACAAAACTTAAGCGGATTCGCTCAATTTCCTTCAAATTAGAAGTGAAGAAACAAAACCAAACCAAAAAATCGCTAATCAGTTGCAGCAGAGACCAGTTTGAACCATTGTAAAAACCCTAATTTTTTTCTAAAATCAGATAAAACTCGATGAAAAATCTTTTAAACGATTTCCGGAATTAAAATAGGTTAAGATACCTAAAATTCCAAATATCACCACAACGGAAGCCAAATTAAAAATAAATAATAAGATAAATTTCTCATTCCACGAAAACTTCCTCCATTTCCTTCGAGTTTCAGCTCGACTAACCGAAAATCCCACCAAAAAACCTCGAATTTCTTCCTTGAAGCTTCCGCCACAGATTCGAACCGCTAAAAAGCCCTAGAACCCTCCAAAACCCGAAAGTCGAGCTGGAATTCAATTCTTAAAGTTAAAATCTCCAAAAAAAAAAAAAAAAAAAAAGGGGAAATGGGAGAAAAAGAGCTGAGGAAGAAGAACAGAAGATTGAAATTCGAGTAGATCTTGAAACGATTGAGAGAGGTGTATCACTCACCTTTGAAATGGATTCAAGAACCCTAAAGAATCGAATGGATGTATAGAGAACGACAAACCAAAAAAGAAAAAAAACCCTAATTTCCTCTGAGCATTTGGCAGGTTTGAAGCATTATATAGTGTCCGTGAGTTGAAGATTTTGGAAAAACGGAAGAAAAAGAGAAGAGATAACGAAAGGTACTCCGCGAGACTGCCTTCAATACTCGGCCTCGGATTTGGTAGTTACCCCTCCTGTTCTATGGGCCCCACCATAATTTATTTAATTTATCCATTCCGTCCATCCATTTTTTCAGATCATTATAAATAAGCATAACAAAAATGAGATAGATCCAAATATCAGGTCGACCACACCATAGAAAACAATGGTGATTAAACGCCCACCATTAAAACTTCCTAAGGCCCACTGTAATTTTTATTTAACATCTAACCTGTTGATAAGGTCACATATACATGGATTAAGGAAAAACACAAATATCATCTTAATCCAAAACTTTCATTGCCCGCTACGAATTTTTAATTGTGGGTGTTCAATCAACTTTATTTCCTATGGTGTGGTCCACCTGAGATTTAGATCTGCTTCATTTTTGGGCTCCTACAATAAAATGAGATGGAAAAATGTACAGACGGTATGGATAAAACATATACATCATGGTGGGGTCCACATATCACCAAATAGAGGAGTCACTACCATGAGCTGGTGGGCCTTTTCATCAGGCACAATAACAAGTGACTATATATTTGTTTTTCTCACGCAACATCCATTTGCATCAAAATTAGTAGAATGGATAAGATTTGCTTGATTATGGTTCTTTTTAAGCACATCTGGGCCCACCACATTAACTGTTTGGATTAGGTGACTGAAGTGGGCCCCACCACATAGAGCTCCAACCTGCACCATTTTTCGCACTACATGTTAAACGTGTGGGACATCTGAGCCGTCAAAGAGGTGGGCCTCATTACGAAGATTACATACCGCAGAATTCAGGTAAATCCATTCATCAGCTCAGCAACAATATTGAAATCAACGGACAACCTTATCCGAAGTAGCATGCAGGCCAACCTCTGACTGGATACATCAGATTTTTGCGTCATGTGATCTTAGCCACAGCTGTGCTTAGATGGACGGCTAATATTCACCCTGGAACCCAAAAATCAAGACCATCCATGGCTCAGGTTGGCATGGTGTAGTACAAAGTATGAATAAATACCTGCCATTAGTTTTCTGCAGGGCTCTTCTATGTGTTTGTATGCCATCCAATCCGTTCATCTGATGTGTCCAGCAAAATAAAATTAAAAGTAAAAAATACCCAAAATTCACACCATCCCACAACTTAAGGTGGACCATACCACAAGAATTTAGAGGCCATACTTGCGTGTTAAACGGCCCTGATCTTTTGTATTAAAGTTAAAAATCCATGATGCAGCTGGTGGACGGAATGGATTTCAACCACGTAAGTAAGATCATTTCACATTAACGAACGGCTTACATGGGCTGTTTGCTTTACCAGAAAGGGAAGTAGATTGCCTACTCCAACACTCATATCGTACCAAGTAAACTCTGTGTAACCCGCCTAGATGTATGTGTCTTATCCACGCTGTCCCATCTATTTTTTCAAATTATTCGAAGCATATCCAAAGTTTAAAAGGACCACATCATATGAAACATTAGGGATAAAACATCCACCGTTGAAACTTTTAAAAGATCACTTGCCCCAAAAGGTTTTTAACGATAGGCATCTAATTCATACTGATCCGTGTGGTGTGGCACACTTGAGGTTGGCATATACTTCAATTTCAGACCCATACCTTAAAATGAGCTCCTAAAACGGATGAACGGCTAGAATAAGACATATACACTACGGTGTGATGTCATAGAGTTACTTAGGCCTGTTTGGAAGCTTAGATTTAGAACCCTAATTCGCAACCTCTTGGATTGCCAAAATCCCTATCAAGTGTTCGGTACCCTATGGTGTGAATCAACTTTAATTCAAAAATACTATGCATGGTATATTTACACAAGTAAGCATTTATTTACTAAATCAACTTTAATATACTTAATTAGTGAGATATATATTTTTTGATACTATGGTTGCGATAAGCCTCCTAAAATATATGTTTTGCCTAAAAATATGAAATTCTAAGTCCCAGTTGAACCGCAAGCACAAAATCATGTCTGAATGATTAATTAATTATTTTTAATAGTTAATTAATGATGGATAACGTTTGAATGGTGCTAAATAATATTTGGATAGTACTGATTTATATAAATAATATTTGGACAATATTAATTATTATTAGTGGGCCATGTGCCGAGTAGAATAATAATATACAGTGACACATATATGTTACACTCACGATTATTGGAATGTTGAAATGATTTCAAGTGTAATTCAAATTATCACCGTGGATTATAAACCACCCAAAAGCAGGGACTGTAAACCGCCTTGACCCGCAATCTCCACTTAATGCTGCGAAACAACTAAAGGGACTTTAAACCCCCTCCAATCCATGTGCCGAACGGCCCGTTAGTCCTGACAAACTGCGGTATATAATTTCAGGTAGGTGTGAGAGACACTGAAGCGATGTTCCTCACTGCCACCTTGCTTTCTCAATTGGCAGCTATCCTTTCTCCTTGAAAAATCCGCCATATGGATAAAAGCCGATTGAAAAAGTGGTGAGACCAAACAGCCTGTCGCAGTATAGCTGTCACCCTCGTACCCGTGACACGTGGCACCGGATCATTCGCTTATTACAGTGAGTAGAGGCGGCCGGTGCTTACAATGTGGCTCATGCACGCCACGATCGAAGTAGATAGGAGCCGCATCGAGTCCGTTTGGGACGCGGATTTTCAATGTGGGGCCCACTGTGATGTATCTGTCTTATATTCACGCCGTTGAGTCTGTTTTTCCGGCTCATATTAGAATAAGATGCCAAAAATGAAGGATATTAAAATATCAGGTGGACCACACCGTAGGAAAGAGTGGTGATTTAATGCCCACCATTAAAAATTAATTAAGAGCCATTAAAGTTTTATGGTCCCTTCATCCAGGTCCGTGTGACCACATCAACGGGTTGGATGGAAAATAAATGTTGCGATGGTCCTTAAGAAATTTTGTGGTGGCAATAATCACCCTTATTTAGTGTGGTGTGGCCCACCTGATATGTACATCCGAAGCATATTTGGGATAAAGCCCTAAATCGTGGAAATAAGGTGTATATATCCTGGTGGCCCCACGGGGATCTACACAGCTCGATCCATCGAAGCCGTTGTACCTGTGAGTGAGGTGAGTGAGGTGATGTGGGTAGAGGTGCTGACTCGGTAAGATTTGATTGGTCCAATTTACACGTGTGAATCACCGCCAAACATATTTTATGACACGTGGCCCAATCAAATACCATGTGAATTGGTTGCTATTTTCCCTATCTAAGCTTGGCATAGGCACACCCAGATCCAAAGCCTAACTGGCAGATTGAGTGGAGATATCTCGTTTCAACACTTGAGGTCTTGGTATCAATCCCTAGTGGGAGTGGCTAACATGGAGTGTGTGTCCAGACATGCGTATGTACCGACAAGCTAGTTAGAGGAGGAAAAAAAAAAAAAAAAACCTTGGCATAGGCAGATGCTTCATTGGTCATCAAGATTTATGGGTTTAATTCACATCATCTATCAAATTATCCAATCTTGTGATGAGGCTTACTTGAGCTTTGAGCTTTGAATCGACTTTATTATTATTAATTATTATTTTACATTTTTACTTATAACCTACAATGATATGGTAAAATGAATGTAAGACGCAGGTGAAACCTATACATTATAGCAGGCCTCTTATAGCCCTCGCTTGTATTGAGTTTAGAACACGTTGGGATGGCACTTGTTCTTCATGGATACAAATCTTACTCTATCAATGTCTCATTGGACTTTCTATCCTCTGTCTTATCATATTCGGTTCCAAGTGGATGGCCCAAGTACTCAAGCATTTGAGATATATTCAATGACCTAATCTAGTTAAGGTAAGGTAAAAATATATTTGAAAGTTGTTTGGTAGCTTAGCTCAAAAAATTTGATTACATTAGTTCTAGTGGTAAAATTTAACTGGATAACATACTGCTATTAGACTATATGGATACAAATCATGTTTGAAAATGGATTAATAAGAGCTATGACCACATGTTGCCCTTAATGAATGTGCTGTATATCCACACCATTAATTCATTTTGATAACTTATTAAAAGCACATACTAAAAATTGAAGCAGGTCCAAATCTCAAGTGGATTGTAGAGGTGATTGAATTTACATGGCTAAATATAATATTTATATGGCATCTGACTTATTGAATTGACAAGGGTCCTGAGTCTTGCCTTGGTAGCAGACTCACGGGAGTTTTAACATCTGCTCAAGGGTCCGAGTACCCATAGGTGGTGAAATTACGCTATGGCGTGAGTGTGTGGCGGTATGTGTGGGGGGTTTAAAAAATAAAATAAAATACGACAAAAACGACAAAAAAAAAAAGAAAAAGAAAAGAAAAGCCATTTAACTTATTGATAAGGTCATATAAAAATGTATGAAGGGAAAACTTGAGTGACCCTCGTGGAGTTTTAATAGTTAATCACTATCATTTCCTATGGAGTGGTCCACCTAATGTTTACATCTCTTTTATTTTGGGGCCATGCCCCCAGAATGAACGGACATACAAAATCGGTGTAGTCGTAGTCTAACTAAAGTAGGTGTTATCCCAATCTAATCTCACGTCCATCTCACAACGGCACATGGATGAATCAAATTCGGCCACGTCAGAATACCGGAGTATCCACGGTGATTCGGGCACGTGTAGAGTTACCTTCCATTCAGTGGCACGCATAGAAAGAACAGCACGTGAAAGAAGACACGCCACCTACTCGGAAAATAAACGTCTCCCATTTCCCACACACGCGCAACGCAGGCACGTATTGCCAAAATGCCATGTGGGAGACGATGGAAAGAGTGGGTCAATCTTTCTCAGGGCCCACCATGAACAAAACCTGATGTATGAAGCTGATCGACTCTACTCATCAGATCCCACAATCAGACGAGAAGAACGGATAATTACAAAAAAAAATAACAACGGCCTATTTTCAACATCACGTGTAGCCAACTTGATAAGTGGACCAACTTGGATCTTTGGATATCCGAGCCCTACCTGATAGACGGGTCAGATCTCTTACACATACGGTCCATCGGCACGTGTCGGCCTTCACCGGGTCAATATATTCTCGCGAATATCTTCATGAAGATTCAACATTGGGCGTTCAATCACAACGGTTGGATGTAATTTTTCCCACTTGATTTTGAATCTATTTTTAGGGATAATGTTCCAATGTCAGCTTCCAAAACTGATGGACGGACTGGATTTATCGGGAACATCTCGGTGGGCCCCACACAGAGCAGGAACTTTCAGGTAGCCCAGGCACCGACGATTCCTGTCGTGAGTGCTGCCAGCGAATGTAACGGACTCATCCGAGTTGAGGTGCAGACAGCTGTCTCAGATAAGGAAGCGGCTTCGGTGTATCCATGAACCCACAAAGGTGGGTGGATTCCTGACTGTGGGGCCCACTTTGATGTATATACCTTAAATCCAATCCGTCTATCCGTTTTTAAATATAATTTTGGATTATAATCATAAAAATTAAATGATAAAAATCTCAGGTGGACCAGACCACAGTAAACAATGGTGATTAAGAATTTAGAACTTCTTGTGGGCCACAAAAGTATTATATCAAGCTGATATTTTTGTGGTCCTTTCATCCAGTATTTTTGACCTTATCAACAGGTTGGATGGGAAATAAACATTACGATGGACCCCTAGAAGTTTTTAACGGTGAATATTCAATCATGTCTTTTTTCCAGCGGTATGGTCCACCTGAGACTTGGATCTTCTTCATTTTTTATATCATACCCTTAAAAAAAAAAAATGAAAAAATGGATGTACAGCGTGTATTTAAGATACATACATCAAGGTGAGCCCCACAGTCGGGGATTCACCCACTTCGGTAGATCCGAACATCCACCGAAGCCGCACCCATGAAAAACATGTAAACGTGTCAAGGACTCGAGATGTGTCCCGCCACGTACGTTGGTGGGCCCCACCAGCCAAAGCTTATCCGATGTAGATCGACCAAACCTCAAATAATTAGGATCGACGATCGAGATAGACTCCTGATGAGACGGCACGATGCTACATGGGCAGGACGGCTGTTTGACACGTGTCTTTCATAAAAGACAAAACTAGCCCACAACTAGAGAAGCAAAAGTTTGGAAGTGGGGAGCAGTCAAAGGGCACTCACCGTAAATCGCTGCTCTTTTACGCATGAGGAATTACATCATCCTCGCTCGAGGAAATAGACATTGTACTCGAGCGTTTGCAGTTCTCACAAGTGGAGACCGTGGGACAGTGATCTAGACCATTGATATGAACGTACCCACCGTGGATGGGCTCCTCCCCGTAAATTTACTTTAATGAATGATCTCAACCGCTAATCTGAATCTCCTTTTTAGTTGAATGTGGACCGCTGCCGTGTTCTCTTTCCATAGTATGTACTGGTCGGTGGCTAGTTGAATGATTATCCTGTCCAGGAAACGTTCGTTAATGGTCCAGGTAAGATCCCAAAAGATCAAAGGTCTGGATCAATAGAATCTGGGGCCCAAGGATATTGACACTATCCTCGAGTTTTGGATTAGTGCAACTGGGGCCTTTGATTGAGTGATCTAGACCGTTGTTACTATTTTTCACACCGTCAAAAACAGCATGCTCTAGACTATATGTGACGGGATAATCCTAACCTTTGATCGGTGCCATGAAAATAGACCGTTCAATATAAGAAATGCAACAACTGTCTACATTCAAATGAGAAGAAGACCAAAGATTGGATGTCTAGAAGCTCCTATTGTTGGATATTTTCAATATATAGCACATCCATCGGATCTCACATCATTTCAACGGTATAGATCATGGAAAAATGGACCACAACCGTTCAAATTGAGAACTCGAGTATACCTTACCTATCATCGGGTCGAGTATCATGTGTCCCTGTATTAAAAGTTTTCCCACCACGTCAGTGCGCCGCGCAGAAGTGGAAGTCCGACCCCGTCCACTCGTCCGGTTCGGTGAGAGCCGTTCATCCCCAGATTTCATTTTTTTATGGACCGAGGTAGATTTTTTCTCGTTGATTTTATATCTTAATCATGAGATGGGTGGACCGGACCAGAACCAATGGCAAAATTGTGGTGGGACCCATGAATGGTCCAGATTTCTGGATGACATACATTTGTCCGGTTTGAACGCCATGCACAGTATAAGAAAATTGGTGAGTAATCTAGACCGTTGATCTGATAGAGGAATGTAATTGTAATTGGAAAATGCAACAGATCTCCAATTATGAATGATCCTAGCCATCCAATCCTTATCCTTCCTCCTGTTGAATATGAACCATTGCTCTGCTTCCTTACTTAACGTCTTGCAAACCACTATCTTTGCACAATACACGCAGGCTCTCGTTTCTGACAAGTGGGCCCGTGATTCGGTAATCCAACCCACTGATTCGTTGTGCCGCACAATAGATGGACCATCTCTTGATAAACATCCTCATCGGGATAATCTTGACCTTTTATTATATGATCCGCAAATAAACGATTAGAAAGATTCTAATAGTGATCGATATCATCACCCAATCTACCATCAATAGGACTCCAAACCCTACCCACGCTTGTGAGAACTGAAAAACCATGTACACCGTTCTATGAAGTGGACCATCTATGGAGGACTATGATGAGAACCGTTAATTCATCCCTATGACTCCACAACCGGACCATATACCAAATTTACAATGATCAGACGGTCATAACAAGTAATCATTGTGTATTTTGGTCTATGACCCGATCATGGGTGTCCCCAACGAATGAACGGTCCAGATCAATGTGCATTACGACGTGTAGAGAAACTAAGAGTACAAAATTTCATCCACCTAAGTGCACCGGATCTTTTAATAGATCAACATTAGTTATTGTTTATCTGTCTAATGATGTTTTGTTGGGAGTAGTAAAACTGAATTATTTCCGCTGCTCTGTCTCTAACGTGGAAAGCAACTCCGGACGCGAATTGCGTCCAGTAACCTGCTGGACGGAGGGAACTCCCGTCCAGCATAAATCTCTGTGGGCACACCACAATGTACGTCTGACATCAACACCGTACATCAGTTTCTCCGGGATCATTTTAGGGTGTGATCTAGAAAATGACGCAGATCCAAGATTCAAGTCGGGCCCATTATGGGAAACGGTTGGGATTGAACGCCGGTGATTAAAACGTAAGTGAGATCCATTATGATGTTTATATGCAATCCAAACCGTTCATAAGGTAATTTCCACTGAGATGAAGGGAAAACATACATATTAGTCTGATCCAAGATTTCTGAGACCCCAAGTGTTCAATATCCTCTGCTTCTTATGGTGTGGCCCACCTGAGTTTTGTATCTACCCTTTTTTGGAATTACATAATTACATGAGATGGAGAAACTGATGTACGGGTTGGATTTCATATAGACATCTCGGCAGGCCTCGAGGAGTTTTATGTCGGACGGGCCAGCAGGTCCGCTGGACGCAATTCCCATCCAGCAACTCCCATCTTTTTGTTTTTTTTTTTTTTGAAGCGTATGAACAAATCAAAAAAATAAAAGGCGTTTACTAAGCCCACGCGTGTGTATATAACATATAATCTACACACGTGAAACATCCAATACGTCTATCTGATGGGTCTAATCTTATAGATGTTTTCACACGGAAATCAGACTAGTCCATCCATCAGGTAAGCCACTATGTTAGAAATAGTTGCTTGGATTGGAAAACATCAGTCATAATTTTGTTTTCAGACGTAAGTTTGGTTTTATAAACTGTGGTCTATTTGATGAGTGGACCAATTTTATTCTGGGGCTGGGATATCAGCGTTGTGGGGCCGCTATGATGTCTGGATTAGATCTTACACACATGTGATATGATGGTACATGTAGTGGCGTGTACATGAGCTGCCATATATACGCGTGTGAGCTCAACAAAGCTCACATAAAAAAGAGACCACTAGATCGGAGTTGTTCATCTGATGGGTCCAAAAAATAAACGGTCCACAATACAAGAAACCTTGTTAAAGGATGGAAAAAAAAAAAACTATCATTGTCATGGCTCAGTAGCGTGCATCCGTGTCATTGTTGCACACGTGGCAAAATTGGCTTAGATCGAACTTGTGGATTTGATAGGTCAAATGATTGTAGGCCATGGTATAAAAATGATATAAGTTTGATCCTTACAATGTTACTAGTTGTAGTCTCGGACGGTAGATCTGAACCGTCCATTAGATGCAGCATACATTTGATGGGCCACCTAGTAAAAATAACACCAATGCGATAATTCTAAACATCCATTTAATTGCATAAAAACTTGACGGTTAAAGATCACTTACAAAAAAGTAAATCCAAAAAATTAATAATATGTACCGTCAGTTTGCTGGGGCTTACTGTGGATTGCTTATCATTCCAATTTTTATTTTTATTTTAAAAAAAAAAAAAAATCACTTCTATCAGACCCTTCTAAACATCCTGTCCATGGCTTTGGAAATGAACGGCTATAAAAAATAAGCTCATCTTATAAACGGATAAGATAATATAATAGCATGATTTTTACTTGGTGGTCCATGAAATGTATCTTCGACTTAATGGATGTTCAAGATCGATCAATCGAAACTGTTCAGGAATCCAAATACAACTAGGAGTACTGTAACTTATAATGATGCTCTAAAGCATTGGATCATTTCTCCACCTTTATATTGCTTATCGAGTAAACTCTGCAAGGCCCACCTTGATGCATATATCTTATCCACGCCATCCATACATTTTTTCCGATCATTTTAGGGGATGATTCCAAAATTTAAGTATATCCAAAGATCAAGTGGACCACACCACAAGAAACACTGAGAATCGAACATCTACTGTTGAAAACTTCTTGGTGGCCATAAAACTTTAAATCAAGCTGATATCTGTATTTTCCCTTCATCCATGCTTGTGTGACCTTATGAACAGGTTGGATTACAAACGAAAATAAAAATAAAAATAAAAAAATCACTATGGGCACTAGATAGAGGTGTACACAAACCAAGCTAGCTCAGTTAACATGCTCGACTCGACTCGAAAAAATTCGATTAGACTCCACTCGAACCGCGTCGAGATGATTTTTTGACCTTGAAAATGAGTTTGAGCTGGCCCCAATTTGACTCGACTCGGATCAAAATCAAACTCGAATTGAACCCGTTCGGTGACTTAGTTACTTTGATATTGATGTTGCTCACCAAGTGTTTGATGAAATGACTCAAAGAAGTGTGTTTGGTGGCAAGGAAGGTATGTATATGAAACCAAGACCCCTTTTTTCTTGATTTTTATGTTGCTTAGAAGGCGTTTGATAAAATACCTGTAAAACTATTGCTGTTGTCTCAAATATAGTGAGATTTTGAAGGTGCGGTTCAAGTGTTTGTGAAGATGCTGCAATGGCAAACTCGGCTCGATCTTGGCTTGAACTCAGCTTAAACTGGCCCGAGCTGCTGATCGAACCAAGCTGAGTTGGCCAATTAGGCTCGAGGACCAAGCCAAGCCGAGTTCGAGTTGAGGTCAGCTACTAGGCGAGCCGAGTTTAGCAAAGGCTGGCTCGACTCGGTTTGACTCGATGTACACCCCTAGCCCTAGGAAGGATTTAAGGACATCATTATATCCACCTTTTCATGTGGTGTGGTCCACTAAAGCTTTGGATATGCTTCATTTTTAGTCTCATGGCCTAAAATGAACTGATAAAATGGATCGCCAGTGTGGATCAACCACATACAACATGGTGGGCCATAGTTTGTTCTGTGCGTGATCTGCACTCGACATAAATACTCATGTGAGGTTTGCGTGAAATTCACTCGAATGACGCTCATCAACTGCGATATAGATCATTTTAAGATTATCCTAGGAATTAGGCCTACACACCACGGATAGGTAAACACTATTGAAATCTTCCTTAAATCTATCCACGGAAGTCTTGGATAAGTAGAGTTGGGGATCCAGTCGAGTCGGAATGAGTTAGGGCTGACCTGTCTTAATCCGGTTTTAAGATAGGCCTAACCCGAACCCGACTCAACTTGGTATCGAGTCCAACATGCCTGACCCGATCCGAGTCCGGGTCTCGCCTAGACTAATCCGAACTAATTCGAACTAAGTTTGATCCACTCAAAAGTACCTAGTCGGGTCGAGTTAGCATCGAATCATATCGAGAGATGAAGGAGTGAGGGAGTGGAGAGGAAGAGGAGGAGAAGGGTGATGGTAGTGGGTGGTTGTTGGACTTGGAAGAGGAGGGAGAGAGAGAGAGAGAGAGAGAGAGAGAGAGAGAGAGAGAGAGAGAGAGGACGAGGAGGAGGAGGAGGGTGATTGTGGTGGGTGACTGTCGAGCTTAGAAGAGGAAGAGGATGAGGGAGGGAGGGAGGGAGGGAGAGAGAGTTTGTGATCAGATCGAGATCGGGTGTTGCAGTTAGGGTTAGAGATACTTAAAAATTATAGTGTGTGTATGTGTGTCTATATATATATATAGGGAAAAGGTACTATAGGCTCAACCGTATGTTACCTTCCATACGATCGAGAGCTGGCACTATGCTAGCAGTCGGATGGCGAAAGTTTTAAAAGAACGGTGAAATTTTATAGGGAGAAAGGTGAGATTGTATAAGTGAGTGGAGAAACAAAACCAATGAAACCAGCTCTCTCTCTCTCACACGTATATTTCCTACGAATAGCTTCCGCATGAAAGTCCTGCCTTAGAAACCTAGGTAGGGCTTATAATGCCGTTTTTTGAGAAATCCACCCCGTCCATCCGTTTTTCTCATATCATTTTAAGTTATGATCCAAAAAATGAGTCAGGTCCAGGGATCAAGTGGACCACAAGTTGGGGATTGAACATCCACCATTAAAAACTTCTTAGGAGATGAAGAATTTTTAGATCAATCGGATATTTGTATTTTCACTTCATCCATATCTACATGACCTTTTGAATAAGTTGGATGGTAAAAAAAAAACATCACGGTAGGCCTTACAAATATTTCAATGGTGGGTGTCATTATCACTGCAGCTTCATTTGGTGTGGTCCATTGGAGCTGTGGACTTGCTTCGTTTTTAGGATCATAACTTAAAATAATATGAGAAAAATAATGAACAACGTGGATAAAACAATTACATCACATTGGGCCCCACAGAGCCCTGCCGGATAGATTACCGGGTAGGACGCAATCCCTGTCATCTTTCTTTTACGTCAGTGCGGAACGGCTGAAAACGAATTAGCCATTCCCCTGCCATTAGCCGGGTGGTGATGGTCGGTACTCTATGGGCCCCACCATGATGTATGTGTTTCATCCATGTCGTTTATTAATTTTTCCATATCATGTTATGGCTTTATCCCAAAAATGAAAGGGATATAAATCTCAGGTGAACCACTCCATAGGAAAACAATAGTGATTGTATATCCACCATTAAAATTCTCTTAAGGCCCACTGTACTGTTTATTTGACATTCAAACAGTTGATTAGGTCATAAAGGCATAGATGAAGTGAAAAAACAAATATCTTCTTAATCCAAAACTATTTTGGATCCCAAAAAGTTTTTAATGGTTGACATTCACTCAACACTGTTTCCTATGGGCACTCGAACCCTTGACCTGGTGCTACCATCGGAGCAAGAGTAAGGACCCACATTCGAGTATATCAAAACTATTTTGGATCCCAAAAAGTTTTTAATGGTTGACATTCACTCAACACTGTTTCCTATGGGCACTCGAACCCTTGACCTGGTGCTACCATCGGAGCAAGAGTAAGGACCCACATTCGAGTATATATATATATATATATATGTATATATATACATATATATATATATGTATATATATACATATATATATATATATATATATATGTATATATATACATATATATATATGTATATATATACATATATATATATATATGTATATATATACATATATATATATGTATATATATATACATATATATATATATATATATATATATATGTGGGAAAAGGTACTATATGCTCGACCGTATGTTACATTCCATACGGTCGAGAGCTGGCAATACACAAGTGGTTGGATGTTGAAAATTTCAACCCAACAATAAGATTTTAGAGGATAAGTGGAGAAACAAAACCGATGAAACCGGTTATTAAAATATGACTCGGAATACTTTTTGCAAAAGCCTTTAGCATGAAGTGGTGCACTAGAATCCTGGGTGGGGCCTATCGTGAGATTTTTTGTGAAATCCACCTCATCCATCCATTTTTCCGTATCATTTAAGGGGTTGAGCCTAAAATTGAACCAAATTCAAGTCTCAAGTTGATCGTATCATAGGAAACAGTGGGAATAATGATTTCAACCATTGAAATCATGTTAGGCCCCACAGTGATGTTTATTTGTCATCCAATCTATTCATAAGATCATACAGACATGGATGAAGATAAAAAACAAATATACGCTTGATCCAAACCTGTCGTGGGCCCCAAGAGTTTTTTTAACAGTAGATGTTCAATTCAACTGTTTCATGTGGTGTGGTTCATTTGAACATTTTATATGATTAGTTTTTGGCCTCAAGCCCTAACATCATATGGTAAAATGGATGGATGGAGTGGATCAGATACATAAATCATGGTGGACCTCACAATGTCTACTTAATACGCTAGGAGTGTAACATCCCGAAAATCGGGGGTCGGGTAGAAATCCAACTCCCGAGTTCCAGAACATCACTTATGCAACATTTTCAATGATGGATGAATGTTGGCCATAATAGTGCATAAAACATGAAGTAGATTAAGCCAAAACAGCATATCATACTCCAGAGATAGTTAAATTAGCAAGCGGAAGAATGTGATAGATATATAAAATATATGAACTGTTGTAAGTCTCCAGAGTGTGAACATGTTACCAAGTTAACTAAATACATGTATACTCCAAAATAGAAAGAAGAGACTATACATGGATGTGAAGATAAAAGGCAAAATACCAAGTGTACTGGCTGTCAATCAGAACCTGCATAAAGGAGGGATCCTCCTCATCATCATCAAGTCCGGCTTTGCTTCGCAAGCATCGCCATCATCTGAAACTAAAATAGAAACTGGTGGGTGTTCGGAACACCATCCCGTAACGTAGGAATGAGTAGCTAACTCAGTGAAATCATATAGCAAAGATTAACATGTTATCAAATCCATCACGGGATAATGATAAAGTAAGCAAAACAAACATTCCTAAATACTGTGATTAATGCATGGATGAAATGACATGATGGATGCCCTCACTGACATACTCCCTCATGTGGCACCATCTTACGCCCGCGGCATGCTTGCTTTCCTCAGTGCTCCACATCTTCCAGGCACATGCAGTGCGATATGGATAATGATTACCGAGTTGTTATTAGTCCATTCATACAGCAGTATTGGAAAACTAAGATACTTTCCTTATATCAATCCCAACACAGATCCTGTCTAGGGTCGTCACTCCTAGTAATCTTATACGATGTTATATTTATAGGTCGCTATAAGGGCTTCTAGGGCTGTTGCTCGCACTCGTTGCACCACTCCCCCATCACCTTATCAATACAGGCCTAATATACTCTCGTTGCTACGGAAGGGTCGTCGCCTCCCGTAGACTCAGAATATGCTCGAGGTCACTACAAAGGGCTCGTCACCAATCAGAGTAGGCCGACAGCTCGAATGTAGTGTCGCATACCACCACAATCGGCTCACGAGTCAAAGGTACTCACTGGTCACTACGGGGAGGTTTGTGGCCCCAGCGTAGGCCGACAGCTCGACCACGGTGTCTCATACCACCATGCCCGGCTCATGAGTCTTTATGGATCAAGGTACCATGGTTAACAGGGTTTTCAATAGTAAGTTTAGTACCCTAGGTTCAAGCAGTTATGACAAATATAAGGTGAACATACAATGGTCAATCGGGTTAATTGATGAGTCTGACTAGCACGAGCGCACGTTGAATCGACCAACATGAAGTGTATAAGCACTTCGCATGGCCTAACCACTGCCGACGACTCTAGTACGACTCGGGTTCGTCATACACATCCTTCGTTGCGAATATAATCTAACCACGAATTCTAAACTGTTATCGACTGCCTGGACTAGAGTATAGCCCCGAGCACATGTAATGTGAATCAGTAATCATATGAGATCAACAAAAAATTGAAATAACAAGTGATTCAAGCATGTTAGCAACATGTTATAAGATACAACATAAGCAATTTAACCATACACAAGCATTTCATATATATATAAGATAATCAATTCAAATATAACACCCATGGAAGAAATCATATACATCATCAAAATGGTTGAGAATCCTATCTCAAAACTAGTCTACAACACTATTTACTAAGTGCTTACTCACGCAAGCATTTATACAAACACTTAAACTACACAACTTCAACGTACTTGACGTATGTTGATTTCAATATATAATATGACAGATCCTTATATCAGGGGGATGTCTAATACACAACAATTATGTTCTTATATTCAAAACATATGGCAGGCATAAATCATATGGATTTAGGCATTTCAACAAACACTTAGTCTACACACATTAGTCTACATAGCATATGTCGGCTAATATGTGCATTAGGGCGAATCTCTTCGCCAAACAGATCATACATCCATAACTAGTATAAATACACGACAAATATCCATGACAATCATTTCGGCAAAATACGTATGTATACAGTATTTCCTATAAATATCCAAAATACCCTAAATCTCGTATTCTTCGTACGTATTCGAAATGAAAAATGGACAGCATGTTGTACATGTCAAATAGCATTCTTGTTAACAATCTACCATTATACGGCATTGAAAGCTTTGAAAACAGGTAATCTAAGCGTCTAGAATCCGCACCTTTCACTGTAGAAGTGTAACGAAACGAACAGGAAGTCTACGCTTCATCAACAGCGATATGACGACCTAATTCACAAGATACATCAGCTACTTCGCTACTTGTATTGATAGAATCCTTAAAACAGGTTAAGGTTAGGATTTTCTTACCTAGAACGTACACTGACCTGGGTGAGAAATGTTCCCTGATCCGAGGGTGTATTTGGGTCAGATTCCGACGGTCTGAATGCTTATACTGATCCCGCAAGCGAAACGTGCCAGATTTCATAATTTATATTTAATTTCTAACATTTCTCACACTCTTCACTCTGGACTCAAGAAAATTATCGTGGGACATCATTTGGACTTGATTTTTGAGATGATTGTCAAGTCCAACTAGGCGGTCAGGATTGTCTAAGTTCGGGATATTCGAACTTCCGATGTGCGGTCCAGGTCCGATACAAAGTTTTCGAATGCTCCTGTGAGCAACCGGGTTTAAAGTTTGATCCTAGGTTTTAGAGTATTATAGCATCACCTATTCTATACGTTTTGGCTCTAGTAGATCGTATTGAAAGTGATTGGTTAATTCTGCTGAGTATTCAGTAAGGTACTTAAACAAATTCTAGGCTAATTATGGCAGAATACAGTCCTAGGGCCATTTTATGACCCATTTTAGGCAAGTTATTATATTATTTTAATTATTTTTATAGTGGTTCATCATCAAGTTTACCCTATCTTCACCAAATTTCATAAGATTTTGAGTTGTAGATAAATTTTAAAAATTCCAGAAGCAGCAGTTGTCCAATAAGTAATTTTCGAACCATTGTCACAACATCCTACTTTAAACTATATTAAGTATTTTATTATATTTTTTACATATTTTTATATCAAACTAGACTCATTGAGCTTCAATATTATTTTTGAATTACCTAAATCGGAGTTATAACGAGGGAGATATGATTTTTCAAAGTTAGAAAAAATGTGTAAAAAAAAGTGCAGAAACCGGCCTGTCAGACCGCTGTAAGGACGAGTTCGGCGAGGCCTCGCCGGTCACTGACCATTTTGGCAAGGAATCACCCCAGGGGCGAGGTCCTCACCCCCCGGAGATGCCGAAAACATGTGGGGCCCACCTTGAATCCCCCCGAATTGAGTCATTTGGACCCACGAGTCCGTCGAGGCGTTTATTGACTCTCATTTACAAATCGAAATGAGTTACGCGACGTACAATATATGTTTTTGGGTAGAAGAAGCTATTCCATCCAAATAACTTATTTACATCATGAGATTCCAAGAATTCAATAGTCAAAATCCTAGTTTATCCATGTACATACCATTTACGGTAAGTTTTAGTTTAAGTATAGTTCTTCACCTTTTAAACTTTAGGATTGTGTCTAATATGAAAGTACTTAGAGAAATTTAAAGAATGAGGAGGTGAAAGGTGATATTTTAAAAGAAATGGGTTGAAAAGTGATTTCTTTGGCTTTGGGATTGAGCTTTGAGAGTGTTATGGTTGACCCATTGCCTAAGGACGCCTAACTCTAGGTTGACAAAAATCCAGGGTGTTATAAAGGGTAGTGAGCAGTCTGCTTCCGTCGAACAGGGGCGTGGATTAGATAATGACATGCTGAGTAGCGAGACTCACTACTGAAGTGACGTCACCAAGTTCCGTGGGAATAATGATTTCAACCATTGAAATCATGTTAGGCCCCACAGTGATGTTTATTTGTCATCCAATCTATTCATAAGATCATACAGACATGGATGAAGATAAAAAAACAAATATACGCTTGATCCAAACCTGTCGTGGGCCCCAAGAGTTTTTTTAACAGTAGATGTTCAATTCAACTGTTTCATGTGGTGTGGTTCATTTGAACATTTTATATGATTAATTTTTGGCCTCAAGCCCTAACATCATATGGTAAAATGGATGGATGGAGTGGATCAGATACATAAATCATGGTGGACCTCACAATGTCTACTTAGTACGCTAAGGGTAGTGAGCAATCTTCTTCCATCGAACATGGGCGTGGATTAGATAATGACACGCTGAGTAGCAAGACTCACTACTGAAGTGACGTTACCAAGTTCCGTGGGCCCCATTATAATGTATGTTTTGTATCCACTCCTTCCATCTACCTGGAGAGATCATTTTAGGGTAATATCCAAAGAATGAGTTAAATCCAAAGCTCCAATGGACCCCATCAAAGAAAACAGTGGGACAATGATGCCCACCATTAAAAACTTCCAAATGTCACAAAAGTTTTAAGTCTAGCTGATATTTGTGTTTTCCCTTCTTTCATGTTTTTTTAAACTTTTGAACAGGTTGGACTTCAAATAAACATTATGGTGGACCTTAGGATAATTTCAATTTTGGGAATCACTCTCCCCATTGTTTTCTATGGTGGGGTTCACTACAGATTTTTATCTACCTCATTTTTTGGCTCATGCCCTAAAATGATATCTCAAAATGGATGGACGGTATGGATACAACATATACATCATAGTGGGGCCTATAAAACTTAGTGACGTCACTTCAGTAGTGGAATCACTACTCAACCTTTCAGTATCTAACCCGCGTTCGTCAAATAGGCCCGTTCCAAAAATGGATTGGCTACTCCTTGCCACTGAAAGCGGATTGCGTAGTGAGTGCGGATTGCATAGTGAGTAACTCACTACGCTTAGCGTACTAAGTAAACTCCGTGGGGTCCACTGTGATTTATTTATAATATCCACTCTGTCCACTCATTTTAGCAAATAATTTTAGGGTATAGCCTAAAAGCGAAATATATAAAATGTTTAAATGGACCACACTATTTAGCAAATAATTTTAGGGTATCGCCTAAAAGCGAAATATATAAAATGTTTAAATGGACCACACCATAGGAAATAGTTGAATTGAATGTCTATAGTTGAAATTTTTTGGGGGCCACAAAAGTTTTAGATCAAGCTTATATTTGTTTTTCCCATTCATCTATGTCTGTGTTATCTTATGAATAGGTTGAATGAAAATAAAACATAACTATGGGGCCTAACAAGGTTTCAATAGTGGAAATCATTATCTCCACTACTTCTTGTGGTATGGTTTAACATCCCGAATTTTTCACTGTTTTGAATTTTCAAAAATTCTTAATTTTTTATTATTATTAATTAACTTAACATCACTTAATGACCATTAGCACTCAATATTAGTTTATACAAGGGTGGTACCAGTAAAAAACCGCACAAGTCTGATTAATCAACCGTAGGAAGTCAACGAATCCGCCTGATTGCTTGAACATCAGGTGTAGCCCCATAATTTACTCACATAGGACCCAAATCTAACTGACCCGTCGTTAACTAATCAAGACAAGCATAACTAAATTAAAGATCTAACCAAAACTGAGTCAGATGAGGCCCGGATCTTAACAGTAGACCAAACCAACCCTTATAATGTCCCGTCCAACCAGTACAGTGTCCTGGGGCGTCCACGTAGGATTTGTCGCAGGACCATTTGTTTAAATCACTCGTGGTGGGGTACCACAAGTTGATTAACTTAGGATTAGCTCATTAGAGTAGACCGGACAGGTCATGATAGGGCATAGTGCGAGCCACCAAGCTAGATGGCGTATTTACACTTAACAACAGCCCGTATGGGCCACCCAACGACTGAGGAGGGTCAGAAAAATCTAAAAATTTAGAAAATCATAGATCTCACTGGACTTGTGGTCCATCATGGATTGCAGACCCAGTGGACACCCAGAATTGGGATCTAACACTTGCCAAATGCACCTCACCAATGTCAGAATTGGAATCTGGCACTTGCAAATGAAATCGAAACTCTGGGCTTTTCAGCCGTCCGATTTCTTCCAAATTTATAGCGAAGGTCTAATGTATTTTCCTACGCTTGTCCACAAAATTTGGAACCCGATCATGACAAGGTAACCGTTGATCACAAATCGGACCCGTACGATCAAACTAAATATCCGATCGATCCCAAAATTTGTATAATCCTTCATTTGACCATGGACCACCTACCCTATAAATTCCATGGCCGAGGGGCCACCAGAACTGCCCCAACGACCGGAATGGACCCCATAGGACCATTTAAAGATCGGAATCGTTTACTCAGATCCTATATCCGTTCATCCGATTGTTTTCAAATTTTATATCGCCCCTCATTGGCCCATGAGGTATCCACACACCAAATTTGGTGGCAGGGGGGTGATAGAACTACCCCTAACACAACAAGTGGTCCTAGGTAGCTATTTTAGGAATTTTGAGAAACTTAAGGCCAAAGAGGCCAAACCTAGAGAAGAACCCCAGCTATCTCATACACTCCCCATTTCTTAATCTATCTCTCTCTCTCTCCCTCATAACTTCCCTCTTTACTACAACAAACCCTCCCTCATTACTCCACCATCCTCTAACAATCAAAGCCCCTTCTTCATTACTTACATCTCCAACAACCCATCTCTTCCTCTTAGCTCTTACCATTCTCCAGCGATTGAGAAGAGTAAGAGGGAGGAAATGAGCAAGAAGAGATTCAAGGTGGACTCCAAATTCATGTGGGGCCCAAGAGCATCAACCCTATCAACACCCTATCCTCTTCCAAGGGAAACCATCATCAAAACTCTAGTAAACGTCCGCCGGTCTCCTAGGTAAGATCCTCCATCTCTTTCTTCTCGAATCTCATGATCTAAGGAGGGATTTACACAAGATTCTAACATGCAATTGCATGCTCTAGGGATTCCGGCCGTCCGGCCCCTAAATCCGAGCTTTTCTAGGTCGGTTCGAGACTCCAACGACCCCATAGGTGCGGACTAATACTCTTAGGTGGCCTAGCACCAATTTGCTATGAGATTAATGATTTTGTTTGTTGGATGCTTGTTTGGAATGAAACTTAGAGAAACCCTAGGAATTGTATAATTGTTGAAATGTTATGAAATGTTGTGTATTGGCTCTCATATGCTATTTGTTCTTGATTTCCATATGATTTGGTGTATAAATGATCCCATGCTTATGTCTTCTTGATTTCCTCATGTATCGACGTTTCATAGTGTAGGTGGTTGCTTCCTATCATGCATGTGATTGCTTCAGGAGGAGGAAGTATTCGACTTCCTCACTCATGCACACAAACACCCACTCACATGTATTTGTATCTCAATATATTTAATTTTGTTTGCTATAGATATATAAATGATATGTTGATGATTATTGAGAACATGTGGGTGCTTATACTTGTGATGTGCTGGTAGTCGGCATGCTAGAAACCTTTATTGACCCTTGGGTTGGCCAGAACCATGAGTAGAACGAACGTGGTTTCGTTGGTAGGACCGCCTCGGGATTAAACTTATAGATCCGGGCGGACGTGTTCTGATGGCTGTAATTCGACTATATGGGTCTCTTGCCCCCGATGTCATTCGTCTCACGCTCGCCTGGTTCTTACGGATTAGTCCACTGTTTAACCAACCCTGATTGTTAACCATGATTGCACACTTATGTATGGAACCTGGGACACCCCGCCACCGTTGAAGTCCATTGATAACTGAACCGCAACTGGTCCACAGCCTCGTGAGCCGGGCATGGTGGAATGTGACACTATGTTCGAGTTGTAGGCCTGGTACTGTGCCTCCCCGTAGTGACCGCGAACGATCCCTCTCTATTGGCACTCCTCATGTGCTAGAGGTCGGGGATGAGGAACCCGACAGGATCACGGACCGCGGGGTCTCAACCTCACGCGTTGGGGGGCCCTGGCCACGCACCCGGCTTAGGGCAATGATCAGTAGGGTGTATCAGATTCTCAAATTGGATGGATGAATGGACTTAATTAAAAACTCGGCTAACACGATCGCATTGCATCACATTAGTTAGGGTGGCGACTCGGAAGTCGAGGTCGTAATGAGGGAGTGTTGATATATGCGATCGTTAAACGGAGTCGCTTGAGGGAGCGTTGTGGCGAGGGCATACATCATATCATCTCGCATGCATGCATTTAAATGATAGTTGATAGGTCTTTGTGATTGTTTACTTTTCATTAAAATCATATTACAATTGTTGCCTGTGATAACTTAAGATTATTTGTTCGCGCTGAGTTGATCACTCACTCCCACTCTAGGACGGTGTTTTAAAACACCAACCAGAACCAATTATAGTTGTAGGTGATGAAGACCCCGTGGAGCCTAGCACTCAAGTATCGAGGAGGAGGACGAGTACTCCTACTTCTAGCTTATATACGGGACTCCGCCGGACCAGTAGCTGGGTTGGTGGTTTGCTGAGTAGGGGGCTCAGCCCTATTATTTTTGGGACCTACCATTCTTTTGTGACTGTGGGTTGGGTATCGCTAGCGTGACTCCACCATTCTTTTGGACGTATTATAGATTTGTGATTTTATTGGGTGTCGCATGTGCGACCCCGTTATTCTTTGGACATGTATATATTTATGCATTATCTTTCCTTTTCAGTAGACTTGTGTAGATGAGTTCATGTTCCAGGAACTCCAGGCTGCGCTGCCAAACCGGTTTTAAATGCATAATAAAGGAATCGGTCATAAATGACACTCGGGAACTCGGGAGTTGAGCGTATGCGCGACCCCCGATTTCCAGGGCGTTACAGATGGTATCAGAGCAATAGTTTGGAATCCGTTGGGCCATGGGTCATGAACTCACTAACGCGTCTGCTGACGTGAGAGGATACGTATTAGGTAACATAACAGGGACTTATAACGCTAGGAATCTCCCTAGACCCTGAACCAACGATCGTGGATGAATAGTAGGACTTCCAAATGTTAGAATTGGGTAGTGAGATTAAGTAGTGATGCTAGGAAATAGGTCTGAGAGTCTTACGAAGGGCTTAGATTGAGAGGAGAGAGCTAACAATATTAGAATTCGACCTGGGAGCCTTGTGACCCGTTTCAGCCCATTTTCGGGCAAGAATTTTGGAACTCAGCGCCAAGACCGATCCGACCAACTAGGAAATTTAGGTAGTTAAATCCACCTAATTCCTAAGGGATTGTTGGGCCAACTAAGATTGGTGAGGTTAGGGTAAATGGAGCTATGAGAGTAACAGTAAATGCATGTGTAAGGTGTTGTCCCTAAAACAAGTACATCCTTTGTTTTACAATATCTCATTTAGGATGTATTCAATTAATGGTAAATCTTGAGATTTCTTTTCAAATTACACTTAGAAATTCATTACCATGGGATTTAAAAATCCCATATCACACCATCCAACGCAAGGCTCATTTTCGAAAGCCTATAAAAGTAATTTTAAATCCCATCCCACACTCAATCCAAACATGTCATCCCCAATCTCGAGGTGAGATTAGCAATGCGATCCCATTTAATATAACTTAATACCACTGGCCAAACAAGTCCTTAGACTGCGCAAAGTGATCCAAATCACTTCTAATTGGAAGATTGGACGAATTGAGTTGACCCGACCTAAATGCGATAGGCTTAAGCTGCTGAAGTAGCTTGTGCAATCCCAAATTCTAGTGTATTATGGCCCGATGAATAGGTGGGGCCCTCCCATACATGGGGACCTCTTTCTGGCCTCTCCAAGCTCCTTAAAGGCCTTACGGGCTTCTCCTTATGATCCTTTCGAGCCAATCCTACCCCTTTCACCCCTCAATCGTCACCCTATTTTTTTTCAAACTCTCAAAACTTAACTCCTAAGTCTCAATTCCTCCTTTCAACCCATTTTTTTCAAAAAGATCTCACTTTCCACCACCTTATTCTTCTAATTTCTCTATGTGCTTTCAAATTGGATATAACTACAACGTTCAAAGGATGAAAAGCTATAATCAAACGAAAATTTATTATAAATAGTAAAAATATAAATAAAATAGATTTTTGACCATTAACTTGATAGAATCTTGTAAAATGACTAGGTCCATTGTGTATAGTAGCTTCTCCTATCCCAAATTCATATATGGCACATCGCGTAACTCATTCTGGTTTGCGAGATATGGACATTACAAGGTCCACCTGTCCAGAGGCTCGGCACTGCAGCGCCCAACCGGCGCCGCCAGCGCCCACCGTCCAGCGGGCTGGCACCACAGCGCCTAGGGTCCAGAAGCCCAGCGCCGCAGCGCCCAACCCCGGCGCTCTAGCACCCGACCGGCGCCTCGGGCGCTGAAAATTTTTGCAATTTTAGGTCAACTTCAAAAATTCATGTCCTTCGTTATAACTCCGATTTAGGTGATTCAATAGCCAGATTGAATGTTAACAAGTATAATTTCATATAAAAATAAAATAAAAATAAAATAAAAATTATAATATAATTATAGTTGTAGTGAATTGACAGTTGTCCAAAAAAATTATTGGTTTTGGACGGTAGTTACTTTTAGAATTTTAATAATTTATCTACAAGTCCAAATGATATGAAATTTTGTAGTAGGACTTTAAACTTGATGATAAAATATTATAAAAAATTTTAAAATAATTTAATTACCAAAAGTATGAAAAACCTTATAAGAAATAGAGACATTTTGTAATCATATAAAAAAACTTGGTCCTCCCTTTTTACAACACGTGCATGTGTGGGGCTCACTTTTCTTGCTATTTAGGAATGCTTAGAACCCATTCCCTCTATTTTCACTACATTCAATTCCTTCTAAATCCTTTCCAGAACCCCAATACACATCTCTCTCCTCTCTCACTCTCACTTCACCATCCTCCATTCTCCCAAATCTTTAGAGAAAATCCCATCTCCTTCTCTAAACCTCAATACATCATCCTCTTCAACACCATCTTCTTTTCCTTCACATCTCTTATCTTCCTAAGTCATCCCACTCCATCACTTTCACTCTTTCACTCATAAAACTCATCCTCAAACCCCATTCACCAACTCAATATCAAATCCCTTTTCAAATACTTCCCTCCAACAATACGTCCACCCCTCCTCATAATCAACCCGAACTCATTTCCAACATACATTCCTCTTCTACTTCACCAAATTTCATCTCAATCACTCGTTCACCCCCTCCTATTCTCAAGCTATTCCTTCAAGGAAACCCATCTTCTTCTTCCACTTTTTCCTTTCCCTCAACTTTCCCTCCATCACACTCACTCTCTCATTCCACTCCTTCAGTCCCATTTCCTTGAACCCATCATCAAAAACTTCATTTTCAAATCCATCTCAAAGCCAAATCTCTACTCACACCCCATATCCTTAACTCACTTTCTATTCCACCCTACACAACCTCTTCTCAAATCCATTCCTAGACTTCATTTTCCAAATCCATTCTCAAATTCATCCATATAACCCCTCTCCCAAAACCCATTCTCTTAAACCCATCTCCAAGTTCCTTCCCACTACCCGTTCCAACAAGTCCATCTCAAGCCAACACCCACATTTCATCATTTTTCAACCCATCACTTCCAAAATCCACTCTTATACCCCTTCTCAAGGCCCATTCACAAAACCCACCATTTTCCTTAAGTCTCATCTTCCAAAACCCATCCCATTCTCATTTTCGAAGTACATTTTCAACGCCCATCCTCCAACCCCATGTCACATAAACTCATCTAAGTCCCATCTTAAATCCCATATCATCAACCCATTTCTAACCCAACCTCAAACTCTCTCAATCCATTCCCTCCAACAATCCAACCACCTGTCTCACCACCAAATCCATCTTAGCCAAAGGGAATGGCGTTCTTAGCAATCGTTGTCTCTTTCTTCTCCATTCTAACGATCCTTTCCCTCAAGGGGAAGAAGCACGTTCGTCCCCGTCTGACCCAGAAGAATAATAGCTTAACTTTACGTAAATTAGTAGTTATTTTAAGTTAGTTAGGATTACTACCATATATTGAAGATAATTAAAACTTCTGCTTGATTTATCTTTTTTTTCTTGATGTTTAGAGTATCTAGTAATGCATGTAAATTCATACCGTAGGATGTAACTGGCCATACTAATAGCATTTTGAATTCAATATGAATGTATGGATTTTTGAGAATTTTCTTGTCGTCCTGTGAATGCTTCATGAATAATTGCCTTACTGTGTCCATATTAGCCTTATTAGCACTCTAAACCACCTGAATGCCTTAAAGCTTTTGATTATTCCTTCCTTGTTAGAATTTATGAAACCAAAGCATGATTTACTTATAACCCACTAGCTATATGACCGGGATGATAACATAGAGATACAATCTTAGGCTATTGAAAATTTTTCTAAGATAATCGTTTGACCATAGGCTCAGTGAAAGATTTATTAATCACAAATTTGGACATGAATTAAAACAAGAAACTCTCTTGACAAAGACCCAAATGACAACCTTAAAAATAAGAGATTTTAACATCTCAAAGATAAGAGATATTCCCTAAATATTTAAGTTGATTGGACTACGAAATTACGAAACCATACATTTGCGAAGTATTCGCGGCCTAACCCAATTCTCAATCCTAGGCGACTACCAATGGACTCACTGCTTTGACCGAGCAGAAGATCAGGAACTACCAGAATGAAGAAAGGATACGATGAGCCTTCTACCCTGGTCAGGTAGATGATCGATGTATCGGGTTCAAGCCCACAACGACCGTCTCTCTGTATTAGTCTAACAAAAAGGAAAAAATATATATAAATAAATATTTTTACTCTGGATAGAGAAAAATCGTTGCTATACAGTAAACCTTTAAAAATAAGTATATAATTAAATAAATTATAGTATACCATTAGGGTGAAAAGGTTTTAAGGGGGATACACTAAAATGAGTCAAACTAGTATAGATAGTATACCCCTTACCATGCATATAGACTTGGAATCCATAAAAGCTTAGACAAAAGAAATAATAATACCTTTACTTAATACCCTTAGGCAATTTCGGGGATGAAATTATTTTTAAGGGGGGTAGATTGCAACATCTCGAATTTTTTACTGTTTCGGATTTCTAAAAATCCTTAAATTTTTTTATTAATTAATTTAACATCACTTAATGACCATTAGCACTCAATATTAGTTTATACATGGGTGGTACCAGTAAAGAACCGCACAAGTCCGATTAATCAACCGTAGGAAGTCAACGAATCCGCCTGATCGCTTGAACATCAGGTGTAGCCCTATAATTTACTCACATAGGACCCAAATCTAACTGACCCGTCGTTAACTAATCAAGACAAGTATAACTAAATTAAAGATCTAACCAAAGCCAAGTCAGATGAGGCCCGGATCTTAACAGTAGACCAAATTAACCCTTGTAATGTCCCGTCCAACCAGCACAGTATCCTGGGGCGTCCACGTAAGATTTGTCGCAGGACCATTTGTTTAAGTCACTGGTGGTGGGGTACCACAAGTTGATTAACCTACGATTAGCTCATTAGAGTAAACCGGACAGGTCATGATAAGGCCTAGTGCGAGTCGCCAAGCCAAATGGCCTATTTACACTTAACAACAGCCCGTGTGGGCCACCCAACGACTGAGGAGGGTCAGAAAAATTTAAAAATTTAGAAAATCATAGATCTCACTGGGCTTATGGTCCATCGTGGATTGCAGACCCAGTGGACACCCAGAATTGAGATCTGACACTTGCCAAATGCATCCCACCAATGCCAGAATTGGAATCTGGCACTTGCAAATGAAACCGAGACTCTGAGCTTTTCAGCCGTCGGATTTCTTCCAAATTTACAACAAAGGTCTAATGTATTTTCCTACGCCTGTCCACAAAATTTGAAACCCGATCATGACATGGTAAATGTTGATCGCAAATCGGACCCGTACGATCAAACCAAATATCCGATTGACCCCAAAATTTGTATGATCCTTCATTTGACCATGGATCACCTACCCTATATATTTTATGGCCAAGGGACCACCAGAACTGCCCCAACGACCGGAATGGACCCCATAAGACCATTTAAAGATCGGAATCGCTTACTCAGATCCTATATCCGTTCATCCGATTATTTTCAAATTTTATATGGCCCCTCATTGGCCCATGAGGTATCCACACACCAAATTTGGTGGCAGGGGGATGATAGAACTACCCCTAACACAACAAGTGGTCCTAGGTGGCTATTTTAGGAATTTTGAAAAACTTAGGGCCAAAGAGGTCAAACCTAGAGAAGAACCCTAGCTATCTCATACACTCTCCATTTCTCAATCTATCTCTCTCTCTCTCTCCCTCATAACTTTCCTCTTTACTACAACAAACCCTCCCTCATTACTCCACCATCCTCTAATAATCAAAGCCCCTTCTTCATTACTTCCATCTCCAACAACCCATCTCTTCTTCTTAGCTCTTACCATTCTCCAACGATTGAGAAGAGTAAGAGGGAGGAAATGAGCAAGAAGAGATTCAAGGTGGACTCCAAATTCGTGTGGGGCCCAAGAGCATCAACCCCATCAACACCCTATCCTCTTCTAAGGGAAACCCATCATCAAAACTCTAGTAAACGTCCGCCGGTCTCCTAGGTAAGATCCTCCATCTCTTTCTTCTTGAATCTCATGATCTAAGGAGGGATTTACATAAGATTCTAACATGCAATTGCATGCTCTAGGGATTCCGGCCGTCCGGCCCCCAAATCCGAGCTTTCCTAGGTTGGTTCGAGACTCCAACGACCCCATAGGTGCGGACTAATACTCTTAGGTGGCCTAGCACCAATTTTCTATGAGATTAATGATTTTGTTTGTTGGATGCTTGTTTGGAATGAAACTTAGAAAAACCCTAGGAATCGTATAATTGTTGAAATGTTATGAAATGTTGTGTATTGGCTCTCACATGCTATTTGTTCTTGATTTTCATATGATTTGGTGTATAAATGATCCCATGCTTATGTCTTCTTGATTTCCTCATGTATCGACGTTTCATAGTGTTGGTGGTTGCTTCCTATCATGCATGTGATTGCTTCAGGAGGAGGAAGTATTCGACTTCCTCACTCATGCACACAAACACCCACTCACATGCATTTGTATCTCAACATGTTTAATTTTGCTTGTTATAGATATATGAATGATATGTTGATGATTATTGAGAACATGTGGGTGCTTATACTTGTGATGTGTTGGTAGTCGGCATGCTAGAAACTTTTATTGACCCTTGGGTTGGCCAGAACCATGAGTAGAACGAAGGTGGTTTCGTTGGTAGGACCGCCTCGGGATTAAACTTATAGATCCGGGCGGACGTGTTCTGGTGGCTGTAATTCGACTACATGGGTCTCTTGCGCCCGATGTCATTCGTCTCACGCTCGCCCGGTTCTTGCGGATTAGTCTACTGTTTGACCAACTTTGATTGTTAACCATGATTGCACACTTATGTATGGAACCTGAGACACCCTGCCACCGTTGAAGTCCATTGATAACTGAACGGCAACTGATCCACTGTCTCGTGAGCCGGGCATGGTGGAATGGGACACTATGTTCGAGCTGTCGGTCTGGTACCGCGCCTCCCCGTAGTGACCGCGAACGATCCCTCTCTATTGACACTCCTCATGTGCTAGAGGTCGGGGATGAGGAACCTGATAGGATCACGGACCGCGGGGTCTCAACCTCACACGTTGGGGGGCCTTGGCCTCGCACCCGGCTTAGGGCAATGATCAGTAGTGTGTATCAGATTCCCAAATTGGCTGGATGAACGGACTTAATTAAAAACTCGGCTAACACGATCGTATTGCATCACATTAGTTAGGGTGGCGACTCGAAAGTCGAGGTCGCAATGAGGGAGTGTTGACATACGCGATCGTTAGACGGAGTCGCTTGAGGGAGCGTTGTGGTGAGGGCATGCATCATATCATCTCGCATGCATGCATTTAAATGATAGTTGATAGGTCTTTGTGATTGTTTACTTTTCATTAAAATTATATTACAATTGTTGCCTGTGATAACTTAAGATTATTTGTTCGCGCTGAGTTGATCACTCACTCCTACTCTGGGACGGTGTTTTAAAACACCAACCAAAACCAATTATAGTTGCAGGTGATGAAGACCCCGTGGAGCCTAGCACTCGAGTATCGAGGAGGAGGACGAGTAGTCCTACTTTCAGCTTATGTGCGGGACTCCGCCGGACCAGTAGCTGGATTGGTGGTTTGCTGAGTAGGGGGCTCAGCCCTATTATTTTTGGGACCTACCATTCTTTTGTGACTGTGGGGTGGGTGTCGCTAACGTGACTCCACCATTCTTTTGGACGTATTATAGATTTGTGATTTTGTTGGGTGTCGCATGTGCGACCCCGTTATTCTTTGGACATGTATATATTTATGCATTATCTTTCCTTTTCAGTAGACTTGTGTGGATGAGTTCATGTTCCAGGAACTCCAGGCTACGCTGCCAAACCGGTTTTAAATGCATAATAAAGGAATCGGTCATAAGTGACACTCGGGAACTAGGGAGTTGAGCGTATGCGCGACCCCCGATTTCCAGGGCGTTACATATGGTCCACTTGATTTTTGGATATGTTTCAATTGTGGTCTCAACTCCTTAAATTAGATGGAAAAACGAATAGACGGTGTGGATAGATCACATACATTCAAGGTGGGCCAAGTAACTCAATACGCAATCCAATTTCCCTGCCACCGACCAATGGCGGGTGGGTCAGTACTCTATGAGCCCCACAATGATTTATGTGTTTCATTCATGCCGTCCATCTATTTTTCTATATCAGTTTCGGGTATGAGACCAAAAATAAGGTATATCCTAATCTCAAGTGGACCACATTACAGGAAACAGTGTTAATTGAACGTTGACCATTAAAAACTTTTTGGGATCTAAAATAGTTTTGGATTAAGATGATATTTGTTTTTTCACTCCATCCATGTCTTTATGACCTAATCAACATATTGGATATCAAATAAACAATATAGTGGGCCTTATGAGAATTTTAATGGTGGATATACAATCACTATTATTTTCCTATGATGTGCTCCTCCTAAGATTTATATCCCTTTCATTTTTGGGATAAAGCCATAACATGATATGAAAAAATTAATAAACGACATGGATGAAACACATACATCATGGTGGTGCTCATAGAGTACCGACCATCACCACCCGACTAGGGGCAGGGGAATAGCCAATTCGTTTCCGGCCGTTTCGTACTAATGCAAAAGAAAGAGGACGGGGATTGCGTCCTACTCGGTAATCTGTCCAGAAGGGCTCTATGGAGCCCAACGTGATGTAATTGTTTTATCCACATCGTTCATTGCTTTTCTCATATTATTTTAAGTTATGATCCTAAAAATGAAGCTGGTCCACTGCTCCAAAGGACCATACTAAATGAAGCTGCAGTGATAATGACACCCACTATTGAAATCTTTTTAAGGGCCACCGTGATGTTTTTTTTACCATCCAACCTATTCAAAAGGTCGTGTAGATATGGATGAAGTGAAAATACAAATATCAGATTGATCTGAAAATTTTTCATCTCCCAAGAAGTTTTTAATGGTGGATGTTCAATCGCCAACTTGTGGTTCACTTGATCCCTGGACCTGACTCATTTTTTGGATCATAACTAAAAATGATATGAGAAAAACGGATGTATGGGGTGGATTTCTCAAAAAACCACATGGTAAGCCCTACCTAGGTTTCTAGGGCAGGACCTTCATGCAGAGGCTTTTCGTAAGAAATATATGTGAGAGAGAGAGCCAGATTCATCGGTTTTGTTTCTCCACTCACCTATTAAATCTTACCTTTCTTCCTATAAAATTTCACCGTTCCTTTGAAACTTTCGCTATTCGATTGCTAGCATAGTGCCAGCTCTCGACTACATGGAAGGTAACATACTGTCGAGTGTATAGTACATTTTCCTTATATATATATATATATATATATATATATATACACCCAAATAGGTTTCCGAGTAACTCAGATTCAACTTGGTTTGAGTTTGGATTGGGCGAAGCCTATTCAGTTCGCACCACTCACTCATTTGGTTCGGATCGAGTCGGGTACGTAGGATTCGGGCAAGTCGAGTTGGGTGAGTCGAGCCGTCCTGTGCCCAGCTCTGTGGATAAGACAGAGATTTAGTTTTTCCCTTCATCCCTAGCCATAAACAGGTGAGAAATATCACAGTGGGCCCGGAAAGATTTCAACGGTCCACGTTTCAATTCTCATGTTTATTTTAGTGTTGCTCCCTTAAGTTTTAGATAAGCTTGATTTTCAAACTTACCTCCTAAAATAGGGCGGCTCCGGTGATTAACGCATTAAATGCCACATGCAATCATGGTGCGTCCCACAGAGATTTATGTTACTGATACTGAGAGGAAAAGGCACTTATTGCTGTAACACGGAGAATCACTTACCCAATGCCCCAAGTAAGCTCACCTTTAGCATTACTGGCCTCGGATAAAAGGGAACGCGGTTTGGCCAGTGATCCCCACCACTAGCCAGCTAATTAGCTGGTGTGAAAGCTTTGTGGACCACCAGGATTTATTTACTTTATCCACACCATTCATCCATATTTCCAGCTCATCTTATATCATGAGCTAAAAAATGAAGTAGATTCAAATCTCAGGTGGACCACATGGAGATTGAACGCTTCTCGTTGAAAATTTTTGAATGGCCACAAAAGTTTTGGATCAAACTGATATTTTTGTTTTCACTTCATCCAGGTATTTGTGACCTTATCAACAGGTTGGATGGTAAATAAACATTACAGCGGGCCCTAGGAAGTTTTTCATGATGTTCATTCAATGAATAATATTTTCCTGTGGTGTGGTCCAACTGTAATTTGGATATACCTTATTTTTTGTATCATGCCCTAAAATAAGATGTAAAAATGGATGGACGGAATGGATAAAATACATAAATCATGGTGGGCCACACATATCTTTAACACCAGTTAGCTGGCTGGTGTTGAGGTGATTAACCAAACCGCGTCCTAAAAGTACTAAAAGACAAGCATCAGCTGCAACCACGTCCATTGAAAAAAGTTCATGTATTGGATGGCTAAGATGATTTTCTTAAAGTAACTTTTGGCTCCTGGCCGGCGAATGTACGTATGAAAATGACATGCAATACAAGGTGGGCCATCTCTCCAAAAGTAAACGTATGGTGTTATCCAGAGACTATTAAAGATATTCGTTTCTTTGTCTGAAGTGCGACTTTTGGCTCATATGGCCTTCGTTGGGCGTTTAGGGCAGTTTGTCCATTCTATCCAATCACAAAATTGCTTTCGGTGCAATACATAGTAGAGCCGTTCATATCTGCCAGCGTGGCAGATATGAAAAATCCAAGCCATCCATTAGGTGGGTCTTGTCGTTTAGATGTTATTATTTGAAAACAACTTGATCTATTCAACAGATGAGCCACGATATTAGAAATAGGTGGAACGGTTAGAAAACTTCGTTCAGAAAATTATGACCATCTGACTAGTGGACCGATCTGATTTTTTGGCTGAGTAATCTACATTGTCGTGCCCCTTTGTTGGATGGATTGGATCTCACACTCGTGTGCCATGAGGGCACGTGTGGCGTGTACATGAGATTCCTTGTACCTGCGTGCGTAAAATAGTAGGCATGGCATGTAATTGGTGGGCCATACTCCAGTGAACCATAGTATACATGGGCGGGGTGTACACCAATCTAGACCATCGAAATCATGGCTGCAAATCATCTTGATCGTGGAATCGTAACGTCTGATTTTACCCGTTGAATTTAAACCGTGGACATTGTTCTAGGCCATCCATTTTTCGGCCACCATTTGGATGGTTAGGATTTCCATACCAATGTCATTTTCAGTCAATGCTCCATCCATGATCAGGACAATGATTTAAACGGTCTAGATTTACATTCACGTGTGCCACGATGTGTCAAAAATGAATTACCACAAAGTCCGAGAAGGAGTCGAGGCTGTAGAATGCAATGATGAGAAAGCATGATCCACTGTAAAACTTGGGTGGGTCCAATCAATTTCAGTTGGGCCACTTTCAACGGCCAAAAATATGTTGATCAGGGTTGGAATCGTGTGGTCTCTCAACTTCTAAACTACATCGATTGGGTGATATTTGGTTGGGATGGCTGTTTGCAAACGAATAACATTGGAAATTCCATATGCAAGTGGCATTATCACAATTTTACACTGTTTATTTTAATATGTAATTTGGTAGTTAAATGCATATATGATAAAATAAAGGTAAAAATATTTATAATTATTATAATTTTATATTATATTTGTGAATGTTTCTTTCAATGGGTGCTATTATTTATTTATTTATTATCATCATTATTATTTTGCTTACTAAAGGATTGACTGGGATTAAAAATGTGTTTAGACCAAAATTGTCACGGGCAAAATGAAAGTTTTAAAAATATATAGTTGGTTAGAAATTATAAAATTACTTAGAAGTAGGAAAATTATTAGATTTTTCAATCCAAATGACTCATGTTGTTATATATGTATATATATATGTGTGTGTGTGTTTGTATATATATAAGGGCTTTAGTGATAGAAAAAAAGGGATTAGACACTATTTTTTGCTTGTAGAGTACTATAATATATATTTTACATAGAATTGGGCATGTCCCTGATCCAGTGGATCCGACCTGACCAGACCCAACCTGACCCATTTCGAACTGAACCGATGGCCTAGATCGGTGCGGTTCGAGTAGGGTCATTCAGATCCGACAGTTTTTAGGATCCTAGTTAATCCGGACCGATCCAATCTGAATGGATCCGATTCGATCCGATCCGACCCGAATCGCACAATGTTTGTTCAACACTATTTACTGTAATGTTGTTTACTTGAGAATAGGATATACCTCATTTTTACTTTAATAACATAAAATGATCTAGAAAAATAGATGGACGACATAGATGGAATAAACACATCATGCTAAGGTCCACAGAGCACCGACTATCCACCATTGGTTGGTGGAAGGAGTAGCCAATCCCTCTGCTGTGTTGCTCGAGGTGCGTCGAGCATTGAGCTGCACAGAAGGGGAAAAGGTTCTATGTTGTCTAGCTCATGGGAACTTCCCATGAGGTCGAGCTATGTGGGCCCCACCGTGATGTGTGTCGAACATCAACACTGTGCATTTGATGGGTCTCCTTTAAATTATGGGATATCCCAAAAATCAGTCGTATACGAAACTCAGGTGGGCCGTACCATCTAAAATCATGTGAAGACATTCCTAAAATATATAAAAGTACTTAGTGAGGCCCACCTAAAATTTGGATGCATCTGAAACTTGGTCTAACCCCTTATCCAAGTGGGACACATATAATGAATGGTCTGGAGTTGTGAACCACACCTCAGTGGGCTCAAAAAATGATTATCAATATTGTAATGGGAGGGTAACCTGTGACTATATAGGTTTCACGGACTGCCACTCTGCCAGGCAGTGTTTGGCAGGTGTACCAATGCACTGGCAACAATGATTTGACATTAGCAAGTTCTGTGAGTCCCATCATGAGGTAGTGTTATATCCAAACCGTCCATCCATTTGGCGGGCTTATCTTAAGGCTTGAGTTGAAAAATAAGATAAATCTAAACATCAAGTGGACCACAATGCAATGCAAAAAGCAATGAGGTTGAACGTCTGCCATTAAAACAGAGGTTTCGATCCGAATAGTATCAAATCTAATTTGACTCAGTTTCTCTGACCGAGTTAGACTTGGTTTGGGTCATGCCAGTAGTGTGACGGATCGGATCAAGTCAGAGGACTCAAAATTGGTCCCAAATCCGATCGAGTTTGGTTAGAGCATTGAAAGTTTTGGACCAAGTTGAGTTGGACCCAATCAGGTCCGACTCGACTCAATGCCCAGTTCTAAATTTACATAATTTTATAATTTTTAGGAGATACAGTGAGAATTCAATGTACTACATTTGGCTATACTTCATGGGATTTCATGACCGTAGGTAGGTAAAATAAAAAAATAAAAAAGAAGAATGTAGAAAAGAAAGGAATACAAAAATACTATATGCATATGCTGCAGATGTTCTTGAGATGTGTGGAATATAATATAGGTTGATTTGAGATGTTACAGGAAAAAGTGAAAATTAGACACTTTTTTTTTTTTAATAAAATAAAAGTGACAGTTAGATGTCCCTAATTTCAATCTTACTCTTTGACTATAATAACTTCTTCAGCTTAAAATACATTCCCCCTTTATTTCTTTGACACCAATCTGACTAGTTAAACATTTCCAGGTCCTGCCTACCTCTTTCTTCCTATTCATATGGATTTTTAAGGTCTTTTAGGTCATTTGGAGATGACTTATTCGATGTGTCCATTTTTGGGTCTTCAAAGATTTAGGTGGTTTTGTTAAGTTCAGATTGATTAAACCCCCTAATTTGCCAATCTGGCTCATTACTTATTTGTAGGAATCACTTGAAACCTGTTCTACCCAACTCATATAGCCATTTGACCGCTATCAAGTTTGCACAGAGATGCTCTTGTCGAAATCCTATTGAAGTTGAAGAGTAATTTAATCTCATTTTGAGCAGTCATTTACAATATTGTAGTGAAAATATCCTATCCAAACACAAAAAACAATATACTTAGTTGATTTAGGGTTTAAGTAATATAAAAATATTATCATTTTGATTTTATCATGCCTATCGAAGTAAGAGAATCGTCGGTCAAATTACCTAGCTTATAAGAGAGTGATTGCACATTTACAATAAACTAAACAGGTCCAAAGCTCACAAATCATATAGTTAGGCCACACGATATGAAATGATATAAAATCATATCCAAAACCTTTAAATTCACATGGTGCAACCTGCCCGGACCCAAAATAACCTAACTTTTGGGCCATCCCTTTGTCCTAGTAATTTGGTGCATTCAACAAATTGAATGGCATATATGCCCTACGATGTATCCAACAAACAATGTGGAAGGATGTAATTGGAGGAAATGACTATTCCAACTATTCCTCTTGAGGTGGCCCACCAAAATTTTGGATCATATGTTTATTTTTTGTGTTCATGGCCAAACATGGGGTGGTCCACCTAACAGAAAAGATGAACCTTATGGACAAAAAATTGCCCTTGTTAATGCAAATGGACCCCATCTAATGAGAGTTATGCTAGTGTTTTTGTTTATGAATTGATAAAACCCTAATCAATTGTTTGGTTTCACTAGCTTAAGACAAAGACTATTAAAAATCATTATTCATCTTCGTTAATAATATTTTTCCTTGAGAGACGCGTTGTTATCTTCGATACAATCTTTAGTTTTGCCATAACATGGTTAGGAATTGCATCAATTGCCCATGTGATATATGTTTGACTTATATATCAAACCAAACACTCAATTCAAGAATATAAGTTTGACTTACATTTCGAATCAAATGCTTTAAATTATAAATGGACAACAATTTCGAACAAAACCCTAAATCATCATTTCAAGAATGAATCACTTAAAAAAATTCATCTTTGATTATTGAAATAAAATAATACATTTATAATAAAGGAAAAAAAAATAATACATTTCTAATAAAGAAAAAAAATTCATCTTTAATTGTTGAAATAAAATAATACATTTATAATAAAGAAACAAACTTGTATATCACATTTGATTGTAACTAATCATCGAAGCATTTCAATTTAGTAAGTAGGTATAATCATCTACAAAAGAAAGTCTTCCACTCATTCATTCTCAAAAAACCAATTTTGTGACTTCATCAACGGTTGAAATTTCATAGTTGCCGGAGCGCGGGTACAAGTATCAACGGTTGAAATTTTGTACGTCCATCAACCATTCGTGAGGTATCTTGCACAATGCTAGACGATTTCTTGTGGCCATGCTCCGCGTACATTGGGGCCCATGATTTGGACGGTCTTGATCGGCTCGCACATTTCACATGTGGGTGATGGGTGGGCCACCCATTTAAATAAATGGTGGCAAACACAAACCATAGAGCCCGTCTATTTATTATTAGAGAGTGTGTCTAGCACGTGTCCTTGGATAAGGAGATAAGGATAAGGATTAAAAACCATTTTTCGTATAGGGTTGAAATTACCATTTTACCCTTCCATTTTTAGGAGGATGTTAGAAAAACATTGAGAATGTGGGTTTTGGGAGGTTGGCCTTTCTTGGAATTAAAAAAAATATGAAAAGGGCATATGTATATGATATTCCCAGCAGCATTGGATGCCACGAGAAAAAGGATAACACCAAATCATGAAATGAAGACTAGATTCGTTGTTATCAACTTCCAAACAGTATCATTGGAGGTTTGCTAATTCACGCGTGTGGGAATCTTTGAGCCCCACCCATCCACACGTGCCAATGTTGAATACGTGCGTGGGAGATCTGATCCATCTGGTTAAACAATGGTCAGATCTTCCATCTTAAGCTCATGGACACACCACACGTGTGCCAGCATGGCATGAAAGGTCCGGGATCAAATCCATCCATTAATATTGATGACCTAGTCCAAGAATCAGGTTGATCCACTAGTTAGGTGGGCCATAGTTATCAAAAGAAATGTACGGCTCTGGAAAACTTGGTTGAAGTTTTCTAACCATCCACTTGTTTCTAATATCAAGGCCCACAAACTGAATGGACTAGATTTGTTATTGAGAAATGATGTGGAAGGTCGGAGCAACCTGATGGATGGATTGGATCTCTCACCCATGTGCCATGCTGGCACGTATGGCTTGTACATGAGCTTTATTACACACGCGTGAATCCTATCAAAGATCACCCAGTAAACCAGCTTTTTAAAAAAAAATCTGGCCGTCCATTTGTTATGCATGTATGGCCCACCTGAGGTCTGCAATGGCCTGATCTTTAGGTTGGAAGTTCGTCTTGAGCGCACGAATTGTGTAGTGACACGTGTGCATGCATGTGATGGTGAAGCTCGTACCAGCGTAAGAAGCAAGCTTCTAGTTTTAGAGCTTTGCGATAATACACACCGATGTAATTTAGCGTTGCATCAGGAGTTTTTTCAACGATCCAAACCGTTCTGATGTTGGGCCTTAGTAAATGGATGATACCCAAAAAAAAAAAAACGTAGATTGAAATATTTCAACCCTTTGATTACTCAAAGATTGCTCATTTTCCAGAGTCCGATAATAAAGGGGTCAAAATATTTAAAATTTAAGAGCTTTTATCCATTTAGATATCCCTTGTCAGGCCCATCAAATCAACGGTCTGGATCATTGAAAGAACGCCACACATCTCGAGGGTAAAGCTTACTCTATTACAATACAATGGGTGAATCCTGGCAAACGACCTTTTTCTTTGTCCCTTCCCAGAAGGGAATCTCCCACGCACATGTCATTTTATCTACCGTCGATAGAAAATACTCAGTAAAAATGCAAGTGGCCCACCAGCAGAGATGCTATGTATGATTTTCAAAAGAGGAAAGATCACATCCATCTCAATGCACTATAGCTTTACAATCCATTGGGCTCAAATGGGCCAACGTGTCATGTGTACACGACATCCAAACCGTTGAGATGGTAGGCCCCACATTGAAGATTGTTTAACTAAAACACTGCAAGTATCCATTTGTCAGGTAAGCCTCACTGTTGAAAATAATGGACAGCTGATGTATACTTCTATCTACATGTGTGTCCCAGCTGTGTGTCCCAGCTGATGAATAGATCAACATGACATTTGAGTACAGTGATCTTCTAGGTGGGGCCTGTCTTTTAAATGGCCTGGATGTGATATACACTTGCCAAGTTGGATGCATTTGATGAGTTGATAGTAGCTTAGTGGTCCATGGACATGGATGTGGACATTCCTTAGTCAAACGCAACCTCAATGTATTCAGTCCACGTGTGTGAGATCTGGACCATTTATTCGGAATCCCTAAACATGGATGGGCTGTAGCCTGGAAATCAAGCTATCCAAACGATCTCAACCTTAGATTCTGGTACTTTAGAGGATTGACGGTTAAAAGAAACGGAGACCAGTCATAAAAAATCCAATGGTAAAAGAATTTTCTATTTGTTCGTTTACAGCTGTCAAACTATTGTCCTTTCCGTGTACAGCCCATCCATGGCAGGGCCCACCAAACGAATGGTGCAGTTCTAATATTGTAATGCCACGTGTACTGTAAGGGACGCGTACGATGTATTATAAGAAAAAAGAATAAGTGCTTTTATAACGCTGGCATTTTTCTAATTTATTATCAGCCAATGCCTCTGTCTCCAAACCCCAGCCATTCATTTCTATTTATTCCTGGCAACTGATCGCCTGCAGGCAACTGTACCACAACTTATGGTACTGGACCATCTTTCCTGTCAACAAGCCACTTACGGTGGAGATCAGTACCATGAAAAATGTAGACCCCACCAAGAAGATCATCCGTCTAAGAAATCGGTCTGATCGGTCACATCTGTACGTTGAGTCAGATCAGCGACTGTAAATTTATTCCAATGTTGTGGCCCAATTGATGAACGGAATGACTTGATTTTTGTATCAGATGATCTACAATTGTGGGGCTACCGTTCCTATGGTACTGATTTCTCACACAAACTAGCATGTTTACAGGAAAATGGTGCGGACGATAAGTTATGGTACCTTACCAGTAGGTGATCAGTTCTTTTTTATTTATTTATTATTTATATTTATTCTCTCCTTTGGTGAGCTGGAATCTACCCACTGCAGAAATATCAGATAAAGTCAAGCCTCTAGGATTTGAACTTTGGGTTGATGCCGGGTCCTAGGTATTGCACTTTGGTGATCCACCGAGATTTTTATTTTATTTTATTTTTAAAATTTATACCTTGAAGAACCTTGTATGTTTGTGTTTGTGGACTCAGGTGAGTTAAGTAACTCAGTAGGGTTTTGTTGGAATCTAAAGCACAAAGACAATATAACATATGAGAGAGTTTTTGACATCCAAGGCCTTATATATATATATTGTCAAATAACTGCTAATTTTTATATATGGCCATAAAATATTTTGTGCTTAGCTTCATCTACGTGTCTGAATAAGGTTGTATATGAACCGAGTTAGCTCAGCTAGCTTGCTTGACTTGACTAAAAAAAATTCGATTTGACTCAATTCAAAATAGAGTTCAAGCCGTGTCAAGCTAATATTTTGAGCTCGAAAAAAAATCTCGGTTCAAACCCAATTTAAATTGAACTTAGATCGAATCAGTTCGGTGACTTTATTACTTTGATATTGGTGTTGCTCACTAAGTGTTTGATGAAATGATTGAATGAAGTGTCAGCTGGCGGCAAGGAATATTATTTTTTCTGAATATTGACATTGCCTGTAAGGTGTTTGATGAAATATCTGCAAAACTATTGCTAGTGTTTTACATATAGTGAGAATTTAAAGACGCGGTCCATATGTTTATGAAAATGCTACATGGGCAAACTCGGCTCAAACTTGACTCGAATTGGCCCAACTTGCTGACTAAATCGAGTCGAGCTGCCAATTAGATTCGAGGACCGAGCCAAGTCGAGCTGTGGCAAGCTTAACTCGGTTCTACTCATGTACACCTCTACGTGTGGATAGTAAGTTACTTAAAATAAACTACTTACGCCTCAAGTAACTTATCTTGATTTTTACGTATTTAGTAAAAGTGATTAAGTAACTTTAAGTAAAAATTATTACTTATAATTAATCTTTAACCAAACTTATCTTAAATAAGTTACTTATTACCATTGTAAGTGGAAAACTTAATTTATTTAGTGGTACTCAAATGAGTCTTTAGAATCTACCGTGGGAGTTGACTGCACGCCATATGAAATAATACTTTTATGGTTTACTTTGCGGGGATGAGCGAAATTTTCTTCTTACATATTTACAAATATAAAATAGTTATCTACTACATTTAGATAGTTTTAATCCACCATTAGACTATCTAAATCAAATGCCATGATGATCATCATTGGACGGTTTGGATCATGTGACCATATTAAGACTGAAATCATCCACCATCCCACTGTATTGGATCAAGTCTCCCAAAGGGAAGCTCCAACTAGACCCAAATCGATCTGCAAGTTGATGATGCAACATATTCATACATACGAACCCGATTTCTCAAAATTTATGGGCCCCACATGCTGATCCATTAATCCGTACATTGGGAGACTCCATCTACGTCAAGTCTTGGGTGGGCCCCACACTCTCCAGTGGTCATACGATCAGACTTAGGGGCCCGCATATCAGGTTTGGACAACCCACATGCATAATGTGCAATTAATGGTCATGCTCAAGTTTATATGTAGGTCATCTCCTTTTTAGCTTATAGGTTTTTAAAAACTCCAAATTCGATCATGATTTTTTGAAAGTATGATTTTTTGGTATTTAATGGGATAATACAATAGAAATTAGAAGATGCGGATGTCATGGTGTGGTGATGTGTTGGGCACTGTGGTCAGTTTGATGTATGTGTTTTATATTTACATCATTTGCCTATTTTGCTAGTTCATTTTAAAGCATGAACTTAAAAATAAAATGGATCTTAAGCTCAAGGAGTCACACCAAATGAAATAGTGATGATTGAACGCCTACAATTAAAAGCTTTTTGTGGACCACAAAAGTTCTTGATCAAGTTGATATTTGTGTTTTCCCTTCATCCAGGTATGTGGGACATTATCAATAGGTTGAATGGCAAATAAACATTATGGTGGGCCCTAGGAAGGTGTTAACGGTGGGTGTCACCATCCACACTATTTCTTTACTTCTGGTTCACTTGAGCTTGAAATCTGCTTCATTTTTGGGTCCATGCCCTAAAATGAGCTAGAAAAGTAGATGGACGGCATGGATATAGAACACATACATCGTAGTGGGGTCCACATTGCCCAGCACATCACCACACAATCGTTGGGGGTGGTTTGTACAACACCATTTAATTTTTGTTCATAATTAGAGTGGAGAGGTTTTAAGGAGCCAATAAAAAGAAAGTAAGGAAAATAGAAAACTAATTTTAAGAGTAAAGTGGAGAGAGGAAAGAAGGTGACTCACGCCACCACTTCCTAGATCATTTGTACGGTTGTTAACTTACAGTGGGCACGGTCTGGCCCACTAAAGACATGTGGCACCAAATCCACACCGTCCATTGTGTTCTCCATGTTCGAAATCCTTTTGAATCCCCTTTCTCTTTTCTCATTCCATTAATGGGTGACCAAGAATCTCATCTAATAATGTGAAAATAACAGTCATAAATCTGACGTTTATATCATCATCTTGATTAATATGAGTCATTCAAGACATTATATAATAGATTTAAACAAGTGGGATGCAAAATTACATTAAAACATTGATGAACCATGATTTATCTCAATCATTCAATGAGAACCATCAATGATGTAAAACTCATCATCACCATCCAACCATACACTATTAAAAACACCTAAACCCATTATACATTAACATTGTGGATATGGTTAGGCTTTGAAGGGTGTACGCAAGTATGATACACCACTATCCTATAAATTTTTTGTAATGTACTACATATATTTATGATTTATATTTTCACTATTTAAGTTAATGAATGCTTTGATTATTGACTTAAACTCAATCCTCCTGTACTAGTGTCTAGAGGTCTAACCGAAAGCTAACACACATGAGAGCTGGTTGTTGGCAATACTAGCATCTTAAGCCTATGGAAAGCTCACACTCTAGTGTAAGGTAATAGTAAAGGCATAACCAACATCAAATTAACTCTCAATGTTTGAAACTATCAATCCTAGCCAAGTCAATTCACATGTATAAATAACAGTTCATTTCATTGTTCAAAGCATTAGAGTTGGATATCGAACTGATTTAAGCCGAGTTGTGCTAAGCTTAACTCGGTTAAGCCAACAACTTACCTTAGCTCAAATTTAGCTCGGCTTAGTCCTCAAGTCGTAGTGGCCAACTTGGCTTGATTACATTAGCATCTCGAGTTGAGTTCGAGCTGAGTTATATATATATTTTTATATAAAAAATGTATATATTAATACATGTATATATGTGTAAACATATTTAACTAAGGTATATAAATTGAGTTGAATTAAACTAAGTCAAGTTTGGGCTGAGTTTCAAGTTGAGTCAAACTAAGCCAGGTTGGGGCCAAGCTTCAAGTTGAGTTGAGTCGAGCTTGTGTCTTAATATTTTTTCGAGCTCAATTAAATAACTTACTTAACCTGAACCTACCTTTGGAGCCGAGCCAAGTAGAACAAGTTAATTGAACTAGCTTAGTTCATGCCCAATACTACTAAGCATGCCTTCCAAAGACCGAAGGAATAACTCTTCACAAATGTAAGTTTAAGCAACACCAAATATCATATAAGACATACCACATTTTTTATACATGCATTCACACCCCACACACACCCACTCACTCACACCATAGTTGGATTTCACTGTTGTATTTGTTTTAAAATAATATTAAAAATTTGAATTTTTAAATTTCGGTGTTTTCCCTCCACATTTGAATTTTGGTGTTTTTAATGTGTTGGTTTTGTCCCACATCGGATTTGATAAGAGAAATTCTCTTGTTTATATGATAGACTTTTTGCCTAAGGCTTGAACCCCTTTCAGGGGGCATGTGAATTTGGTCCTGTGGGGGGGGCTATGCCAATAGCTCTAATCTATGCCATTAACCACACGCGCGCGCGCGCCGAGCCGAGTCCGTGTCCGCGTCCGCGTGCGCGACGGGACGAGACGGGCTGGGCTGGGCGCGGGTGCGGGTGCGGGTGCGGTGTAAGTGTACTCGCGTGGGTGTGTGTGTATGGGTACTCGCAGGACTGTATGTGCGAGAGTGTACTCGCACTTGCGCCTTTTCGTTTTTAAACCAGAGAGATGCTTCCCTTTCGGTTGGTCGCCCCTGTTGGGTTTAAACCCAACGGACCTAACCTTTTGTAAAGGGTGCTTATGCACCATTTCAGAGTCTATATAAAGACTTCCGATTCCAATTTCAACATACGAAAATTCCTTATAAAACTCTCTCTGATACGGTTTTACCATTGTTACTGAGTTCATTGCTGAGTCAACTCAGCACTTTCGGATTAAACTGCAAGTGGTTCGAGCCCGTGTACAGTGAGTGCACCGCTGGGACCGGGTCATAGTCGTTGTATCCTGGAGGTCGATTGCTCTGGAAACCCGTTGCACTTGGGACGCTGTCCAAGGGGAGCAAATTCGATTTCAAGCCGAGTGACTCAGTCACGCCTCGACTCAATTCAATAAGTTTTTCTTTCTCTAAATTTATTTTCCTTTTTTGGTTCTCGATTTTTATAGTCTATTTAATTCAACATTTTATCCAACAATCTTGAAATCGAATTTTGTGTTGAATTATATAGACTATGGCTACAGTAACAGTAAATGCTTCTACTGAGTTAGCCAAAATCGAACCGTTCGCTGGACAATCCTTTAAACGGTGGAAACAGAAATTGATGTTCGCTCTTACCACCCTGAAAGTTTCATACATTTTATCTCAATCATTTACTATAGATCCAGCAAATCAAAATGAAGTAACAGATGAAAATAATTGTAAAAATTATATTCTAAACTCTTTATCCAACGAATTATATGATGTGTATGCTTCTTACGCCTCTGCTAAAGATATATGGATTGCTTTAGAAAAGAAATACATATTAGAAGATGCATGCGCTAAGAAACATGCAATTGCTAATTTCCTTCACTATGAAATGACAGACGATAAATCTGTCACAAATCAGATTCACGACTTTTAAAGTCTAATTCACGAACTATCGACAGAAGGAATTAAGTTGGATGAGGTGTTTCTGTCAGGAGCGTTAATAGAAAAGTTACCGCCCTCCTGGAAAGAATATAAAAATAGAATGAAACATAAGAAGAACGGTGTTTCTTTGGAAACCACTATCGTACACATACGAATAGAGGAGGCCAATAGAATCAAGGACCAAAAAGGAAATAAAAATGAGATAGATTCAAAAGCGAATCTTGTGGAATCAAGTCGGACAAATAATAAGAAAAAGGGCAACTGTCATAACTGTAGCAAACCTGGACATTATGCAAATGAATGCAGGCTCAAAAAGAAGAATGCAAACAATCAATTCAAGAAAAAGGGAAACTGCTACAACTGTGGAAAGCCTAGGCATCATGTTAAAACCTGCAGGCTTAAGAAAAATAAAGATAAGCCGCAAGCTAATATTACAGAAACAGGCAATGAGTCTGACATAGTAGTGGTTGTGGTGTCAGAAGTCTTCCTTGTAAACAACTTGTAGTGGGTGCTAGATACTGGTGCAACTAGACACGTGTGCAAGGATCGTAGCATGTTTACCTCCTACCAAGTATCAGGAGATGATGAACAGGTGTTCATGGGAAATGGTAGAACGTCTCCAGTTGTAGGGAAAGGGAAAGTACTTCTGAAACTCACTTCTGGAAAGACTCTAATGTTAAATGATGTCCTACATGTGCCTGACATTAGAAGAAACTTGGTCTCTGGTTCGCTCCTCAATAAGGCTGGTGTCAAATTAGTATTTGATTCAGATAAGCTTGTAATGACTAAAAATGGAACCTTTGTTGGTAAGGGGTACTGTAGCGATGGTTTATTCATTGTAAATGTATCCAATGATAATAAAAAAACATCTAGTTCTGTTTATATCGTTGAACCTTTTTATCTATGGCATAATAGATTAGGTCATGTGAATGTGGCATCTTTAAAGAAAATGAAAAGATTAGGTTTATTACCTAATATATCTAATGAAGAGTTTGAAAAATGTGAAATATGTGTAGAATCAAAATTTATTAGAAAACCCTTTAAACAAATAGAAAGATCATCTGTTCTATTAGAGTTGATACATAGTGATTTAGGTGATTTTAGAAATCACATGTCTAGAGGAGGAAAAAGATATTATATAACTTTTGTAGATGACTACTCTAGGTTCACTAGAGTATATCTATTAAGGAACAAAGATGAAGCTTTAGATGCTTTTTATAAATACAAAATTGAAGTTGAAAATCAATTAAATATAAAAATTAAAAGACTTAGAACAGATAGAGGAGGTGAATTTGAATCTTCTCAATTTAGATAATTATGTGAAAAGAATAGAATAATTCACGAAACTACAGCTCCTTATACACCAGAACAAAATGGAATAGCAGAACGTAAGAACAGAACTTTAAAAGAAATGATGAATGCCATGTTAAATAGTTCAGGCTTACCCTCAAATATGTGGGGAGAAGCAATTCTGTCTGCTTGTTATATCCTAAACAGGATTCCATCTAAATCTTCAGAACAAACACCATATGAATTTTGAAAGAATCATATTCCTAGTTATAAATATATTAAAGTGTGGGGATGTCTTGCTAAAGTAGGATTGCCTGAAACTAAGAAAAGAAAATTAGGTCCCAAAACGACCGATTGTGTATTTATAGGGTATGCACAAAACAGTGCGGCCTATAGGTTTCTAGTTTTAAAAACTAATGATAATATTCTAGATCCTAATACAATTATAGAAGCTAGGGATGCAGAGTTCTTTGAGAACGTATTCCCTATGAAATCTAATTCTATAGGAATAGAAAAAGTTAATGAATCAGATATTGTGTCTACTAGTAAAAATGCTTACGAGAAAGTAGTAGAGGAGATACAACCAAGAAAAAGTATTAGAGTTAGAAGAGAAACTAACCTAGGAGATGGTTTTTTCACATTCTTAGTAGAAGATGATCCTACGACTTATACAGAAGCTATTAACTCTCCAGATGCAACCTTTTGGAAGGAAGCAATAAATGATGAGTTAGAATCTATTATATCTAATAATACTTGGGAACTTGTAGATCTACCACCTGGTAACAAACCAATAGGCTGCAAATGGGTGTTTAGAAAGAAACTAAAATCAGATGGAACTATCGATAAGTTTAAGGCTAGGTTGGTAGCGAAAGGCTTTAAAGAAAAGGAAGGAATAGATTATTTTGATACATATTCCCCTGTAACTAGGATTACAACTATTAGAGTCTTAATAGCGATAGCCTCCATATATAAACTAGTGGTACACCAGATGGATGTTAAGACAGCTTTCCTAAATGAAGACTTAGAAGAAGAAATATATATGGAACAACCTGAGGGTTATAAGATATTAGGTAAAGAAAATAAAGTATGTAGATTAATTAAATCACTATATGGTTTAAAACAGGCTCCTAAACAATGGCATGAAAAATTTGATGGTGTTTTAAAATCAAATGGTTATCATATAAATGATGTAGATAGATGTGTATATAGTAAAATTTCTGTAAATGATTATGTTATTATATGTCTTTATGTTGATGACATGCTTATTTTTGGAACTAATATTAAATTAGTTAATGCAACTAAGAAATTCTTGTCATCTAAGTTTGACATGAAAGACTTAGGAGAGGCAAGTGTAATCTTGGGTATTGAAGTAACCAGGAAAAATGGTGTTATTATATTATCACAATCTCATTACATTGAGAAGATATTGAGAAAGTTTAACCATTTTAACTGTTTACCTGTCAGTACTCCTTATGATTATAGTGTGACTCTCATGAAGAATATAGAAAATAGTGTGTCTCAATTGGAATATTCCAAAATAATTGGTAGCCTCATGTATCAACAAACTGCACTAGACCTAACATAGCTTTTGCAGTAGGAAGGCTAAGTAGATATACACATAACCCTGGAAAAGAACATTGGAATGTATTGTCTAGAATTTTGCGATACCTAAAAGGTAATATGACATATGGTTTACATTATAATGGTTATCCTACAGTATTAGAAGGATATAGTGATGCTAACTGGATCAGTGATTCAGATGAGACAAAATCCACTAGTGGATATGTCTTCGCTTTGGGTGGAGGAGCAGTCTCTTGGAAGTCCACCAAGCAGACATGTATTGCTCGGTCGACTATGGAATCCGAGTTTATTGCCTTAGAAAAGGCTGGATCAGAAGCTGAATGGCTTAGAAATCTCTTAGCTGATATACCATTGTGGCCAAAGCCTGTATCGGCCGTATCTATTCAATGTGACTGTCAAGCAGCTATAGCGAAAGCAAAAAGTAAAATATATAATGGAAAAAGCAGGCATATTAGACTCAGACACAACATAGTGAAACATATGTTGCGTGATGGAGTCATATCTATTGACTTTGTGAGGTCAGAAAAGAATCTAGCAGATCCTCTGACTAAAGGACTATCCAAAAAGTTAGTCAATGATACATCGAAGGGAATGAGGCTGAGCCTAATATATGAGCTGCCAGTGTCGGTAACCCAACCTATACAAGTGGAGATCCCATGAGATAGGTTCAATGGGTAAACAACAAGACACGAGGTAGACGATTGCACTGAGTTATCTGAGCCCCTTCTATGGTGTACAGTGCGAGCAGCAACGCAGAAGGATGAGTTTTTAGAACTCTTAATGGATCCATAGCCATATATTTGGTAGTGTATACAGTTGCTCCATACACTTGATGGAATTCACCTATATGGGTGTGGAGGTGGAGGCCGCTTCCTATGAGAATCTAGGCGAATTCTCTAGAGCACTCATGAAATCCAGGTAATGGTGTATGGCCGAAACGCACCGAACCATAGAATCACTTGCAGAGGAAGAGTTGTGTGAGTGGCATGTACTTGCGATCTACATTAAAAGGATTCAGGTTCAAGACTATGGTGTCACCTGATTCCTGTAGACCTGTCTTGCTTACTCTAATGTCGGTTCAAGTCTATGGTGACACCGGCACCATTGCACAACTATTTCGCTTTAATCCGAAAGCATTTTATTTTAAAACATGTGGGGGATTATTGTATTTGTTTTAAAATAATATTAAAAATTTAAATTTTGAAATTTCGGTGTTTTCCCTCCACATTTGAATTTTGGTGTTTTTGAGGTGTTGGTTTTGTCCCACATCGGATTTGACAAGAGAAATTCTCTTGTTTATATGATAGACTTTTTGCCTAGGGCTTGAGCCCCTTTTAGGGGGCATGTGAATTTGGTCCTGTGGGGGGGTTATGCTAATAGCTCTAATCTATGCCATTAACCACACACGCGCGCACGCGCCGAGCCGAGCCGAGCCCGAGCCCGTGTCCGCGTCCGCGTGCGCGACGCGACGGGACGAGACGGCCTGGGCGCGGGTGCGGGTGCGGGTGCGGTGTAAGTGTACTCGCGTGGGTGTGTGTGTATTCCCTTCCGGTTGGTCGTCCCTGTTGGGTTTAAACCCAACGGACCTAACCTTTTGTAACACCCTGAAAATCGGGGGTCGTGTATAAACTCAACTCCCGAGTTCCAGACCGTCACTTATGCAACAAAAATGGTTATGATTCAATGTTGTCTGATTTAAAGCATTCACATGAGTAAAAGTATACCAAAACTGCAATTCATACTTCAGATCCAGTGATAAAAGCAAGCGGAAGACTAAACAATATATATATCACTGTATGGAAAAACAAAGTAATCTCAGCTGTCTCCAAAGTATGACTACATCTCTGAGTCTCATATACATGTAAATAGACAAAAGAATAAGTTCAAAATAGTCCCACTGAAGTCCCTCTCGATCCAGGTCACCTACGGGAAGCCGTCGTGATACTACATTTACGAGAACTCATCCTGGTCCTCGTCAATCTCCGGCTCCACCTCCTGGATCTCGTCCTCACCTGCAACTACAACAGGGTCTGGTGGGTGTTGCAAACACCATCCCGTAACGTGGGAATGAGTGATCAACTCAGTGGGATCATAGAGCAAAGATTAGCATGTTCACAATTCAATCACGCGATAATAGTAAAGCAGTAAATCAGACAATCCTAATACTGTTGTTAATGCAAGATGATATGACGTGATGTATGCCCTCACCGACGATCACCCTCATGCGGCAACATCTTACGACCGCGGCATGTCACACTCCCTAGAGTGCTCCACATCTTCCAGGCACATGCAATGCTATGGTGATATGATTACCAAGTTGTTATTAGTCCATTCAAACAGCAGGATTGAGAAACTAAGGTACTTCCCTTGTATCAATCCCAACACGGATCCTGTCTAGGGTCGTCACTCCTAGAAATCTCATACGATGTATATTTCGTAGGTCACTGCAAGGGCTGCCAGGGCTGTTGCTCGCACTCGTTGCACCGCTCCCCCATCACCTTATCAATACAGGCCTACCGTACTCTACTGCAACGGAAGGGTCGTCGCCTCCCGTGGACTCAGAATACGCTCGCGGTCACTACAAAGGGCTCGTCGCCTGATCAGTGTAGGCCGACAGCTAGAATAAGTGTCCCATACCACCATAATCTGCTCACGAGTCAAGGTGCTCATTGGTCACTACGGGGAGGTTTGTGGCCCCAGCGTAGGCCGACAGCTCGACCACGGTGTCCCATACCACCATGCCCGGCTCATGAGTCTTCGTGGATCAAGGTACCACGGTTAATAGGGTTTACAATGGTAAGTTCAGTACCCTAGGTTCAAGCAGTTATGATACATACAAGGTGAACAAACATCGGCCAGTCGGGTTACTTGACGGGCTCGACTAGTGCGATCGCATCTCAAGTTAAACGACATGAAGTGCGTAAAACACTTCGCGTGGCCTAACCACTGCCGCCAACTCTCAACACGAATCACGTTCATCGACGCGTCGTTCGTGGCTATGACCAGTCAGCCACGAATTCGCTCGGTTACCGACTGCCTGGACTAAGTCTAGTCCCAAACACTTATGGGATCACATCAACAAACTATGTGAGAGCATTGGAATTGAAATACAATCATGTGAGCATGTTAACACATGTTATAACATTCAACTTAAGCAAATCCTCAAGCACATATATTCCATGCATGTAATGAAATCATGCATTTAGTCAATATGTAGAAAATCATTTAGGTCAGCATATTAATTGAGGAATCAATCATAAACTATTACATAACATCATTTAATTCAATACATACTAATATAAGCATTTATACAAACACATACACTACACACTTAAGTCTACATATAGTATGTCGACCCAAAGTGCGCAACTAGGCGAATCTCTTCGCCAAAATAATTATGCACGCATTCCTAACTTCCTAATGCGACAACAAAACATGTCAATCACATCAGCAAAATATGAATGTAAACAGTATTTCCTACAAATGACTAAAATGCCCTAAATCTCATATTCTTCGTTAGCTTACGAAACGGGAAACGGAGAGCATTTTGTACATGTCAAACGGCGATGCCGTCAAGAATCTACTATTAAACGACATTGAAAGCGTTGGGAACCGTCAATCAAAGCGTCTAAAATCCTCACCTTATGTCTTGTAGACTCGGAAATTGAAACGGAGCGTATACGCTTCGTCTACGGCGAGTAAGGAGCCTAATACACAAGATCCATAAGCTACATCGCTATGGAAACAAGGGAAACTCAAATCAACAACTATTTAGGATTTTTACTTACCTAGGATCGCGGTGGAATCGCCGGGAAAGCGGTGGAGGTGTGTTGCTTAAGCACGTGAAATGCGTAGTACAAGTGGCAGGAAGAACTCTCCCACACTCTCACAATCTCCCACCTTTTTCTCTCTCCCAAGCTAGGGCTTCTCTCAAATTCGGATGGAAAAGAGGAGTGAGGGTTTCAACCCCTTTTATAGCCTAAAACATGCCCAAAATAGGCTTGGGAACAATGTTTACTTGGTGCCTAACCAAATCGGGGCCGTTTCGGTCCAAAAAGGCATTTCTGGAGGTCCCCAGGCCAAATGCGGTCGGACTTAAGCTCATGCATACTGGATCTAGCACACATCCAGTTTTCAGACCGGTTGGGTTTCCAGATCGCACGTGGCGGCCCAGTTTCAGTTTAACGGTCACCGCACCAAGATCAGGCATATAAGTCTCGTGATATATAATAGATATTTTTCCTGATCCAAGGGTGTAATTTGGCTGTATTCTGATGGTCAGAACGCTCAATACTGATGCGTCAAATTGTGTGCCAGATTTGAATTTCAAATTCCAATTCTAACCCTATTCTCACTCTCTTCGGTCTGGGCTCAATGAAATAGCCTGTGATTATCGGTTTGACTTGATTTTTGGAATGAGTGTCAAGTCCAGCTAGACGGTTCTAACGGTCTAAGATAGGAGGTATCGGACTTTCGACGTGCGGTCTAGATCCAATACAAAGATTCAAAGTGGTCCAGAGAACAAACCGGTTTAGAGTTTGATCCGAGGCTTTAGAGCATTATAGCACCCTTGGTTCCACTCGCTTCGGGCCTTGTAGAACGTATTTAAAGTGATCAGGGACCATTTCCCAGCTATTCTAACGTTGCACTAGCTAACCTAGTCATATTTTCTAAAGGAATGAATTCTACGCAATTTCGGGTCGAGTTGATACTCGAGCCCAAGTATGGATTTTTCACGGGCGTTACACCTTTTGTAAAGGGTGCTTATGCACCATTTCAGAGTCTATATAAAGACTTCCGATTCCAGTTTCAACATACGAAAATTTCTTATAAAACTCTCTCTGATACGGTTTTACCATTGTTACTGAGTTCATTGCTGAGTCAACTCAGCACTTTCGGATTAAACTGCAAGTGGTTCGAGCCCGTGTACAGTGAGTGCACCGCTGGGACCGGGTCATAGTCGTTGTATCCTGGAGGTCGATTGCTCTGGAAACCTGTTGCACTTGGGACGCTGTCCAAGGAGAGTAAATTCGATTTCAAGCCGAGTGACTCAGTCACGCCTCGACTCAATTCAATAAGTTTTTCTTTCTCTAAATTTATTTTCCTTTTTTGGTTCTCGATTTTTATAGTCTATTTAATTCAACATTTTATCCAACATTCACTGCAATGGATACTCGAATTGATGACTTCATATTGAAACTCTCGTGAGCCTACTACCTATGCATGAGTAAGGATTTCACCATAGTAAGGCGCATCATATTGTCTAATAAAACACTTGGTCATCAAAATTAATGGCTAAGATTGATCCTACCACATTCACATAGCCAATGTATTAGGGTATATTTTTCACGGCATAACTCAAACACCATTATCATCAAGTTGTCTAGTGAGTTCTATTAAGTTCAAATTTCTAAATTAAGTCATTTGATGACAATATCTAATTCAAATGGGTGGAGGAGATTATCAGCGGTCAATTTTTTCCTTTTCAGTCATCTAAGCTTGAGCTTGGCTTGTATGTCCACTTCACAAGTTGGGTCTACAAATATAGGGTTAGATGGTAAGTAAAGTGTCAATTGATGGTTGAGATGTCTTCTCATATGCATTAAAAAGCATTGTACATGATATAAAGCCCAGTCAAATATAGTCCTTTGTAGTATTTCTCTTCCTAACCATCTATTTTCTAAGTCACAAATCAAAAGATATGGATTCTCCTAGCAAGGACATTCCTACCACAGTATTAAAGCTTTTCTCATAGCCAAATGATAGTTGTGAATAGTTAAAAGATATTTGCTTTTTTAAAAAATAAAAGAAGAAAAGAAAAAAGAAGTTTGCTATGATACTCTCCATGTATTGCTATATGATATATCAGATCCCTTTTCAATGATCTAAACCGTTCAAATGACGGATCTCACCATCGATTGGGGATACACAGAAGAAAAACTTTCGTATTGAAGTATTTCATCATTTGAATTAAACCATCTATTTTCTCTAGAAAAATATCATATGATCAAAGGATTATATCTAATTTAAGAATTGAGATATTTTTCTATTCCTAATCAAATGTGAGGCCCATTATACAAACGGTGTCGATCATTGATAGATGGCCCAAATCCAAAGGTTAAAAGTCTGATGGGTGTATAGAAATACGTGGGGATGTATTGTATTAAAACTCTTAAAAGTATGAGAAACATGTAGCCATGTTGGAGAAAGGATGCCGCATTCCCTGACCGTTAAAAAGGGATCGAGTTGCAATTTGAATTGGATTGAAACTCTCCAATCAGACCATAGATAGGACTAGATAAAGAGGTGGGCCCCACCATTTCAGCATCCTCTTGCTGTCATAGTGCTAGCATTATTGTGCACGTGAGATGCATGTGATGGGGGGATGTGCATGTAAAGCCATCCAAGTGAGCCCAACCTGTGATTACCAGTGACCGTTGGATGTGGATTGACCATTGCACTAAAACGACTGTGATTGTGTGATCACAACCGTCCAATTGAGGGTAGAGCTGTCAATGAGTGTACCTGGATCCAGGGATATCCAAAGGATCTGATCTGATTTAATTAGATGGATATGATGGCACGTGCGATCCGTAATGCATCCGTGAGATCCAATGGTCCACCATGATCGATGGAGGGTGTCCTCACTAGGGTTTTAGCTGGACCGTTGGATTGATGGGGCGCCTATTAGATGGCCCTCGAGTCATGAATCACACTGCTCAAATAAAATCCTGAATGCCTGATGGTGGATTTTTTTTTAAAAAAAAAAAATTAATTTTTTTTTTGAGATGTCTTCTTGACCGTCAAATGCAATCATCATTGGGATGGACAGCATCATCTGGACGGTTTAGATCATCAGAGATGCACGTACGTCAGCCCAAGACAGCCCAAATCATGGGCCAAACTGATGATGGAGAGTGGCTCAAAAAGCCAAAATGAGAAGCTGATCACAACCGTCTGATTTTGCCCTTTGAGAACCTTCTTACAAACCATTTGATGGCCCACCAATTGAATGATGAGGATCGTCTAGTCAACGTGGGCTTTTTGCTATGTTCAAAGGGCCCATGATTTCCTGTTCTGGATTAAAAAAAGATGGATGCCACGTGTACTGTTGATATGCTCAAAGGGACATTATTCTACTACTACCCTATTTTACACTCCAGTGTGCGTTCCCCACAATTTAATAACCATGCTACCCGTCCACCATAAATACGGTGCTGAAATACATCAATCCAGACCGTCCAATAAAAGGCTGCAGACCAAAGACCAAAACCTGCACCAATTGGGCAATCAAAACCGTCCAATTACTGCCATCGAATGGCTGGTTAAAGAGAAAATGGTCTCCCGTCCAAAATCCAAAAGACAAAAATCAAATGACTAACATCAGAACATCAGCGTAGCTCTTGAGGCATGACTCATCCACAACGGGCCCACTATTTGGACGGATTAGATTGACACAAACGTATCCAAACCGTACAGTAGACTAGTTAATAGTATAGATTTAGTAAACTAAGGATGCATCCGTACATCCAGTGGGTCCCACCAGTTGCAATTAAAATGACATTGGATTAGTCTTAGCTTCAAAGCTCATTTGCCTACCACAAATCGTGATTAGAAACAAACGACTCTTGGGAGTAGCAATCGACCTAAAAAATGGAAAAAAAAAAAAAAAAATGAAAAAAAAAGAGGACCCTTTACTTTGCCTCCAACCAACGGCTATAGGATTTCCTGCTTCCCCAATTTCTGTGGAGCCCACCATGATGTATGTGTTATATTCATTCTGTCTCTTTTTCACTAACTCATTTTTGGACATGAGCCCAAACATAAATTAAATCCAAATCTCAAGAGGACCACACTATAGGAAACATGGCCACCGTTGAAACCTTTCCTACTTTTGTGGCATTTATAAGCAGTTCAACCCCTTCATGAGGTCGACTCCTTCCCGGTAATAGTAAAAAACAAATACCATCTTCATCCAAAAGTTCTATGAATATTTTAGAAGTTTTCAACTGAGAATATTTTATCATTACTGTTTCCTATGTTGTGGTCCACTTGAGGTTCGAAAATACTTATGTTTAGAATTGTGTACTAACATGAGGGGATGAAATCAACATACATAGTAGATACAGTATATATGATGGTGGAAACCATAGATCTCGCTGCTACAAGCATTCTATAATGTGATGTTTGTGATAAATCTATTTTATCAGTCTATTTTATGGTGTTGGATTGCACCCTATCCTACACTTCTCTAGCTATAAATGGATAGTTCTATATGTAGAACCACCGTCATCTATCTATCCATGATGGACTATCCTACACTTCTCTAGCTATAAATGGATAGTTCTATATGTAGAACCACCGTCATCTATCTATCCATGCTGTCCATCTCTTTTTCCAGGTCATTTCAAAGTATGTGTAGGAAAATGAAGTAGATCTAACGCTTAATTCAGCCACACCATATATGACTTTTACATTTAATGCAATTTATAGCATTTAATGCAACCAAGATTTTTATTTGGTACGGTGTACTTGAGTGTTGAATTTTCCTCATTTTTATATTTTTACTTTAAAATGATACGAGAAAATGGATAAACAGTATGGACAAGCAGATAAATCACGGCAGTCTTGCCTGCTAAACTGCCCGTCCGTGGCCACAGACAGCACGGTAGGACACAATTGCATCCTTTATCAACTCATGCAATGTCATGATCAGGAAAATAATGTAGACCTAGAGCTCAAGTGGCTGCACGAAATGAGAATGTAAGGATGGAAACACATGGGTTCTGGTCATTTCTGGTCATTTCTGGTCATTGCCCATGTGGTAGACTCTGAAGAGTATCAACATGGGCTCTTGAATTTGAAATCCATTGGTGGTGAAATCCCAATAAGGTGTGTGGTGTGTGGTGGGTACATGTATTAAGAAAAAGAAGAAGATAGAAACACATCTTTTAGAACCTTTTCAAAGTCCATTGGGATAAAATAAAAATATAGAAATAATAATATTTTTTATTTTATTTTTCATTTAAAACATGCACGCATACCCTCACACACTCACGCTGGTGGAATTTCACCACCTATGAGTACTCAGAACCCTTGACTAGGAGTTGAAACTCTAAAGCAATGGCAAGGACCCAATAGGAATATTAGCTTGATTCACTACTTCTATAACCCTAAGAATATTTTAATGTAGGAGTTTAAACGCCAACGCGTTGTATTACGTATCCTACTTAAGCTTTAGATCTGTCTTTTTATTATTATTATTATTTTAGGTAACGTTCAAAAATAAACTTGCAAAACGCTGAAATTTTCATTTCCCATTAAGTGGGCGGCTTAAAAAACATCGAATTGCAAGCATCCACGTGTCGATGTTCTTTCTTACTAAGCCTTATGTCATCCAAATGTCAGCACCGTCTCTTCTCACGTGGTTCATAAAGCATATCCATTGAAAACTGTCAAAAGATTCCAGAACGGCGTTATAACGGTTTATGCATACGAGGGACCATCTTTGTACACACCACACTAGGCTTTTGGTGCTGCAAGTGGGGCCATGGTTCTTTAATCTAGACCAGTGATCTATTAAGGTCCACCATGGATGGATCATATCCAAAAAAAAAAAAAATCACCTTTTTAAGTTGGATGTGGACCACTATTCTTTTTCTCTTCTAAACCGCTTATCTGTAGTCTACACCAATCAAAAGGTTAAGATTGTATTATCAAGAACATTTCCATGAAAAGTCCAACCATAGTGGGATGCAGCAGATCAATGGTCTGGATTATCAAAACATGGGTCCACATATAGCCAATCAACTATCATCGTTTTCATTATCCACAAGGAATTTCAGGAAACGCAAAGGTCATGTCAATGGAGTTACTCAGTATATAATATTCCAGATAAGATAATCTTTTATATTCTAGCAGGTGGAGGGATGACATGCAAGAAAGCCGCCTAAAAATATTTAAAATTTGCACAAATGGCTTATAAGTAATTAAAAATAAGCTGTTCACATTGTAGACCTTAACTTTAAATGTATCATAAAGTGAAATTATAGTTATTTAATGGAATTTTGACCAAAAAAGCATTACAGTAATCCCGAATGTCCCAAATATAAGAAGGATTAAACAAATGTCCAATCTAGTCACCTGCCACCATAAATGGAAAAAAGATGGGGACGAAATTAGTCCACATACCTTCTTGCATTGACCCAACATGCCACATGTGGGAGGAATTTTGATATGATAAATGTTGTAGGGCCCACTATGGTGTTTGTGAGAAATCCACTCCGTATACATGTTTTGTCAAATCATTTTATAACATGAGTTCAAAAATGAGGTAAATCTAAATCTCAAGTATGCCACACAACATAAAACTGTGGAGATCATATGCTCACGATTGAAACATTCAAAGGGTTGCATAAGCTCTGGATCAAGCTAATATTTGATTCTTTCAGTCCATTCCCATGGTAAAGAGTTTATAAGCATTTGGGCCACTTTAGGAGCAGTTTGGATTGCATATAAACATTATAGTGGAGTTTTAAAAAGTATGAATGGTTGGCAATTACTTTCCACTATTTCCAATCAAGTGGTCCACCTAAGTTTCAAATCTACCTAATTTTTTGTTTCATGTCTTAACATGATTTTTCAAAATCATGTCTTAACATGATTTTCCAAAAACATCACGGTAGGCTCAACATAACTTTAGTAAATACTGTCTTTAAAAAGCTTTTCTCTATATATCCGCGTGAATTTAATGTGACGTGGCATAGATTGGGTAACCGGGCCTATCTAGAGATGGATGGTCCTATGGGGCCCACTGTGATGTATATATTTTATCCACATTGTGTAACGCCCCGGATTTCGTAACCCGAGTTTTATAATCGTTTTCCGAAATCCCGAGAGTTAACCTATGAGGATAGCCCACATTTCACAGTAATTTTTTTTTTACTTTTACAAGTATAAGTGAGCAATCGCAATGGAAGCAAAATAAACCACACATAGAGAAAATGCCCAATATATATATCCTAACTTATACAATTGGTTGCCCATAGGGCTTATACAAACCAATGACTCAAAATAATTAAATGAAATATCTAAACAAAAGTAAAAAAGGTAGAATCAAGAATTGTAAGATAATCCAGTTCTTCATGCTCCACATTAATGTTAACCTGTACGCCACTTATATCACCTGTACCAACTGAATACAGTTTGATAGCGTCAATGGCTATCCCAGTGAGGTATACCCTTCAAGATTATCAAGCATTACAATAGTCAAGAATGTAATTCAAATAACTCAAGAGAATACAACATCTAATGTAATATTTATAGGTAAAAATAAAAAAATATACAATTTATATTTTCTAAGTGACAGATAGGATGATACCAGACGTACACAAGAAGAAAATACAATTTATAGGTACAATCTAAGGAACTATAGAATCTAAGTTATATTTCACAATTTACAAGGATAATACCAACTACATATCCATCCGAAGTTCAAAGTATGACATGTAGAGATACAGTCTTTTCCCCACAAATATAACACAAACAGTTATAATATCTAAACTACAATTTAATGTATAATATAAGAAAATACAATCCATTTCACAAACAAATTTAGTCACCAACTTAATCTTGATTAATGAATGAATGCATGAATGCAATCAGCTTGGGGATGCACATCCAGGTGAACAAATGAATGGACCTTTCAAACAGTCGGCCCATTCATACAAGATATCAGGTCTTTCAAACAGTCAACCCATTTAAAATGCAAAAAGAGTCGTTTGAACAGTACACTGGTCTTTCAAACAGTCGACTAGGCACCCGATAATGCCCACGTGCCATGTATGCATGATTAACTCAATCGTTATTAGTTCAATTTACAAACAAAATATCAGAGAAGCTCAAAGGTCACTATGGGGGGCGTGCAACCCAGCATAGGCCGACAGCTCAGGAATAGTGTCCCATTCCACCATCTCCGGCTCATGAGACTTAAACAAGTAAGATTCTATAACACACTTAGATTTTAAATAATATTGGTAAAATAAAGAATCCAAGACATTCCATTTACAAGAATCTTTATAACTAGTGGTCACTCATAATTCGACATGTAGACTTTACCATCACCAGTCCATATATACTTTCAACAAAGAGTTCTCTCACATGTCATATTGGCATCAAGTCCTTCAAGGACACCACCAAAGTAATACAATCCATAACCCATAAGAACGCAAATAATTCATGAGATGATAAGTCTACAACTACATAACATTTACTTTATTCACAACCGGCCACTAGTTATAAGAATCTCTAATATACATATCCATCAACATATAGTATTAGATTTTCAATACAATCCATTAACACCCAACAAATGTTAAAATTAATCTCAATCAATTTAATATACATTATCAAACAAATACACATGTAAATGCTCATCGAAACTAAACTAAAGGAAATAATTCTACATTCAAATAAATCATAACTCTATAGGATTTAGATTATTAATTTTTATAAATCCATAAATATATTTATGTTGTTCCTAATTACAAGGGAATGTGCACATATAAACACAAATCATAGTAAAGTGAATATCAACAATTCATGACTCAACTAATTATTCAATGATACATGTAGATTAACAAAATATTATTAGGTAATTAATTCAAAAGATGACTAAATTAATTATTGCAATAAAAAGTAAGCTTGAAGGGTGAATCCTCACCTCTTGATTTGGATCGTGTTCTAGTGTCGATAGGACAAATGCAAGCACCTTAAGATAAAGCTTGAACGAAATCAACACGATTGACCCAATGGTGCTCAAACCCAACTCGATTGAACTTTAGATGCTCCAACGACTCTTGTTGCACGATCAATCCACACTAGGGGGTTTGTCCTCTTTTTTTTTTTGTAAACCCAAGCCTGACATCCTCAAACTCAAACTCGACCCTAACTCACTGATTCAGCGAGTCAACTCAGCTGAGTTGACGCATTCTAACTTCCTATCTTTCTTCTCTTTCTCATCTTCTTCTTTCACTTCCTTCTTTTCTCTTCTCCCTGAGATACTCACTAACATCTAGGCATGAACCAGACGTGAAAGACATACTGACCCTGGGATTAACCGAGTCAACTCAGTAGTGACCCGGTAAAGGCAAAACTCCCCTCATTCCTCTTATTTTCTTTCTTACTCTCTTCTTTAGTCTCCCCCTGCTGATCAAACATTAGCTGAAGATAATCTGAACTAGTCCTTGGACCTGAACAGACATGCCTAGTATGATCCTTGACTCAGCAGTTCGGTGTGGACTTCGAACGAGTCTACTCGCTCCCCTCTCTCACGTTGATTTCTCATTCCTCTTTTTCTTTCTATCTTTCTCTGATTCTTCTTCATCCTTTTCTCCTTCCTCACGCACATGGCTATAACATAACCCTGGAATAGTTGAATCGACGACTGGATCAGGTGCAACCAATGAGCGATGATGAGTTAAGAATGGTCCCAGAAAAGTTGAGGATCTGCTTCATATACCTGAGATGACTCTTGGATCTGACTACAGGGATTTGATGTCACTCCAGAGACCCACCGAATGGATGTTTTAGATCTAAGATCAGCCCTCCATGAACTTGAACGACTGGTGATGAAACGGAGAAGAAGCTCGGCCGCTAATGGCGGATTTAAATCCCTAGCTTCTTTCTTCGATCTGACTTTTGTGGCATGTCTAGATGAACTCCAGAGAGCTTGTAGAGGCTTGAAATTGAAGCTTCAAAGGTGTTTCTTTGGTGGGATTGGATTTGAAAATTTTGGGTCGTTTTCTCTTTTGACTGCGAAAATGGTAAAGAAATCGAAATGTTGTTTGATCCTTCTTCTCTTATATCAAGCCCTAACTCTCCTAGACCGTCAGATGAAAGTAAACGGTTTAGATTAGCATTCAATCCTGCTCCTCTAACTGCCTTAACAAAAGAACCTCCTAGAAATATGTTTGTTATGCACAACTCAACAATCTCTGTAAGCAGAAAATGAGAGGTTAGGATCCTCCCTAATCAACGACTGAGATGAGAGAAAATTCTCTCACTCGGATTGCCAACGCGGAACTGAAACGGATTTCCATTTTCAGAAACAACCATATACAGACCTTGTTTACACCGAGAATCATGTGTATATACACACGCTTTAGCGCAAAGGAACGAGTTAGGTTTTGGATAGAATCGATCGTTCTACAAGATAGATGGTTTAGATCATTGAAATGATCACATGTGGTGGGCCGCAATTCAAACGAACCGATGACGTTCGTCAATGGCGGAAAACTGGAAAAGAAGGAAGAAAGCTTCCTTTTTCAAAACAATTCGGGTCAGCGCCCATTTTAACTGAATTAATAGTCTAGTGCACTGCATGTGCACACAATCTGTACACATGCACAATTTAAAAGTGGGATCCAAATTGATACTTTGTGGAATCTATTCTGACCACTTGATTTCATAAGTCCCACCAAGTTGTTTGACGAAAGATGAGAAAATTTTAAACCTCGGGTGGCCCCTACAAGTGAATAATGCCTTAACTAAGGATTTAAATCAATCTAATGGTTAGATTGATTTTAATCCAACCATCAATGGTAAGTAACACCCCAGGATAAAAATATGAGGTGTTACACATGTCTATCCATTTTTAAAAATCATTTTAGGGCATTAGCCCAAGAATGAGGGATATCAAAGGCTTAAGTGGACTACACCATAGAAAACAGTGAGATTGAAAAATTATCATTAAAAACCTTTTGGGGGCCATAGAATTTTTGGATGTAACTCATTTTTTGGCCCATAACATTAAAATAAATTCTAAATCTAATGGACGGAGTGGATTCAATACATAAGCCACAACATGACCTACAACCCTTGTTACATTACAACCACGACCCCAACCCTTATACAACCATAACACTTACTCTTATATAACCACGAACTCAATCTTTAGCACGTGAAAATATGGTACTTTCATATGTCAACCACGACCCTTATCATATGATAACATAGACTATTACCACATTACAACCATGACCTTTATCACATTACAACATCAAACTTTACTATGTTACAACTACGATACTCTGCACATAACAACCTCGACACTTACCATTACAACTTCAACATTTATCATGTTACAACCAAGACCCTTACCACATTATAACCCTAAATCTTACCACATTACAACCACAACTTCGACCTTTATAACATGACAACCTCGACCCTTAATACATTATAACCACGAGCTCGAACCATTATGATCTCGACCCTTAGCACATGAGAATATTAAAGTTTCATGTGACAACTTCGATCCTTACCACATGACAACATTAACTCTGAATGCTGTTTTTATCTACTATTATTTAAAAATAATCAAGTTATTAATGACAGGATGAAACCTCGAACCTTAACACATGACAAACTTGATGTCGAACCTCAACACATGACAAACTTGATGTCATGGTCGTAATATTGTAAGAGTCGAGATTGTTATGTTATAAAGGTCGGGGTCATAGTTGTTGTAAGCCCCGTATCATAGACCGTACCATTTTATAAACTTTCGCGGTCTTTTCGGTCAAATTCTGACAACCTTCGACCATTAACAGGTATTTACACGCGAGCCTGATTCACATGTCGTCAACCCGAGTTGACTTAACCCAAGACATTTACCATAGTGACCGCGCCGTCGCCGTGGTTCCGATGCCGCGACTCGAGCGCCGAGGCGATACCCTGGTCAGGAGATGTGAGCCAGCGTTCGGTGCGAGAAAAATACCTCACGTTGTAAAATCTGAGAGAATCTCTACAACTTGTCACATCAATCTATCAATCAAGTATATGTCAAGTACACATCACCTTTCACCCTTTCCCAAACAAGCCCCAAAAGTCAAAAAGTTCTTACAAAACTCATACTTTCTTACACCATTTGCCACAAAAGTCAAAAATCTCTTACACATCCATCACTCACCACATCCATCACTCCATCACCCATCACTCCTCTCTCTTTACAACTCTCTCTCTCATTTCATTTCTCAAAATTCCCTTTCCAAGCAAGAGAAAGCATCATACGTACGAGCCTCTCCAAACTTTCTCAAGCAACAAAGGTGGCCCACTTTCCTACCCTTCATCTCCCATCTCAACCATCCAAACCTCATCTCCTCCATTAGAATCGAAGCTAAGGAACTAAGGAACCCAAGGGAGCATGAAGATCGAACACTGGGTGCTTTAATAGAGTAGTTTTTATTTTTTTAAGATGGGCCAAGTGAGGTCAACCGATCAATGGTTTAGATCTCACTTGGGACCCTAAGATGTGGCCAATGGCCCACTTTGATCATCATGATCATTTTATGATGGAGCCATTCTCCATGGACCCCATCATGATGTTTATTTTTCTTATATACATAAGGTCATCTAGACCATCTATTTTAGTGGAGAAGGGATCGCCACCGTTGAATTTTGATTTAATGGGCCCATGTGTAATGAGACCCACTTGATGTATGATTGGTTGCAAGGGAGGGCCCATAGTGTCGGGGTCCCTCCATCATGCGTGTCCCACTCTCTATCTCTCTCTCTCCCTCTCTATTTCATTTTTTTATGTGATCATGATATGGTTGTGTGGCTCACTTGGATGGACCCCACCCTGAAGCATGTATTTTGTCCCAACTATCTTCAAGTAGGGCCCACCTTATATGTGTTGTATCAACACCATCCATCATCTGGTGGCCCACTTGAGCAGACCCACGTCCTTGCTCTTGGAATGTCAAACCGTCCAGCGTCCTGGGAAAATACAAATATAAGCTTGGTTTAAGCTTTTGTGTGGACCACTCATGCAAGCCCCACCTTGATGTATGTATTCAATCCACGCCGTCCATTCCCTTCCCAAGATCATTTTAGGCGTTGAGCCGAAAAATGAAGCTGATCCGAATTTCTGGTGGGCCGTGTCAGAGGAAACAGTGGTGGTAACCGTTTAAATACACCCTATTATTTTTGTATGCTAAAAGAAATCGAATATTGGGCTCGATGGGTCTGTCTTAAGATATGAGGAGCAATGGCTGGGCTGGATTCAGCTGATACGAGCCTCGCATATGAAAAACCCCAGGATTTCTATTTTTCAAAGAAAAAAACACAACAGCAGCATTGCTGCTGCTGCAGTCAGAGGCGCAGGCAGCGCTTGCTGCTGGAGAGCGGACAAGCAGGAACCCACGGCTCCAACTGTGGGCCCCACCATGATGTATATTTTCCATCTAACCCGTTCATTAGGTGGGCCCCTTCCTGAAGAGGGTCTCCCTCCAAATTTCAGCCACATCCAAGACTAAGGTGGCCTACATCATGGGAAACAGTGGGATTGAACGTGTAATATTGAAACCCATCTTTAGGTATTACAGAAATTTCGGGTCAATATGAAATTTGCTTTTCCTATGCGTTCAGGTCTGTGTGACCTTGTGGACAGATTGGATTGCAAATAAATGTTATGGTGGGCCCCACGTGGGACTCACAATGATATATGTGCTCTATTCCCACTGTCCAGGTAGAGGTGGAGTCTACAATGATGTATGTGTTTTACCATGTCGTCCAGCCATTTTTCAGGCTACTGGACGGTTGGTGGGACCCACCACGATGCATGTGTTGCATCCAGTCCGTCCACCCATTTTGAAAGCTCATTTTATAACATGAGCTAAAGAATGAGTCAGATCCTTAGCTCATGTGGACCCCACCGTGATGCATGTGTTGCATCCAAACCGTCTATCCATTTTAAAAGCTCATCTTATTGCATGAGCTAAGATAATGAGTCAGATTCAAAGTTCAAGTGGACCCCACCATTTTGAGTAGTGGGCAATGACGTCCACTGTTAAAAAATTTCTAAGGGCCCAACAATACTTTTCCGTTAAGTTGATATTGTTTCCACTTCATCTATCAATATGTAATTTATGAAAAGGTTGGATGGAGATCATATTTCATGTTGGGCCTTAGGAATTTAATAGTGAAAATCATTACCAACACTTTTGTTTGGGAGTAGACCCATTTAATATATATATAACACCCATGGGATTAGGCCCATTTTGATATATTCCAAGGTCCATTAAGATGTACTAGGGCCCATGGGTTAAGGCCCATTATGATGTATTTGGAGCCCATGGGTTAAGGCCCATTGTAATGAATTAGGACCCATGGGTTGAGGCCCATTGTGATGTATAAAAGCTCATTATTGAGGCCAACCTGGTATGTGTATGAGGTTCATCTTGATTTTTTTGGGCTCGTTGTTGAGGCCCACTTTGATATGAATGTAAGGCTCATGTGATTAGGCCCGTTTCGATATATTCTAAGGCCCCACGGGTTATGGCCCATTGCAATGCACAAAAGGCCCATTGGTGCGGCCCATTGATGTGGCCCACTTGATGAATATAAGGCCCATATGATATGGCCCATTTGATGTATTTAAGGCCCAATGGGATGTACTTAAAGTCCATTGCAAAGTGTGATCCCAATATGGTTTATGTAATGATATTCGCGACGGGCTATGCCTTGGGAGCAATGTTGGTTTGACGTCTACATTGCAAGAATAATGTTGTTTAAATGTCTGCATTACGATTCTCCCTATGGCTCATTGTTAGGCCCATACTCGTAGGCCGTCCAGGCCCATCTCCGTTATGAACATCATCCATCACTGTATAACATGTTTAGTATAGTTTCATAATTCATGATCATATGCATCATATGTATGCTTAATATGAGAAGTGACTGATCATGACATATGCCTTCGGGTAGATTGTTTAGGGGCTCTCGGTTAGGCGGTGTAGCCCCACATGAGCGCACGATACGCGTAGGATTGTTGCATGACTGGATAGTGTGATTCATGCATTCGCATTGTGTTATATGGTTACTGTACGCCCTAACGACATTAGAGTCGTAGCCTTCACAAGCGTATCGTGGTTGGTAAGATTGGATACTAAAAATTTTATTTTACATGAGGTGTTATAGATATCCTGGGTGAAAGTTCATAAACCCTTATGGTACCAAGAAGTTGCTCCAACATCTAGACCGAGTGGGTATAGGAGCGCTGAGCGTCAATTACCAGATGATCGCGCTTTCCACTGTGTCATGGTAGGTTGGAAGGGGGTGCGACTTTACCCGCCCGAGAGGATGGGGCAAAGCTAGGATGAGTTTGACCAACTCGAAGAATGGGTCCGCTATTGATAAATTGAGCCTGATATTAGCAGACGGATAGTGAGGTCTCTTCTACTTACCTTATTACGTGCGATGGGACGGCAATCTGGTTTAAAGTGTACTAGACCCCGATGATATTTTAAATTTGAGCTGTATTGATATGTGGACTTAGATGAGGATTCGTATGCTTGAGTTGCATCTCACATCGCATGGCCTTGATATAGCCGATATCATTCATGTCTTGCATCGCATAGCCTTGGTACGACTAATTGTATTCATGAATCCATCTGCATATTCTGCATTACTCTGATATTGCATGATCATATTACTACCTTGCGCACATACTTTCACCACCCTCTAAGCTTTTTATAAGCTTATGCACGACCGTTGCGTGTAGGTGACGTTGGAGCCCAGTAGCGCTGAGGCAGGAGTGCTTTGCAGATCATTTTGGAGTTATCGTCCACTATCATTGTATTTCCCTTTTATGCCCATTGTACTTGTAAAGTTTTTTATCATAGTGAAAATGTAATATAATTTTTGGTTGTTGTTTGCGGGTTATGCCTTTGGTTATACTTATTACGATTCAAATTGATCTTGAAAATCCTCCTCGTAGCATCCCAGGATCAGAACCTGGGGAATGGGAGCTGGGAGCCGAGAATGGGGTTCTACAGAGGCTGTCGTCGCCAGATTCGGCGATCGAAAATTTTGTGAGTCCGGTTTTCAAGTTTGGGGCGTGACAGTTGTAATGTGGTAAGGGTCGTGGTTGCAATGTAATAAGGGTCGTGGTTGTAACATGTGAAGAGTCATGGTTACAACGCGCTAAGGGTCGTGGTTGTAACCTCGACTATTATCACGTTACAACTACGACCTTTACTACATTACAACCACGACCCTTGCTACATTACAACCACAACTTTTACTGCATTATAACCTTGACCCTTAGCATATTACAACCATGACCCTTACCATGTTACAACCATGACCCTTACTACATGACAAACTCAACTCTTACTATATTACAACCACGACCCCAACCACATTGGTGGGGGTTGAGCTTAGCAGGATCGAGGTTGTCATGTGTTAAGGATCGAGTTTGTCATGTGGTAGGGGTTGAGCTTAGCAGGGTCGAGGTGGTCAGGTGTTATAGGTCGAAGTTGTCATGTGTTGAAGGTCGGGGTTATCAGAGGTTGTCATGTGTAGGGTCGAGGTTGTCATATGTGAATGGTCGATGTTGTCATGTGTTAAGGGTTGAGGTTTTCATGTGTTGAGGGTCGAGATTTTGTCCTGTTATTTATAACTTGATTATTTTTAAATAATAAGGGTTGAGGCCCACAATGGCTTGATCCATTTCGTCCGCCTTATCAGCAAGCTCGCCATGGGCTTAAGAAGTCCTGACTTGGGCAGTGTCCACTTCCAACAAACATCACAGTGAGCCCGAAAAGTTTCAACGGTAGGTGGCACTGCCACCACTGTTTTATATTACGTGGCCCACATGAGCTCTGGATTAGGGTGATAATTGAGCCCTAGCTCTAAAATGGCGTTGCAAAAAGGATGGGCGGCGTGGATTATACACATACATCAATGGGGGTCCCACGAGTTGGGGGGCCTTACTCATGCCCCAAAGGATTTCCACGCCACTTTCTCAGCATTGAAATGACGTAATTCTTTATTCACTAAAAAATCGTACAACTATGAAACAAGGATAAGGGCAATTTGGTCTTAAAAACTTCTCAAGATTTGTCAGATGACTACCCTCTGAATATTTGAAACTTCTCTTTGATTTCAAGAATTTGACCATACTAAATTACTAGTAAGGTCAAAATTCCTTATTTAAATATTTGGCCAACAAATTCATGGACTTTTATTGGATGGTTAAAAGTAAGGATAAAAATGCTAATGACTCAATTTAAGGAATAAGTGTCTGTAAATCAAAAGTTATGATCATCTAACCAATCTAATATACGGCTTAAAAAAAAAAACTATCTACTTAACAAAAAATTTACCTTTTGGTACTTTCATTAAAAAAGATTTTGAACAAGACACTTCATTAATTTAAGTAATCATTGTTGGGATAGATTTTTAATATGGAATTTATATTCCGCTACCATTTAACAAGTTTTTTTTTTAACTACCTCAATAATCGATGTAATCATCATTCCATACCTTCTCTCACGGTCATGATGATCACCAGGTGTCTCACCTAAGGTTAGGCTAAGGGTTTAAAAATCATCTTCATTTGTGATTAAGGTGGACCACATGATTGGAAGTAATGTATAAGGCAATACAATGCTTTCTTTCCTAATTGTTTCCTATATTCTGACTCACCTGAATCATGGATAGGTATGAATTTTAGAGCATAAGCATAAATTTAGAATCTAACGGTTGGATTGGTTTCATATAATTATCACAGTGGGGCCTATAAAAATTAAGAGTGATGTTTGCTCATAGCGTAACATCCTAGATAGTCGATATTTTGAATTTTCAAAAAATCTTAATTTTTTTCATTATAATCAACTTACATTGTCACTTACTGACCATTAAAATTCGATGTTAGCTTATGCGTGAGTTGTACCACTAAAGAACCGTACAAATATAATTAATCAACCATGAAAAGCCAATGAATCCAGCCGATCACTTAAACATCAAGTTTAGTCATGTGATTTGCTCACACTGAGACCAAATCTAGCCGACCTATTACTAACTAATCAAGACAACCACAACTAAATAAAAATCAACTAAAATCTGAGATAAGTAGTGGTTAGATCTTAATTAATAAACCAAACTGAACCACTTATCCTTTTAGCCTAAAAACTAACGACTTATGGTGATTATAACTAAATCGACATTTCTGTTAGTTACGAATAGGCCACATTATGAACTTATCTATTCCAAACCCTAATCATTGCGCACAAGAAATCTCGTTAGTCAATTCATTCTATAAATGCCCTGATTATCCAAACAAGCTTTACATTATTCGTTAGTGAGGCTAGAAAAATACATTCATCTTAATTGACTTGACGTTCATCGCGGGACATCGAGCCAAGATCATGTTTCGAATCGTTCAACTTGGACTCGCAAGGCAAATGCTTGAGTTGTACGAATACCTTATATGAAAATCTGAAACTTAATTGAAATTAGTCCATTTGTTCTTTCACGAAGTTGCAACTTTTGAACCTTTAATTCATGGTCAATTTGGAGTACTGACTAAAGATATGTCTCCACACATATTCGTATCGCCACGACCCCGATTGATCATCTGTGAGCATCCGATCTTTAAATGTGGTGTCCAAATATAGATCTCTCATTAGGACACTTATCTCATGACTTAGATTGAACCATACACCTCTCAGTGGGTCCTGTTGGTTGGAAATAATCCCCTCAAGGGTTAGTATAGTGAATAAAGGGTTATTGGGGTTACTTGTGTAATATCTGGCACTATAAATATCATTTCATTTCACACCCCTTCTCCCTCTATAAAATTGCCTTTACGAAAGATGAGAAAGAAAAAAGAGAAAGAGATAAAAAAAAGAAGAGAAGAAGAGCTAGAGTAGGAGTGAGGAGGCTTTGGTACTTCATTTCATCGGTTTTCTCCAATCAAATCCCTAGCTTCGATCATTTTTCTTTATGAAACAAATCCTTCTTCCTAACTTAGGTTTTTTTTAGGATGAATTGCATGAATCTCATATAGTTCTTGGTGTTTGTATAGAAATCTGTGATTTTTTCAAAATTCATAACCTTAGTAGCTCAAAATTAGATGTTCCTTCTTAAAGGTGTGAACCATTATCTCTAGGTTATCATTTATTGACCACTGAGCATCTCAGTTAATGATTAAATGCTTATAGATAAATTAGTGCATGCTAATATGTTAACATTTTGATTTGTCTATAATATATGTTATTGGTTGAATATGGATGCTCACATGTTTGATGAAATGTCCGAGTAGTGAAATGTGTTGCTTTATCAATGCTCACATGCTTCATTAAATGCTTAGGTGGTTGTGTTACCTTATGCATTATCATTTGTTTGGTTTAATGCTTTGGTAGATACAATACCATGTTGATGTTTACACATTTAATGAAATTCCTATGTCGTTGCGTAGTAGAATGTATGTTATAATTGCATGATGTGGTGTTTAATTCATAGCAATACTTAAGATTTCGGCGATGTTAGGTCAGTCGGTAAATCGCCCAAATCAAGGGGTGACCTAAGTTAGGTTGGCCACCCTAGGCTTGTTCAATCGACCCGTGTCGAACATAGATGATTGACAGTAACTAGACTACACGGGATGCTTGTACCTAATGCCGGTTGCGATAAGGTACTCACAGGTCAATCAAATTATTCTACTAATCGACTGATCATGTATGTTCACATTGTATGACACCATTAAATTGAATCTAAGATACCCCGTTTCCAATGGATGAGTTTATTCATAACCATCTGTGCGATACGATCCTACTAAGACTCATGAGTCAGGCATGGTAGTATGTAATACTGTGTCCGAGCTGTTGGCATATGCTAGTGTGACGAGCCTCCCTATAGTGACTAATGAGCACTAATGAAGGTGAGAGATTAATGTTAGAACGGCTTCAGTCAAATTACCTGGCCGATGGCTCTGTGTCAGAGTACTATTCGAACGACCCATGCATGAATAGAATTGAGTAACGAACCCTTTCTTTGTGGTAATCTAATTTCATGTGATAAACTGCACCTCGAAACTAAGTGATCATACTCAATATTTGGGTGACGACTCATATCGAGTTGATCCTCACACATTTAGGTATCTTGCCGTACATTTGTAATCATTGATTTGTGACATAAACAGGTGACACCTAAATTTGGATCAATGGATAATGGGGAGGAGCTACTACATGCCGCGACGAGTCATGTGATCCGGATAAGGACTAGTGATATGACGTCGGTATCCTAGCTTCACTGATATGCTGGATGAATGAAATTTAATAATTACTCAGCCAACATATGCATCAATCGCATTGCATGAGATATGATGTAGTGATTTGGCGTTGGAGTCGCATGATGAGGACGTATTGGCATTTGCGAAATAGGTGTTGAAGTCGCTTGTGAAGGAGTATTGAATTGTGAGGTGCATGCATCATTTCATAATCTCATTTATACATTTAATAAGAATATTTGAAAAATGCTCTATGTCTTGTTTATCATTAACTATACTGATTGAATTGATAACATGCGTAACTTATAACTAATGGAACCACCGAGTTAGCTACCCACTTTAAATTGGGACGATGTTTTAAAATACCAACTAGGTAATATTATTGATGCAAGTACTAGCGAGCCCTCTGATAGGTAGGCATAAATTGGTTTGTGTCACCGTCATTATGTTTTGAAGGATAGGACGAAAATGAAAAACTTTACACTTTAATCATCTTAGGTATTTATATTGTGTCTTGTATAATTTTCATTTTGAGCAATCACTATAATTGGAATTGTATTTTTACTATTGTTATCTCTTCCTCGCTTTGGATCCACTAATTTGAATTGCGTTACTTCGATTGCTCTGTGTGAAATGAATGTGAATTTAAACTAAGTCACACGTGCATTTTCATTTAGTTAATACCCGGGAACTCGGGATCAGAATTTATGTACTCGAGTGCCAATTTTTAAAGCATTACACATAGCTTTTTCCTTTGGTGTGGCCCACTAAAATCATAAATCAGGTTAAGATTTTGGATTTTGGCCTAATATAGGACTAAATATTTAACCATTGAACTAGATCTTACATAAACGTCATGGTGGATCTTGTCAAAATTTATAGTGTTATCTCATATAATTTCTTTTTTTTTTTTCTAAATCATAGTTTTTTAAAGTCTGACCCTTTCACCATCTTCCAAGTATACAATTGTTTATTTAGATATATACGATTTAAGAGAAATTTTGTCATACACAAACTTTCTAACTTTATTCAAATCCTCGTGATGGTCTTTTGATCAAGGACATTATAACGGGCATTGTAAGATAAACATAATTGAATTGAGGTTATCGCCATCTTATTAACTTCTTCCTGTTCTTTATCATTCATAGTCACAAGAAATTTCATTATGCCAAGGAGTGCCTGTTACAGTCCTTGCTAAACTACAAGGCCTCTGATCTTCACCTTCATGGTTGAAAGTTATTTTTCCTAATCAACTTCTATGTCTAACACTTCACGTTTGATCCCTTCATCATCATGTCTCATATTTCAACTCAAATCCTAACGTGTAACATAAAGAACACACGATTTTATGTGGAAAAACTCTTACAGGAAAAAAACCACGACACGAAGCGACGAGTAATCCACTATGAAAATAAAAGTACATGAGATAGAATGAACTTACAGATGCGAAAACTATAGTTTTCTCCCTTCCAAATCCTAAGATGATTTTGCTCTCCTTGTTCTACCCTAATCTCGTATTACACACATATATAGTGTTACACCAGGAATAGAAAACAAATCATGCAATTATGTAAAATCGCGCCTGTCATCGATCTAACCATCAATCAATCGACATCAATAGAGCAACCCTCGATCGATCGAGCCTCCATGTTTAATAAATCAAACACGCTTAAAGTTGTCCAGTGAGAAAATTAGAAAATTCAAAAAATTTTAATCAATTGGGGTAGTCGATCAATCGAGGACCCTCATTTTAGCATAGTTTAAAGACACCAAATTTCAACACTTAGAAAGAAAATATTCCTAGTCAATGCAAATATACTATTAATATTCTCAAAGACAATGGACATCTTCGAGTTCAATTTGCTACTCTCCTTATAAAACAGAATTTTCATTTGACCGATGATCATGATACACTTCTTTAAGATCTCTCCATGTATTGGCTCCTTATTAGACTCCTCATATACTTTACCATCACTCAACTCGACATTGTTTATGCAATCAACATTCTCAACTAGTTCATACACAATTCTCGCCAAATCCATTATGATGCAACTATTCGAGTACTCCAATATCTTAAGTCTTGTCTTGGTAAGGGCATCCTTTTGCCATCTACTAGCTATCACTTTATTGTGATTTTTACTAGGCAAGTTGCTGCTAGACCTTTTGATCCATTATAAGTTACTTTACAATACTTTGGAATAATCTTATATCTTTGAAAATCAAAAAGAAGACGGCTCTTCTAAGTACCGCTCTATGACAAATGCTATTTGTGAACTCACTTGGCTGAAAACACTCTTATAAGATTTAGATATTCAACATCTCCAACCTATGTACCTTCTTTGTGACAATCAAGTTGTTCTTCACATATCTTTTTCATGAACGGACCAAACATATAGATATTGATTGTCACATTGTTCGTGAAAAATTCTCATCAACTGTTTTGTCCACTTCATATATATTTTCTAATCAACGACTTATGGATATCTTTACGAAATCCCTTGGTCAGTATTAATTTCATTTTTTACTCACTAGTTGGGTATTACGGATCTCCACGCACCAACTTGAATGAAAGTATTATGAAAGATTTTATTTCACCTATAATTTTCCTTTTTTACTTAGATTTAATTAGGCGTGATTGATTGTAATCTTCCCAATTGAAGTCATTTCTCTTGTATATATTCAGAGCATTATACTCAATAAAATACACAGAAAAATCAAAACTCCATTGGATAATTGATTGGGCCAGCACAAGCTCAACTCATGTTCCAAGCTAATAGGTCCCAATTTGCAAAATAATAAATAAATAAATAAATGGCTCAAAAAAACTTGACTGAAGTTTCTAAACCACCCATCTATTTCCAAAATTAGGCCCACATACTGAATGGATTAGATTTATTTTTGGAAACCATATACAAGGTTAACCCAACCATGTCGATGGATTGGATCTTACATCCATGTGTCATGCTGGCTCAAGTGCACAGGTGCATGCACCAACCAAAGCTCACAATAGCTTATAAAATAAATAAGGGCATGTTTGGTGGACACCTAACATTGAATTCAGCTCATTTATGTTAGTTTCCCCAACAATTTTTTCAAAAATGGTATGTTTGGTTGCCATTTTTTCATGAAATGTATTTTTCCGAACTTCTAAAATCGGCTTGAAGACATAAAAATAGCGGAAGGGCTGTTTTTTAAGAAAATTTTCTATTTTTGAAGCGCAGATACTCATGGGGGCCACGGGTTTCGGAGCAGATTAAGTGGGACCCGAGGTGGGTGGGACACCTGACTGTGGGGACGACTATGGTGTATTTGACTAAATCCATACCATTTATCTATATTGAAAGCATGCAATTAACATTCTTAGCCAGTTCATGCACAATTCTCGCTAAATTCATTACGACGGTATGGGTATCCTTTTGCCATCTACTAGCTATCAATTTATTATGATTTTAACTAGGCAAGTTGTTGCTAGACCTTTTGATCCATTATAAGTTACTTTACAATACTTTGGAATAATCCTATATCTTGAAAAATCAAATAGAAGATCTCTCTTCTAAGTACTGCTATGTGACAAATGCTATTTTTGAATTCACGTGGCTGAAAACACTCTTCTAAGATCTAGATATTCAACATCCCCAGCATATGTACCTTCTTTATGACAATCAAGTTGCTCTTCACATATGTTTTTCATGAACGGACTAAACATATAGATATTGATTGTCACATTGTTCGTGAAAAATTTTCATCATATGTTTTGTACACTTCATATATATTTTTTCTAATCAACAACCTATAAATAATTTTAGGAAATCCCTTGGCCAGTATTAATTTCATTTTTTACACACTAGTTGGGTATTAAGGATCTCCACACACTAACTTGAGTGAAGTATTATGAAAGATTTTATTTCACCTATAATTTTTCTTTTTTACTTAGATTTAATTAGGCGTGATTGATTGTAATCTTTCCAATTGAAGTCATTCCTCTTATATATATTCAGAGTATTATATTCAATAAAATACACAAAAAAATCAAAACTCCATTGGATAATTGATTGGGCCAACACAAGCTCGACTCATGTTCCAAGATAATAGGTCCTAATTTGTGAAATAATAAATAAATAAATGGCTCAAAAAAAACTTGACTGGAGTTTCTAAACCACCAATCTATTTCCAAAATTAGGCCCACATGGTGAATGGATTAGATTGATTTTTGGGAAACATATACAAGGTTAACCCAACCTGGTGGATGGATTGGATCTTGCATCCATGTGTTGTGCTGGCTAAGTGTACAGGTGCATGCACCAACCAAAGCTCACAATAGCTTATAAAATAAATAAGGGCATGTTTGGTGGACGCCTAACATTGAATTCAACTCATTTAGGTTGGTTTACAATTTTTTCAAAAATGGTACGTTTGGTTGTCATTTTTTGATGAAATGTAATTTTCCAAACTTCTAAAATCGGCTTCAAGACGTAAAGATAGCTAAAGGACTGTTTTTTAAGAAAATTTCTTATTTTGGAGCCGAGGTGGGTGGGACACCTGACTCTGGGGCCCACTGTGATGTATTTGACTAAATCCATACCGTCTATCTGTATTGAAAGCTCATTTTAGGGTGTGATCCAAAAAATGAAGCAGATCCAAATTCTAGATGGACCATGGTGCAGGAAACAGTGGTGGTTGACCATTAAAAACTTCTTGTGGGTCACAAAAGCTTTGGATGAAGATGATATTTGGATGCTCTCTTCATCTAGGTGTTTGTGACCTTATTAATGGATTGGATGGCAAATATACATTTAGGTGGAATCCACCAAGTTTTTAATGGTGAGGAATCAATCACAACTGTTTCCAGTTGTGTGGTCCATCTAAGATTTGATCAAGCTTTATTTTTTGGATAATATTCTAAAATGAGCTTTCAAAATGGTTGGACGGTGTGGATTTAAGGCACATGCATCACTGTGAGCCCCACAGTCAGGAGTCCCATCCACCTAGGTGGACCGTGGGTCTCACCTAATCCGCTTCCGTACTTACACGCATTGCACGTGTAAACCACTGTACGGCCATGCCCACGTGATGTCCGTGTGACATTCCATCCATCCATTAGTTTGGCCAGTATACATTAAGACGTCAATCTAAAAATATGGCCTATCCAAAACTCAATTGGGCAAATCAGAAGAAAAAGGAGTAATTGAACATCCACCGTTCAAACCTTCTTTGATCCCAATAAGCTGATATTTGCCTTTTCCCTTCACCTTAGGTTGACTCACCATGCGCCCTTACCATGGGGCCCACTTTGATGTATGTATTGTACATTCAGGCAATTCATCTGTTTTGCCATGTCATTTTAATGGTGAGTGTTTATTACTTTTCTTATGATGTGGTCCACTTAAAATTTCAATCTGCTTTATTTTTGAGTTCCTGCCCTAAAATGAGTTGGATTAATGGTGTGGATATACAATACATATATTAATGTGGGCCCTATGGTCAAGGCCGCACTACCGTAGGTGAGGCTGGTAAGGCACAATCCACTCCCTTTGTTGAATAATATAAAAGATTTTATCAGGTGATAATAAAAAATTTCTAACATAAGAAAGTAAATCATCAAACATAGTGTCCAAGAGAACTTTTTCTGGCACAAATCCACTATGTTAGAAATAATAAAAATATAATCATCAAGAGAACAACATTTCTTAAGTATTCAAACACATCACTTAAAAATAGATTTTAAGTAACAATAGAAGAAATGACCTCCTTTTTTCACCAATTAAAAATTATACAAAACCTACAAATATACACTATAAAAAAAAAAATTCTCACCCACACAAATCTTGAAAAATATAATTAAAAAAACAGGTGTTATGGATGGAACTTTACAAATTCAATAATTAAAAACTTTTCTTTTACAAGACCCGTACTCTTATTCTTTCTCATCTTTTTCTTGTCCTTAGAAGACTTTAAAAAAAAAAATTAAAAAAGATACAAAGCCATTTTTCTCTCATTATTCTTTGGTTTTAAAAAAAAAAAAAAAAAAAGGTTAAAACACCAAAATGCCCCCACTAGGCCCTCACATGTGTGCCTTGTTAGGCCCACATGTATGGGGCCCACCTCCAGATGAGGAGGAAGCCCCAATGTCTAAATAATATCCTAGAAAAAATATATAATATGAAAAGTATCATCCATAAATATGCTTTGCAAAATCTTTTTTCAAGTGTGTCAGCCAAACAGGACCTAAAATAATAATATATATACAAAAGAACTGGCTGTTATAACAGCTGTTACCATCTTAACGGCTTATAACAGCCAAAAAGAAAGCCAGTTTTCAAAAGCTTTCATCATAGAAATCCACTTGTGCTGTGAGTGGGATTCCATTCTTTTATTTATAACACTTTTGGATTATGAATTATGAATTATGAATCAGGAGAAATGCTCCAGTGCTCTCACACCACTATAAGTTATAAAAACTCCTTGTTGCATTGGGACTCCTATTGATCCAGACCGTTCATCATTTCAGTGCACATTTCATGGGCTACCATGCAAAATCACACCAATCTGAAAAATATTAGCCATTTAATATAAGGTCTTTAATATAGGCCCATCATGGATTACTTATGATTCTAAAGAGTCGCTTTTGTTAGACAATCACAACCATACAATCCATTCCATGGCTTGGAAAAAGGATGGCTGGAGAAAATAAGGCGAAATTAAGGATGCATAGGATCATCTGATCAGTGAGATATTTGCATTGAAAGTCCTCTAGGATGCTAGTGTACTTTAAGATAATGGATATCCACTTATGATTTAAGATTTAAAAAACACGCATACACTATAAACTTAAAATATTAAAATAATCTAATATTAAATTTTATAGTAGAAAAAAAAAAAAACTATAGCTTTTCTTTTATATATATATATATATATATATATATATATATATATATATATATATATATATATAGTATAGTTTTGTGCTATTTTAAATTAAATACACTAAGGAAAACAACCCTTTTGCTGGTTTCTAATCAATCACGCGCCATTCGAAGCTAAATTTTATATGTAGGATGAACCAAATGTTAAGCTTATTTGTTATTTGATTATTAGGTTGGTGATTGTTTTTCAGACAATTAAAATTGAAAAAAATATATACGATAGTCCTATTTCAACAGGTGTCTACAAATGGGTGGCTAGGATTGTTCAACTAATCTAATTTTTTGGATTATTACTTAAGGACAATGACTTCCTCAATTTACTAGGTTTAATTTGATATATTACTCGTCACATGCGCAATTTCTAAGCTCTTCCATATCAAGCATCTTGTATAACCTAAATATCATAAATCATTATTTTCTCGTAAAACACTTCATATGTAAATTTCATGTGAAGACTGGACTCGGTATAAAAATTCTACACGGTCCTTGATGTAGAGCGGGTCATGGATAGTTTCATGGCCAAGATGGCTTAGAAAAGCCCGGTCGATGACAGAAGTGATCTGGACTGTCAGATCTTAAAGCGAGCGTATCTCGTAATGCGGAATGAATTATCAGACATAAAATATATGATTTTTGAGTATAATGAGCTACTTTACCCACCAAACACTGCTATGCCAAGTTGCACAAGTCAGATTTGCGAAATACCATCCAATCGACTATCATTTTCTATTTTAATTTCATTTTTACTATAAATAGAAAGTTTTAATTTAATTATAACTCTTCATTCATTGGGTTTAGGAATCGCGCCTAACGTGAAAAGTACTTAGAATAATTAAGAGAATAGCATAGTAAAGGCAAATAGGGCACTTACTATTTTTGGCGAAAAACCTTGCGCGCACTGGTAGACATTACAACCATCTATGAATAGTAAGTTTACTACTTATAGTAAGTTGCGAATTTCAGAAGTTTTAGTTATAGTTTAATTCTAAAATTTCTCTCATCGCTTAGTATCCTTATGAAAAGGGTTGTGAACTCATTTATTTCATTTACCAATCAAATTATAAATTTTATAGAATTTATTTCTCTTCTTTTTTTTCCTCATGAATTTAAGAAGTCTTTGAGTTTAGAGAAGCTCCATGGATTCAGAGTACTCATCCTTAAGGAAGACCATGATCGGCCTCATCTCATTCATCCCTACATCAGTCCTCCACAATTACCTTATGTGGACCACATGTCTATGTCAATCTAAAATATAATCTATTATCTATTTATATAACTGGGTTCGTGTGGGTTTTGATTGGGAAAGAGCTAGTCTCATGCATTGGAGAGTATGTGATACATTCATGCCTCAATGTCATTCTCCCACACCTAATGTACACATATTAAGGCCTTTTATTCAATATATATAATAGTCAAACGGCTATACAAAAAAAAATAAAAATTAAACTCTCCAATGGATAAAATTTAATGAGGATGAGTTCCACTTATTATATGGTCAAGATATTAATCAATCAATGGTGGGCCCAACAGAATGCATGGTTCACATCATCATATACATGTGCCACATGTGTGTTACACAATATGGAATTTGGATCTCTTCCCATGAATTCAACACCTTGTTATTTTTTTGTACTAACTAAACCTTGTTTGAGCTCCAATGGATAATATGTCTTATCCATCCATCTATACATTCATGTAACGCTTCTCTTTGTTTCATTCAGTATAGGTAAATGCATCACGTGCAATTCACGCGGGTGGCAACTGGGCTTGAAATGTAGGCCCAATGGCCAAGCTAGGTATAGCCCAGGCTTAAAATATTCATTGGGTCCCACTTTATAACATCCCTATTTTCCACTTGAATATTGCCAATCCATCCATTGATCATGTGAGCCATACACGCATAAAGAAGTAAATTACAAGAGGAATGAAATGAACGGTCCATGTAATTTTATGGACTGGGCCAGGTCGTGCTAAAATCTTAGTCGGAGTCGTCAGGTCTAGTGGGCTGCCTGGTACATCACCACCGTTAGTAATTTTGAACGGTCCATACAATTTTATGTAAGTTATATCGTATCCAAGCCCATTGCCACCCATTGGACGGTCAGGATCGTTTATCTAGTGAACTTTAGTGAAGAATATAGGCCATTTTTTAACCTTTTGTTAAAGCATGTTGTCTACTTGTAGGAAATTGACGTTGGGCTCATAAGATTTTTATGGCCTGAACTGATGGTGATCGGTGCATTGACCGTGTGGTTCGACCTCACCCAACAAGATGCGGCCCTGACCTTGTAGAGCCTACCTAGACGTTTTTGTAGTAAATCCATGCCATCCATCCATTATTCTATATCATTTTAGGGCATGAGATAAAAAAAAATGAAGCAGATCCAAATCTCAATGTAATTTTAAAGGGCCCACAGGCCGCACCATGCTTCGTTTGAAGTATTTGGTGTCCAATGTAATTTTTAAGGGCCATCTGACCCGTCTATTAGATGTGTCATCACATTTTAATCTTAATCTCAAATTTTAGACTGATTCATACCTAATGTGGGCCACACAAGTGGTGGAAATCAGGACCCTTCATTCAGTAGATCCAATAGTCAACGACCCATACACCATAACTTAAACTCTTCTTATTAGGGCTGTCAACGGATCGGGCCTAAACATTTTGATTTTGCAAGCCCGAGTCTGGCCCATTGACACCCCTACTTCCGATGATCCTCACCCTCCAACCGGGCACTAAAAGACATCAATCTCCAACGGATCAACTCTAATGAAGATGAGTTCCACTTATTTGATGGCCGATTGATATTTTTTAAAAATAACCAATCATTGATGGGGCCCACAGCATGCATGATTCAAATCATCATACACGCGCCACATGTGGGATCCACCGTGTTTGTGAGAAATCCACTCCATTTATCTGTTTTTCCAAATCATACACCATGTTTATATGCCTTCTATGCCATCAAGGTCTGTGTGCATCCACCGATGTGTTACCAGGAACCAGTGTAAAAAAAGAATCCACTAATCCCTAATCCGACACAGATTGCCCGTGTAGGCCTTTAGTAGGAACTTCCTGCTATGGAAAGTTAAGTGGGGCCCACTATAATATCCGTAAGAAATTCACCCGTTCCATTTGTTTTTTCATATCATGTTGGACTGCCAGGGGACTGTAGAAGCACATAAAGATAAATCAAGCAAAGTACTCAAATCGCACAACCAAGTTCATACCCAAACAAACCGAATTTTATGTGGAAAAACCTTTGCAGGAAAAAAACACGGCACAAAACGTCAATAACACACTATGAAAGCAAAAAATTACAAAAGATAGATATTACCTGATTTGAGCCTCAAATCTACCTTACAAGGTAAGATACGCTCTTAAAACCTCAGGAATGATGAAACACACACACACACACACACACACGCACATATATCCTCTATGATAATCACAATCAAAATCGGAAATAAATTCCACGTAATTTTGAACACGCGCTTGATATATACACACACACACAATGATAATCACAATCAAAATCAAAAATAAATTCCACACGTAATTCTAAATGCGTGCTTGAAGGCACTTTCGATGAGACTTCAATTCATGGAGAGAGAGATAAATTCCACATGTAATTCTGAACGCGCGCTTGAAGGCAGTCTCAATTCATGGAGAGAGAGAGAGAGAGAGAGAGAGAGAGGTCGCAAATCTTGATTTGTGACCCATCTAATTTGGAGCCCATTGGATAGAGATCCAGACCGTTGACGTAATGGGCCTTAAATGGGTGGACCATGCCTCAAGATATAGTCAGATGAAAGAGCCCATCCATCCATTACTTGCCCTTCTTTGGTTTACAAACTATGTTTTTGCGCAGCACTGGTTAAAACACCCAAGCTCTTTGGGGCCACCATCTTCTACATGTGAAATCCAATCCATACATGAACATGTGGAGTGGGCCCATATAGAATCGGCCATCAGCATTCCATCTCAACACTTCCAGTGTCGGATGACTAGTCCTAGCCGGACTAGAGCAGTTCGTCTTCTTTTTAGTCGTCCATTTTTCTCCAAATATTCAACATATGATGTGTACCGGTCTGATTTTTCACCGGGCAAGTTATAGCGGGACCCACAATATATGATTAAACCCATCTGGGATGTTCTTGGCCTAAAGAATCTTCCAACGGATCTGCCCAAAGTTTGTGCATGTTTCAGTTGAATGTGCTCCGTCCCTGAATCTTTTCTGAACTCTCCTCTTGGACGTAAGATATCCAAAAATCAGGACCAGATAAATTTCAGCATGGTCCATCATTACAGATCAGCAGATCAACAGATAGGACAGGATCCACTTATATAAACTGAAAAACCAAGTACCTATTGTGCATACGAATCGCCTCATTCTAGATTGTATATTTCCCCACCCTTGATCCTAGGACGAGCTAACTCCCTTCAAACAAAAACTACATTTATGAGCTAATCCATAACCCAAGGTGGGGCCCATCAGATTGCAGATTTGGGTCATGATGCACCAATCAGGACTAATCACACTTTTCTTAATCACTGTCCAACTAAAAAGACAGAAAATACTCCTCACATTGATATTAGTGGATTTTTTTGCTAAGCTGGTACAAATTTCCATGAATCACCTCAGTACTTTCTGTATGTAACATTGCATTGCAAAGCATTGTACAAAAATTACTCAGCCATGAATGCCCAAACATACCACTCAAATGACGAAACCGTCCCAACTACATCAGCTCAATCCAGTTCAACAAAGGTAAATCAATTTCGCATTTGAGGGGCAAGTTGGTCAACAACATCCTTTCAATATATTGCCCATCAACAGAATCGTTCCAGTGACTTACCCGAAAAAATAGACGGATATTCAGTCGCTCTTGAGGGCCTTCATAAAAAATGCTCTAGCGGCTATTATTGCAATGTAAGCAGCAATGGTGACAGCAACTCCCCCAAGAAGGATGAAACGATCGTAAGCTGAGCTCTGCACGGTGTAAACCCGCAGGCTGATGGTATCCCAAAAGCTTTCCGTCCAAATGGGATCAACCATCCCCATTGGATCAGAAGCATTGGCAGGTAATACATGCCAAGACTCAGCTTCAAACTTCAACCGTGTCGAATACGCCGGAACATACCTGCAACGATCCAAACAATGACATTAGAACCTTTGGGCATGACAGCTGTGATAGGTTTTTACGACTTCACAACCATTAAGGCTCATCCGAGTCGCCAGTGTCATACTAGTTGTTGACTATACAACAGGTGACTTTTTCAGGATTTTGAAGTTTGAAATAAACCCTAAAATCGGAGGGTATCAAAAGCAATTGCAATAAGTGGACAATTGATATTACCATGTACTTGCATCATCAAACATATAACCATGGTCAATTCAACGCAATTGTTTAATCTTAAGGGCTGTTTTAGATTGGTGAAAATTTAAATTCAACCATGGAAAGGAAATTGATTTCCTCAGATGTGATGTTTTCAATCATTTGTGAAAGCATAAGCAGCTGAGGGAAAAGACACCTCTCACTTTCCGACCAATGACCTTTCCATTTTTCCATGGAAATCGTGAATGCTAAAACAAACAGGTAAATATGGGATTCTTTTTCACAGAATTCTATTTCCATAAATTTCCTCAGATGTGATGTTTTCCTTTTCAACTACTATTGGATTCCACCAATTTTCTATAGTATTCTATAGCATCTGCACATAGGGGTTATTTCTTGTCTCCAAACAGTACAGCTAGTTACAACAATGCCTACTCTTCATGAGCATGACCTGCGATCGAGTCTACATGATGAAGTAAGGCCTTGAAGAAGCCCAGACAAACAAAAGGGCAAGGGTTTTTTTTTTTTTTTTGTGAAGGTCAGAAGGGTTAGTTTTTGGTTTTGTCTGTGGTCATTAATAAGAGGTCTCTAGTCCAACCAGTTGGACGGTAAGCTATGGTTCCATCCTTTGACGTGTGCATGACATCCAACTGGTCCAATTGATTGCCCCCATCATTAGGACAACCTTATGCGAAGATCTGCCATATCCACTCATAGAGAGGACCACAATTGTATTTTTCTAGTTATGAATGTCTACACATTTTTAACATGGTGTAGCCCACCTGATGACTGGACAGGATTGATTTTTGCACCAGATGATCCTCATGGTAGGTCCAACCTATTGCAACAGTTGGATTTCACATTCCCTTTAAATGATGGAAGTTATCAGCTGGGTGGACCGTACCTTGTGGTCAATTAGTTGGACTTACCTCAGTATATAAATAACACTTGCTAGGAGTCCTAAGCAAACCAAGAAATAGGGCTGAAGAAGAAATCAAGAGAGAAAAAAATGCTAGTGGAGGCCTAGAGACGAGACATAGGGCTGAAGAAAGAGTGTCCATCAACATTTAGCCATATCGGCTCGAGTCCCCTACAACATTTAGCCACATCAGCTTGAGTCCCCTACCATGGTTTTGTTATGAGAAATCAACAGAAGGTACAGGGTAGAAACCAAGTTTACAAACAATATACACACAGGACATAATGATCCTCAACCTAATGATGTGGAAAGTATAATTGGGTTTTCAGTTTCTACAAGCGAGACCCATAGTTCAGCAACCTAGACCATTGGTTTGACATGAATGGACTATCCCAAAAGAGTTTTCCAGATTGGAGATACAGTGCATGCTTTTCAACTGAATGCAGACAACTTTTCTCAACTGTCTATTTGAGGGCCACAAATCAGAAGGTTAGGATGGTCCCATGGTGGGGTGCTTAATACCAATTGTCTGAAACTGCGCAATGGGCTTAAAGAAACTGAAATTCCCACATATACAGTACAGTATATATCCTCGGGTGACGGGTGGAGGATCATATAACTCCCCTTTATTGCATGCAATTAGGATTTTTATGGACAAACATTTTTAACACCTGACTCGACGAGTTCAATCACACTGCATCTGTCCCATATCTGGGTATAACATGGCCATCATGATCAAAATCAATGTTCTCAAATCTGTTGTATCCATTCCTAAACACCACTTGACCCAGAGAGTCAGAGAAATTTGACCATGACTGACCACTGGCACCAAGTCCTAAAGCCTTGACTATGATACCAACAATGCTCCGATACTTCAAACTAGGCAAGGCAGCCATGTTTTTTTACTAAGTGGAGCCTATGTGTTGTATCCATCCCATATCCCAATGAATCAGGTCTCAATTTCTACCCTATGGCAAAAAATAAAATAAAATAAAAGAGTTCTAGTTTTCTAATACAAGAACATTGCAATTGACCCCAGTTTGGAGAACAAACAACAAATGCTTCACTTGTACTACCAGAATCAGACATCCAATTTATGCAAATGATATGTGAAATAAGAATACTGAGGTTCTTGAGAAGGCAGACAGTAGGAGTTCTGCAGCACACATGTGCAGTATACAACCCATTCATCAGGTGGACCCTACCATGAACATGCCCTGGGCAATGAATCAGGCTGATAAACTCATCAGGTGGGCCACATCGGCCCATCTATGCAAGTTGAATTTAGAGTGTTGTTCCTTTTTCTTCCCCATCTGTCCATTTTTCTCATACAGGTGTCAGCACACTGATGAGGGGACCACCCTGACTTTTGAGGCCACGGCATGTTCACGGTGGGCCCCATCTCATGGATGGCCCAACCTCATGCATGCTTCCATGTGTACTGCAGATCTCCTCTTCAAAGTCTGCCTTCACAAGAATCTCCTCAGAGTTTTTCACATTAGAGGTAAGAATGGCCATAAGATAAGCAGCAGTGAAAATCAAAAAAAGACTTGTACCTGGTTGTCGAGATCACACAAATGCCTTTCCCATCCCTTTCTGGCCTTATGCATACTTCACCTGGATTACTGCACTCTCCTGTGCAAGAGCTCGATTTATCAGTCGGGATGGAGGTCCTATCAGCCAGAAAATTCCAAACAAACCGAGATGTGTCATCCACATATGCAGGATACAGCGAGGCTGAAGGTGGTCCGAGGAAAACTCCAACATAATGGTTTGGGCAGACACTACTCGGTGTAATGAAATCCTTCACTAGGCCACAAGAAAGCCCAGGTTCACAATTCAACAGGCATCCCACCAATTCCTCGACCAAAGAGACATTAATTTTGATAGAGTTAAGAAGTGGTGTGCTTGATTGTGAGTCACCGGCAGCAAGAACGAGGGTGCGAGCAACAAGAGATGCGGCCGCAACTATTGATGTAGAATTAACATTCGCTGCAGTGTAGTAATGAAATATATAAATAAATAAAAGAGGAATAATATGATTTATTTTGCCTATATTACAAATAGCGATAAGCAGCATGTGTTGACCCATAGGACCTATTTGCAAAATGGTTGGATAATTAGAACCATCCATCTTCTAGGCGTATTTTGAATGTCTTATATTCCAACGATCTGCTGAAAGGATGATCTTTATCATTGATTTGGTGAGTGGAATTTGAATCATTGGGAGTTCTCTTTTCAATTGTCCATATTTATCTACACATCAATTGTCAGAATCTTCCAGTCAGCAACAGTTTCTCATGGTGGCTCATCTAGAGGAGCACAAAAAGTTCTGATCATCCAAGCATCTCTACATGTGTGCCCCAATGGGGTGACACATGTAGTGATCCTACGCCACGACATAGGCAAATGAAGCTCTCTTTTTCTTTCTCCAACCTGACAATGGGATAGGTGGGGCCCACCTTATGGTAACCTAAGATCTTGATCCTGTGGGTAGCATGATGAGATAGGAATGGCCCCAACATCTCGTTATTGAATGACCCCAGCCATCCTTGAAAATTGATGATTCAACCATTAGTTGACATTTAACAAGGCCCAATTGGATGGTTAGGATTATTCAATGGGGAGACTTTTGAGTGCAACTCCCACCCACCATGGGGCCCACCATATGAACGATTTGGATAACAAGAAGTTGGCACACATGTACAGTACATTGAACCAAGCAAATGCTGAATTGAACATTGCAAGTTTCCTCGAATGAAATTATTTAGTACTAGTAAATCTGTTCAAGAAACATTAGCTTACATGAATCATCAAGATGGCTGTGGTAGAAGTTGTTCATGAAGGCCGAGTCAAATTCTTCCAAAAGAACCCCAGATGATGACAAATTCTAGAGAGAGAGAGAGAGAGGGAAAAACTCACATGAGAAACACCAACTGACATCAGGACATGAGGTTAGCACATACCAGGATTGGAAGACACTAAAGGCAAAAGTTTTTTAGTACCAAACCAAAAATGGCATTAATGAGTACAACATTTCAACTTAACACCCACAGACAAACATGCACATGCACATGCACACAATGCGCAAACGCATGTGCACCAGAGCCCACGCACTCAAGACCTGCAGGCACATCCGTGTACATGCATAGGCACAAACAAAAGAGAAGGGAGGGCTGAAACAGGACAGGAATAGAACAGCCACCTTGAGTTTCCACCTCCTATGATAGGGCACACATACCAAACCAAGCAAAACCTTGGTTGTAAATGCTCATACATTTGGAATGATTACACAGCCTACTTGTGTGAAAATCAAAGTCTCAAACCAATGTCCAGAACTTTCAAAATAAATGGCATCAAGCACATAACATATTCATGATATCACTAGGCAATTACTTTTGAATAACTCAGTATCAAATATCAGTACACAATTTTCTGAGATCCGAAATGGAAATGGCCATGACTACACCGAATGCTGAATCGCTCTGTGAAAGTCAGGCTCAATATAGGTAATATTGAGGATAAAGGATAGTCTAGCCATTTCAATACCATCATGAGCATTTGGCTATTTCCTGAAAATTTAACATAAAGTACTATTTACTTTCCCTAACCTTTCTTATAAATGTCATCAATGACGATGGGGGTATGCCAGGATTTGAATTGTTTGCCACTTTGATCTTTATTCTCTCCGAGCCAAGAGAGTCACAGGCACCTTGTAAGGCATTCAACATTTCTTTTGCACCAGATGACTCCTACAATAAACAACTGAAATATTAAGTAAAATTCATAAACTTACTATTACGAGAAATTTACAGAAAATGAACCATTCTGCATGATAGAAGTTAGGGACAGGCTAAGCGAACAATTTATATTACAAATTTACATTTGTATATGATCCAAAATCATAAATGTGGCACATGTGAGTTGAACGATCGACCGGAAACTGTCGCGCCCCCGCTCGTGTTCTTTGGGAGGCAAACTGCCTTTAAGGGTTGAGGATCTAAAGCCACTGACCTCCGCTTCTCTCCCTCTCGGGGGTTTGTTGATGGATTCCGGAATAACTTGAATGAAAAGCTTGCTCCCACCGAAGCCGGGTTGATGGTAGGTGGTGATGGCTTGAGCAGCCTCCTCAGCAGACTCAATTCACACTAAGGCAAAGCCATGACTGGAAGGATATCCTTTCTTCTTCAGGATGAACACCTCCTTCACCCACCCTGACTTCCTAAAGACTCTGGTAAACTGGTACTCGTTCCAGTCTTCCAAGAAGTTGGTGACGAAGAGAGTAGGGTATTCCCTAAGGGGGACGACTGGGATTTCTTCTTTCTTTGCTGGAGGTCACTGCCTAGAGACCACAGTCCAGTCACCTCCGACAGTGGGCTCAGGGACAAGGCCAACCACCAGAGGCTCCTTCCCACGGTTTATAACTCCAGGGTGAGCTCCCCGGCTGAGAGAGCCATAGCCGGATCTCCTACTTCTTCTGGAAGGGTCTCTACCTTTCAGAGAAACTCTCCTCTCCGAGACTCCAGCAAGAGAAGGCTGGGCATCTCTCGCATCTCGCACAGAGAGAACAGTTCCTCTGAAATAGGGCCTCTCTCAACTTATCCTCGAATCTCCCCTTTCATTTTTCCTTCAGCATTAATCTGACAGCCCAAGCTCCTCTAGCTCCCGATCTACCTCGCGGTCGAGAGCATGAAGGCTCCCTCTTCCTCGAGGTTGCACTTGATATTCTCTTGTCGTTGCTTAGCTTTACTTATGGTTTTCTACGATATTTTCAATATTTATGAAAAATGATTTATCCATTTGAATGGTAGTAAGCTCATAATCATGTTATGATTCATTTGAATGACCTGAATAATTAGTAGAATTCTTCTAATGATTGTGGTTTTTTTTTTTTTTTTTTTTTTTTTGGGTGGGGGGGGGGGGGGGGGGGGGGATGGTGGGGGATGGCAACGTAGAATGAGGCAAAAAGAAGAAGATGAAGAAGAAGAAGAAGAAAAGAAGATAAGGAGTGATCCAAGAACTACAACAAAATTTATTTTTATTTTTTTTATAAAAGAAAGAAGAAGAAGAATTAATGAGGTTTGCAAACCATTATCCCAAGGAGGAGTGGGGCTACGAAAATTGGAGGTGATGAATATGGCATTGTTAGGAAAATGGGTGTAGAGATTTGGGGTGGAGCCGTGGAGGAAGGAAGCTTGTGGAGGGAGGTGTTTTTAGAAAATATGGTGTAGAGGAGGGTGGCAGATGGACAAAAGATTCTTCATTGTATAGGGCCTCATCATTATGGAAGTCGGTAAACAAATTAAAGGAGAAGGTTTGGGAAAGTGTGGGGTTCTCACTAAGGAATGGGAAGTCGATTCTGGGAGGACATGTGGGTGGGAAATCAAAAATTGGGTTTGGTTTTTCCTCACCTAGCTCATATTGCTACATATCCAAATATCTCGGTTGAAAGGTGTTATTCCATTCATGGTGAGGAATTTTTGTGTCCTCCAAGTAGAAGAAATGTGACTGAGATAGAGGAGGAGCCGTTAAGGCTTTTGGATTTTCTCTCGAATTACATCCCATCAGTTTCAGAGGTTGATGCCATGGTGTGGATCATTGAAAAAATTGGTAAATTTTCTCTTAGTTCGTTTTATATTAAATTAGATGGGATTTTCTCTAAGCAAGTTGCATGTCATACAGCGTATGTTTGGAAATATGGTGCTCCTTCCAAGATGACGGCATTTGCATGATTGGTGGGTAGGAGAAAGGTTCTTACAATTGATAACTTGCATAGGCGCAACATGGTAATCCCTAATATGTCTCCTATGTTGTAGCGAGGAGGAGTTAGTTGATCATTTGTTCATTCACTGCCTTTTGGCATCAAAGATGTGGGTTAGCTTCTTCAAACTATTCGGAGTCTCATGGGTTCTTCCAGGATTGATAAACCAGTTTTTCTTGGCTTGGCAGTAAGAGTAAGATTGGGAATCGCATGTGGTGATTATACTTATTGGCAGGTCTTTGGAGTATTTGGATGGAAAGAAATACTCGTTTCAGAAATCAAAAGGAAAGCTTCCTTGAAGTTTTTAATAGGGCGAAAATGTATGTTATTGAGTGGACAAATGCAGCTAATGTGTTCCCGGCTGCCCAATTTCCAGTTAGCTGGTTAGATTTGTAGGAGGAAACTTTTGTTTTGAGTGTTGTATTTTCTTTTCCTTTGTATTCTTTGGCTTTAGCCTTCTTGAATAAAATTTTATTATCATCGTCAAAAAAAAAAAATCTTCCCTTCCCCACCCCCCCACCCCCGCAAAAAAAAAAAAAAAAAAAAAAAATCACATAGCCCTTAATTCTCGAGAAGACTGCCTCAGGAGATTCCAATTTGTTGTTAAGAGACTCGTTGTTGTGCTCTTTCACACTAACCAGAGCACATGAACAAGGGAAAGACACCAAAGACTAGACATCTTTTTAACCCTCATCCCCTAGTTCCATGCTTGGACGAAAGTATCAACAGCCCCTAGAGATGGCCACACCATTTCGAATAGGCCAAGGAGCTTGCTCCATTTAACCAGGATGAATTCACGATGTATGAAGAGATGACTTCAGATTTTACATCCTTGAAGCACATTAGACACATTCATGATCATAACATCCCTGTTGTGGAGATGGTCAATGATTAAGGTTTTTATCCTTTGCCACAAACCAAGTGAACGCGACAACCCTTGGTGGGGCTGGATAATGCCATAATAAAGCCAACATCAATAAATCACTATTGGCAATGTTGCATAAATTTGAGAACACGATAGAATGATTGCACTGAAATGTTCCCGGCTTCCTGCTGAAGTGCCATTTCGAATTTCCAGCACCGAGAATTTGTTTTGATGAGTCAAGAGTAATAAGATGGATGCAAACCTGCAAACTAGTAAACTCGTCGATTAGCTCATCCAGAAGGTTCCTACAAAATCGAGGAGACCACAACTGAGTTCCCCTTTTCCAAAGATGATGAGGACATCGTGCGCACGCCACCTACGCGTGCACGCACGCTACCCCCCCTACGCACGTATGTACGCAGAAGGAGGGCCCCACCATCGATATGGTTCAATGATGACGTCCAAGGAGGGCCTTCTAGCTAAAAGACGAAGTTTTGGTTCAAAAAGGTGGGCCCGATAGTCAAGAAAAGCCCATCATGGGACCTCATGACCGTAGCTCACTCGTCGGATTGATGTCATATTTTATGTTTTGCTTATTGTTATTATTTAGAATATCGTGAACGCTTTGGATTTCTTTATTTGGTTTTTATTTTAGTTTACTTCACTGCCGAGTAATAGGTTGCGCACATGGTACGAGTTTTGAAGTATAGGATTTTCCTTGTAAATAGGCTTCATTCAAGCTTAATAAAAAAAAAATCCTGCTTTATTTTTTTGCTCTCTTCGTGACTTGTAAAAGAATTCAAAAGTGGATGCGAAGCCCTCCCTTTTCGAATGGCTAACTACGTGGTGTGAAGCCACATCTATCCCCATCCGTCCCTACCCTCTCCCATCCATATACCTCATCTTTTATCATCATTATTGCTTTGAAATTCTCAGCCTTTGCAGTTATTCCTCCCCCTACAGGCAGTTTCCATAATCTAGACATGTAGGAGGGTTAAAACTTCAGTGGAACACTACGCCTCAACCTTACTTCAGATCGTCGTCAAACTTGAAGGGATTGGAGGTCTTCCCTGGCCGACCAAAGCTTAAGTGTCACTTTAAGGAGGCGGGCTTCCATCACACATGCGGCCAGCCCACCCGCGCACGTGCGTCAGCTCCAGGTCACCATCTGCACGCAGGAGCTTTCTCCGGGTCTGATTTTCCTCTTTTCATTCTTATTTCCTAAACTCTAGCCTTAGTTTGCATTAGCCCTAATTTATTTGCCCATTTTTTTCACCCTAGGGTTCCTTGATTTGAACTTGGAGAATCCCTTGGATTAGGGACTAATTCTTATGCATGTGTGGTTGATTTCTATTTCCCTTTAACATCGTTTAGCTTATAATTTTTATTGGCCCAAACCTAGCCTGTATTGGCCTGGACCCGCATAGATTCCTCTTTCATTGAATGTTTGGACTATCATGTGGGATGTGGAATTTGTGTAATTGTTTCTGAATTGGTATGATCTAAGCCTTAATTCTTGCACATCATACTTGAATTTCATGTCCTGCATCAAATTTGGTATCAGAGACTAGGATTCTTGTAGGGGAATACATCACATATCTAGAGTTTTAGTTTGTTCAAGTCTTCCATGCATCCAATTCATCACATATAGCTGTTTAGAAGACCGTAGTCCCTAATATTAGTTGCTGAAATTTCTGATAGCAGGAAGTTAACAATTTACATTGCTGTAACTTTCTTTTAATCCCTTATTTCGACAACTATATTGCTGAATTTTTAGTACCTCTGCATAGTTCCCTCATATAGTCTTATAGGATCATTTAGTCCTATTTAGTTACATATGGTCGTCCTAGAAAGTCCTTAGGTGAAGTTAGCAAGTGTATACCCACACGTACGAGTCGTAGTTTCAATTTGCACCCCGCACTAAACATGGAGCAACTGCAAGAAACGGTGGCCAAATTAGCCCAGCAAGTTGAGTCCTTGAGTAAGCACTTGGAACAACGCATAGATAGACGCCTGGAACAAATAGATGCCTCCTTCAGGGCAAACCCCACCACTGGGGAGGATGCTCAAACACAGGTAGTTAGTCAGGAGGTTAGACTAAGGAATGGAGGCCGCCAAGGAGCTAGTCATGGGCACGCACCTGTGCACCCACCTCATGAGGGACATCATGATCAATATGACCCAGATGCACAACTCCTCAAGGGAGTTAGAGTAGATGTCCCTACATTTGATGGCCACTTGGACCCTAAAGCCTTCCTAGACTAGTTGGCGGATATAGACCATTATTTTGAGTGGTATGACATGTCGGATGCTCGACAAGTCCAGTTCGCCAAGATGAAACTTGTGGGCCAAGCAAAGAGGTTTTGGACGACAGTTGAGCTAAAGAAAGAAAGATCAAGGGAACTCCCAATAATCTATTTAAGAGAAATGAAAGAAACACTTAAAGAAAAGTACCTCCCTTTCTCTTATCGCTTACGGTTGATTAGGGAGTGGCAGTCTCTTCGATAGGTTTCCATGAATGTTGCGGACTATATCGATAAGTTCGAAGAGTACTCGACCCGTTGTGAGGTTGAAGAGGACCTAGTACTTACCCTTGCTCGTTTTAAAACGGGCCTTCATCCTGATATTAGGAGAGAATTGCTCGCCAAAGACATAAACACTATTGAACAGTTATACCAAGTAGTGTTAGACGTCGAGTAATACCTTAAAGCATCTGTGGAAAGGCGGTTTGACTTTCATGAATCCGGTGCTAAGGCCAACCCCTCAAGGGCTAAACCTAACACGGGATTCCAAAACAAACCTTCCACTAATATTCAGTCTAGGCCCAAGGATGATAAGGGTAAAGAGATTGCCGGGTCTAGTTCGTGTGAAAGCGGGGCCACTAGGTGTTTTAAGTGTCAGGGGTTTGGTCATTTTGCTCACTAGTGTGGCACGAGAGAGGGCACCAAAGTACTCCTTATTGATGGGCAAGTAGAAGTAGTGCCCCAAGAGAGTGATGGTGAGGAGGGGGAATATGAGTCAGTCGAAACCCCTAGTGATGAGGAAGAGGGAACGAACGCAAGAGTCTGCGACCCTCGCAATTGTGCATTGCATTTTAGCTCAAGCCAAGAGCACCGATGACTGGCCCCGCAACACGATCTTCTACACCTATGCAAAATGTGTGGAAAAGAGCTGTAAGATGATTGTGGATAGTGATAGCTGTGCCAACATGGCATCGACTAGCACTGTGAGTCATTTGGGTTTAAAGCTAAAAGCCCATCCTCAACCCTACAGTCTCTTGGGTTGATGAAACATCCATTCCAGTCACACACCGTTGTTTTGTCCCTATTCAGTTTAGATCATATAAAAACATAATTTGGTGTGATGTTGTTCCTATGGATGTGGGTCATATTATTTTGGGTAGGCCGTGGCACTATGACAAGGACGTCACAATATTTGGTCGTTCAAATGTGTGTACGTTCTGGTTTGAGGGCAAGAAAATCAAGCTAAATCCTTTACCACCCAAGAATACGACTGGAAAAGAGTCCACCATACAAAGTGGTGCGAGCGACCCAAAAGAAGTGGAGTCGAAGTCCAAGTCCAAACCGCTCCATATTTTGAATGCCAAAGACTTTGAGCGAGAAACGAAGGCGGACTCAACGATGTACGCCCTTGTGGCTAGGGAGAGTGTACCAGAGACTAACGTAGAGTTACCCACTGAGGTCATTCAGGTAGTACATGAATTTCATGATGTTTTTCCTGATGATCTACCGAATGAGCTTTCCCTTATGAGGGATATACAACATGTCATTGATTTAATCCCTGAGGCAACTCTACCAAACCGCCCGCATTACAGAATGAATCCAAAGGAGCACGCTGAGTTGAAGAGGCAGATTGATGAACTCGTAGAGACGGATTTCATTCGAGAGAGCATGAGTCTGTGTGCTACGCCCGCCCTTCTTACACCTAAGAAGGATGACACATGGAGGATGTGTGTTGATAGTAGGGTCATTAACAAAATCACAGTCAAGTATCGGTTTCTCATACCGCATCTTGATGACATGCTAGATATGATGGTCAGTGCTACTATCTTCTCAAAAATTGACCTCAAAAGTGGGTATCACCAAATTCGTATACGCCTTGGTGATGAGTAGAAGACGGCCTTCAAGACGAAGGATAGGCTATATGAGTGGCTAGTTATGCCTTTTGGGTTAACTAACGCCCCAAGCACTTTCATACATGTGATGACCCAAGTGTTGAGGCCCTTCATGGGAAAGTTTCTGGTTGTATACTTTGATGATATCTTGATTTATAGCATAACCAAGGAGCAACACCTCAACCATTTGAGACAAGTTTGTGGGATCCTTAGGACCAAGAAGTTGTACGCCAACCTAAAGAAGTGTGTGTTCTTGTCTGGTAGTGTGATCTTCTTAGATTTTATTGTATTAGCTGAGGGCATATCGGCAGATTCTGAGAAGGTCACATCGTCGATTGGCTTGAACCCCGCAGTATTCATGAGGTGCGCAGCTTTCACAGCTTAGCTACCTTTTATAGGCAATTCATTCGAGGTTTCAGTTCCATTATGGCTCCCATCACGGATTGCATAAAAAAGGGAGAGTTTCAATGGACAAAGGCAGCTTCAAAGGCCTTCAAGGAGATAAAGGTCAAGATGACCAAAGCTCCAGTCACGCGACTTTCAGATTTTTCAAAAGTTTTTGAAGTTGTATGTGACGCGTTAGGTGTCGGCATAGGAGGAGTACTTAGTCAGGAATGGCACTCTATCACCTTTTTTAGTGAGAAACTGAATGAGGCGAAACCAAGATATTCCACCTATGACAAGGAATTCTACGCGATAGTGCAATCACTACGTCATTGGCGTCATTACCTATTACCGCAAGAATTCGTCTTGTTCTCAGATCATGAGGCCTTGAGATACTTGAACTCTCAGAAGAAATTATGCCTCAGGCATGCCAAGTGGGTTCAATTCCTTCAAGAGTATACTTTCATGTTTAAGCATAAGGCCGGTGTAGAGAATAAGTCTGACGCGTTGAGTCGTCGAGTCGCATTACTCAACTCCATGAGCGTTGAAGTTATGGGCCTTAAACACATCAAAGAAGAGTATTCTGCATGTCCAGATTTCGGAGTTGTGTACGCGTCGTTGTTAGAGAGTCTGTTAAGAGCTAACAGTGAATATTTGATTTTGGACAGATATTTGTTTAGGAGTGACCGCTTGTGCATACCACGCACCTCCCTCCGCGATTTTCTTGTCTAGGAGTTACATTCAAGAGGGGTCGTAGGTCATTTCGGTCATGACAAGACCATTGACCAAGTGGATGATAGGTTTTATTAACCAAGCCTCAAGCGAAATGTGGCCAAAATTATAGGGCAATGCCATACTTGTCAACTGGCAAAGCAAAGGAAACAGAATACAAGATTATACACACCTTTGTCGATCTCATTCATCCTTTGGCAAGACATTAGTATGGACTTCGTGCTTGGACTTCCCAAGACTATTCGGAAACACGATTCCATATTTGTTGTCATGGACCGTTTCTCTAAAATGGCTCACTTCATTCCTTGTTCTAAAACCTTCGATGCATCTCATGTTGTCAAGTTGTTCTTTAGTGAGGTCGTCAAACTGCATGGGTTACCAAAAACCATAATGTCTGACCATGACGTGCGCTTTATGAGTTACTTTTATAAGACACTATGGCACATGATGAATACTAGGCTCCAATTTTCTTCTGCCTGCCACCCTCAGACCGATAGTCAGACTAAGATGGTTAATAGGAGCCTGGAGAATTTACTTCGATGTTTAGTGGGGGAGCATGCAAGAACATGGGACACCGTATTACCCATAGACAAGTTTGCATACAATAGTTCTGTCAATAGGTCCACAGGTCTAAGTCCTTTTGAAGTCATTATTGGTTACAAGGCTAGGAAGCCTATTGATCTTATCCCCATGCCCTTGTTCCATAGGCCATCAGAGTGCAGTCTTTTGCGCATCACATACATTCATTGCATCAAGAAATCAGGTGAAAGATCATTACTAGTAATGAACATTATAAATCTTCTGTAGACCAACACAGACGTTTCAAAGAGTTCAATATTGGGGACTCTGTGATGGTCTACATTAGGCCCGAGCGGAACCCTTCAGGGGCCGTTCGTAAGTTACACGGGCGTAGCGATGGGCCCTTCAAAATTATAAAGTGAAACGGTCTCAATCTGTATGAGGTAGATCTTCCACCTTCCATAGGAATTAGTTCCACATTTAATGTGGAGGATCTAGTTGCTTTTCAGGGACCCGCTAATACTTTGTCTGGCCCTTCGTCCACCCATCCTCATTCCCCAGATTTATCCCTTGATCTATGGCCTCTTTCCGACCTTTCATCCCAGTCTCTGCCTCTCATACCTAGCCTTCACACACCCAGAAAGGAAATAGAGGATAGTCTGGACCATGAGATAGTTTCCACGTCGGATGACGGGTTTCAAAAGTACCTAGTTAAATGGAAGTCACGCTCAACTTTAGACAGCATGTGGCTCACTGAGGAGCTTCAGAGACTTGATCTTGACACCCTGGAGCAGTTCAAGAGTTTTATTTCGCCAGTGAAAAAATCTTCACAGTCGGGAAGAATTGATGAGGACGTCGTGCGCACACCCCCTACACACGCAAGCACACCACCCCCTACGCACGTACGTACGCAGGAGGGCCCCACCATCGATCTGGTTTGATAACAACGTCCAAGGAGGGCCTCATAACTAAAAGACGAAGTTTAGATTCAAAAGGATGGACCCGATAGTCAAGAAAAACCCATCATGGGACCTCATGATCGTGGCCCACTCGTCGGATTGATGTCATATTTTAAGTTTTGTTTATTGTTATTATTTAGAACATCGTAAATGCTTTTGATTTCTTTATTTGGTTTTTATTTTAGTTTACTTCACCGCCAAGTAATAAGTTGCGCACATGGTGCGAGTTTTGGGGTATAAGATTTTTCCTATAAATAGGCACCCCTAGTAGTTCTTTTCATTCATTCAATAAAAAAATTCTTGCTTTATTTTTCTGCTCTCTTTGTGAGTTGTAGAAGAATTCAACAGTGGGAGTGAAACATTCCCTTTTCGAAGGGCTAACTACGTGCTGTAAAGCCACATCTATCCCCATCTGTCCCTACCCTCTCTCATCCATATACCTCATCTTTTATCATCATTATTGCTTTGAAGTTTCCAGCCTTTGTATCTATTCATCCCCCTACAGCCAGTTTCCATAACTGGACCTGTAGGAGGGTTGAAACTTCGGCAGAGCACTACGCCTCGACCTTACGTCGGATCGTCGTCAAACTTGAAGAGATTGGAGGTCTCCCCTGGCCGACCAAGGCTTAAGTGTCACTTTGGGGAGACGGGCTTCCATCACATGTGCGGCCAGCCCACCTGCGCACGTGCGTCAGCTCTGGGTCACCATCTGCACACAGGAGCTTTCTCCGGGTTAGGTTTTCCTCTTTTCATTTCTATTTCCTAAACGCTAGCCTTAGTTTGCATTAGCCCTAATTTATTTGCCCATTTTTTTCACCCTAGGGTTCCTTGATTTGAAATTAAGGAATCCCTTGGATTAGAGACTGATTCTTATGCATGTGTGGTTGATTTCTATTTTCCTTTGACATCGTTTGGCTTATAATTTTTATTAGTCCTGACCCTAGCCTATGTTGGCCTGGACTCGCATAGATTCCCCTTTCATTGAATGTTTGGACTATCACGTGGGATGTGGAATTTGTGTAATTGTTTCTGAATTGGTATGATCTTGAGCCTGAATTCTTGCACATCATACTTGAATTTCATGTCCTGCATCAGAAGAAGTCCTATGAAATGAATTTCCCCTATGGAGACACTAAAAACATCCAGATAAACATCTTGAACTAGGGTATTGGCACGCTACAAGTCCTCAAAAATTTTGATACAAGTTTCGTCCCCCACCACGTGCAATCCCTTAAATGAACTCCTCATATTCATGTATTTTACACTCCAAATCCCTACTTGCAAACCATAACATTTTCCAAATGCTTACATTTCCATCCCGTGTCACTAGAGCCATTTTTCGAGAAGCACCCTGTTCATGGATCTTGAATCTTTAATGCCAATGGTAGATTTTTTTATTTTTATTTTTTTCTTCTCATCCAATCCTTTATGCAAATAGAATGTGAATGGTTTTTATTGGAATAATGACTTGATTTTCTGGAATCTTTGAGTGGATGTGATTTTCAGGAATTAGTGTCTATCAATCCAAGTATATAATACATTAATGACTTGATTTTCTGGAATCTTTGAGTGGATGTGATTTTCAGGAATTAGTGTCTATCAATCCAAGTATATAATACATTCAATAATTTTAGAGTGAGTGTTAATTTCTTAGTGTTATAATCAGTTCCAGAGCTAAAATTATTAAAAATCAATACGTAGCTATATATCATGTATGGTATAAAATACATTAAAAAGAATATTCCTAGAGCCTCCAGGCATGCACCTAGAAGTCGCCTAGCACCTCAAGCATTGGGGGAAGCTCCTTTCACCGACTGTGGGAACCAACAGCTCGCTTGATAACCAGTTGGATTGCAGGGCCCACTAGTCTAATCATACACTTTTATAAGGCCTGTCTACAAATTGCAGGCGCCTTTAGAGGGTTTGGCCAAACTATACACCCAAAACAGTCATACGGTTCATGTGTATAGAGGCATAGATTGCATCGTCTCATTTCTCAGTTGGATTGGAACATTTACCTTAGTTCCCCTTACTTTAAGTATTCTTTGTAATTGCAACTTGAGTGGGGTTAGAATATTCGAGAGATCCCTTTCTAGATTATTCTAGATTGTATTTGTAGCATTTTAGAGGCAAGAGCTCCATATGTATGGAAAATATTACGTGATTATATGACTGAGTGGATAAAGTTATTGTTTAGTTTCCTGCAATTGATTCTAGCCTAGGAGAGTGATTCTTCTGGAACATAGCACAGTAATGCCTATAGATCCCTCTGGTGTGACTCCTTGGGTTTTCCTTGTGGTGTGACGCCACACATATATCCCCTTTCCTCCCTGTATTTTATTTTCTATTCTGCTGCAAGAAGATAGATCATCAATTTCGGGGCAACAACTGGAGGATTGGATCACCTACAAGGGGTACATATTCAATCAATTCAATTATAGTTTGATTTTTCAATTGTGCTACATGAAAATAGCTGTGGGGCTGAAGTCTGCAGGCTTCGATGACTGCCAATTAGGCTGACATTGTTTGTTACGTAAAGGAGATTGGAGAAGAACCAGGTCTGACAGTTCTTCGCATTTCCAAACATATTAGAAGTTCATGTAAGTGGACCCTCTGTTGCACTGTCGTGAAATTTGGCACTCCAAAGCGCAAAAATGAGCTTGGGAGAAGTATTCAATGACATAGGATCATTCGTGTAGGAGAATAAACAACAATTCTCTTCGAGGCGGAGGCAGGATAATACTCAATGTAAGACATAAACTTCACAATGACAACTCATATGAGTTAAATAAACACACTCAAGCAGGAAATTACGCAGAAACAATGATATAGAATAAGTAATTGCAGTTACTCACCCTTACTACATGAGCAAAAAAATTAGTGGCCCCTTCTCTCGAACCTTTCCCAACAGAACCAATCTCCAAGACCTAAACAAGAACATCCAACAGCATAATCAGAACGAAAATGCTCCAAATGGATTACAATGCATGCAAAGCACAGTACCCACCTCCCCGGCAGCCAGACCTAGGATTATCACCTCAGGTTTAGTGTCCTGGGATTTTATAGAGCGAGGTGGTTGGCTAGGGTTTTTAAAGCCTGCTCACCTTGGCATTTCCTGGGGCCCAGGCAACCACCTACATTCCAAGATGGCTGATAGGGAGTATAAAAGTTGTTTATTCCTCTCGAAATGTCACCCCTTGTCATGGGAAGAAAAGAGTTGACATTTCACCTATTTTAATAGTCCACACCCCTTTAAACCCTCAAAAAATAGGGCTGTCAATGGGCCAGGCTCGGGCCAGGAAAAATCAAAATTTTGAAAAGGCCCGGCCCAAGCAGTTCAAAATCCAGGCAGAAGCCAACCCCAGGCCCAGCTGTTGAAAACACCTCCTCACTTGTATCTTCCAACACCAATGACAACATTGTTAGTATAATATCTTGGATTACTCATTACTCTTTACATGTTAGTTATTGTGTGTGTGTGTGCGCCCTATCACAGGTTCAGGATTTAATGCTTATTATAGTTTTGTTCAGTGTTTCTTGTATCGCCGATATTATCTGTATCATAGGTCAAAAATATAGATATAGGGGAATTAATAAAAATAAACTGATAATATTGCCGATATCTCACAATATACAAAAGATCACAAGACATCAGCACGTGTTCCTTCGTCATGTGTAGAGTATTGATATTGATATTACATGCATAAATACCTGTGAAATTCAAGAGAAAACATAAAAATAAAAATAAATTGGGGGGGGTGGGGCGGTTCTCTTCCTAGGGCTGTTTCAACAACTATCGAGTTGTTTGCAAACAAATCTCATATTTGTGGAAGAAATTGCAACCCAAGGGTGTCACTCCGAGTTGAGGAAAAGATGAGGAAAATGCAATTTATTAACACATATTAACATGGATTTCATGCGGAAAAAAAAAATAATTTTGAGTGGTAGAGGAAATCAAGGTATTTAATAACGGTAACAGTGGCCGTTACGGCCCCGCTGTTACCATTATGGAACAAGATATAACGGCCATTTCAGCCCCGTAACGGCCGTTGTAGCCCTTTTTAAATAAAAGTATATTGCTATAGGCAGTGTTCGCAATATCGATAATATTGGTCAATATTATCGTTATCGCAGTCTAGCAATACGAAACCCTCTGGAAGAGACTTAGAAATAATAATAATAATAATAAGGAAATACTTGGTATTGATCAATATATCGCTAAATATCGGTTGATATCCCTAAATATCGCACGATATCTCTAAATATCGTGTGATATCGACGATATTATAACTTTTATCAAGATTTTTTCGCCGATAACATTGTACAACACCTACCTAGTCACGATGCTACTGTAGCCACCTACCAAATTTGCCGATAAAAAGGCCGGGATATCGGGATATTCGAGACAACATAAATATTCAAAAAAAAAAAAAAAGATTTCAACATGGTGGATTTGGTACCTGAAAAAGGGTTGGCTCATATCAAAAGCTTCATTTGGTGGGCCAATCGAATCAGAGCATTGCAACGTTTGTAGATGAGTGAATCTCCATCTCGAGCTAACCCAATCGAAGAAAATATCCCGTTCTCTTCCTAGGGCTATTTCAACAACTCTCAAGTTGTTTGTAAACAAATCTCATATTTGTGGAAGAAATTACAACTCAAGGGTGTCACTCCGAGTTGAGGAAAAGATGAGGAAAATGCAATTTATTAACACATTAACATGGATTTCATGCGAAAAAAATATAATCTCGAGTGGTTGAGGAAATCAAGGTATTTAATAATGGTAACAGTGGCCGTTATGGCCACCGCTGTTACCATTATGGAACAGGCTATAATAGCCATTACAGACCGTTACAGCCCTTTAAAAAAAATATATCGCTATAGGCAGTGTTCACAATATCGATAATATCGGCCGATATTATCAGTATCACAGTCCAGCAATACGAAACCCTCTGGAAGAGACTTAAAAATAAATAAATAATAAGGGAATACTTGGTATTGATCGATATATCGCTAAATATTGGTTGATATCCCTAAATATCACACGATATCGCTACATATTGTGTGATAACGACAATATTATAACTTTTATTGGGATTTTTTTACCGATAACGTTGTACAACACCTACCCAGTCATGAGGCCACTGTAGCCACCTATCAAATTTGCCGATAAAAGGGTCGCGATATCAGGCAATTCGAGACAGCATAAATATTTTTAAAAAAAAAATAAAAAAAAAAAAAGTTTTCAACAGTGTGGATTTCGTACCTAAAAAAGGGTTGGCTCATATTAGAAGCTTCATTTGGTGGGCCATTCAAATTACAGCGTTGCACCATTTGTAGGTGAGTGAATCTCCATCTCAAGTTAACCCAATTGAAGAAAATATCCCAAAAAATTTGAAAATTTTTCGAGATTTGGGTGGGATTTGGGGGTTTTAGGGTTTTGGAATCCCGAACCCCTCTCGCATGGCATCCCAAAATGGGCTTTGGAACCCTTTTAATGACACATGCATAGCTGATTTCCGACGCTGGGATGCTAGGTGGGGTCCACCTTGATGTTTATGAGAAATCCACTCCGTCCATTTGTTTTCCAAGATCATTTTAGGATATGTGACAGAAAATGAGGCGAATCCAAAACTCGAGTGGGCTGCACTAGAGGAAACATTGGGGATTCAATCACAACCACTAAAACATTTTTAAGGCCACAAAAGTTTAGTATGGGGCTAAGTGTTTTGTGTTTTCACTTCATCCCAATGGGAATGATCTTATAAATGGGTTGAATGGCATATAAACATCAAGGTGGAGCCCACAAAGGTTTCAACAGTAGAAAACCCTTTCCCCAGTTTTCCCTCTCATACGGCCCACTTGATTTTTGGATCCACCTCATTTTCTGGCGCATGTCCTAAAATGATATCGGGAAACGGATGGACGAGGTGGATTACTCACAAACATCAAGTGGGCCATACAAGAGGGAAAACTGGGGAAAGAGTTTTCTACTGTTGAAACCTTCATGGGCTCCACCTCGATGTTTATATGCCATCCAACCCGTTTATAAGGTCATTCCCACTGGAATGAAGTGAAACGAAACACTTAGCCTCCAAACTTTTGTGGCCTTGAAAATGTTTCAACGGTGGTGACTGAATCCCCACTATTTCCTCTAGTGCGGCCCACTTGAGCTTTAGATTCGCCTCACTTTATGTCACATGTCCTAAAATGATCTCGGAAAATGGACGGACAGAGTGGATTTCTCACAAACATCAAGGTGGACCCCACCTAGCATCCCAGCACCAGAAATCGGCTACGTGTGTGTCGTTAAAAGGGCCCCAAAGCCCATTTTAGGAAGTTAGGCGAGAGAAGTTCGGGATTCTGAAGCCCTAAAACCCCAAAATCTCAGAAATTTTTCAATTTTTTCAGGATATTTTCTTCGATTGGGTTAGCTCGAGCCGGAGATTCACTTACCTACAAACGACACAATGCTTTGATTCGCATGGCCCACCAAATGAAGCTTCCAATCAGAGCCAACCCTTTTTCAAGTACCAAATCCACCCTATTGAAAGCCTTTTTCTCCCTTTTTTCTGATTTTTTTGAACATTTACGATGTCTTGAATCTCCCGATATCCCAACCCTTTTATCGACAAATTTAGTAGGTGGCTACAATAGGCCCATGACTAGGTAGGTGTTGTACAGCATTATCAGCGAAAAAATTCAGATAAAATTTATAATATCGTCGATATCACACGATATTTAGTGATATCGTGCGATATTTGGGGATATCGACCTATATTTAGTGATATATCGATCAATCCCAAGTATTCTTTTTTAAAAAATTTCTAAGTCTCTTCCGGAAGGTTTCGCATCATTGGACTACGATACCGATAATATCAGCCGATATATCGGCCGATATTATCAATATTGCGAACACTGCCTCCACCCAGTCTCTTTTGGACCTTCCCCTTGCCCTTTTAGAGCCTTCAACTTGAATCGACTCACTCCTAACTAGTACAATTCTTGGCCTCCGTTGCTCATAGCCAAACCATTTAAGTCTACTTTTGCTCATCTTATTACCTATTATTACTATGTCTAAATTCCCTCAAATATGTTCATTTCTAATTCTATCATTCCTCGTATTGCCACTCATCCATCTCAAATCCTCAACACAGCTACACTCATCCTATGAACTATTCCTTAATTGCCCAACATTCTCTCCCATAAAGCATGGCTAGTTTTAAAGTTATTCCATAAAATCTCCACTTCCGGTGTGAGGCAATCCCAATAAACTCCAGAGGCACATCTCCACTCAATCCACCCATCTCTAATTATACAAGAAACATCCTTCTCAATCTCTCCACTCTCATGAGTTATCAACCCAAGATATCGAAAATGACCATATTAGGACACTTCTTCCTCAGCATTCTTAACTAATTCCTCAATTCCACTCTTATCGTTGCTAAAATTGCATTTCATGAACTTTATTTTAGTCCAACTTATGTAAATCCTTTAGGGGGCGTTTGGCGCATGGCATTGGGAAGGATTTGGTGGGATGGGATTTAAAAAACGTAATTATTACACACGGCAGGGATTGTCCCCTATTACCATGGGATAAGCTTAACTTCATGCTATGTTTGTAATACGGTGGTACATTGAATGGGTATACCCACCATCATTTGAATCTATTGAGAATAACGTGTTATATCCAAACCGTTCATCTGTTTTGTAACCTCATTTTGTGGCATGGGCCTAAAACTGAGGCAGATCCAAAACTTATGTGGCCCCAAAGAAGTTTTCAATGGTAGGTATTCAATCCCCGCTGCTTTCTATGGTGGGGTCCACTTGAGCTTTAGATTTACTTGATTTTTTGGCCCGTGCTCTAAAATGATCTCCAAAAATGGGTGGACGGTGTGGATATAGCCCACACATCATGATGGGACCTACACAACTTGCTAACATTGAGTGGAATTGGCACAGGACCCGATGTAATTCCATCTAATCTAATTCTAAGCATTTCCATTCTTCCCAAACATTGAGTGGAATTGGCACGGGACCAAATGCAATTCCATCCCACCTAATCCCATCTAATACCATGCGCCAAACGCCCCCTTACATTCTAAAACATCCCTTCATGGTTCTAGTTTTGAGTTTACCCCCGTCCTAGTCTCATCTATCAAATGTCATTTGCAAACAAAATACACCACCAAATCTCTTCCTACAAATGCTTGTTAACACATCCATAACTAGCATCATCATCATCATAATCTAAGCCTTATCCTAATTAATTGGGGCAACTACACGAATTATGTTCCGCCATTCCACTCTATCAAGGGCCGGATCTTAGTTAGACCATAGGTATCAAGTCTTTTCTTACTACCTCCATACATGTCCTTTTGGGCCTTCCCCTTGCACTTTTAGAACCTTCAACTTGTACCAACTCATTCCTCTTAACTGACGCAATTCTTGGTCTCTATTGCACATGACCAAACAATTCAAGTCTATTATCCCTCATCTTATTACCTATTGGTACTACTAGATTTCCTCAAATGCATTCATTTCTAATTCTATCCTTCCTCGTTTTGCCACTCATCCGCATTTAGGTTACACTCATCCAATGAAAATGTTGTTCTTTAACTGCAAAACATTTTATCCCATAAAGCATGGCTGGACTTATCTCTTAAAAAAAAAAAAACAAAAAAAAACATGGTTGGACTTATAGCTATCCTATGAATTTTCCCTTTCATTTTGAGTGGTACATAAGGATCACATAAAACTACAAAGGCACATTACCATTTCTTCCACCCAGCTTGAATTCCATGGGAAACATTCTTTTCAATCTCTACACTCCCATGAATTGACCCAATGTATCAAAAGTGATCATTTTGGGAACTTCTCGTGAGCAATCTTAATTAATTCCTCGTTTTCACTCCCTATTATTACTAAAATTGCACTCCGCATACTACGCTTTAGTCCAAGTAACATTAAAATTATATTCTAAAGCATCCCTCTATAAATCTAGCTTAATGTCTACACCCTCCCTCATCTTGTCAATCAAAACTATGTCATTTGCAAAAAACATAGGCCAAGGGATCTCTTCCTTCGAATACCTCGTTAATTCATCCATAACCAATGCAAAAAGGTACAAGCTCAATGCTGACCCTTAGTGGCCTACAATATTCGGGAACCCAATTATCTCATCACTATCGGTCCTCACATTTGTTACCACTTTTTTTTTTAGGTAGAAGATCTCACATTTGTTACCACTCCCTTGTGCATATCCTTAACAATGTCAATCTATCCTCTAGATACTTATTTCTTTCCCAACACCCATTAGATTAACTCTCTAGGGACTATCGTATGCTTTCTCTAGGTCAATAAAAACCCTATGGAGATCCTTCCTCTTTCTATATTTCTCCATCAATTGTCTAAATGGGAAAATAACTTCAGTTGTAGACCTCCCAACCATGAACACAAAAATATTTTCTGATGCATTCATCTCATGCCTTAGTCTTTGCTCAATCACTCTCTCCTAAAGTTTGATGGTATGGCTCATAAGTTCAATCCCACAATAGTTAGTGAAGCTCTATATGCCTCCTTTGTTATTATAAACCGGAACCACGGTACTTTTTCTCCATTTGCCCCAACATTTTCTTTATCTTACAATCTTGTTGAACAACTTCATCAAGCAAAATAATGTAGTATCTCCCATACACTTCCAAACCTCTATTTGATATGCCATCTAGTCCAAATGCCTTTTCTGTTTTCATCTTCTCAAAGCTTCTTTCATTTCAGATGTCCTAATCCTACGAAAGTTAACTATGGTATCTAATGTCATTTGATTTTATCTTATGGTTCTTTCGATCCCTATGCTCTCAGAGTGGTTGCTCTTAGAGTGGTTGTCATTTAACAAGTTCTAAAAATAGCTTCTCCACCTTTCATTGATCTCATTGTCTTTTATTAGTACCAGCTAGCCATCGCTCTTAAGGCATCTAATATTATCTAGGTCCTTAACCTTCCTCTCTCATTTTTGCAAGTTTGAAGATATCTTTCTCACCTTCTCATCCCCAATCTATTGTAAAAATCATAATAAGCCTTACTTTTAGATATGGGATCAATGCCAGCACTTGTTGAAAGCCTACAGTAACTGGAAGCTCACCCTCACACTTGCCACCACTCTCTCATACATATCCTTGATCATGTCAATGTTCTTTATATCTTAATCATGCTTCTCTAAGTCAACAGGGACCTATGAAGATCCTTCCTCCGCTTCCCATATTTCTCCATCTAAGTAAGAAGATAGCCTCAATGTTTGACCTTTCAAGCATAACTAAATTGATTTTCCAATACATTTGTCCCATGCCTTAATCTTTGCTCTATCATTCTCCCAAAGTTTCATGGTATGACTCGTATGTTTAATCTCACAATGGTTAGTGCGGCTCCATATGAATCTTTAATTAAAACTGTCCAATTGTTAAATTGACTTCAAATCAATCAAATCTAAGTTACCTGCAACTCAATCTAAAAAGATTTGGCCACTTTGTAATGATCTAAAAAATAGAAAAAGAATATCTAGAAAATCATCCCCCAAAATCTTTAGAAATTTTTCAAATAACACAACCGTATCTTCAAAATCAGTACCTCCAATCTTCCAAAAATAATAAGCTGGTGGTTTCTGAAATTTAGCCCCCAAAACTAGCAGAAAACAACCCAAATTTCACAAGAAGTTGCACCCCATGGTAGGCCTTGGGCCCATACATGAATGGGGCACCATGGTGGGCATTGGGTCTTAGATTCATGTTAATTTTTTATGTTGAGTTGGGCCTATGCATGAATGGGGCACCCATGGTGGACGTTGGGCCTTGGATTTATGTTAAGTTATTATTTCCACATGCATTGCACAAACCAAAATTGCATGTAGTAGACAACTGGTCTCAAGTAAGACAACCAAGAATTACATGAGGAAGACATGGATAAAAAGCCAAACCACTCCAATTTAGAAACACCATCTCTGAGGATGAAATTTTGCTAACCAGAGAGAAATACCTGTTCAATTAGTGTGATGTTAAGGCCACTAACAACATCCGAACCCATATCCAGTTCAGCCAGAAACCTCCTGCTCCCCAGATATCCCCATGCTTCTCCAGTGAAAACTACAAAAACAAGCTGCACAATGATGCAGTGGAAACATCAGCAAAACATCAAAATACAATAAATGAATAAAGAAACCCGGGAATGGATGAGCCTCTATCTTGCCCATTGTAAAGAGCAAGGAACAACAGATGAGCCTCTATCATGCCCATTGTAAAGAGCAAGGAATATAGTCAAACATATATCCGGTGTTTTAAATATCGACGATTTCGGCCGATATATCCCATGATATATCTTGTATCCCACCAGTGCAATATGAAACACACAAGTAGTGTGATATATCCCCCATGTTTGATCTAGTGAGCATTTTTGAATTTCGATCCTTTTATTTTCTGTAAATCATGTTAAATTAGTGTTAAATTGTTACAAATCCATGATTTTTCATGTTTTGCATGAAAAATCATGGAATGAGAGCTTCGATTTTGAGATTCAGAGGAAATGGGCCGCGTTGTAGAAAATCGAAAAAAAAAAAAAATTCAAAATTTCCCAATTTCTCGCAAATTGTTTGCAATCTAACTTCAAATCAAACATGTGTGTAACCTAATCTAGTGATTCTTCTTTTGCTTTTGAATGTATTTGTTGTGTTTGCACACATCTTCTTACATTTATAAATTATATGAATAGACATTGAATATGCTTGCATCAATTCAGTTAGACAATGCTTAGATTAGGAACCCATACAAAGAAAACCTATTATGTGTACTTGTTTTTTGTAATGTTTTTATTTATAAGTGTGTATTGATGTCGTTTTTAACAATCACCGAAGTTTCATTGAAAAATTCAACCAATTTCCACATGTTTCCAACAACGGCGATACACTACACAATACAACCGATATATCCCATGCAATAACCGATACGTATCCGTATACCAAGAATGCGATACGTAACACGATACCAAGATTTCGAACACTGCGTATATCAATGCACCCATCAATCATGAATATAAGAGTGCAATAGCAGCTATTGAAAGAAAAGGAATAATCACTAAAAAAAGCTCATAAGACGAAACAAACTTCAAGAATAACTGGATGAAATCTGTTATGATCATAAGCAACTCAGCTGACATAAACTTGGAGTCACTACCATCAAACAGAACATTTTGGGCCCATTCGTCAACTTTCCTAGAAATAACTATCTTTTTGAAAACAAGCAACTGCAGTTATGTGCTTTGAGATGAGAAAGTGGACTGATCTTTTAAGATCACAAGCAACTCAGCAGATATAACCTGGAGTCACAAAACACAAGAGTGTCATCAGCGTATTGAAGGTGGCTAATTTGCATTCCCACCTCTGACACTCTAAAGCTGCTAATTAAACCAGTCTCCTTCCCTTTATGCATCATCTTAGAAAAGCCTCCCCAAGAATGATGAAGAGATAAGATCCTTTGTTACCCTTCCAAAAAAATAAATGAAGAGAAAAGGCGATAACGGGTCCCCCTGTATGATACCTCTAGATGCCCTAGAAAAGCCTTTCGATGAACCATTTACCAAAAAAAAAAAAAACAAAGAGAGAGAGAACATAGCAGATTGAACACAGGAACTCATCCATCCCCTCCATTTCTGACCACAGACCAATCACCCAACCATTCAGTCAAGAAATTCCCAACCTACATGATAGTAAGCATTTTCAATGTGAAGCTTACAAACTAGCCCTTTCTTCCCTTTCTTGTGTATGGAGTCAATACATTCATACACAATAAGAACACTATCCAATATTTGTCTGCCCATCACCATTTTTCCGACAATCTTTTCCCTTCAACAACTAAGTTGTTACTCCTATTGCCCTGAGCCCTTGCGCTAGCAATACTATGGAAGAAGTGAGTATTCTTATCTCCCTCTTTTAGCCGCAAAGCTCTTGATCTTTGCCTCCATCTGATTTCCTCCTCTTTAACACGGTTACAGTATTTTAAGTTTAAGCCATCTCTTTTCTCCCACTCTTGAACCAACAAATGTCCAACTTCCTCTTTAACATCTGGCTCGTGAATCTCCTTCAATAATACATCAAACTCTACCTCTGAGCCCCAAGAACCTCTTTCTTCCAGGTTTTTAGCTTCCCTTTCAACAACTTGAGCTTTTGGCTTAATCTAAATCCAGTGAAGCCTGCGACCTCAAAAGAATACCACTGCTCTATGACCATATGCTCGAACCTAGCAATCTCCATTTTCTCTAACCTAAAATTAGAAATACACCCGAGTGCTTAGTGTCTCTAATAGTACAATTTTTTTCCATGGCTGCAACTGTCTAGCCAATTAAAACACATAATAGAGATTAAACTGAAATATAATAATAATAATAATAATAAGTTCATGAGCATAAGTCCCAAGATAACATCAAAGATTTATGTCGGTATCTATGACAACTCCAAATTCCTTGACTAAGCTGATGAACTGACCAATGTTTATACTAAGCTAAGTTGCAAGTTTTTAGATTTCATCACCTTGTGACATATTATCATCATAGAATACGTCTAAAAAAGCAATTAATTTAAACATTGAAAGAGCAACAAATGTTTTTTTTGTCTTTTTAATGATACTTTATTCCCCTTTTCTTTCTGATAGATTTCTTTTTGAAGATGTTCTACATATGTTACTGCCTAATAAGTCAGTAGTCCACAATAACGGAGCAGATTTAATAGAGTTCAAAATCATGAGTTTCCCTCCACTCCATAAACCATCTTCCCTATATTGAACATCGGTTAAGTAGTCCAACCTGAGATGATAGCAGGTCTTCATTCGATGGTTTATTTCATATGTTTTAGAGAAGCTACCATCAAGATAGAACAAACTGCATCTGTCACAAAGTTAGCATATAGTACCTGTTTCCTAAGCTCATTCACACCATCAATATGAGAAAGAGCATCAACTGCAGCCAGCAATGAAATCATTCCCTGAAAATTTTCCAAATATTAAACACTGACTTGTTATTGAAGAATGTCAAAGGAAAAAAGCTAAATTGTTATTTTTTATTATTATTTTTTTCTAAGCAGATTTGAAAATTGTGATTTCGCCACTTGAAATTACAGTTGCCCCTCCAAAAAAAAAAGGACTTGAACTTACAGATAAAGGAGAATCGGCACCAAGACTTTTGTCGCGAAAAAATGATGCAGAATCCAGAGATGTCACTACTAATATGATAGGCTTAGGTGGTTTAAGTGATGAAACATTAATTGGCGGTAGCGACGACCAAACACTGCCCTTCATATGTCAGAAATACGCAATTGAAGGTTAAAGTAAAGAAACCACATGCATAGTTGTCATAAAATTGCATGGCAAAGATAGACTAGCAGATATTTTGTATCTTTGAAAATACAGGAAGCATTTGTTACAACAGCATATCATTGGCCCAGCAGGGAAAAAAATTTCTGTCAAATCCTGTGTTTGTTTTAAATGCCCCTTTTATTGTGGATAAAAATGTCCCTTTTCTTGTGGATAGGAATAGAATTGTGCACATGATGGCTTAAAGTGGTGGTTGACATAGACATGTCGTAGTAGCAGCAGCAGCAGCGATAATAGTGGTAATTATTATAAGATGGTGACGAAGCTTTTCATAAACTCATCTTTTTAACGCAAGAAAAGCTATTGCCTAGATGAAAATGCAACCTCATAAAGCATAAAAACATATACTTCAACCTCCCTCCGCTACTTAACATGGAATACAAGAATATGATTAGCTAGAAAATTTAGTGCATGTCGATTCTACATTCCCAAACCTTGGCAAACTACAAAGCTATTTAAAGCATAGTTTTGAATATCAATGTTGTATCAACTGATACAGCCATATTGTATCCATATTGGTCCGCAATGATACACAACACAGGGTTGAATTGGCCCACGCTAGAAGAAATGGGTCATATAGGCTGAAATGGGAGGTATCGAAACTGATACACAGCCAATATGGATGACAGCCATAAAGGCTCGGATTTTAGGGGGGGGGGATCAATTTTTCTTTCACTTTTCACTTCTTTTTATGATTTCAACCGTAAAGGAAGCTTAAAAAGTCGTTCTAGACTAGATCTAGGCTATCTTTAGGATCAAAACAAAAGATTTAAGTAGGGTTCAAAGAATCAAAGTAGAATGGACCATTATAGGAAAATTAGAAAAAATGGTAAACCATCTCTTTTTTGTGTGTTTTCATCTTCTTCTTCTTTTTATCTCAATGTAATGGGCCCTAATTCACCAAATAGTTGCTTGATTTGTGTTCAATTAGACCTGTTTGGTTGACTTTCAACGAGCCATGCCAACATACAACATACAATCAAATAGTGGTCTGATATGCCAATATATACATGTCCAACCCCCCCCCCCCCCCCCCCCTCCCAAACAAAAAAAAAAAAAAGGAGAGAGAGAGAGGGGGGGGGAAATTATACATTCTTGAATATCTCATTTGGTACCTTGTTCTGCCATTTTTCCTTAATTCTTTGACCATAAAAAATTACAACCGATCGGTGTTTTGAAAAACGATTGCACATCCAGTAACTGTCAACCCCCATTACACGTTATGGGGGTGAATGGGTCCAATCTGTAAATTTTGTGTAACACCGCCCGTATCGGCCAATGCAGGTGTATCAGCAACATAACAGGGTCACGCATCAGTTCCAGACCCATATGTGAATATCAACCCCCATTTGAGTTGCAGTTTTTCTGTTCTTTTTTTCCATTTTTCTTATGCATTTGACTTTTGGAGAGTAGTGAAGGGTTTCTAACCAAGTTTTGACCAAATCCTCCCCATTTTTAAGATGAAAGCATGAAAAACTCATAGATCCATCCAATGAATCGAAGTTCCGGTGACCATTTTGTGGAAAATCAAAGAATACGTAAAATATCAGGTTTTTTTTTTCTTTCTTGTGCTTTTGTGTTATTTAAACATAATTAGACCAACTCATGCTTGATTAGTGTTCGATTTGAGCATGTTTTGTTATTTTTTCTGATTTTCACTTTGTGGAAAACAAAAGAAGGTAAAATGTCAGTTTTTTTTTCTTTCTTGCTGCTTTTGTGTGATTTGAACATAATAAGACCAACTCATGCTTGATTTGTGTTTGATTTGAGCATTTGAGCATGTTTTGTTAATTTTTCTGATTTTTTTTCTGATTCTCATTGTTTTATCCTAATTTCCAATGATTTTCTTCTTTTTTTTAAATGTTTCTTGTAATCACACATGCATAAAATGAGGGTAGCCTTGATCTACAGTTTCATGCATTCAATCAGTTGTTTTAAACATTTTTATTTTATTTATTTATGTATTGGTAGTTTTGGCCATGTTTGGGCCATTTTTTACAATTAAAAATGTTATAATAAAAAAAGTAAAAACCAAAAATACATCATCCCGTGGTAGACAATTGGTTAGCGTAATCTATTTGTCTAGGTTTCTGCATATGAAAGAAAGGTAAATGCCATTTTGCACTTATCTTGAAGAGAATAGGAGAGATTAGTGGCACTGCTGATCATTGACATTTCACGGATCATAAACAAACCATTTATCCAGTGTTATAAGAAAACAACTTAAAGAAGAAAAATTAACAGCATGGAACCTCACCTGTATCCACCTAAGGGCAGACAAGACTGTTCCTTTAGACAGGTTTCTGAATCATGAGTTCCAATTTTGGTTGTCTGAAATCAAGGATGCCTTTATTAGAAACCATTGGCCAGAGGAAATAAAATAAACCATGCGAAGAATGTTACTATCTCAACACAAACAAAGCCATCTTATGAGGAACTCATAGCCCATGGCAAAGCCTGTACCTGCATGACCAGATCAAACTCTGCGACATCTACAGGATACGCTTTATTGCTCTTCTCATTCTTACTGGCAATCTGCACGTACAACAATGAAGCAGCCCATGACCAATGTTTTAAATATTGATGATATCAGCTGATATATCTTGTATCCCACCCATGCGATACAAAACACACGTAGTGCCGATATATCCCACATGTTCGATCCGGTAAGCATTGTCAATTTCAGATCCCTTTTTCCATGTTGAAATTATGTTAAATCTGTGTCAAATGGGTATAAATCCATCGGTTCTTCATGCTTTGCATGAAAAATCATGGAGTTGGAGCTTTGATTTCGATATCCATTGGTTCTTCAGGTTCTTTATGCTTTTTTTTCGAAATTTTCCTTAAACCAGTTATTAATTGAGACTAATTTCGAAGTATTTAGGAGTATTTGATGAAATGATTATCACGTACACTCTAATTTTGAAATTTGAGTGTACGTGGTCTGATTTAGGGGAAATTTAGGGAGAAGTCTAGATTTCCCCAATTTCTCCCAAATTGCTTGCAATTGTGCACTACAAACTTGAAATCAAGTATGTATGAGGGCTGATCTACTGATTTGTTAAGTCCTCGTCAATTATCGAAAATAAAAATCATTTTTTAATTAAAATATTGATTTTGTTTTTCGAAATTTCCCTTCAACCAGCTGTCAATTGAAACAATATCAATGTATTTAGGAGTGTTTGATGAAATGATCATCACATACACTCTAAATGTTATGCATTCAATATTAATATAGCTGCATTAGTTTAGGCAGATGGCGCATAGCTTAGGACCCTATACAAAGGAAACCTATTATGTGCACCTCTTTTTTAAGATGTTATGATTTAAAAGTGTGTATTAAGGTCTTTTTTAACAATCCCTAAGTTTCATTGAAAAATTCAACCATTTTCCCAGTGTTTTCCCATGTTTCCGAAGAAGTGCGATAAATTATCCGATAGAAACGATATATCCCGTGCGATAACCAATACATATTTGTATCCCAAAGATGCGTTACGTAACGCGATACTGATATTTCGAACACTGCTCATGACTACAAATGGTAAAATATACAATTAAATGCCCCCATAAACATGGACCTGAAACCCCACTGGTGTCTATAACACAACAAGAAATGCATTGGTAAGCAAGAAGTTCTGATTAATTTATTCAGAAAAATATACCACAGCATTTGCAACTTGCAAGACTTAAGGGGCCGTTTGGATACTTGTGTTTGGAAATGGATTTCCGTTGAATCCAATGTTTGGGGACTACAATAGGGACTGGCATATCTCAGGATTTACGAGTCAATGTAGAATGCCCAAGAGCAGTGTTATTGCAGAATATAGGAACTGACCCCCAACCAAAATCAGAAGTGCCCCTTTGTTTGGTAGTTTTGGTTTCTTTTAGTAATCATCTTCCTTTTATAGTCAGTCAACAAAATAACAAGGCCCAAACAATATTGAAAATACACCTTTTTGTTTGACGGTTTTGGTTTTGTTACCAATTTTTTAGTACTCTTCGTTCTACAGTATCAACAAAATAACAAATTTACAAAAACACAAGATTTATGATTTCAAGTTCAAGATGTCAATCAAACAACCAATCTGTCAGTTACAAGAGTAACAAATCCACCATTGACTACTACCCAGATTCATAATTTCCCCAGAACTACCAATTCCCACCATCCAAATGGCCCCTAAATGACCAATGCAATCAGCAGTACCAGCACTGTCAAGCAAACATTGAAACCATTATATAGTTGCACAAAGCATGAAGCAAAGCAGTAACGAATTCAGGTGCAGGAGCAGGGAAGCATCTCATTTGACATGTAAACAAGTATATGTAGGTGGGAAGTGGGAGCAGAAGCGAGAGTACGAACAATGGATTACTCTTGCAGGATTAGAATTCTACAATAGAAAGCAAAAGTAAAGAACAATGGATTACCTCTTGAATGATTAGAGTACTATTCTTAGAGAGTAAAAATACAGGGAAATCGTAGCGATCCCACATAATGCCAGATCCCTGCAAATATTGACAGGTATTGTTGATTTTGTTTCTTTAACAGTAGTTGCAAAACCATAAATGCAAGTCAGTTCATTACTTAATTCATCAATTGGGTGGTCTCATTCAGAAATACACCTTCCATGTTGTACCATTTAGTGACTTACAGCAGGATTCCATTCATAACTGGGTTTCTGGTATGGTGCAAATTCAGCTTGTGGAAATTTTTCAACTGGTGAAAATCCTGCAAGGAACAAAAGATTTACCATGGTTATTGATTTTTAATGTTAATGACCTCATCTCCTTGGGTCAAAGTGCAGTCATAAATGATGAGCAAGAAAGTACTTTGCAAACCTGGTAAATCATTTTGAACTACAGCCTTTGATTCAACTAAAACTCCAGCTACTTTCTGTGCAAAATTCAGATCTTTTGATACCCTGGACAACAGAATTGAGTAAAAAGACCACTCTTCATTAATGATTATATGCTAGAAATTCTGCAAATGTACATCATATCTCAGAATAAAAAAAATATATCAACAAGCATCACTCTTTATGACATACCAAGATGATCTAAGCAAAACAACATGCAGATACAGGTTAGCTCTAGCAATGACTATGATTTGGTTCAAGAAAATGTATGAAAATGACTTGTGGCAACCATATAATGATGAGGGCTACCTCATTTTCTTATGCTTGATAGCCTAGTATAATGATGGCAATCAAGGAGGATTGCTTCACATAATATAGAAGAGTTCAAGCTCATAACCCTCCCTTGCCCGTGGGGGCTGTCTATGGGTCCCCTGACATGTTGATACCCAATTTAATTGGATTTGGGTCAAGCCTTCCAATGATTCCGATACAATAACAAATCAGGTCAGGTCAGGTGCCTAATATATGATTATTTTGGTTTTATCCTTATCTAATTATAGTTATCATTTAAGGTCGCACACAACTAACTGATGATAGTGTTAGTGTCCAATTGGCACGTAAATGTAGACATGTAAAGTGTGTACCATGTCCAACACATCCAAAAGGTTGCCCACCATAAAAGCAACCTCGTGCAAGAATCATGTCAATCAACTAATCCAGTGGGCTGCACCATAGAACCACCTGATAAGAGGTTTGACCCGTATTTTGCAACAGGTGACCTTCATAATGGGGCTAACCTGCAGGCCAGGTTGGATCCTACACATATTTGATACATTAATGTTTAGCCACTAACCCAGACAATGACACTGTGATCCAACCAGTTGTAAGTGAGCATCCTCTTATCTAATAAACATACAAAATATTTGCACTATGATCCAAATCCAAACCTAAATCCCAATTAAGAATCCAAACTTATGCAGGGCCATCCGATCATCAAAAAGAGTCCAAAAATGAATCCCAGTGCTGGCCTATTGAAGATCAGGCCCAAATCAAGGATCTAATTGTCTATGGAGCCCACATGACCAATCAGATGGCCAAAAATAACAACTAATAGGTTTTTGGAGCCCACAGGCCCATTTGAGAGTTCTTTTGAAGGGTGTATTTTCTTTTTCTTTTGAAGATAGAAATATTTGAGAGTTCTTTTCGAAGGATGTATGTACAAACCATGTAAGTAAAAGGGGCCCTACATGAATAGTTTAGTACTAGCAGAACTCATTTAATTGTTTATTTTTGTTTGGTTTACTCCAATTACAAGCATACTTGGGGAAAAAAAAAATTCAAAAAAAAATTAAGGACCAACAGGACATAAGTTGAGGTTTCATTTTAATTGAGTTTCTTGAATATAATACTTTATATACATAGACATATGCATGGAATAGACGCTGAACAATTCGATTGAATGAAAATCCCTTTCTTACGTTTTATGAGATTGGAGATACCTCTACAAGTGTCTCTTCTTAAAATCCTAGAGGTGAGACACCCTTACAGCCTGTTTGATAAGCAAGAATCCTAAACAGAAGAAAAGGAAATCTGTTTGACAAGACATTTTCACCCGTTTGATTTGCAAAGAAAACCATGGATTCTAACAAGTAATGATCATTAGCCTTTACCATACTTGCATTTCTCAGGTACACGAAACAAGGTAACTATTGTTTCATGTATTTGAGATTTCCACTTGTAAAACAAACCCCTAAAAGTGGAATCCTCTTATTTCCTATAAAATCGCCTGGTGGTGGAAATCATTGTTAAATTTTCCTTTCTTTTCCTTAGGATTCCTACTTATCAAATAGAACCTTAGGTTATCTTAGAGGTGAGACTACACAATTCTATCCTTTCTTATGTCTTCTTCTATATTTTCTCCATGTTTTCTGCTGCAAGAGGTGATTTTCAAGTTCGAACTTCAAAAGCAACTAAAGGTGAGGAAACTAAGCCCTAATCAGTACGATCAATAACCCTACACCTGCAACTTAATTTACAATCTATTTTCCAATCAAAAACTGCATTATGAATCCTATTCATGCCCAAAAATTGGACCCCATCAGCCTGGTAGGCATACCCATATCCCATCAGATTCTTATCAAGTACCTTGTTATGGTGGCCATATCCGAACCTGATAGGACCTGAACCCAATTCCCCTAGGTACACCAATATCCAACCTGAACACAACCCATCTGCTCAGCCTACAGTTAGTAATGAAGGAGATCCTTTGAAATCACACAGATTTTTTTGAGGTAATCAAGCAGAGATATTTTACAAGTATCTTTGAGGAATGATGCAAAGTATGTGAGAAGAAAAAGAAGAGGAGAACAAATTTTGCACAAACCACAAAATTCAAGAGGTTGATTTTTTTAGGTTTTCTCCCTTTGAACATTTTCTCCATAAACTCAAATTACTTTTATTCGTATTTTTCATCAATTATTTCCATACATATGGCCTTAGAGGTTTTATGAAGGCCACACTACAAAAGATACAGATCCAAAGAGGTGGGTCTTATCTCTGGTTTTTGTGGGTCAAGGACTGAAGAAAGAATCTCTCACCTCCAATTTGTGAATGACACGTTAGCTTTTTCAGAAGCGGGTGCAGCTATCATGGATAATCTCAGAAAATTTTTGGGTTGTTTCGAAGAAATGTCTGACCTCAAGATCAATATTCACAAAAGTGAGATGATCGGCATTGGTCTCTCTCATGAAGAGACTTCTCTTGTTGCCAATATATTTGGCTGCGAAGTGCACACTTTTCTATCAACCTACTTGGATCTCCCTTTATGTGTGGGCACTCCTCCAAAGCATTTGTGGAATCGGGTGATCGAGAAATTTGAGTGGAGACTGTCCATGTGGAAAAGGAGACATTTAACTATGGTTGCTCATGTTACTCTCATCAGGGCGACTCTCTCAAATCTTCCTATCTACTTCATGTTGTTATACAAGCGTCCGAAATCTGTTTTGTTGAGACTGGACAAACTTACGAGGGATTTTCTATGGCAAGGACCGTACAACAATCACAAGTTCCATCTTCTCAAATGGGAAGAAGTTTGCAAGCCAATCCATGAGGGAGGCATAGGTGACGCAGGACAGCCCTAATTATGATGCATGCTCAAGAACATAATTAAACAGCGGAAATAAAAGGAATAAATGATCTAAAATTCTAGCAGTAATCATCATAACTGAGAAAATCATAAAGGAAACATGCAATGGAGCGGGCCATCATCACAACCGTGGAGTATGAGATTCAATTAATACTTAGGTTGGATCCGGTGAGGGATGAGACCTCCCGATCTTGCATGGTCACACCCAATCGATCAATGAAGATTACTAGTCCAAAGAACCAAGAAGTTTCTCGGATTAGGGATTTGAGAATTTGGGGGTTTAGGGTTTAGATTGGTTCTCAAGATTTTGATCGAAAAAGGATTAGCCAAAACTGAAAAATAGAAAGAAGAAAATAATTACCTTGAAGAAGTTGGAGGGGCATAAGAAGAAATTAGAAGAAGAAGATCAAGGGAAGAAAAGAAGCACCGTTAGAGAGAAGAGAGGAAGGAGGCAACCAAAGGGCTTGCTTTTCATTAATCAATAGTTAAAATTCGTGTTTAGGGCTTCAGCCCACTTAAATAAGCAAATAAAGACATAAAATTACTAAAATACCCCTAAAATAAGCAAATAAAGACATATAATTACTAAAATACCCTAAACTAAGCAAAAACACGCAAATAACATAAGTGCGGGAAAGTTCGTGCGCCCGGTCTTCTTTCTCCAATCTTCCTTCATATGTGTCTTCCCTAAGTGGGGTCTTCTATATGTCCAATCACATGTGAAAGGTCTTTAGCTCCTCAATAGTCGCCTATCCACAAGGACGGCACTTGTGGTTGGCGCTTTCTTCGTTGGTACACCTTGAATGCGCTTGTGTCCGCATCAATAGGTATAAGGGACTTGGAATCCATGAACAAGGCTCTTCTTGGAAAGTCGCTACGGCAGGTTGGAGTTGAAAAAGGATATTTTTGAAGAAAAGTCTTACAATCCAATACGGTGTTGAAGTGGGGAGCTGGGAGACAAAAAGATCCTCGCTCTATCATGCTTTGGGTACTTGGAAAGCGGTATCGTCAGTAGGCCACCTAGTCAAACCCAGCATTTCTTTCGCTCTTGGGTGTGGCAACCATATTCACTTCTGAGTGGACTATTGGTGCAGTGAAGGCCCTTCGGAGGAGTTGTTCCCTTTTTCGCAAGCTTGTCTCCTGCCAAGAATATAGCAGTAGCTAGTAGGGCTCTAGATGATGATGAGGCGGACGATTTTGTAAGGCTTATGACTCGTCTACACAACATCTCCCCATCCCCTTCTTCCTCAAATACCCTGACATGGAACACCTCCCCTTCTAAGAAGTTTTCGGTTAAAACCCTCCATCAATCAATTTGCCCTGCATCAAACGCAAGTGGGGTGATATCTTTTATGCCTTTTGGTCATATGGGGCTCCACCCAAGGTGGCTTTGGCTTCCTTTGCATGGTTAGTGGGTTGAAAGCGCATATTCAGAAGCTAGCCATGAAGCTCCCAAATGTCTGTTTTATGTGCATGAGAGACGCAGAGTCCACTGACTATCTAGTATTCATTGCGATTTCGCCCACAAAATTTGGTCTCCTTTGTTCATGGTCTTCGATTCAGCTTGGGTCATGCCGTCATCAATTCATCATCTGTTTAGGATGCGGCATGCCATGCAGCTCCCTAAGCCTTTTCTTTGGAAATGCTAGATGTTTCCACAGCAAAGAATGCCCATGGGAAGAGGTTATTTGGAAAATCAAGAGGGATGTTTTGGAATGGGCAATTTCATCTGCCAAAGTGGATTCTTTAGTTGCGCATTCTTTTCTTCAGTTTAGCTACTTGTTTGCTGCCCTTGTTTTTTTCCTCAGCTTGTTTTTCAGGCTGGCTTTTAATAAAATCATTTATTACTCATCAAAAAACAAAAACAAAAAAAAATCCCTCACAAATATAGACTTTAACACCTTTAGGTATAAATCATATGATTCATATCCAAATCGTTCAAATCCAAAAGGGGAATAATAACTCCAAAAAAGATTATAGATCTTGAAATATCTTCCAAACTAACCAAAATGTCATGCTCGTGATAGTATGCGTAGCCAAGTGGACTTGTGTGGCCCACCAAGAGCGTCAAAGGTCTTGTGATTTGGGCCCAATCACACAACTGGTCATGTCGACGTTTAATCTGACGGTTGGGTGCCCTAGTTGCACCAATTCCCATGGGCTTGGAGAAAACTTGTCCTGAAGTTTGGAGTGGACATTGATCCATCACCATGGTCCGCCTTTGTTTTAACTTCACTGCTTTGTGGGTTTTAATAGGAGCTAGTGATGGAAGCCACCATGTCTGCCATGAAGTTCTTTCACTGGTGGATCGGTTCGTGTCCTTCAGGATATGACCTGCATCTCTTGTTGATAGAATTGATTGTCTGAGATGCTGGATTGATGATTATGCTTTCTTCCCCGACTCTTGATCAAGGTTTAAAATCAACATATCATGTATAATATCATTCACCACCGATATGACCCTGTCTCACCCCGTTGCCCTGTATTGAGCAGTTTCAGGCCGATACAGACCGATATGGCCATATCATTTTGAAGGATACCAATTAGTATCAGGTAATAAATATCGATTTCAGACATCAAGTTGTGTTCCCATCCACAACGATTTTAGCTTTTGATACGATCCCTCTCCTTGTGGCTCGGTAGATTTCAAGTTACCAAGTGGAACAGCTTACTGTTTTTTATAGCGCCATCGTTCAGTTACACAAATAAGAGCCTCTCACTATAGAGAGACCCCAACCCTGAAAGGAGCACATTTAAGCTTGTTGTCATTTGACGTCAGCGTTTCACTCTGGCTACTAGGCCTCGATTAGATGACCAGGTCTAGGTGCATTAGGAAATGATCATGCACTAGTTCAACCACAAACTTAATCATGCTATGCATTGGTGCTTGCATGGTAAACAGAATTACATACCCAACAATAGACTTCATATAAAACATTGGAAGATGCAAGGATCATAAAAAAATGAAAAATAATAATAATAATGCACCAATATCTTAGAAAATCCTACACAATCCATGCCTAAAATAGCAGAAAATAAAGATTAAGCAATAAATCAAGAGATCTTTCATGCCTGAGAAAGAAATTCTTCATTTCATCTAATGATACCAAAACTGCAGAAGAACGTGCCAACTTCTCATCAGCGTTTTTGAATCTCACGATGGGAGCAACAACCTTTCCACGACCAGGATCTGGAAATATTAATTACAATAGGATTAATAAAGCAACAAGAAGACAAAGAAGCTGTTTTCTTTCTCTGATAACATGAATCTTTTGCATGTGATTATGCAGCTTTGTGAATGCACATGGCATTCCATGCAAGACTTAAGAAATGGATAATTTGGTTGATGATGACCCAATCAAGACTCTATTGTCTATGAACGCTGCTAAGGATACTCACTAGAGTAGGATTGTCAGTCCTCACCAGTGCCAATATGGTATGTGTACGAGATCTAGTCTTTCCAACACATGGGCCATACTTCATACATGTGATGGCCCAACAATCAGGCTGCTCTAGTCATCAGGTTGGCAGTGGGCCACGCATGTACACTGAATGTGGACTGGTTGGTTATTTTTCTAGTCACGCATTTTTCTACATCTGTGGTCCACCAGACCATCCTGCCTCTCAGGACACAACATATACACAGTGGGGACCACCTGGTGAATGACTGGATGTCACAAATAGCAGTGCACTGACACATGTTGATAAAGAATATTATTCTCGCAAGTATCCTTCTTATTTTTCATTGCATAACAGAACTAGCAGAAGCTAGACCAGGAAGCATGGCGATCGATATCTAAAATAAATGTTGAGGAAAGGAGGACATCACTAAGCATACTTACTTGCACAACCTATTTCACCAGAAAGATTCAATAGCCTCACACAAGGATAGCCATCAATAGTCAAGTACATTGCCTTCTCAAGATCGGGAACTGACTCTAGAGAGTCGACCTTTCCTGAAATTTTCAATAATATTAGTTACACCTAAACATATGCAATTAAAATGGGAATTATATTTTCTTATTTCCATCCTTTATAATTTATATTTCCACCCTGCAGGGGAAATTTGTTACCCATGAGTTTTATTTTCTATGAGTGTTTTAAAATCCTGTAAACAACCAAAATACCCTTGTGGGGCAGAACTATCAACTTTGGGGGTGGAAATATCATTTCCTGAAAAATGTATGAACAAGTGACAAATGGCTTTTCTATGGGCACACAAAAAGGAACAAGAAATGAAATGGGGGTGATAGAAATGACTCTTCATTAATGATAAGGCCACAAATATAAGACTTTGCTTGGATGCACTACTGGCCTGAATTGCAATAAGTAGTTAATAAAGTGAAAACAACCAGATTACAATTACGTTAGTAGTCATATCAAGGGACTGAACTCCAAATTATGATTGAGGAATGAGTTTATGATGCTCAATAAAAAAAAAAAGAACAACATTTCTAGCTCAAACCAGCAATGGAACAAGTGGGGAGCCTTTCAACAACATCAGCCAATGATCTAGTGGCTCGTCATGGGATGGGCCATGACCGATTATATACCTGAACGGATGATCCTAGCCATCCGATGAAAATGAAAAATTACAACCAAGTGTGCAACAAGTCCCAATTGGATATTCCAACAGAGGAGATTTTTAGGGTATATTCCATCCACCATGCGGCACAATATACAGACGAGTTGGAACGCAAGAATGCAGGCACCGCGTGTGTAGTTCATTAGGAAGAGAAAATGCTCAACAAACGTTCAAGGTTTACTCATTGCAGTTACATTACTTTTGAGATAGACTTGAAAGGAATGTAAGCGCAATTTGAAGACTACACCAATGAACTCTACAAAACATAATCATAAATACGAGTGTATTCAAAAGGTCTTGGGGCCTCTTTTATTGCACTAATTCCAAAAATCTCGGGCGCGGGCACGGCTACCTTTAAAGATTTCAGACCAATTAGCTTACTAGGAGGACCATATAAAATTTTGGCTGAAGTTATGGCGTCTCGTTTGAAGAAGGTAATAGGGAAGATTATTTCTGAAAATCAAAGTGCGCTTATCCCAGGAAGACAGATTCTTGATTGTGCACTCATAGCAAATGAATGCTTGCACTCCAGTCATAAATCCGAATCGAAGGGTATTTTATGCAAGTTGGATATTGAAAAGGCCTACGATCATGTGGTAGGGTTTTTCTGCAGTATATGTTAAGCAGATGGGCTTTGGTGAGAAATGGAGAGGGTGGATGGAAGAGTGCGTCGGATCAACTAACTTTTCCAAATTACTAAACGGATCCCCGAAAAGTTTTTTCAAAAGTTCAAGAGGCTTGCGTCAAGGTGATCCATTATCCCCGTTTCTTTTTCTCATAGTCGGGGAGGCTTTATCCAGAATGTTACAAAAAGGCCAAGAAGTTGGCATGTTAAGCGGAATCGGAGTGAAAGGAATGTTTATTCCGATCTCTCGTATTCAGTTTGCAGATGATACGTTGTTTTTTAGAGAAGGTGAACAACTTGCGTACTACGATTCAATGTTTTGAAGCCATCTCGGGGCTGAGAGTTAATATAGCAAAGTCTAAGATGTTTACGGTCAATATGAAGGAAGAGGAGATAAGGAAATATGCGGAATATTTCGATTGCTCAACGGATAGTTTTCCGACCACCTTTGTTGATCTCCCTTTGTGTATGGGTAGGCCCCCAGAGTACTTATGGGATAAGGTCATAGACAGGTTTGAAAAGTATCTCACGAGATGGAAATGTAGATATTTATCACTGGGAAGTCGTCTCACGCTTAAGCCTTATCATTATGCTACATGTCTTTATTCAGATGCCCAACTTAAGTTTTGGTTACTCTAGAAAAATTAAGACAGGATTTCTTATGGCATGGTAAGGAGGAGAAAAATAAATTCCACCCGGTAGAATGGAAAGAGGTGTGCAAGCATTTTCAAGAAGGCAGAGCATGGGTAAAGGATCTCAAGAAAATGAATCTGGCTCTCTTAGGAAAGTGAATCTGGAGATTAGGGACTGAAGGTAGGAGTCTTTAGAACAAGTTAATCAAAAGTAAATACGGCAATTCAGAAGCAGAATGGTGGACCAATGATTCTTCCTATTATAGGGCTTCAACCCTTTGGAGGGGTATTTTATCCATGAAAAAGGAGGTGATCAAAGGTGTTGGTTTCAAGATTGGGAAGGGAGATAACATTCAATTCTGGGAAGATTTATGGGTGGGAGAGGTGCCCTTGAAAGAAGAATTCCCGAATATATTTCTCCTCACCCCTAATAAAGCAATTTTTGTAGCTAGTTGCTATGCTATATTTGGTGGGAAAATAGAGTGGAATTTGGTTTGCAGAAGGAATCTTCGAGATGGGAGATCAACGAGTATGTCGCCCTTCTTGATCGCATTTACAGAACTATGCCAAATTAGCCAAGTGCAGACAAATTAATCTGGAGGCCGGATAAATCCAATATATTTTTGGTTAAATCGTTTTTCAAACAGATGGACAATAATCCTTATCCCAGAGATGAATTTCTGACATATCACATATGGAAATATTCTGTCCCTCCTAAGATTGCTTCTTTTGGATGGTTGGTTGGTAAGAAGAAGATTCTCACAGTTGATAATCTGAGAAAAAGGGGGATGATTATAGTTAATGTCTGTCTTTGTTGTATGTTGGATGAAGAATCGGTTGACCATCTTCTCGTTCACTGTCCTTTTATCACCCGTATTTGGTTAGAATTCTTAACTCGATTCAGAATCAGATGGTGCCTCCCTGGTTCAGCGGGTCAACTCCTAAAAGCGTAGCATGGGGTCAATTTAGGCAAGCAAAGGACTCGGTTTTGGACAATAGCTATTCTCGCAGTTTGGTGGTCCGTTTGGAAAGAAAGAAATGGGAGATGCTTTAGGGATGTCTCAAATTTTGTAGAGTCTGTAGCTAGTAAGGCTAAGCATCTAATGATAGAATGGGTTGTTCATGTAAACTGCCCTAAGGGCTATGATTTCCTTTTTCTTGGAGTTTATTTGGGTCTGCTTTCTCAGCGGCCTTTCTATCCTTTTTCTGTAATTGTTTTTCCGTTCCTTTTAATAAAATTATCGTGATCTTTCAAAAAAATTACAAGTGTATTCCACCATCTCTTACTTGCCAGTGACTCATCCACCATGCATGTGGCATACACATGTCAAGCCACAATGCGCAACTTGTGGACCCCACTGTGGACGGATCATAGCCCAATAATCACACTGATCAGATGATCCAAACCATCTAACACTGGCAACTAAATTTGGACCGCTAGATTTTTTCATCTAACCATCCATTTAACTTCCACCAATCGGACCATTACGATCATACGAGCAGTGCAATTTTCAAGATGTTGCTCTGCTCTTTGTGCGGTTTTGCTTGACACACCTTCACGCCATGCTTTTGGAACAGTGGGAAACGCATGCAGCTATCTTACCTTTTGGTCATAGTATCTCTAATTATTACAATTCAATTCAATTCAATTCAAAAGTGCATCCAAACACGGCAAAATTTTCAGAACGCGGTAATTCCAATGCTTTTTTAAGCTCCGATCGATCAATTTGTGAGGAAAATGAAGCAAGTACAACAGTGGTTGAGGCCAAATGTAGAGAGACGTTAGAGAACTCACCGGCCATGATGGAAATTAGAGAGGAGGCAGTGATGGCGAGGATGAGGAGGTGGTTAATTTCCATGGCGTGGAGATGAAGGAGACGATGCTGTGAAGAAACGAGCAGAAACCCAAAACCTGACCCTAGACCATTACTGTCTTTCCAGCTGAGGAAGGAGAAGATGGAGAAGAGCTCGCCCTTTTCTTCTACACGGCTCGTTGACGGACTAGACTCATTTGAGAGGGACGGGACTTGCCTGTGCCCCTTGGCCACAAGAAGTTCATGTGGTTGGAAGCTATGCAGGGCCCGCGGATGTACCCGTTACAAATCTACTCCGTTCATCAGTTCCTCAAGATCACAAGAGGACAGGATTACAAAAATCAGGAAGATTCAAAACCCAGGTGGGCCACACTACATGCAGCAGCGGGATTGAATGCCCACCGTTGGAAACGTTGTGGTGGCCACATAAGTTTTGTATGTGCATACAGCTTATCTGAATGGTAATATCCCTGTATGGTTTGGATGGCACATAAACATCATGGTCGGCTCCAGGAAGTTTTCAACGGTCTACATATCTCCGTTCTCATTGTTTCACCTGGTGCGGCCCGATTGAGCTTTGGATTTATCTGATTTTCAGAATCCATCCCATTGCGGTCATGAGAAACTAGGGCCGGATTGGGAGCGTGGATTTGGAACCTCTGGATTCGGAACGCTAAACCTTGCAATCCTCCCTGTGTGTTTGGTACCTGGAGGGTGAATAACTTTAATCCACGAGTACCCATTTAGGGGTTTGAATTTAATTACAATATCAACTTTAATATCTCTAATTAGTGAGATATGTAATTTTTGACACAATGGTTGTGATAAGCCTATTGAAATATGCTTCGCCTAAAAATGATGAAATTCAAAGTCTCAAATGGGCCACAAGCACAAGATTATGTTGAGCGACTAACTAACAATTTTTAATTGTTGATTTACATGGACAATGTTTGGACGGTGTTGGATAATGTTTGGATGGTGTTGATCATCGTTAGAGGGCCATGCGCCGAGTAGAATGATTATATATAGTGACACACATGTTACACATAATTATTGAAATGATTTTTGGTGTAATCCAAGCTCTCACCGTGGATTACAAACCCCCTCAAAGAGGGAATTGAAAACCCCTAGATTTAAAACCATCTATTACTTTATGCTGCCAAACAATAAAGGGATTTGAAACCCCCTCCAATCCATGGTACCAATCCACGGTGCCAAACAACCCCAAATGTTGAAAGTGGATTTGTCTTGAGAATCTCTTCGGCCACCCATAGCTTAAAACAGTTGATTTGAGAAGGAGGTGAATTAGGTGAGACCCTTGACTATTTCTTTATGTTAAGGTCAATTAAAATGGAGTGTGATCTTATCCGCTCTGATGAATAGAGCTATAAACTAAGTTGGGTTTGACCACACGTGAAATGAGTTCTTTATTGGCAAGCCAGGTGGGCATAATATATCATTGACGAGGCGGATGATGAGATCTATTTTACTCTCTTGGTTATGCGCACATTGGGTAGCAGGTTAGCAATGGAGTGTACCAGACCTTGGTATTCTTTAAGACACGAGTCATTCTCATGCGTGGGTTAATTGATTATTTACATGCTTGCATTACATCTCCCGTGTATGGCACTTGGCCACGTACACATTTGTTGCATTAATATGATTGATTGCATTCATATACTTGGCATTTAGCCTCTTCTTTTTTTTTGCCTATTTTGTTACATGTATATTTGTCATATGCATTGCACATGTACACGTGTATATACTCTACTAAGATTCCTATAAAGCTTGTGCGTGATCGTTTACGTTGCAAGTTATGCTAATACGTATCAACGGCATGAAGCTGAAACACTTGTTTGATATTTTTTAGTTTTTAATATATCTTGCATTCTTCCTTTCTAATGTCATAGAAATAGTTTATATTGTAAATATATAATTATGTTTTAATTTGTATTACACTTGTGGTTATGCTCTTTTTATAATATATATATTTTTTAAATAAAATAAAAGTCACCCATAAATCCTATCTATGAGATTTTGCTTTTGGAACTTGGCGTATGTGAGTTAGAGGCCAAAATCATAATGCTACAGGGAGGTTGTTATCGTCAAATTTATAGCTCGAAAATTATATGAGCCTATTTACCAAATTTGAGATGTGACATGATGTTTACAACTATTGCTACTATATATAAGTTACACGTTAGTCGTTAACTCACATGTCAACTTAAGAAATCTTATTATAGACTAAAGTATGCACATGTGGTCTAATAAATTTCAAGACATCATTATGTATATTGGTCTTAGGCAAAGATTTGATAATTATTCAATTTTCATACATCATGGTTCACCCAATATTATTATTTGTTAGTTTGTAGTGATGGCAATATCACCTCCCCTGTGATGATATTATTAGCGTAGCTGCACTTGACTGACTTCTTCAGTCCCATTTTTTGAATAAATTTGAATATCCAGTCACTTATTTTTTAGTATCAAAATTTATTCATTAATTGATCGCAATTAGTCTATCTTTTATTTTGTTGTGTTCTACTAGGGTTTTCATGTTTTTGTGACCATTATTTTAATTTACTGAGATGAGATAATCATCCCTTTTTATTATATTAATTTTTAGCAAATCATTGGTGTAAATCAACAAATATTGAAGTTGAAAATGGACTAAGGTGATTTTGGGTCACACTATACATAGTTGTAGGCTTGGATTTTTCCACAATGGAACGGATGATGTCTCGAAAAAAGTGAGCCTCGGAGACATTTTCTTAATTAAATATCATTAACTTGCTTGTAGATTTAGTACCAGGTAGATTCTTGTCCATCTAATGCCCATCATGATTTGACTTTTATTGAAACTGTCCAATTGTGACGATTGAATATTCTCTAAAAAACAATCAAGATTTTCTTTTCCTTTTTTTTTTTTTTTCATTTTTTAAATATCACATGACTCGTATAAGTTGTACTTCAAAATACAAATAATTTACCGAGTATCGTCGGTAAGGCAGGTTACTTGGCAAATGCATGTAAATGGGCAGTGATTATTTATTATGTAAAATTCATGCAAGTCATATATATATATATGATGATGATGATGATGATGATGATCATCGAATATTCTCCAAAAAGCAATCATGATTTTTCTTCATTTTTTTTTTTTCCATTTTTTAAAATATTGCATGACTAGTACACGTTGCACTTCAAATTATAAATATTTTACTGGGTATTGTCGGTAAGGCAGGTTACTTGGCAAATGCATGTTAATGGGCTGTGATTATTTATTATGTGAAATTCATGTGAGTTATACACACGCACATTGATAGTTTCACAATAATCAACATGAGAAGAATAGAATACGTAAAATCAATGGGGGCTTAATGTGTCGTGTGTTGCTAATTGAGGCTATCCATTCATGTTATCAATTCATTTTAAGGCAGCTATATTCAAAATGCATGGGTCCTTGCAGTTGCTCCGGTGGTATACTCTTGAGAGTTTTAACACCTATCAAGGGTTCAAATACCCATAGGTGGTGAAATCCCACTACAGCATGAGTGTGTGACAGTGTGTTAAAAAAAACATTAAAAAAAAAATCAAAATGCATGTGGACTACACTGCACACTACAGGGAATTGAACACCTATTGTTTGAAAACTTTTTGAGGGCTACAAAAGTTGTGGACGAAGTTGGTATCCATGTTCACGGTTCATTAATGTGTCCTGGCATTATGAATGGTTTGGAGCTCTGCACAATTTTTGGTTTTTAATGATATCCATTTCCCACAACGTGGTCAGCATGAGCTTGCAATCTATTTCATTTTAGGGCTTAGGTCTTAAAAAGAGTTGGTGAAACAAATGGGCAACATGGATCCGTGAATTCCATCTCTCTCTGAGCATGCACTCGGCTCGTCAGCTTGCCATGAGTAGGAAAATCTTGTTTTCATGCATCTAGATTGAATAAAATCATCATTGACATTATAAGCACTGTTACATTAAATGTAACTTGTGATTATGTAGCCTAATTAGACTGAACAAGTAAGATTTTCCTACTCGTGACAAGTAAAAGATCCAGATTATTCCAAGCAGAGAATAAAAGCAATCATCATCCATTTACCCGCATCTACTGCAATAAATGGTTAAACAGACATGCCTTGAGAGTTTTATTGAAATTATATTAAAATTTATAAATTTTTAGGTCACCTACCATTAAAACCGCAACATGAATCGTTCAAAATTAGACTCACAAGGGTAGAGGTCAAAAAAAATAAAATGATTTAGCTAACAATGATAATGATACATTAAATTAGAATAATTGATAAATTTTTTTATAGGCAATTTCACGACTAACAATCTGATGGTTATTAGTGAATTATTAGTTTATGCAATAAATGAAACTATGGTTATCACATATAAATCAATATAAACCCATGACCTCACAGCTAATAGTTTTATGGAAGGAAAAGAATAACCATTCATTTATTACTTATTAAAAGTTTGTTTATACAGTTATGTCAAAATAACTTTTATCAGATGTTGGGTCCACTGCGAATGTACGTGGCTTGTTCTTGCCGGGTTTTTTTTTTTTTTTTCTTTGAGTTCATTTTAGAGGTTGAGCTCAAAATTCAAAAATATATCCAGTGCTCATAATGCCATACCAGAGAAAACAGTTTGGAATAATGACTTCGACCATTGAAACCATTTTGGATCCACATTGATGTTTATTGGTCATCCAAAGTGTTCATAAGACCATACAGACATGCACATTGGGAAATCACAAATATCAGCTGTCCATTTGATTTGCAATAACAGAGATGTACCTGATGACCTGATTCTTCGGGGTCCACCTTGATTTTTGCCTTTTACCCAGGCTATCAAATTTGATTTGCGGAGGTAAATTGCGTTCGGAGTAACTTAGCATGCCATGCGTCCATCTATTTCTCCTGGTGTGGCCCACTTTGAATTTAGAATATACTTTAATTTTAGACTAATGTCCTAAAATGAGTTGATAAACAGATAGACGGTGTGGATGAGACACGTACAGCTTGATGGAGCGTGCGTGTGTTATAAAATCTGTGTGACCATATGAGCAGGCTGGAGGGCAGATAGTTGGAGAGGATTGGCTGTGTGTGGTTCACAGGGATGTCTCCGTCTATCTGTTTTAAAACACCACAATAGGGTACGATGCTAAAAATCAGGCATATTCAAAGCTCAGGTGGGCCACACCAGAAAAACAGTGGGAACAATAATGTCCACCGTTGAAACTTTATAGGAGAGTTTATATGTCATCCACACCGTTCATAAAATTATTATTACTCAGATAAACTCTAGGAAAAATATCATCGAGATACAAAACTTATGTCACCGTCAGGTATTCAATCCCCAACGTTTCGTGAACGGTGGATAATACGAGTTTTGGATCTACCTTATTTTTAGAATTCTATCCTACTGTGTTCTTTCAAAACAGATGGACGGAGTGGATTTTTCACAGACATTTCGAAATAGATGGACTTAGTGGATTTGTCACATACATGATTCATCTCTATGACCCACCGACTCACATCCGGACATGTCTCGAGATCCGCCTTTTCAATCGCGCGAATCGACGTTTCAGTCCTGTTTTGAGATTCACCATCTCAATCGCGCGAATCTACGCATCATTCCTCTATCCCTCTCTCCCTTTCTCTTCCTCACACCCAGAAGGCGCCACCACCAGCGAAAGTACGAAAGAAGGTCGACGGCGAAACATCTCTCCGCAAAAGAAAGGAAGAAAATGGTGGAAAGGTCAAAATCGTTAATAATGATGGGAACGGGGGCAATTTTGGGTTCCGTCGCTACCATCACTCTCCTCAAACTCCTATCCAGGTATCAACTACTCGTAGGCCAGTTCATACCGTCCAGATTGATGGGCCATCAGATTCATCACCTCTCAAAGAAGGAATGCAGAGTGTACTCATTCTATCATGGTTCTTTCAGTGATCGAGGCCATTGGTCTGTTGACCATCGATCACCATGGATAGACCATGGCCTGAAAAAAACATAAATAAAAATCTTCAATAGGACAATTTTAACCGTCCGATTTTTAGCCTGTAAATAGATGGTCAAGAAGAGAAATGCAGAGACGTTCCAGGTTTATCTGAGAGAAGGCCCCAGATTGGACTACGGTTGGGGCATGGAGCGGATTGGGTGGTGACCCCAACACCACCCACCTACCTAGGTGGTGTTGGGCGATGTGGGGCCCACCGTGATGTATGTGTTTTATCCACGCTGTCCATCTGTTCTGACAGCTCATTTTGGGGCATGAGACCAAAAATGAAGCAGATCAAAAGCTCAAGTGGACCACACCACAGGAAACTGCGGTCATTGAATGGCCACCATTAAATTTTTTTTTTGGGGCCCCAAAAGTTTGGATCAAGCTGATATTTGTGTTTTCGCTTCATCTAGGTCTCTGTGACCTTGTCAACAGGTTGGATGGCAAATAAACATTACAGTGGGCCCTAGGAAGGTTTCAACGGTGGGTGAGTCATTAACCCCCCTGTTTCAGGTGGTGTGGTCCAGTTGAGCTTCAGATATGTTTCATTTTTGGGTTCGTGCCCTAAAATGAGCTAGCAAAATGGATGGACAGTATGGATATAAAACACATACATCACGGTGGGCCCCACAGCACCCAACACCACCTAGCTGGGCAGTGTTGGGATCACCACCCAATCTGCTTCCTGGGGCATGGTGCATCCATGGTGTGGGGCAGAAAGATCAATGGTCTGGATAACTGAGAGATCATAGTGAGATGATAGGGTAGAGCAAGCCGGTAGATCCATATCTCTGAAGTACACATGGCTGAAGGTAATGTATTGATACTGATCGTTCATCTAGCAGCTCTTATCATGGATGACCCATTTTTCCAAAAAATTACACCTATCAAAACAATTTTAGCCATCATTTTTATGCAATTCCCAGCATTGAATGTCAACTGTTAACTTCTGTTTCTACTGCTGCTCTGAAGGCGAATGGATAGATACGATAATGTGATTGATGTTGATATTGAATTGGTTTACATTATGGTAGGGTCAGCTAGATGGACGGTCCTGATTGATGCATCACCTTCTCCATGTACTGAGATGGCACTACCATATTTTCATTTTACTACAGCCTGCCAGCCTCTATTGCATCATCTCGTGGGTTGTAGATGCATATTCAGTTTGTACTGGTGGGGCCCATGGTTCATTAAATGATCAAGGCGATCGCCCTGTGTGGCATTACTGTGTATATATATATATATATATATATATATAAAGTAATATTAGTTAATGATCCCTGCCAGTGAGCCTGTAGCATGAAGAGACGGTTAAGAAGAGAAATACAATGACAATTCACATTCAACTGAAAAAGGCCCACGATGGTGATGTGGGTCTTCTAATCTGGGAAAAATATTGGGGCTTGGTTCATCAGTTGTGGGTAATGATAACCATAGTCTGGATTCCTGAACCATGAGCCCTACTTGTTAGAACTGAAAACCCGATTATTCCTCTTTGTTCATATATCAGCTTTCGAACAATTTGATGAAACTCCCACACATAAGTTGTGGTTGCAGACGGGTTGGAAACTGCTACATTGGCAAGAGAAGCGGGCTCTTAGCTGAAAGCACAACTGGTACGTTATTTTTCCAACCAACATATTTGAGCTCATATAAGCGGGTTGATCATGGATTTACCTATCCCCTGAAGCAATGTTACTTGCAATTATTTTACTATTAGGAATTTGAATGCAAGTGTAATGTTTTCTTGGAGAATTATAATTCAAAAGTATGAAGGTTCGTCCAGTTTGTAGCGTGCATTTCTGTTGTCTTGAAAGGTTTTGATTTTCTTGCCTTGCCGACATAGGGGGTGGCCACATCATTGCTTTAAATTCTTCAATGGTCCCAACAAGAGGATTTTGTAATGGAGTATACTTCAAAATGCTTGGATGAAGTTTCATTATTTTTTTGAAAGTGGACAAATATTTTATTTTATTTTTTTAAAATTATTGAACAGCGCCATCAGGCGACAAAGAATACAAACAACAAAAAGTGACCAAAGAAACAACCCGCAACAGAAGATCCCCAACAAAATCAAACCCCCAAGGAACAACAATCTCATAAAAGATCCACATCCCACACAGCCGAAGAAGCATCAACCCCAATCCTTAAGAGTAGGTCTAAACTTTTGTAGCCGTCCAGTCGGCATTGTGGCTAGAATTACGGAAGCAATCTCCTGTTCCTTTCTTCCCAGATTGCCCCAAAGAGTGGCCAGCAAACAGGACCTTCATAGATCTCTCTTGTCCTTTGATATGTCTGCACTATGTCAGGCCATAAACAACTCACTAGTAGAATGATATGGATAGAGACAAAGCACGAGGCCTGATGGCTCCTCTATGGCCTTTTTCCGAGCTTGATAGGATGTTTCGAAGGACCTTATGTAATTCATGAGAGATTGGGAATGAGTAAAGGTTAAACACATGTTAATCACTCTAAAAAATTGATAGGTGTCCAAAATCAAGGACTTTTAGATTGATTAGTCTGGGGAGTGGAATGTATAAAATTCTTGCAAAGGTCCTTTCAATGTGGCTTTGAAAGGCCATTTAATGCATTATAGACCCATTACAAGGGGCATTTGGGAAGGAGAGGCAACTTATTAATGATATATTGGTGGCAAACTAATGTATTGATTCAAGAATGAAATGTAGTGAAGCGGGGTCCTCTGTGAAGTTGATATGGAAAAAACCTAGACCATGTTGATTGGGATTTCTTGCTATACTCTCTTAGAAGGACATGCTTTTCTCTCAAAATGGCTTTGGTGGAGGAAGGAAATGTGCTACGCTAGTTTTTCTCTATATTGATCAATGGGTCCCTGGTGGGTTAACTTACTTCTCGAGCTCTTGAGTTCTTCGTTATGGAAATCCATTGTCTCCCTTTCTACTCTTTGGTGGTGGAGATTTTTAGTATGTTGATGAACATGGCCTCCATGATTGGCCTCATTAGACGATTTGGTGTTGTGACGCTAAATTTGTTGTTTCTCATCTCCAATTCACAGATGACACTAATCATTTATGGGTGTCCATGATGTGAATAGACAATTCGAGAAGTTTTAGAGTAGTTTCGGGCCTTGAGTCAACCTGGGAAATAGTGCAATGTCGGGAATTGGAGGGAGGAGTTGGTCTATAGCTTGGCAGAGCGGATGAGGTGTAAAAGAGTTATACTTCCTTGCTCTTATCTTGGTCTCTTGTTTAGGGGCAATACCAAACGGTCTTGTTTTCAGACCCAATCGTTAAAAGGATCAAAAAAGAAGTTATCTAATTGGAAAGCTAAAAATCTCTTATTGGGGTGGGGGTCACCCTTATTAAATTGGCTTTATCCAAGCTCCCTTTTTATTTCCTATGTTTTAGATGCCAGAGGCAGTTGCATCTAAGGTTGGGTTTGAAGGATCTTCTTGCGCGAAGGGAATGACCCAGGTTTTAAGTTTCATATGATGAATTGGAATTTGGAAGGAAGCCAAAGGCTGATGAAGGATGGAGGAGTAGGAGTGAGGAATCAAAGAGAATATTGGGTCCTCTTGAGCAAGTGGTGATGGAGATTTGAGGAGGCTATGGCCCTATGGATGGAGGTCATTTTGAATCAGTACCGAGAGTCCCATGGTGGTTAGTTCCCCAGGTTACCCTCAAGGCTTGGGGGATTAGACATTTGGACTTTGTAATGAGATTAGTGAAGTCAGAAGATGTCATGGAGACTCCACCATTACTCTTGTTGCAAAGTCAGTTTTGAATTCAAGAAAGGTATTCTTTTCCTTATTGGCAAAGGTAATTGAATATGCTTTTGGGAACCTTTGGATTGATGATGATCCTTTGGCCAACTAATTTTTTTTTTTTTCTCATTTAAATATTTTAGAGCCTAGGTTGACTTATATTAAGGCATTTTTTCCAAAGAGACTTTTTGAAAACGTCATGAGTTTGCTATGGAAGCTTAGTATTGATTCTCTAGCTGAGGACTGTAAATTTTTTTGGAACTTGGAAGTACTCTTCAAATGGGAACCGTTCCACAAATCCATGTTCCAGATCCTTTCATCTAAAGATGGGGATCAAGTGCTGACTGAATCAGTGTGGAAGATGCCTGTCCCGACTGAAGTGCAAGCATTTGTGTGTTTAGCTACGGCCAACAGGATTCTCAGTGTGGATGATATGAAGAAATGGCATGCCTAATATGTGCTTAATGTGCCAAAAACTGTGAAGAAAGTTGGACCACTTGTTTCTTTATTGCAAAGTGGCTAGGGATGTGTGGGGTCATTTCTTTCGCCTTTTTTCCGAAGCATTCCATCCCAAAGCTGATTAGTGTGTGGACAGTAGGTTCATTGAGCAGAGAAGGTGTATTCTTCCTTCTGGTTTACTGCATGGGATGTGGTCAGAGAGAAATAACAGATTTTTTTAAAGCAAATCAAATATGATTGACATAATTGGTGGAGTATCACCTCTATTGTTGTGGACTGGGTGCTCTCAAGACTGGATTTTAGGGGTTACTCTTCTGAGGATATTATGCACGTCTGGAGAGGGGACTGAGATTGGAGTACCTAATGGGGCATGTGGTCTAACTGTTGCACTGTGAGGGCTTTTGTATCTTTTGGATGCTGTGGATATATTGGTGGCCTCTAGCTTCGTGCGTGACAAAGCAATGAGCAGGTCACTTATATTTGGCAGTTTCTTGAATTTGGTTCTCTTTTGATTTTATCAACAAAATTCATTGCTGTTCAAAAAAAGAAAAAAAGAAAAAAAGAAAAAATCTTCACTGTGCAATTTTATGTACAGCCTTCAGGGAGGGAATTGCTCAAGGAATCAAAGTGACCAACTGACCATTGTTGGGACTGAAGTATTTCAGCAAAAATACAGAGAAGAATTTTTGTTCTAGGAAAAGATAAAAGAATTGTTGTTTTTCTTTGAAATTGTTTAACTTATATAAGTGTCGATTATTGGTGCATGGCACATTTTAATTGTCTTTGTAAAATCTACTAGTGGTTTTCTTCGAATCCTATGTTCTGTGAATGACTATTTGTTTATCTTATCTTATACTAATCATTATACGCTCTTCTTTGTTTTCTTCTTTTTTGACTGAAGATGTTAATTATGCTTCTCAAAATGGTTGTGGCAGGTAATGGCAATATATCCACAAGAGAAAGAGAGATAATGGCACACAATCGTGTTAAGGATGTGTCAGTTGGTGGGGACCTTTTAAAAGATGAAATAGCTTCTGAACAACTCACGAGGTATTTTAATAAGATTTTCCAATTACTTTAGGATAAAACATTGTTTACTGGATCTGTTTCATTCCAGTCGCTAATTTATCGGGCTATACAATTAGACACATCTAATTTCAATTTTGCTTTACCTTCCTCTGTTGTCTAACATTAGTCACTCTTCGACTACCCTAAATACCTAGGAGGGGTTCAAAAAAGTGGGCCCAATTGGCGTGGGGGAATTCACATCACATCATATATGACCAGTTAAGATTTAGCGGCCTGTGTGTTCTTGCTTAGGATCGGAAACTCTCTCATTGTCACTAGTGAATATGAAATCTTGTCTAGAGCTGGGAGGAAAGGTAAAAAAAAATCCTTGACCTAAGGCTTTATATAATATACTTGGGTTGTTAACAGATGTGGGCCATACCACTGTGCGGTCCACCTATCTCTAGCCCTTATATGTCATTATTCGTGTTTATGACATAGTGGGTATTATTGCTTTTGTTATTAAAAGACGTAATTGGTATTTTGGCTTTATTACTAAAGGATGCACTTGTCATCATTACTTCTATATTTTAACATAAAAAGAGGGGTGTGGGGGGCATGTCGAGGTAACCAAACCCTAATCCCTCTCTCTCAACTTCTTCTCATTTGCCTTCTCTCTTCTTATCAATCAAGTTGCAAGTGTAAGCAAGTAGCTATCAATTGATGGTGTTCATTGATATACTTTGTTTTTGAGATACGTGTTGGGTAAGTTAAAGTTAAAAATTCTTCCCTTGTGTGTTTGATTTTGCCTTCAAATATGGATGCCAAGAATGAAAACAAGACTAGCCTTTGGACTACATCAGAGTTGTTAAACCTATAGATTACATCGACCAAACTTAACGTACTCAATTACTTACAATGGGTGACATCCGTAGATGTATTTCTTACTCGTAACAGAAAATTAAAGTATTTGACTTCCCTCCATTTCGGAGAAAGTTCATCAGAACATGAAGATGGGGTGGCAGAAGATGCTAAAATTAGAGCCTTGTTATGGAATAGTAGGAGCCTTAAATTAGTGCAAATGTTAACTTTTGGTAGACAGCCGATGAAGTGTGTGAAAACTTGAGAGGGATGTGTTCAAGTGAGAAGAATTTAACTCGTATCTACGAGCTGCTTCAGAATATGTTTGCACTTTAACAAGGAGATAAGAGTGTTGGGGAATACTGTTCAGTCTTGCGAGGCATGTGGGAAGAGTTGAACGTTTACCAACCCCTCTTTACTATTATGAGACCATGAGACAACATAGAGAGGAATTCCGTGTTGCTAAATTTCTCTTTGGTTTTTGTCTTGAGTTCGAGCCCTTTTGAACTCAGATTCTTGGAGGTAGTGAGATCCCTTCCACCACTAAGGCATTTGCTTGTATTTAATGTGCTGTTAGTATAAATTCATACAATTTGGCTTCATCAGGCTGCTCTACATTCATTGCTAGATTTGATAGAGGAGATGGGGGAAGTTGTGGTGGTCGTGGTCGGCGTTTTGGTGGTAGAGATTCAGGGGGAGGTCTTTTTGGAGGTATAAATAATTGGGGAGGTAGATTTTGGTGGTACCCGAAGTCGTGGTTGTGGTAATAGGAAGTGCTCCGATTGTGATATTAATAACCACATTGCTGATAGGTGTTGGGATCTTATCGGTTAACCAGCTTGGGCAAATCAGGCTCGCTCTTCAAATGAAGGTATTCAGTTATCTGTCCAAGGAAGTGTATGCCAAGCTTCTAAAAGATCGTTCCACTTGTGCATCATCGTCCACAATTACTCTTGCCTGGTCATGTATGATTTGTCTTGCTTCTTCTGAAAGCATACCTTGGACCATTGGCTCTGGAGCTTCCAATCACATGAGTGTAAGCACAATATGTTGTCTCAGTTAGTTAAGTCTATCTCTAATTCCTTTGTGACATTAGTGGATGATACTTTAACCCATGTGTTTGGGTTGGGTGCTGCTTGCCCTACTCAATCACTTTCTTTATCGTCAGTACTTTAAGCTCCTAAATTTCCTTTTGAGTCTGTTGTCAGAAGCTAACTGAATCTTAAACTGTTTTGTCATATTTTTTCCTTCCTATTCTGAATACTGTATTACCTTGACAATGGAATGATTGGAGTTGTACTATGGACATATATCTTTCCACATTAGCAGCATTCCAGGCTTAAGCAATTTAAAGATTCTTGTTCCGTTGTTGTCATACATGTCTAAGTTTGAGTGTAAGGATTGTGAGTTAAACAAGCATCACAGATTGTAATTTTTGCCTCGCGCAGATGAAAGAAATGAAAAACCTTTTTATTTGGCACATTTTGATGTTTGGGGCCCAGTTCATATTGCTAGTCTATTTGACTTCAAGTATTTCATTATTTCTATGGATGATTATTCTTGAATGACATGGTTATATTTAATGAAAGACCGTTCAGAAGTGTTTTCTTGCTTTAAGGAATTTTATATAGAAGTGCAAATACAATTCTAAGATAAGGTGTGCATTTTCTGTTCTGACAATGCTAGAGAATGTGTATCTTATTTTAATTCTTATCTCTTAGCTCATGGCATTATTCACCAAACTTCATATGCTTAGATGCCATAATAAAAGGTGGTAGGTGAATGTAAGAATCATCATTTACTAGAAGTTGTTAGGGCATTGTTCTTGAAAATAAAGGTTTTGAAAATGTTTTTGAGCAATGCAGTTTTAATTGCATTCTATCTAATAAATGGGATGTCGTCATTTGTCTTGGATGAAAAATTTGTCCTTTTTTTTGTGTGTGTGTGTGGGGGGGGGGGGGTTGTCCTTAGATCCCCACCTTTTCCATTCCTTGTAAAGTACTCAGTTTTGTATGTTCCGTTCATTAGCTTGATCATGTCCATAACAAGTTTAAACCAAAAGCTATCATGTATATTTTTCTAGGATATTCTCATACTCAATGGGGATACAAGTGTTATAATATTCTCTCCTGCAAAATTTATGTGTTAGCTGTTGTCACATTCTTTGAACATACTACACACTCTAGGGGAGGAAAGTCTTTGCAATTTGAAGAAAGTGTTACTATATCCATAGTACATTCTTTATAGTTTGAAGACAAATCTGTGTCGAACACATCTACCGTAGCGAGGGAGATGCCTGTACAACACATAGATATGCCCTTGCAAGTCTATTCTAGACGTTCAAAGCATGGAGATGGAGCACTTAGAAACACGTCTTCTATCAATCTTCTTTACCCGTTAGAAGATCGTGGTCTCTCTTAGTCGTCACCAATATCGTCAAATGAAGGTAATGTCCCCATTGTTCTTCGTAAGGGTACACATACTTGTACTCAACATCCTATTACTTTATATCTTTTGCTGGTTTATTTTCCTTAATTTCGACAATTTGATATGTCCTTGTCATTTGTGTCTATTTCTCATTCTTTCTAAGAGGCTCTCACTAGTGATGGATGAAGACAAGCTATGGAAAACGAGATGGCTGCTCTTTATGAAAATTTAACTTGGACATTAATTGAACTACGTGCCGGAAAGCGTGAAGTGGGGTGTAGATGGGTGTATACAATGAAGTATAACCTTGATGCTCAATTGATTAGTTAAAAGCTCGGTTGGTTACTAAGGGTACTCTCAGACTCTTGGAGTGGACTATTTATAGACCTTAAATGTGGCAAAGCTTCATTATGCATGTGTGGTTGTTTCTATTACTGCAAATCTGGATTAACTTGCGTATCAACTTGATCTGAAGAATATTGTTCTTTATCAAGATCTTATTGAAGAAGTTTATGTGGAGCAACCACTTGGTTTTGTTGCTCAGGGTGAGTCAGATAAGGTATTCTGCCTTTAGAAGGTAATTTATGGTTTAAACAATATGCAAGAGCTTGGTTTGATAAGTTCAATAAATTGATGTTTTTGATAAGTTCAATAAATTGATGTTTGAATTTAGAGTGAAATGTAGCCAGGTTAATCACTCTGTCTTTGTATGAAGTGAGGCATGTACCATTGTGTTGGTTGTGTATGTGGATGATATCTTCGTCAGTCGTCACAGGAAGCGACAATACATGTATAGAGAAGTTGAAGAAGTTTTTACAACAACAATTTTATACCAAGGACTTAGGCTGTCCTCGACATTTCTTGAGCATTGAGGTGGTAAGGTCTAAAATGGGCATCAATTTGTCACAACAAAAATATGTGTTGGATTTGCTGGATGAGATAGTCCTTCTAGGAGCCAAGTCCACCAAAACTCCTATGGATAATAAGAAGAAACTCAATGTGGATCAAGGAGAATTGTTTGATGATTCAAGGAGATATTGTCGACTTATTTGGAAAACTAATGTATTTAACAATTACCTGGCTTGACATCACATATCTAGTCAGTGTGCTTAGACAGTTTATGCAGGCTCTTTGAGTCCCTCCTTTGGAGGTCGTGCTTCATGTTCTCAGGTATTTAAAGGAGCTTCTGGTCATGGTATCCTCTGTAAGCGAAATGGCCATCTCCAAGTAGAAGGATATTCTGATGTAGATCGGGTTAGTTCTCTATTTGACAAGCGATCTTCTACTGGCTACCTTACTTTTGTAGGTGACAATCTTGTTACATAGAAGAGTAAGAAACAGAATATAGTAGCTCATTCAAGGGAGGAGGCAAAACACAAGGCAATGGCCCATGCGATGTGTGAACTCATTTGGCTAATGATGTTAAGCTGCAAGCTTGGGTTTACGGTTGATTTCCTATGGGACTGTGATGTGGCAATCAAGCTGCCTACAACCTCTCACATTGTTAACAACCTTGTCTATCTTGAGAGAGCCAGACACATTGAAGTAGTTTGCCACTTCATCTGAGAGAAAGTGGCTAGTAAGGAAATTTGCACGCCCTTCCTCAAGTTCCAAGATTAGTTGGCGGATATGTTAACCAATGCTCTAGGTCGTACTCATTTAGTTTGTCTTTATGTTAAGCTATGCATTATATATGCTCCAACTTAAGGGGGAGTGTTAACGGATGCGAGCCATACCACTGTACGACCTACCTATCTCTATCTTCTATCCCTTACATGTTATTATTAGTATTTTGCTTTTGTTATAAAAGGACGTAGTTGGCTTGGCACTTTTGCTTTTGTTACAAAGGGATACACTTGTCATTATTACTTTTATATTTAAATATAAAAAGAGGGTGTGAGCGTGGGGATGTAACAAAACCCCAATCCGATTAGCTTGTTGGGGGCTCCTTATAAGGACCTAGCTAAGTTGTTAGCTTCCAGACTTAGACCCGTTTTGTCCAAGGTCATCTCTGAAGCTCAGGGAGCCTTTCTGGTTGATGGACAAATCTTGGATTGTGCCCTGTTAGCTCACAAATGTATTGATTCGAGGCACAAATCTGGTGAGGGAGGGCCTGGTATGCAAATTGGATATAGAGAAGGCTTTCAATCATGTTGATTGGGGGTACTTAGATTACTTGTGATGCAGGACATGAAATTCAAATATGATGTGCAAGATTTTCAGGCTTAAGATCACGTTAGTTTAAAAACAAATCCCACACAAAAGTTCAAACATTTAATCAAGGGGAATCTATGTGGGTCCAGACCTACACGTGTTAGGGCTGGATCAATAAAAATTATGGACTAAATGATACTTAAAGGGAAGTAAATTCATCCACACAGGCACAACAATAAGTCCCTAATCCAAGGGATTCATAGGTTTCAGTTCCGAGAACCCTATGATTAGAAAAAAGGGGCAAACAAATTAAAAATAATGCAATCTAGAGTTAGGGTTATGGAAAGTAAGTACGAGAGGGATGAAAGAAGTGGAAAACTGAACTTGGAGACAGTGCACGCGCTCGGACAGCAGGCCAGACCTGACGCACGTGCGCAGGGGCCTAGCTGCATGTGCAAGGGGGCCCCGAACCCGAAAACCGACTCCTTAAGTCTGGTCGGCTAGGGGTGGGTCCAAAACCCTCGATTTTCGGGCCGATCCGATATGTGGTCTGTGCGTGGTGCTCCGCCGAAGTTTTAGCCCTCCCGCAGGGCCAGATTCTAGAATTCTGCTGTAGAGGAAAAAATTGCTGCAATAGAGGACGGATTTGAAGTGTAGATGATTGTAGGAGAAGAAAAGTATGGATGATAGAAGATGGAGGCGAATCGGGATAGGTGTGGCTTTGCACCACGGTAGTCAGCCCTTCGAAGAAGGGAGAGTTTCACACCCAATTGGATTTCCATAACTCAGAAACTCAGAGGAGTAGAAAAAATGCGGGATTTTTTATTAATCTTTAATGAATCAAAAAGACTACAAGGGGTGCCTATTTATAATAAAACTTTATACCCTAAAACTCGCGCCATGTGTGCAACCTATTACTTTGTGATGGAATAATAAAAAATAACAACTAATCAAAGTAATTTAAACCGTCCATGATACTCTTAATAACAATAATAAGCAAAACCTAAAATATGAGATTAATTAGAATAGTGGGCCACGATCATGAGAACCCATGGCGTGCTTTACATGGTTATCGGGTCCACTCCAACGAATCAAAACACAGTCCTCTAACTAAGAGGCCCTCCCTAGACGTTGTCATCGATCCAGATAGATGGTGGGGCCCTTCTCCTTACGTACGTGCGTAGGGGGGCATGTGTGTGCGCGTGATGTCCCCATCAACTTGCTAATTAGATTCAGTTTTGGTCATAAATGGCGTGGCTGGATCCGCAATTGCCTTTCCTCTGCTTCTCTTTCTCAATGTTGGTCAATGGATACCCTAAATGATTCTTTCCTTCATCAAGGGTTTTAGGCAAGGAGACCCTCTATCTCCTTTTCCTCTTGTCCTAGCTACTAACGGTCTTAGTCACATGTTGTGCAAAGGTGAATCCATTGCCTTTTCAGTGGATTCAAAGTATCCCCTTCTAGTCAGGCTATCTCTCATATTCAATTCGCAAATGACACCGTGTTGTTCTATAAGGCCATAGTTGTGGCTGTTTCCAACTTGAGGAAAGTTATCCACTCCTTTGCGGCTATCTCTGGCCTCAAGATTAATTTGTTTAAAAGCGAGCTTTTAGGCATTAATATTCCTGATGATCTCCTCCCTTCTCTTGCTGTAACTTTCGGATGTAAAGCAATATTTTTCCCCTCCACATATTTGGGCCTTCCCCTTTGCATTGGTAAACCTGCCAAGCACCTTTAGGATGTTATCATTGAAAGGATGGAAAGAAAGCTTGCTCCTTGGAAGAGTCGCTACCTGTCCCTTGGGGGATGCCTTACCTTAATCAAATTGGCTGTCTAATCTTCCCTCTCTCTCTCTCTCTCTCTCTCTCTCTCTCTTCCGTTGTCCCAAATATATTATCCTCAAAATTCAAAAGTTGAGAAGAGATTTTCTTTGGAGAGGTTGCTCTTCTCAGCACAAATTCCATATGCTCAGCTTATCCGAGGTTTGCAAGCCCAACACTAAGGGAGGTGCTTGTGTCAGGACACTGGCGGATGTCAACTTTGCCGTCCTTGGAAAGTGGCTTTGGCGCTTTGGAACTGAAACTGGAAGCAAGCGGAGGGTTAGCATTGTAGATAAGTATGGCCTAGAGGAAGGAGGCTGGTGTACTGAACCCTCCTCTCTCTACAGATCCTCCAAGACTTGGAAAGCTATAGCAGGTTTTAAGAATTCGTTCTTGGTTGGCATCTCTTTTAGTTTGGGAGAAGGCACTTGGATTATATTTTGGCTGGACAATTGGATCTTAGATAAACCTCTCCCCTATATGCTTTCCCAGATTTAGGTAGAATTTCTTCATATCTATCCATTATCGTCTTCTCCTATTGGCTCAAAAATTTGGTGCTCACCTTGCTTTTGAGCTTTAAGTGAGCCCGAGATTGGGGCCTTCTTGGATCTTCTTCATCTGCTGCATGGGTTTGTCTAGTTCACAGGCAAACTGATTGCCTTTCTTGGTTGTGATCTCCTTTAGGCAGTTTCTCAAGCAAATCCTTCTACGAGATCATTCGTGCTCCCCTTGTGAATTAAGGAGTTATGTTCTTGTCCTTCTTCTAGTACTACAAAGCTCCCCCGAAGGTCTCTCTGCCTTAGTCTGGCTCCTCGCCAAATGAAGGGTATTGACGGGAGACAACTTGCAACGCCATGGTCTAGTGCTTCCAAATGTGTGCCATCTTTATCTCTGTTATGCGGAAACCATCCCCCATTTATTCCTCCCCGTCCCTCTCACCATGGAAGTTTGGTGCTCTCTTCGGAACAACTTCTGAATCCTCGGGTGATGCCAAACTCGATCCAAGGGCTTTTGTATGTCTTGAGGACGATTCCAAATCTCTTTGGAGATTGGCAGTGATGGCCTCCCTTTGGGCTATTTGGCATGAAAGAAACCAGTGATGCTTCCGGGATTTCTCATCCTTCCCCTCTGCTGTGGTGAATCTCATCGTCAGCAACCGTCGGGATTCATCTTTCAGTCTAAACCTCTTAGACACATCCTGCATTCCCTCCATCCTTGGCTGATTTGTTTATAGCTGTCTTTTGATGTTTTCCGTGGGTCTTGAGTTGTATGGTCTATGTTTTAGCTTCCCTTTGTTTGTTTTGTTTGTTGTGCTTTGCTTTGCTTTTATTTTTGGAGTTTGCTCCCTTAATATATTTTAGTTCATTCTTCAAAAAAAAGAAAAAAGAAAAAAAAGAAAAAGAAAAAAAGAAACACAACAAGAGTTCACATTCAACTGAAAAAAGGCCTAGTGTTGTTACTAGATAGGATCTTCAAATGGAGGAGATTCTGGGCACCTATTCATGGTGGGTCCCATCAGACTAATGACCTCGGCCACTGAATAATGGGACCCATCTGTAAAAACTAAAGCCTGGTGTACTGCACATATCCTCGTGTTATCTTATAATGCCTCTAGATTGGGAAACCCTGTGAACTTTATCTTTTGGACATTGAGTGTTGTTCTTCATTTTGAAGTGAACAATGCCATTCATGAGCCGTGCTATGCCCCTTTCACAATTTCATTAGATAAGGTGTTAAAAGGCTGTTTTTAGCTTTTAAGTTTTTTGTTTTTGTTTTTGGGTTTTTGAAAGGCAGCTTTGAACTTGACGTTGGTTGTGGCTTTTGTATGTTTGGTGGATGTTAGGGTTACATGGTTTCTTCTCTTATTGCTAGGAACATTCAATTCTTTGGCATGGAGTCCCAACGTAAAGTGACTGAATCGTTTGTTGTAGTCATTGGTCTTGGAGGAGTTGGGAGTCATGCTGCTTCGATGCTTTTGAGATCAGGGGTTGGTAGGCTCCTCCTTGTAGATTTTGATCAGGTATCTTTGATTTTTTGGAAGTGGCAACTGTTTAAAGAGCATGTGTATATTGCAATAGTTTCATTGTATAGATTATTTCTAGTTCTCATTGCTGTTTTCTTTGGATTTTTTTTCTCCGTTATGCAGCCTAATCTTCAGTCCAACATGTTAGGAGGCCCAAATTGGGCCCTACTGGGTCACATGTATGCCCGATCTGTTCACAAAATCAGTGTGCATGCCAACAATGCCTTGTTTATGTGCATATGCCAAGAAAATGCCCAAAATAGACCCTACGGTTGTTGTATACAGCTATATACTCAATGTACACTTGTATACACAACCACATGTATGTTGTCTTTTGTCGAATACAATAAGGGAAAGTCTCTTTAAGATGTTTCCTCCCTTGTTTTAGTAGTTTTAAGAGTCTTAAGGTGTAACATCCCGAAAATCGGGGGTCGAGTAGAAACCCAACTCCCGAGTTCCAGAACGTCACTTATGCAACATAGATAATGATAAATGCATGTTGTCTGTAGAATGGCATTAAACAAGATTGAGACTAAGCCAAAACAGCATATCATAATCCAGAGACAGTTAAATTAGCAAGCGGAAGACTGTAATAAATACATAAAATATATAATTAATTGTAAATCCTCAGAGTGTGAACATGTTACCAGGTTAATTAAATACATGTATACTTCAAAAATGGAAAGAAAAGAATAGACATGAGTGCTCCAAAAATATAAAATGACAAGTGTCAAGGCGTCTAATCAACCTCCCTGTAATCCCGTCGATCAGAACACGCATAAAGGAGGGATCCTCCTCATCATCATCAAGTCCGGCTCCGCTTCACAAGCTGCGCCATCATCTGAAACTAAAATAGGGACTGGTGGGTGTCCGGAATACCATCCCGTAACGTAGGAATGCGTAATCAACTCAAAGGAATCATAGAACAAAGATTAGCATGTTATCAAATCAATCACGCGATAATAGTAAAGCAAACAATCAAACATTTTTAGATACTGTTGTTAATGCATGCATGAAATGACATGATGGATGCCCTCACCGACATACTCCCTCATACGGCACCGTCTTACGCCCGCGGCATGCTTTCTTCCCGCATTGCTCCACATCTTCCAGGCACATGCAATGCGATATGGATAATGATTACCAAGTCGTTATTAGTCCTTTTCATACAGCATGATTGAGAAACTAGGGTACCTTCCTTATATCAATCTCAACACAAATCCTGTCTAGGGTCATCACTCCCAGTAATCTCATACGATGTTATATTTATAGGTCGTTGCAAGGGCTGCCAGGGCTGTTACACGCACTCGTTGCTCCTCTCCCCCATCACCTTATCAATACAAGCCTATTATATCCTTAAGACTACATCAGGACTCGTCGCCCCCATGCGGTGTCAGGATAAACTCAAGGTCACTACAAAGGGCTCGTCACCAATCAGTGTAGGCCGACAACAAGAATATAGTGTCCCATACCACCATAATCTGCTCAGAGTAGGGTGCTCACTGGTCACTACGGGGAGGTTTGTGGCCCCAGCGTAGGCTGACAGCTCGACCACGGTGTCCCATACTGCCATGCCCGGCTCATGAGTCTTTATGAATCAAGGTACCATGGTTAACAGGGTTTTCAATGGTAAGTTCAGTACCCTGGGTTCAAGCAGTTATGACAAATACAAGGTGAACATACAATGGTCAGTCGGGTTACTTGGTAAGTCCGACTAGCACGATCGGACGTTGAATCGACCGACATGAAGTGCACAAGCACTTCGTGTGGCCTGACCACTGCCGACGACTCTAGTACGACTCGGGTTCGTCATACACATCCTTCGTGGCGAATAAAATCCAACCACGAATTCTAAACTGTTACCGACTGCCTGGACTAGAGTATAGCCCCAAGCACATGTAATGTGAAACAGTAATCAGATGAGAGAGGCAGAATTGAAATACAAGAAATTCTAGCATGTTATCAGCATGTTGTAACATACATCATAAGCAGTTAACCAAACACGAGTATTTCACACATAAGGTAACCAATTCAAATACAACAAGTATGGAGGAAATCATGTGCATCATTAAATTGGTTGAGAATCCATTCTCAACGCTAATCTACAACACCACTTACTCAATACTTACTAATACAGACATTTATACAAACACTTAGTCCACACAATTCCAACGTACTTGACGTATGTTGATTTCAACATATAATATGACAGATCCTTATATCAAGGAGTTGTCTAGTACACGCAATCATGTTCTTACATTTAAAACATATGGCAGGCATAAATCATATTGATTTAGGCATTTCAACAAACACTTAGTCTACACACATTAGTCTACATAGCATATGTCGGCCAATATGTGCATTAGGGCGAATCTCTTCGCCAAACAGATCATGCACGCATTCCTAGTATCCTAACACGACAAATAACCATGACAAACATTTCAGCAAAATATGGACGTAAACAGTATTTCCTACAAATGACTAAAATACCCTAAATCTCATATTTTCCATACGCAGTCGAAATGGAAAACGGACAACATGTTCTACATGTCAAACGGCGTGCTCGTCGATAATCTACTATTAAACGACATTGAAAGCTTTGAAATCAGTCAATCAAAGCGTCTAAAATCCGTACCTTAAACCAGAAATTGTGAAACGGAGTTGATTCAGACGATAAGTCTTCGTCAACGGCGGGTACGCTACCTATGGCATGAAACAGGTTAGCTATACCAACACTACAACTATTCTAAGCTTTAAATCAGGTTAGGGTTAGGATTTCTTACCTAAGAATGGAGCTGAAAACACCGAAATGGCGGTGCAGAAGCGGCAGCTATGGAACATGGAGCAGCAGGGAAGAATCCCAGGAGAGAGCTCCAAATCTCCCTCCCTTTCTCTCTCTTTCTCCCTCTCTTTTCTCTCTTCTCTCTCCAAATTCGTATGGAATGAAAGAGCAAGGGTTTAAGCCCTTTTTATAAGTCCAAAAGCGACGAAAATAGACTTGGGGCCAAGGTATACTTATTTTATGTTCAAATACGGACTGTTCTGTGTCAACGAAGTATTTCTGGAGGTCCCCTGGCCGAATGCGGTCGGACTTAAGCTCATGGATACTGGATCCTGCTCACATCAAGTTTTCAGTCCGGTAGTGTTCCCAGATCGCACGTGGCGGACCAGTTTCAGTTCAACGACTATCGGTACTCGATCAGGGCCACAAGTGCGTTGACATGTAAGGGCCATCTATCCTGATCCGAGGGTAAAATTTGATCGAATTCTGACGGTCAGAACGCGTAGAAAATGTCTCGCAAGCGACACATGCCAGATTTCATAAATTTTATTAATTTCTAACATTTCTCACACTCTTCACTCTGAACTCAAGGAAATTGTCGTGGGATATCATTTGGACTTGATTTTCTAGGTGATTGTCAAGTTCAACTAGGCGGTCAGGATTGTCTAAGTTCGGGGTAATCGGACTTCCGACGTGCGGTCCAGAGCCGATACAAAGTTTCAAGGTGCTCCCGAGAGCAATCGGGAATAGAGTTTGATCCTAGGTTTTATGGTATTGTAGCGTCACCTATCCTATACGTTTTGACTCTAGCAGATCGTATTGAAAGTGATTGGTGAGAATTTCATAGGCCATCTAGTGCAGCGCTAGTTAATTCTTGTTGGATTTCTAAAGGAAGTAGCCTTTATTGATTTTTGTTTGAGATGAGATTTGAAGGGTGGAGCGAGGGTGTTTGGAAACGGAAGAAGGAAGAGTTTGGAGGGGTGGTTTTTGCCAAAAATCAGGCGTTTTGGTGAGAAAAGAGAGCTTGGAGGGTCACTTTGTGAAGGAAGTACCTGATCGGGGAGGTTTTAAGGGACGACCCACATACTAGGGGGCTACCCTAACCCACAAACATCTCCGGCCCGAAGGCCGGCCCGAGTGGGGCCCACTGTATGGCGAGCCCTCGCCGAACCGGCGATGTCCTCGCCGGTGAACTTGCAAACTGGCAACGCTGGCCATGTGGGCTGGGTTCCCCATGTCCTGGAGGTCCCAAATATAGGTGAGACCCACCCTGGTTCATTGTCTTTTAGCTTAGATAGGCCCATGACTCCGGTTGGGGCGTTTCGGGGTAAATTTGCAAACCGAAATGAATTTCTGTGGCGTATAGCATATGATTTTGGGGTAGGAGACACTAATCTATCCAACTAACCTATCTATTTTGTTAGATTCCAAAAGGTTAAGGGTCGAAACCCATTTTACCCATGTATTTACTATTCACCGTAATTTTTAGCTTCGGTATTGTTCTTCATCATTAATACCCTAGGATTGGTGTTCTTTACTATTTAAACTTGAGGAGTCGTGTCTAATATGAAAGTACTTGGAGAAATTTGAAGAATGAGGTGGTGAAAGGTGAGTTTTAAAGGAAATGGATTGAAAAGTGATTTCTTTGGTTTTGGGATTGAGCTTTGAAAGTGTTATGGTTGACCCATTGCCTAAGGACGTCTAACTCCAGTTGGCAAAATCCGGGGTGTTACATAAGGGCTTGTTTGACATCTTTAATCTAATAAGAGATTTTAGAATAAGAGCTACTTTAATAAGCTCTTTTTATTCTAGTTCTTGTTTTAAATAAGCTTGCTTGGTAAAATCAGGTTTTTTTTTTATAAAAAAAAACTCTTATATGAAATAAGCATGTTTGATAAAACATTCAAATCAGAGCTTTTTCTATGGGTAGTTGATGTCATTTTAAAGATTACAACTGCTCCATTACATCAATGTCCACCACCCATCACGTGGAATTCACATTTGATGTGTCCATTGTGTTGGCCCCACCTTCGAAGTGGGTTGTCCATCATGTGGGGCCCACTTTTGATGTCCACCATCCATCATGTGGGGCGCACCTTCTATGTGGATCATCCATCATGTTGGGCCACTTTGGATATGGGCCATCTGTCATGCGAGACCTTGGTTTTTGTAACGCCCTGAAAATCAGGGTCGAGCAGAAGGTCAGCTCCCGAGTTCCACTGCATCACTTATGCAACATAGTTAATGATGATTGAATGTTGTCCGTATTAGTGCATTAAACATGAATGAGATTACACTAAATCAACATATCATACTCCAGAGAGTTAAATTATGCAAGCGAAAGACTGATAAGTATATAGAGCATATAAGTGATTGTTAGTCCAAGAGTATGAACGTCACCAGGTTAAATAATTACATGTATGGTTCCAAAATACACAAAATGATAAAGTGTAATGTTCAACTAGTCCGTATTCCTGCGATCCCTGCGACGCAACTCTAGGTCTACATAGACCCGTCAGAGAGTTGTAGATAGGAGAACTCCTTGTTATAGAAGGCCGGCTCCAACTCGTAAGCCTCGTCGTCATCTGAAACTACAACAGAGTCTGGTTGGTTTTTTAAAACACCTCCCAAAGTGGGAGTGATCAACACAGTGGAGCTATAAGGTAAAGATTAACTTGTTATCAATTCAATCAAGCGGTAATAATAAGGCAGTTCAACAATCATGTCCTAAGTACTCTTGTTAATGCAAGAATGGGATGCGATAATGATGTATGCCTTCACTTGCACTCCCTCTATGACATCATCTCATGGTCGCGCATGCAACACACCCGCTATGCTCAACTCTAACGCCAAAGACATGCAATGCGGTGCATGTGTGTGATTAGCCAAGTTCTTAATTAGACTTATTCATATAGCAGGTTTGGGAAGCTAAGATACCTCCCTTTGTATCATTTGCCCAAATAATAATCCATCTAGGGTCGTCAATCCTAGCTAGTAGCATACGATGGGCAGTTCTAGGTCGCTACGGAGAGGCTTATCACCTCAGCGCAGGCTTAGTTTATACTCGAGGTCACTACGAGAGGCTCGTCACCTAATCGTAGGCCGACAGCTCGAATACAGTGTCTCATACACCACCATATTCGGCTCATGAGTTTGGGTTGCTCACTGGTCACTATGGGAAGGCTCGTCACCCCAGTGTAGGCCGACATCTCGACTACGGTGTCCCATACACCACCATGCCTGGCTCATGAGTCTTAGCGGATCGTGGTACCAAGGTTGAATCGGGCCTTACATTGGTAAATGGTACCTTAGATTCAAGCAGTAGCCTTCATACAAGGTGAACATACATTGAGCCAATCAGGTTACTTGATAAGCTCGACTGGTACGAGCGTATGTTGAATTGATCGACATGGAGCGCATACGCACTCTTCATGGCTTAACCACTGTCGATAATTACCGTACGACTCGGATTCATCGAACGTATCCGTTGTGGCGAAACTAGTTCGACCACTGATCGCAAATCGTTACCGATTGCCTGGACTATGTATTAGTCCCAATCATACTCAAACACAACATGCATTCATATATGATAGTTAGAACAACATGTAACAATCAATTCAAATAGAAATCTCATTTGAGCATTTTAACAAATACATAATGCACGTGTTATCATACATAGACATTCATCCATAAATTATGCAGTAGTAAGATAGATTACAAGAAAGAAACTGTAGCTATAGACAAGGTAATTGAGAATCCTATCTCAATGACCTCATTAAATACATTTCAACAAGCATTTTCTCATTCAGGCATTTTATCAAACACTTAGACTACACATCAATGTACATGGAATAACGTAGTTATAACATATATTATGACAAATCCTTTCACAAAGGGCTTGTCACACATACAACAATCATGTGTTCTCAATCAATAGACATGACAGGCATAAATCATAATTCCATATTCATTCATACATTTCAACAAACACATGGAATGCATTAATTTTAACATAGTTCTCATATGTGTGTGTGTATGTGTGTGTAATAAACGTAAACCATCGCATCTAAGAACATGTGACAGTAATCAAGTCAGTCATAAACCATTAACTGACATTGGAAGCCTTAAAAACCATAACCTAAACGTTTATAGTTTGCACCTTTTGTTGGTAAACTCATATTGAACTCAGTTTGAATCCTACTTCTTTGACAATGACACAACGACTACCTGAATCAATGAAATAGGTTAGCTATTTCACTAATTACTCTATTTGAATCCCTAAAATAGATTAGGGTTAGGATTTCTTACCCAAAAAATGGATTTGGATTCGCCAGTGTAGCGATACAGGTAGGATGATTCGGCACGTGGAGCGGCGGGATCAAATCCCAGCAACTATCTCTTACACACTCTCTTTTCCTTACTCTTTCCTTCTCTTTTTCTCTCTTCTCTCTCCTAGGTTTTAGAAATTCGTATGGAATGAGAGGGGTGGGTTTAGGTCCTTTTATAGGCCCAACTGGTGTAAATGGCCCCAGGGCCATGGTATACTTAGGTTATAGCCAAATAGTGACTGTTTCGGTCCAACGGAGCTCATTTGGAGGCCTATTTCCTGTATACGGTTTGGTGAAAGTTCTCTGACATTGGATCTAGGCTAGGTTAAGATTTCAGTCCGATTGGATTTGTGGATCGACCGTGGAGTACCTGTTTCAGTTCAACGGCTATCGTTACTTGATCAGGGCCACAAGTACACTGACCTGTGTAGGGAAATTTCCCTGATCTGAGGGTGTAGTTGGGTTAGAAACTGACGGTCTGAAACCTTATATTTGGCCTGCAAGTGAACGGTCCAAATCACTTAAGTTTGAGTTTATTTTATAAAGATATTCGCGTTTCCTACACACTTCGCTCCGGCCTCAAGTTGTGTGTTTCGGGATATTATTTGGACTTGATTTCCAAGAAGGTTGTTAAGCTCAGTAAGGCGGTTATAACCGTATAGTTTCGCAGTAATCAGACTTTCGACGCGCGGTTCAAGTCCGATACGGAGTTTCGTAATGCTTTCGAGAGCAACTGGGTTTTAAGATGGATCCTAGGTTTCTAGATAATGTAGCATTAGCAATCCTATTAGTTTTGGGTCCTGCAATTCATATAGAAAGCAGTTCAAGCTAATCTACCGATTAATTTAGTTTAGCATTTAATTAATTTTCGTCTAATTTCTACATAATTCGATCCTTAGCGATTTCTATCTGAGGTGGTACTCGGGTATTTGTATGGATTTTTTCAAGACATTACAATCTACCTCTCTTAAAGAAAAATTTCGTCCTCGAAATTAGTACCTTTTCGTACTTGAGAATCTGAGGGTAGCTCTTGCGGACCTCGGCTTCTATTTCCCAAATAGCCTCCTCCTTAATGTGATGCGTCCATAATACTTTCACAAGCGGGATAACCTTACTGCGTACCACTTGTTCCTTCCTATCCAGGATACAGGTAGGTCGCAGTACATAGGTAGTATCTTCACTCAGCACCTGCTTCCATTTGATAATGTGGGAAGGATTAGGAACGTATTTCTTCAGCATCGATATATGAAACACGTTGTGCACGCCTGCGAGTGGTGTGGGCAAAGTAAGGTGGTATGCTACCACACTCGATCTAGAATCTGAAACGGACCAATAAACCGTGGCGTGAGTTTCCCCTTCTTGCCAAACCGAAGGACTTCATGGGGGAAACCTTAAGAAACACATGGTCCCTGACCTCAAACTCTAGGGGTTGCCGTCTCGTATCGGCGTAACTCTTCTATCTGTTCTATGTTGTCAGAAGTCGACGCCTGATAATGTCAATCTTCTCTAAGGTCACCCGCTCTAACTCTGGGCCAATCAAACTCTTCTTGTTTACTTCTGCCCAGCAATGCGGTGCTCTACACGGACGCCCATACAATGCCTTGTAGGGGGCCATGCCAATACTCGCCTGAAAGCTGTTGTTATAAGCGAACTCAGTATAAGGAAGACGGTCATCCCAACTGTCTCTGAATTCAAGCACACAAGCTCGCAACATATCTTCCAACACCTGATTTACCCGTTCCATCTGCCCGTCAACCTGTAGGTGGAACGCGGTACTAAACTTCAGTTTCACACCCATTGCTTCCTTGATACGAGTCCAGAAGATAGATGTGAATTACGTGTCTCGATCCGACACGATCTCCATAGGCACTCCATGTAAACGTACTATCTCCTTGATGTACAGCCTGCCCAAATCGTCTGCTGAGTTTGAGACTCTAATAGGGAGAAAATGAGCCGATTTCGTCAATCGGTCCACAATCACCCAAATGGAGTCATGCCCCTTCCTCGTCTTCGGTAATCCTGAAATGAAATCCATAGAGATGAAATTCGATTTCCACTCGGCTATAGGCATGGGCTGAAGTAAACCAGGAGGTCGACGATGTTCGGCCTTGATCTGCTGGCACGTGAGGCAACGTGAGACAGTCTTCTATGTGGGCCTTCATGTTGTCCCACCAGTACGAACGCTTCATGTCCTGATACAGCTTCGTACCACCAGGATGCATTGCCATCTTCGAATTGTGAGCAGCTTCGAAAACTTCTATTCTCAAGTCATGTCGATTTGGGACGCATAGGCGGCCACGATAACGTAAACTCTCATCCGAACCAACTCTCCATTCATAGTCTTCATTGTCACTAGCTTGTTTCCTCATCTTCACCAGCCATTCATCTTCCCCTTGAGCCACTATGATTCGGTCATCGGTAAGTGGCTGCACACGAATATGTGTGACGCTTTCGAACGGCTCCTCTACTGTAAGCTTCTGCTCAAAATCTCACACAAATTTGACCATATTCCACTCCTCTATCATCAGTGGAGCCGTAAATGCTATAGTCTTCTTGCGGCTTAATGCGTCTGCCACAAGGTTGGCTTTGTCAGGATGGTAGGAGACGTCGAACTTGAAATCTTTCAAGGTTTCCATCCATCGCCGCCGCCGCCTCATATTCAAGTCCCTTTGTGTGAATATGTATCTGAGGCTCTTGTGGTCGCAAAAGAACTCGAACTCCTATCTGTAGAAGTAATGTCTCTAGAGCTTTAATGCAAAGATGACGACCGCTAACTCTAGGTCGTGTGTAGGGTAGTTTTCCTCATGCTTCCTTAACTGTCGTAATGCATAGGCGATCACCTTATCCTTTTGTATAAGGACACAACCCAAACCAACACGAGACGAGCCGGTGTATATCGTATACTTGACCCCTTGCTCTGGCAATACTAGCACAAGGGCGGACGTCAACTTGTCCTTCAGTTCCTGAAAAGCTGCTTCTGCCTTCTCATTCTAGGCAAACTTAAGATCCTTTCGAGTCAGCTGAGACAACGGTCTGACTATCTTGGAAAAGTCCCTAATGAATCGACGATAGTAGCCAGCAAGTCCCAGAAAACTCCTCACCACCGATCCGGACTGCTCCCAGTCCTGCACTGCAGTCACCTTAGAAAGGTCTACCGCTATTCCTTCCTTAGACACCACATGTCCTAGGAACTTGACTTCTTCCTTTCGGAAGTCGCGCTTTTTGGACTGAGCAAACAACTGATTCTTTCTGAGCGTATCCAAGACTGCTCGTAGGTGCTCTTCATGATCTGCCCGACTCTTAGAGTATATCAGGATGTCATCTATAAATACGATGACGAATCGGTACAAGTACGGCCGAAACACCCTGTTCATCAGGTTCATGAACACGGCTAGTGCGTTTGTGAGTCCAAACGACATCACAAGGAAATCGTAGTGTCCAAAACTGGTTCTGAACGTTGTCTTCTGCACGTCCTCATCCCTGACGCGCAACTAGTGATACCTTGAGTACAAGTTGATCTTCGAGAAATACTGTGTCCCCTTCAATTGGTCGAACAGATCATCTATCTTGGGCAAAGGATACTTGTTCTTCACCGTCACTTGGTTCAACCTGTGATAATCAATACATCGTAGTGATCCATTCTTCTTCTTCACAAACAACACGGGTGCCCTCCAAGGAGATACATTGGGTCGTATGAAGCCCGCATCCAACAGATCATCGATCTGTTTTGATGAGGACATCGTGCACACGCATGCTTGCACACCACCACCCCTACGCACGAATGTACGCAGAAGGACCCCACCATCGATCTGGCCCGATGATGACATCCAGGGAGGGCTTCCTAGCTAAAAGACAAGTTTTGGTTCAAAAAAGTGGGCCCGATAGTTGAGAAAAGCCCATCATGGGATCTCATGATCGTGGCTCACTTGTTGGATTGATTTCATATTTCAGGTTTTGCTTATTGTTATTATTTAGAACATTGTGAACGCTTTAGATTTCTCTGTTTGGTTTTTATTTTAGTTTACTTCATCGCCAAGTAATAGGTTGCGCGGATGGTGCGAGTTTTGGGGTATAGAATTTTTCCTATAAATAGGCACCCCTTGTAGTTCTTTTGATTTATTGAAGTCTATAAAAAAATTCCTGCTTTATTTTTTTGCTCTCTTCGTGAGTTGTGGAAGAATTCAAAAGTGGGTGCGAAGCCCTCCCTTTTCGAAGGGCTAACTACCGTGGTGCGAAGTCACATTGATCCCGATTTACCCCAATCCTCAATCTTTTTTTCTCATCTTCTCCCACCATCCGTACGTCGAATTCGTCCCTTGTGTTGCATCAGATTTCTTCATTATAGCAGGTTTCCAGATTTCGTTCCGCAGGCAAGTAAAAACTTAGGCGGAGCACCACGCTAAGACCAGAGCTTGGATCGATGTCAGATTTAGGGGTTTTGCAGCCCAAGCTTGGCCGACCAAGGCCTAGGAATTTGTTTCTGGATTCCGTCACCCACCACACGTGCGGCAAGCTTCAGGCGCAAGTGTGCCCGCACCTGGTTCGCTGTCCACATGCAGGGACTGTCTCGGGTTCAGGTTTCTTCCTATTTTCCTCTCTTTTATACATGATTTCATAAATCCTGATCCTCGATTACATTATTCCTAATTGATTTGCCCTTTTTCTCATCCTAGGGTTCCTTGAATTAAGATTGGGAAATCCCCTGGATTAGGGACTGATTCTTATACATGTGTGGTTGATTACTGTTTCCCTTTGAGTATTGTTTGGTTCATAATTTTTATTGATCCAGCCCTAACGTGTGTAGGCCTGGATCCGCATAGATTCCCCTTTAATTGAATGTTTGGATTTTCGTGTGGGATGTGGAATTTGTGTGATTGTTTCTGAATTGGTGTGATCTAAGCCTGAAATCTTGCATATCATATTTAAATTCACGTCCTGCATCAAATTTGGTATTAGAGCCTAGGGTTCTTGTAGGGGAATTCACCACATATTTAGGGTTTAGTTTATTTGAGTCCTTCATGCATCCAATCCATCATATATAGCTGCTAGAAAACCGTAGTCCCTAATATATGTAGCTGAATTTTAGTAATAGTGTGTAGTCTCCTTCATATAGAGTCTTGTAGGGTCATTTAGTTTTTTTTAGATACATATAGTTGTCGTAGCAGGTCCTTAGGTTGAGTTAGCCTGTGTATGCCCACACATACGAGTCGCGGTTTTGGTTTGCGCTCTACTATAAACATGGAGCAACTACAAGAATCAATGATCAAGTTAACCCAATAAGTTGATTCTATGTCTAAGCGCTTGGAACAACGCATAGATCAATGCCTTAACCAATTTGATGATTGCGTTACTCAAATAGAGGCCTCCCTCAGGGCAACCCCACCATTGGGGAAGATGCCCATTCTCAGGCAGGTGGTCAGGAGATTAGAACAAGGAATGAAGTGAACCATTTTAGAGAAATGGTCCACGACAACAAATATGGAGTTATTCTTTCGAATAGTCTTAGGAAGTCTAAGCACGATGTCTATACTGATGTCCTGCCAAGGGATGAATGAGACTGGCAAAGGTGTATATAATCCTGTATTCTGTTTCCTCTGCTTTGCCAGTTGACAAGTATGGCATTACCCTATAATTTTGGCCACGTTCTGCTTGAGGCTTGGCCAATGAAATCTATCCTCCACTAGGGTAATGGTCTTGTCATGACCGAAATGACCCGCGATCCCCCTTGAATGTAACTCCCAGACAAGAAAATCACGAAGGGAGGTGTGTGGTATGCACAAGCGGTCACTCCTAAACAAATATCTGTTCAAAATCAAATACTCACTGTTAGCTTCTGACGGACTCTCTAATAAAGACGTATGCACAACCCTAAAATCTGGACACTGATAATATGTTTCTTTGATGCGCTCAAGGCCCGTAACTTCAACGCTCATGGAGTTGAGTAATGCGACTCGACGACTCAACGCGTTAGCAGACTTATTCTCTACACCGGCCTTGTGCTTAAGCACATAAGTGTACTCTTGAAGGAATTGAACCCACTTAGCATGCCTGAGGCTTAATTTCTTCTGGGAGTTCAAGTATCTTAAGGCCTCGTGATTTGAGAACAAGACGAATTCTTATGGTAACAGGTAATGTCGCCAATGACGTAGTGATTGCATTACCGCGTAAAATTCTGTGTAATAGGTGGAATATCTTTGCTTCGCCTCATTCAGTTTCTCACTAAAAAAGGCACAGGGTGCCCTTCCTGGCTAAGTACTCCTATGCCGACTCCTGACGCGTCACATGCGACTTCAAAAGCTTTTAAAAAATTTGGAAGTCGCGTGACTGGAGCTTCGGTCATCTTCACCTTTATCTCCTTGAAGGCCTTCGAGGCGGCCTTTGTCCATTGAAACTCCTGTTTTTATGCAGTCCGTGATGGGAGCCACAATGGAACTGAAGCCTCGAATGAACCGCCTATAAAAAGAGGGTAAGCCATGAAAGTTGCGCACCTCATGAATTGCGGGGTTCAGGCCAATTAACGATGGCTTTGACCTTCTCGAGATTCGCCGATATGCCCTTAGTTGACACAATAAAACCTAAGAAGATCACACTACTAGACAAGAATACGCACCTTTTTAAGTTGGTGTACAACTTCTCGACCCTAAGGATCCCACAAACCTGCCTCAAATGGTTGAGGCGTTGCTCCTTAGTCATGCTATAAATCAAGATATCATCAAAGTATACAACTAGGAACTTCCCTATAAAGGGTCTCAACACTTGGGTCATCACATGCTTGAAAGTGCTTGGGGCATTAGTTAACCCAAAAGGCATAACTAGCCACTCATATAGCCCATCCTTCGTCTTGAAGGCCATCTTCCACTCATCACCAAGGCGTATATGGATTTGGTGATACCCACTTTTGAGGTCAATTTTTGAAAAGATAATAGCATTGGCCATCATATATAGCATGTCATCAAGACGTGGTATGGGAAACCGATTCTTGATTGTGATTTTGTTGATGGCCCTACTATCAACACACATCCTCCATGTGCCATCCTTCTTAGGTGTAAGAAGGGCGGGCATGGCATACAGACTCATGCTCTCTCGAATGAAACCCTTCTCCAGGAGTTCATCAATCTGCCTCTTCAACTCAGCATGTTCCTTCGGGTTCATTCTTGTAATGTGGGAGGTTTGGTAGAGTTGCCCCAGGGATTAAATCAATGACATGCTGTATATCCCTCATAGGGGGAAGCTAATTCGGTAAATCATCAGGAAAGACATCATGAAACTCATGTACTACCTGAATGGCCTCAGTGGGTAACTCTACGCTAGTATTTGGCACACTCGCTAGCCACAAGGGCGTATATCATCGAGTCCGCCTCCGTCTCTCGCTCAAAGTCATTGGCATTCAAAATATGGAGCGGTTTGGACTTGGACTTTGACTCCTTCACTTCTTTTGGGCCGCTCACACCACTGTGTGGTGACTTTTTTTCCAGTTGTATTCTTGGGTGGCAATTTAGCTTGACCTTCTTGCCCTCAAACCAGAATGTTCACACATTTGAACGACCAAATATGGTAACATCCCTGTTATAGAGCCACGGCCTACCCAGAATGATATGACCCACATCCATAGGAACAACATCACACCAAATTGTGTCTTTATAAGATCCGAATTGAATAAGGACAAGACAACAGTGCGAGACTGGAATGGATGTTTCATCGACCCAGGAGACTATAGGGTTGAGGATGGGCTTCCAGTTTCAAGCCCAAACGACTCACAGTGCTAGTCGATGCCACGTTGGCACAACTACCACTATCCACGATCATCTTACAACTCTTTTCCCTACATTTTGCATGAATGTAGAAGATCGTGTTGCAGCGCCAGTCTTCAGTGTTTTTGGCTTGAGCCAGGGCGCAACGCACAATTGCTAGGGTCACAGGCTCTTGTGCTTCCTCTTCCTCATCTCTAGGGGTTCCGACTGGCTCATATTCCTCCTCACTATCACTCTCTGGGGGCACTACTTCTACTTTCCCATTAATAAGGAGTACTTTGGTGCCCTCTCTTGTGCTGCATTAGTGAGCAAAATGACCAAACCCCTAACACCTAAAACACCTAGTGGCCCCACTTCCATGTGAAGTAGACCCGACAATCTCTTTACCCTTATCATCCTTAGGTCTGGGTTGAACATTAGGGGAAGGTTTGTTTTGGAATCTCGTGTTAGGTATAGCCCTAGAGGGGTTGGCCTTAGCACCGGATTCGTGAAAGTCAAACCGCCTTCTCACAGATGCTTTAAGGTATTGCTTGACTTCTAACACTACTTGGTACAACTGTTCAACAGTGTCCATGTCTTTGGTGAGCAATTCTCTCTTAATGTCAGGACGGAGACCCGTTTTAAAACGAGCAAGGGTGAGTACGGGGTCCTCATCAACCTCACAGCGGGTTAAGTACTCTTCGAATTTCTCAATATAGTCAGCAACACTTATAGAACCCTGTCGTAGAGACTGCCACTCAATCAACCGCAGGCGATAAGAGAAAGGGAAGTACTTCTCTTTCAGCGTTTCTTTCATTTCTCCCCAATGGACTATTGGGAGTTCCCTCACTCTTTCTTTTTTTTGCTTAACCGTCGCCTAAAACCTCTTTGCTTGACCCACAAGCTTCATCTTGGCGAATCGGACTCGTCGAGCATCCGACATATCATACCACTCAAAATAGTGGTCCATATCCGCCAACCAATTTAAAAAAGCCTTAGGGTCAAGTGGCCATCAAAAGTAAGGGCATCTACTCTAACTCCCTTAAGGAGTTGCGCATCTGGGTCATATTGGTCATGATGTCCCTCACGGGGTGGGTGCACAGGCGCGCACCCATGCCAATTCCTTGGCCGACTCATTCCTTGTTATAAGACCTTCGACGCCTTGCATGTTGCTAAGCTGTTCTTTAGTGAGGTCGTTAAACTGCATGGGTTACCAAAAACCATAGTGTGTGACCGTGACGTGAGATTCATGAGTTACTTTTGGAAGACACTATGACACATGATGAATGCTAGGCTCCAATTTTCTTCTGCCTTCCACCCTCAGACTGATGGCCAGACTGATGTGGTTAATAGGAGCCTAGAGAGTTTACTTCGATGTTTAGTGGGGGAGCATATCAGGACATGGGATGCCGTATTGCCCATAGCCGAGTTTGCATACAATAGTTCTGTCAATAGGTCCATATGTCTTAAGTCCTTTTGAAGTCGTTACTGGTTATAAGCCTAGGAAACCTATTGATCTTATTCCCATGTCATTGTCCTATAGGCCATCAGAGTCCGCAGAGTCTTTTGCGCATCACATATATTCATTGCATCAAGAAATCAGACGAAAGATCACTACATATAATGAACATTACAAATTTTCTGCAGACCTACATAGACGTTTCAAAGAGTTCAATATTGGGGACTGTGATGGTCCGCATCAGGCCCGAGCGGTACCCTTCAGGGGCCGTTGGTAAGTTACACGCGCGTAGCGTTGGGCCCTTTAAAATTATAAAGGGAAACGGTCTCAATGCGTATGAGGTAGATCTTCAACCTTCCATGAGAATTAGTTCTACATTCAATGTGAAGGATCTAGTTGCTTTTTAGGGACCCACTGATACTTTGTCCGGCCCTTTGCCATCTTGATTCCCCAAACTTACCCTTTGATCCATGGTCTCTTCCTGACTTTTCATCATAGCCTCTGCCTCCTATACCTATCCTTCACACACCCAAAGAGGAAATAGAGGATATCCTGGACCATGAGATAATTTTCACATCGGATGGTAGGTTTCAGAAATACCTAGTTAAATGGACGTTGCGCCTAGCTTCAGATAGCACGTGGCTCATTGAGGAGGAGCTTCAAAGACTTGATCTCGACATCCTAGAGCAGTTCAGGAGTTTTATTTCGCCAGTGGCGAAATCTTCGTAGCCGGGGAGAGTTGATGAGGACATCGTACACACGCACGCCCACACACTACTACCCCTATGCACGTACGTACGTAGAAGGACCCCACCATTGATTTGGCTTAATGACGATATCCAGGGAGGGCCTCGTAACTAGAAAACAAGTTTTGGTTAAAAAAAGTGAGCCCGATAGTCAAGAAAAGCCCATCATAGGATTCATGATCGTGGCCCACTCGTCGGATTGATTTCATATTTTAGGTTTTGCTTATTGTTATTATTTAGAACATTGTGAACGCTTTAGATTTCTCTGTTTGATTTTTATTTTAGTTTACTTCATCCTTAAGTAATAGGTTGCGTACATGGTGCGAGTTTTGGGGTATAGGATTTTCCTTATAAATAGGCATCGCTTGTAGTTCTTTTGATTTATTGAAGTTAATAAAAAAAATTCCTGCTTTATTTTTCTGCTCTCTTCATGAGTTATGAAAGAATTCAAAAGTAGGTGCGAAGCCCTCCCTTTTTGAAGGGCTAACTACTGTGGTGCGAAGCCACATTGATCCCAATTCACCCCCATCCTCCATCTTTTTTTCTCATCTTCCCCTACCATCTGTACGTCGAATTTGCCCCTTTTGTTGCATCAAATTTCTTCATTACAGCAGGTTTCCATATTTCGGCCCACAGGTGTGCCGAAACTTCGGCGGACCACCACGCTTAGACCAGAGCTTGGATCAACGTCAGATTTGCGGGTTTTGCAGCCCAAGCTTGGCCGACCAAGGCCTAGGAATCTGTTTCTGGATTCCCTCACCCACCACACGTGCGGCCAGCTTCAGGCGCACGTGCGCTCGCACCTGGCTCGCTGTCCACATGTAGGGACTGTTTCGGGTTCAGGTTTCTTCCTATTTTCCTCTCTTTTATACATGATTTCATAAATCCTGATCCTAGATTACATTATCCCTAATTGATTTGCCCATTTTCTCATCCCAAGGTTCCTTGAATTAAGATTGGGGAATCCCCTGGATTAGGGACTGATTCTTATACATGTGTGGTTGATTTCTGTTTTCCTTTCAGTATTGTTTGGTTCATAATTTTCATTGATCCAACTGGATCCGCATAGATTCTCCTTTAATTGAATATTTGGATTTTCATGTGGGATGTGTAATTTGTGTGATTGCTTCTGAATTGGTGTGATCTAAGCTTGAAATCTTGCATATCATATTTAAGTTCACGTCCTGCATCATGTTTCCTCAGTTCCTCCATCTCACATGGAGGCATGCGATAAGTTGGAAGAGATATAGGTGTCGCACTAGGCACTAGATCAATGGTAAAATTGATCTCGCGCTGAGTAGGTAACCCAGGTACCTTCCTAAACACGTCCGCGAAATCCTGAACTATTGACGTGTTTCCCAAAGTCGGACCATCAACATGCTCTAACAAGGTAGCATAACAACTGATGCGGTAGTACCAACTGACTTGAACCAGGAATGTAAAGGTCGTGCCCTCAGGTACAAAGGCCGTCACCACCCTAGTATCGCAATCGATCTCTGCCTTCATCTCAGTGAGCCAATCCATACCGAGGATCACATCGTAATGACATAGCGGGACAATAATTAGGTCGACGAATACTGTTCTGCTCCCTAAGCTTATCGAACAACCCTTACACATCTTGGTAGTATCTGAGAAGGTCCCCGTGACAATAAGGAGTCTCATCCCAACCATAGGACTAGTTTCCAACCCTAGTCGCTTGACTGCTGTGTAGGATATTATAGAGTTAGTGGACCCGGTGTCCACCAATAAGAAGACTGGTGTACCTTGAACATGTGCCGTGACTTTAAAGGCCAGTGGTGCTGCGGTTGCTGTCTCGGATGCATCAGCTGTAAGTGAGTGCACCCGAGCCTGTTTAGAACGGTTCGGCTGCGGTACCATAGGCCGTTGAGGCGGCCTAAATCGAGGTGCAGGTGGCCTGTAAGCAGGTTGTGCAGGTAGTACAGAACGTAGAGGTGGAGTCGAGATAGCTGGTGGCATCTGTCGGTTGATCTTCTGAGGAGGCATAAAGCCTTTGTCCCTCATCCTGGTGAAACAGTAGGTGTCAGCATGGCCCTACCTCTTGCAGTAGGTGCACTGTATATTAGGTTGCCTTGGCTGTGTTGGTGGAGCCGTAAGCCGAGGAGGAGAATCTGCATGTGGCCTCTTGTTGAGGAACGGTTTGCTCGGCAAGTCTGGTCCAGACCTAGGAACCATAGATACGCGTGTGCGGGACAGCCTGTCCCTGTCCTGCTCAGCTCACAGAGATATGTCCACTAGCTCAGCATAGTTGAGTATGCTAGCGCAACACATCTTCGAGCGTATCTCGTGTCACGGACCCTCAGAAAATCGCTGCATCTTCATCGGCTCGTTGGCTAGGATCAAAAGAGCATATCTGGCCAGCTCCGTGAATCTATTCTCGTACTCTGTTACTGTCATTCCTCCCTGCCGGAGGCGAAGAAACTCTCCCTCCTTGTTACGGTAGGTGAGAGGGAAATACTTCCTGTGGAAGCACGTCTCAAAAGCCTCTCACGACCACACGTAATCAGGAGCAACGGTCCTAAGGACACTGTCCCACTAGAGACTAGCCTCCTTCTCACACATGTAGGTGACCAACTCTACTTGCTCTGCCTCAGTGCAGTGCAGTGGCTCTCGTATATGGGCGTAGAAGGCTCGGATAGTGCCCTCATTTACACGAGACTTGCCCTCATATATGGGACCCGACTCGGCGTACAACAGGAGATCCATCGTCGGATAAAGCCCAAATAATTTCTCGTCCACACGTGCTTCAAAGAGGACTCTACGGCCTTGAAACCTTCCACATGCCATATCCGCCAGTAGAGCTCTTTCGAGAGGAAGCTGGGGATCGAGCTCCCGCTTCATCCTTATTTTCCGAACGACGCTTGTGCTAGCCTCGGTGCCTTTCTGCCTCCTTGAATGGGTAGGGCGGCTAGGCCCAGCTTCATCCGTGGAAGCCCTCTTCTTCCCCATGAGAGAGAAGTGTTGAAAACAAAAATATGGCCGCCACGAGCTCAAAAAGAGCCATGAAAGTGAAATAAAATGGAGGGATAGGATAGGTTGTTGGACCTTGAGATTTTTGAGACACCAATGAGGGTTTGTGTGCTCAAATGGGAGGAAATGAGGGAGATAGGAGATGGGTTTGAAAGGAATAGTGGGAGGTGGGTATGTGATGAAGAAAATGGGAAAGATATGAGAATGGAGGAAGGATTTGTGAGAGAAAAATGGGATTTTTGGGAGATTGGAAAGCTTGGAGGGGTGTGAGAGGGGGAAATGAAGCAAATGGGGGGTTTATAGCGGTCCCCACACAATTTCGTGGGCCCCATAGGTGTGTACAAGGGCTGGCCCGACAGGCCCGAACGAATCGGACCATGAGGCCTCGTGGGAGGCTCGATGCCATCCCGGTCCACTTGACCAAGGGCGATGGTATCGCCCTTGGGGCGATGGGGTGCCGTATGTGTGCGGGGACCAAGGGTGCCGTATGTGTGCGGGGACCACTTTGGTCCCCCCTAATTTGGGCCGTTTGCGCCCTTAAGTCCGTTTAGTGCGGTTATGGGTTTCATCTTGCGTATATTCACGCTTTTAGGGTTATTTGAGTGTGGAATATACTGAATCATCGTCTAAACCCGTCGATTGGTGGTCTGGAAAAGGATTGGGGTCACCTCGCATGACAACAGATGCCTACGGGTCCCGTTTCTACGGTCAGTGTCGCTTCAACGGTCATATGATCACTGTTGGGCTAAACTTGGAATCCTATGATCATTTCTATGTTTTTATTGCTCTCTCCCAAGTCAAAGTACGTCAGTGTGCGTCGTGTTACCATAACCCAGGCTCAGTTTAATTCAAATCATGCTTTGATACCAACTTGTAACGCTTTGAAAATTGGGGGTCGAGCAGAAGCTCAGCTCCTGAGTTCCAACGCATCACTTATTCAACATAGTTAATGATGATTGAATGTTGTCCGTATTAGTGCATTAAACATGAATGAGATTACACTAAATTAACATATCATACTCCAGAGATAGTTAAATTACGTAAGCGGAATACTGTGATAAGTATGTAGAGCATATAAGTGATTGTAAGTCCCTAGAGTATGAACGTCACTAGGTTAAATAATTACATGTATGGTTCCAAAATACATAAAACGATAAAGTGTAATGTTCAACTAATCCGTATCCCTACGATCCCTGCAACGCAACTCTAGGTTTACATAGACCCACTGGAGAGTTGTAGATAGGAGAACTCCTCGTTGTCGTCATAGAAGGCCGGCTCTAACTCGTAAGCCTTTCCGTCATCTGAAACTACAACAGAGTCTGGTTGGTATTTTAAAAAACCTCCCAGAGGGAGTGAGTGATCAACTCAGTGGAGCTATAAGGCAAATGTTAACATGTTATCAATTCAATCAAGCAGTAATAATAAGGCAGTACAACAATCATGTCCTAAGTACTCTTGTTAATACAAGAATGGGATGCGATAATGATGTATGTCCTCACCTGCACTCCCTCTGCGATATCATCTCATGGTCGTGCATGCAACACTCCCGCTGTGCTCAACTCCAACGCTAAAGGCACATGCAATGCAGTGCATGTGCTTGATTAGCCAAGTTCTTAATTATACTTATTCATACAATAGGTTTGAGAAGCTAAGGTACCTCCTTTTGTATCATTTTCCCAAACAATGATCTATCTAGGGTCGTCAATCCTAGCTAGTCGTATACGATGGGTAGTTCTAGGTCGCTACGGAGAGGCTCGTCACCTCAGCGCAGGTCTAGTTTATACTCGAGGTCACTACGTCACCTTAGCGTATTCCTAGTGTATACTCGAGGTCACTACGAAAGGCTCGTCACCTAATCGTAGGCTGACGGCCCGAATACAGTGTCCCATACACCACCATATTCAGCTCTTGAGTTTGGGTTGCTCACTGGTCACAACGGGGAGGCTCGTCACCTCAGCGTAGGCCGACAGCTCGACCATGGCGTCCCATACACCGCCATGCCCGGCTCATGAGTCGTAGCGGATCGTGGTACCAAGGTTGAAACGGGCCTTACATTGGTAAGTGATACCTTAGATTCAAGCAGTAGCGTCCATAGAGGGTGAACATACATCGGGCCGATCGGGTTACTTGACAAGCTCGACTGGTATGAGCGTACGTTGAATTGATCGACATGGAGCGCATACGCACTCCTCGTGGCCTAACCACTGTCGATAATCACCGTACGACTTGGATTCATCGAACATATCCGTTGTGGCGAAACTGGTTCGACCACTAATCGTAAACCGTTACTGATTGTTTAGACTACGTATTAGTCCCGATCATACTCAAACACAACATGCATTCATATGTGATAGTCAGAACAACATGCAACAATCAATTCAAGTAAAAATCTCATTTGAGCATTTTAACAAACACATAGTGCACATGTTATCATACATATACATTCATCCATAAATCATGTAGTAGCGAGATAGATTACAAGAAAAAAACTGTAGCTATAGATAAGGTAATTGGGAATCCTATCTCAATGGCCTTATTAAATACATTTCAACAAACATTTTCTCATTCAGGCATTTTATCAAACACTTGGACTACACATATGAACATACATGTAATAACGTAATTATAATATATTTTGTGGCAAATTCTTTCACAAATGACTTGTCACACATACAACAATCATGCGTTCTCAATCAATAGACGTGGCAGGCATAAATCATAATTTCATATTCATTCATACATTTTAACAAACACATGGAATGCATTAAAATCAACATAGTTCATATATATATATACATATACTAACATCAATATAGTTCACATGGAAACCATCGCATCTAAGCACATGTGACAACAATCAAGTCAGTCATAAACCATTAACTGACATTGAAAACCTGAAAAATCATAACCTAAACGTTTAGAGTCCGCACCTTTCGTTGGTAAACTCGTATCGAACTCAGTTTGAATCCTACTTCTTTGATTACGGCACAATGGCTACCTGAATCAATGAAATAGGCTAGCTATTTCACCAATTCCTCTATTTGAATCCCTAAAACAGATTAGGGTTAGGATTTCTTACCCAAAAATGCATTTGGATTTGCCGGTGTAGTGATTCAGGTGGAATGATTCGGCACGTGCAGCGGCGGGATCAAATCCCAGCAACTATCTCTCACTCTCTCTTTTCTCCTCACTCTTACCTCTTCTTTTTCTCTCTTCTCTCCTAGGGTTTGAAAATTCGTATGGAATGAGAGAGGGGTGGGTTTAGGTTCTTATATAGGCCCAGAATTGGTGTGAATGGCCCCAGGGCCATGGTATACTTAGGTTGTAGCCAAAGAGTGATTGTTTCGGTCCAACGAAGCTCATCTGGAGGCCCATTTCCTGCATACGGTTTGCGGAAAGTTCCCTGACATTGGATCTAGGCCAGGTTAAGATTTTGGTCCGATCGGATTTGTGGATTGACTGTGGAGGATTTGTTTTAGTTTAACGGCTATCGTCACTTGATTAGGGCCATAAGTACATCGACTTGTGTAGGGAAATTTCCCTGATCCGAGGGTGTAATTGGGTTAGAAACTGACGGTTTGAAACTTTAGATTTGGCCCGCAAGCGAATGGTCCAAATCACTTAAATTTGAGTTTATTTTCTAAAGATATTCGCGTTTCCCACATACTTCGCTCCGGCCTCAAGTTGTGCGTTTCAGGATACTATTTGGACTTGATTTCGGAGATGGTTGTCAAACCCAGTAAGGTGATTATAACTGTATAGTTTCGCAGTAATCGGACTTTCGACGCGTGGTCCAGGTCCGATACGGAGTCTCGTGATGCTCCCGAGAGTAACTGAGTTTTGAGATGGATCCTAGGTTTCTAGGTAATGTAGCATTAGCGATTCTATTATTTTCGGGTCTTGCAGTTCGTATAGAAAGTAGTTCAAGATAATCCACCGATTAATTTAGTTTAACACTTAATTAATTTTCGTCTAGTTTCTACATAATTCGATCCTTAGCGATTTCTGCCTGAGGTGGTCCTCAGGTCTTTGTACGGATTTTTCGAAGACGTTACAATTGTGGACCGTTCATTAGGTGGGGCCCACTTAATGTGGATTGTCCATCACAAGGGGCCACACTTTGATGTGGGCAATCCGTCATGTGTGGCCCACTCCGTCCATTGTGTGGGCCACCTTAATGTGGATCATTCATTATGTGCCTCCACCCCCCTTCAATACGGATCATTCATCATGTCAACCCACCTTTGATGTCAACCATCCATCATGTGGGGGCACCTTCAATATGGGCCATTCATCATGCGGGCCCACCTTTGATACCCACCATCCATCATGTGGGTCCCAACTTTGCTATGTACCGTTCATCATGTGGGGCCTACTTGCTGTAGATAGTCCATCATGTGGGGCCATAATTTGATGTGGGACATCCATCATGTGGGACCCACCTTTGATGTTCACAATCCATCACATGGGTCCCACCTTTGTTGTGGACCGTCCATCATGTGGGGCCCAACCATCAACATGGGTTATTCATCATGTGGGCCCACCTTTGATGTCAACCTTCTATCATGTGGTCCCACCTTCAGTGTCCACCATCCATCATGTGGGTCCCACCTTTGTTGTGACTCATCCATCATGTGGGGCTACACTTTGATGTGGGGCCTACTTTTGATGTGACTATGCATTATGTGAGCCCACCTTGATGTGGACCATTCATCATGTAGAGCCCCACTGATGCAGGACATGAAATTCAAATATAATATGCAAGATTTTCAGACTTTAGATCACAATAGTTTAGAAACAATTACATAAAATTCCATACCCCACCCAAAAGTTCAAGCACTTAATCAAGGGGAATCTATGTAGGCTCAGGCTTACATACGTTAGGGCTGGATCAATCAAAGTTATAAACCAAGCAGTACTCAAAGGAGAGTAAATTTATCCACACATGCACAAATATTTCCCCAATCCAAGGGATTCACAGGTTTCAATTTGGGGAACCCTCGGGTTAGGAAAAAGGGCAAATAAATTGGAATTTAATGCAATCTAAGGTTAGGGTTAGTGAAAGTAAGTAAGAGAGGAATGAAAGAGAGGAAAGATGGGACCTGACGACAGTCCACGCGTGTGGACAGCGGGCCAGACCTGATGCACGTGCGCAGGGGCCTGGCCGCACGTGCGTGGGGGCCATGAACCCGGAAAGCGACTCCTTGAGTCTTGTTGGCTAGGGATGTACTCCAAAACCCCCAAATTTCAGCTTGATCCGATGCACGGTTTGTGCGTGGTGCTCCGCCGAAGTTTCAGCCCTCCTGCAGGGTCAGATTCTGGAAATTTGCTGTATAGAGAAAAACGGCTGCAATAGAGGATGGATTTGAAACGTAGATGATTGTAGGAGGAGAAATATGGATGGTAGAAGGTGGGGGCGAATCAGGACGAGTGTGGCTTCGCACCACGATAGTCAGCCCTTTGAGGAAGGGAGGGTTTCACACCCAATTGTATTTCCACAACTTAGAAACTCAGAGAAGCAGAAAAAAATGCAAAAAATTTATTAATCTTCAATGAACAAAAAACCCACAAGGGGTGCCTATTTATAAGAAAACCCTATACGCAACCTATTACTTGGAAATGAAGTAATAAAAATAACAACTAATCAAAGCAATCTAAACCGTCCATGATATTCCTAATAACAATATTAAGCAAAACCCAAAGTACTAGATTAATTAGAATAGTGGGCCACGATCATAAGAACCCATGGTGGGATTCACATGACTATCGGGTCCGCTTTAATGAACCGAAACGTAGTCCTCTAACTAGGAGGCCCTCCCTGGACGTCGTCATCGATCTAGATCGATGGTGGGTTCCTCCTTGCGTTCCTGCGTAGGGGCATGCGTGTACGCGTGATGTCCCCATCAACTCTCCCTGACTACGAAGATTTCGCCACTAGCGAAATAAAACTCCTGAACTGCTCTAAGATGTCAGGATAAAGTCTCTGAAGCTCCTCGGTGAGCCACGTATTGTCTGAAGTTGGGCGTGACTTCCACTTAATCAGGTACTTCTGAAACCCACCGTCCAACGTTGATACTATCCGATGGTTTAGAATATCATCTATTTCCTTTCTGGGTGTAGAAAGGGTAGGTATGAGAGGTAGAGGCTGGGAAGAAGGGTCGGGAAGACGCCATGGATCAAGGGACAGGTATGGGGAATCAGAATGGTTGGGCGAAGGGCTGGACAAAGTATCTGTGGTCCCCTGAAAAGTAACTAGATCCTCCACATTGAATGTGGAACTAATTACCATGGCAGGTGGAAGATCTATTACATACACATTGAGACTTTCGTTTTATAATTTTGAACAGCTCCCTGAGGGTACTGCTTAGGCCTAATGCGGACCATCACAGTCCCCTACATTGAATTCCTTGAAACGTTTATGCTGGTCTGTAGAAAATTTGTAATGTTCATTACTAGTAGTGATCTTTCGCCTGATTTCTTGATGCAATGAATGAATGTGATGCACAAATGACTCTGCAGACTCTGATGGCCTATGGGACGATGACACAGGGACAAGATCAATAGGCTTCCTAGGCTTATAACCAGTAACGACTTCAAAAGGAATTAGACCCGTGGACCTATTGGCAGAACTATTAAATGTAAACTTAGCTATAGGTAGTACGGTGTCCCACGTTCTGGTGTGCTCCCCCACTAAACATTTGAGCAAACTCCCTAGGCTCCTATTGACCACCTCAGTCTGAGGGTGGTAAGCAGAAGAAAATTGGAGCCTAGTATTCATCATGTGACATAGTGTCTTCAAAAAGTAACTCATGAATCGCACGTCATGGTTAGATACTATGGTTTTTGGTGACCCATGCAGTTTGGCGACCTCACTAAAGAACAACGTTGCAACGTGAGATGCGTCGGAGGTCTTAGAACAAAGAATAAAGTGGGCCATTTTAGAAAAATGGTCCATGACAACAAATATGGAATCGTGTTTCTGAATAGTCTTGAGGAGTCCAAGGACGAAGTCCATACTGATGTCCTGCCAAGGGATGAATGGAACTGACAAAGGTGTGTATAATCTAGTATTTTGCTTTTTCTGCTTTACTAGTTGACAGGTACGACACTGCCCTATAATGTTGGCCACGTCTCGCTTGAGGCTTGGCCAATGAAACCTATCCTCCACTAGGGCAATGGTCTTGTCTGGACCGAAATGACCCGCGACCCCTCCTGAATGTAACTTACAGACAAGAAAATCGCGGAGGGAGGTGCGAGGTATGCACAAGCGGTCACTCCTAGACAAATATCCGTCTAACATCAAGTACTCCTAGCTCCTGACGGACTCTCTAACAACGATGCTTACACAACTACAAAATCTGGCCACTTAGAATAATCTTCGTTGATGTGCTCGAGGCCCTTGACTTCGACACTCATGGAATTGAGTAACGCGACTCGACAACTCAATGCGTGGACAGGCTTATTCTCTATACTAGCCTTGTGCTTAAGCACAAAAGTGTACTTTTGAAGGAATTGAACCCACTTGGTGTGCCTAGGGTTTAATTTCTTCTGAGAGTTCGGATATCTCAAGGCCTCGTGATTTGAGAATAAGATGAATTCTTGCGGCAATAGGTAATGACGCCAATTGTGCAGTGATTGTACCACCACATAGAACTCTTTGTCATAGGTGGAATATTTTTGTTTCGCCTCATTCAATTTCTCACTAAAAAAGGCGATAGGGTGCCCTTCCTGATTAAGTACACCTCCTATGCCGATTCCTGATGCGTCACATGGTACTTCGAAAGCTTTTGAAAAATCCGGAAGTCGCGTGACTGAAGCTTCGGTCATCTTGACCTTTATATATTTGAAGGCCTTCGAGGCTGCCTTTGTCCATTGAAACTCTCCCTTTTTTATACAATCCGTGATGGGAGCCATAATAGAACTGAAGCCTTGAATGAACCGCTTATAGAAGGTAGCTAAGCCGTGAAAGTTGCGCACCTCATGAATATTGTGGGGTTCAGGCCAATTGACGGTAACCATGACCTTCTCGGGATCCACCGACATGCCCTTAGCTGACACAACAAAACCTAAGAAGGTAACACTACAAGACAAAAATGCACACTTCTTTAGGTTGTCGTACAATTTCTCGACTCTAAAGATCCCACAAACCTGCCTTAAATGGTTGAGGTGTTGTTTCTTGGTCATGCTATAAATCAAGATATCATCAAAGTATATTACCAGGAACTTCCCCATGAAGGGCCTTAACACTTGGGTCATCACACGCATGAAAGTGCTTGGGGCGTTAGTCAGCCCAAAAGGCATAACTAGCCACTCGTATAGCCCATCCTTCGTCTTGAAGGCCGTCTTCTACTCATCACCAGGGTGTACACGGATTTGGTGATAACGACTTTTGAAGTCAATTTTCGAGATGATAGCATTGACCATCATATCTAACATGTCATCAAGACGCAGTATGGGAAACTGATACTTGACTGTGATTTTGTTGATGACCCTACTATCAACACACATCATCCATGTGCCATTCTTTTTAGGTGTAAGAAGGGCGGACACGACACACGGGCTCATGCTCTCTCGAATGAAACCCTTTTCTAAGATCTCATCAATCTGTCTCTTCAACTCTGTATGCTCATTTGGGTTCATTCTGTAATGATGGAGGTTTGGTATAGTCGCCCCATGGACTAGATCAATGACATGCTGTATATCCCTTATAGGGGGAAGCTCATTCGGTAGATCATCAGGAAAGACATCACGAAACTCATGCACTACCTGAATGGCCTCAGTGGGTACCTCTACACTAGCCTCTGGTACACTTTTCCTAGCCACAAGGGCGTATACCATCGAGTCTGCCTCAGTTTCTCGCTCAAAGTCTCTGGCATTTAGAATATCGAGAGGCTTAGACTTGGATTTCAATTCCTTCAATTTTTTTGAGCCGCTCACACCACTCTGTGTGATGAACTCTTTTCAGTCGTGTTCTTGGGTGGCAGTGTATTTAGCTTGACCTTCTTGTCATTAAACCAGAATGTACACACATTTGAACGATCAAATATGGTAACATCCTTGTTATAGAGCCAAGGTCTACCCAGAATGATATAGCTAACATCCATGGGGACAACATCACACCAAAGTGTGCCTTTATATGACCCAAACTGAATAGGAATAAGATAACAATGCGAGATTGGAATAGAAGTTTCATCAACCCAGGACACTATGGGGTTGAGGATGGGCTTTAAGCTTCAAGCCCAAATGGCTCACAGTGATAGTCGATGCCATGTTGGCATAACTACCACTATTCACGATCATCTTACAGTTCTTTTCCCCACATTTTGCATAAATATAGAAGATCATGTTGCGGCGCCAATCGTCTGTGTTCTTGTCTTGAGCAAAGGCGCAACGCACAACTGCGAGGGTCGCAAACTCTTGTGCTCCTTCTTCCTCATCACTAGAGGTCTATACTGGCTCATATTCTTCCTCTTCGCTATCACTCTCTGGGGGCATTACTTCTACTTGCCCATCAATAATGAACACCTTGGTGCCTTCTCTCGTGCCGCACTGGTGGGCAAAGTGATTAAAACCCTTGACACCTAAAACACCTAGTTGCACCACTCTTATGCAAGCTAGACCCGATAACTTCTGTCCTTATCATCCTTGGGCCTAGACCGAGAATTACTGGAAGGTTTGTTTTAGTATCTAGTGTTAGGCTTAGCCCCAGAAGGGTTGGCCTTAGCGCCAGAATCGCGAAACTCAAACCGCCTTCCCACAGATGCTTTAAGGTATTGCTCAACCTCCAACACTACTTGATACAACTATTCAATAGTGTCTATGTTTTTTACGAGCAATTCTCTCTTAATGTCAGAACAGAGCCCGTTTTAAATCGAGCAGGGGTGAGTATGGGATCCACATCAACTTCACACCCAGTCAAGTACTCTTCGAACTTCTCAATGTATTCCGCCATACTCATGGAACCTTGTTGAAGAGACTGCCATTCCTCAATCAACCATAAGCGATAAGAGAAAGGAACGTACTTTTCCTTAAGAGTTTCTTTCATTTCTCCCTAATGGACTATTGGGAGCTCCCTTGCTTTCTTTCTTTCACTATAAAGTAGCCCGAAACCTCTTTGCTTGGCCCACAATCTTCATCTTGGCGAATTGGACTCGACGAGCATCCGACATGTCATACCACTCAAAATAGTGGTCCATATCCGCCAGCCAGTCTAAAAAGGTTTTAGGGTCCAAGTGGTCATCAAACATAGGGGCATCTACTCTAACTCCCTTAAGGAGTTGCGCATCTGGGTCATATTGATCATGATGTCCCTCGCGGAGTGGGTGCACAGGTGCGCGCTCATGACCAATTCCTTGGCCACCTCCATTTCTTGGCCTAACCTCCTGATCACCTGCCTAAAATTGGGCACTTTCCCCAATGGTGGGGTTTGCCCGGGCGGAGGTCTCTAGTTGGGTAATGCGCACATTAAACTGCTTAAAGCGTTGGTCCATACATTGTTCCAAGCGCTTACTCAAAGACTTAAACTGTTGGGTCAGCTTGTTCATTGACTCTTGCAATTGCTCCATGTTTAGTGTAGGGTGCAAGCCAAAACCACGACCCGTACATGTGAGCATACAACTACTAAATCAACTTAAGGACCTTCTAATACGACTATATGCACCTAGATGAGACTAAATGCTCCTATAGGACTCTATATGGGAGAAACGACACAATACTAATCAATTTCCAACAACTTATTTGCCCAAAAAATCTGTCAACAGAAAATCTAGCGAAGAGATACGGGGATTTTCTGATAACAGAAAATTCAGCAGCTTATATCAGGAATTATGGACCTTTAAACTGCTTTATATGATGATACTTGATGCATAATGGACATAAATAAACTAAACCCTAAAAATGCAATGCATTCCCCTATAAAAACCTTGTGCTCTAATACGAAATTTGATGCAGGACATGAAATTCAAATATAATATGCAAGATTTTTAGACTTTAGATCACACCAGTTTAGAAACAATTACATAAAATTCCATATACCACACAAAAGTTCAAACACTCAATCAAGGAGAATCTATATAGGCCCAGGCCTACACACGCTAGGGCTAGATCAATCAAAATTATAAACCAAACAGTACTCAAAGGTGAGGTAAATTTATCAACACATGCATAGAAATATTTCCCCTATCCAAGGGATTCACGGGTTTTTATTCAGAGAACCCTCGGGTTAGGAAAAAGGGCAAATAAATTGGAATTTAATGCAATCTAGGGTTATGGTTAGTGAAAGTAAGGGAGGAACGATGAGACCTGACGACAATCCACGAGTGTGGACAGGGCCAGACCTGATGCATGTGCGCAGGGGCCTGACTGCACGTGTGTGGGTACCACGAACCCGAAAAGCGACTCGTTGAGTCTGGTCGGTCAGGGGTGGACTCCAAAACCCTCGAATTTCTGCTTGATCCGATGCACGGTCTATGCGTGGTGCTCCGCTGAAGTTTCAGCCCTCTTGTAGGGTTAGATTCTGGAAATCTGCCGTATAGAGAAAAACAGTTGTAATAGAGGATAGATTTGAAGCGTAGATGATTGTAGGAGGAGAAATATGGATGGTAGAAGGTGGGGGCAAATCGGGACGAGTGTGGCTTCGCACCACAGTAGTCAGCCCTTCGAGGAAGGGAGAGTTTCGCTCCCAATTGTATTTCCACAACTCAGAAACTCAAAAAAACAGAAAAAAATGCAGAAATTTTATTAATTTTCAATGAGAAAAAAACCTACAGGGGGTGCTTTTTTATAAGAAAATCTTATACCTCAAAACTCGCGCCATGTGCGCAACCTATTACTTGGAGATGAAGTAATAAAAAATAACGACTAATCAAAACAATCTAAACCATCCATGATAGTCCTAATAACAATAATAAGCAAAAATCAAAGTACTAGATTAATTAGAATAGTGGACCACGATCATGAGAGCCCATGGTGGGATTCACATGACTATCGGGTTCATTCCAACGAACCAAAACGTAGTCCTCTAACTAGGAGGCCTTGGACGTCGTCATCTATCTAGATCGATGGTGGGACCCTCCTTCTTGCGTACGTGCGTAGAGGGTGTGCGTGTGCGCCTGATGTCCCCATCACCCACCTTTAATATGGGTTGCACATCATGTGGGTCCACCTTAGAGAGATTGTAAAGAGGAGAGGAGGGTAAGATGTGAAGTACTTAAAAAGTTTAAGGACAAACTTGTCCAAAAATTAACTAAAAATGTCTATCCGCTTAAGCAATAAGCTCTAAAAGAAAAGTGACATACCCATCACTTATTTTTTAAGAGCTTTTTGGCTAGTTTCTAAAAGAATAAGCTCTAGCTCTAAAATTAGAGCTTTACCAAACAGTCTATTTAAAACATAAGAGCTTATTTTTTTGGAATAAGCAAATAAGCTCTTATTAGTAGAGATGCCAAATGACCCTTATATATTTCTCTAACTTTTAGGAAGAGCTGTCCTCTTAGGCATCTCTTGGTTCTCTGATGTTTTCTTTGAATTGCTTTTCTTCCTTTTCTTTTTGTTGTTTGTGAGTGTGTCACTTCTTTTAATCATCATTATCGGACCAGTTGGTTATATAGAGAATTAGCTCTGATGCGCCGTCCGTATAGTTAGGCCCCTTGGTTTTGGTGATCTAGGTCATTGATCTAATGAGCTTCACAGATGGGGTATGGTAAAAAAACCTCTGGATTGAAAAATCCAGCCCTTCGACCAGTGGCTTGCAAATTAGCAGTGAAGAAAGAAAATACAGCATAACAGCAATGGTCCAGTAAAAGGTCAAATATTGGATGAACATGAACTTTCAATCTGGAAGATGCTTAGCGCATTCCCCATGCACAGTGGGCTACCAAATCATTGATGCAAAAGTAACAAAACTCTAAATTTCCAAACAATGGGCACTACTTGCATGGACTGGGTGCATTGGGCCCCACTCATGTTCAGATGCATCAGGTCTCAATAGTTCCTGTCACTATGAATTGCTTTGGAAGTTACCTGCGTTCTCGGTGTCAACAAGAGAACTGAGTCCCCAAAATAATTTAAGCTACAGTTTTACGATATTGAACAACGACGGTAGATCTTCTTGTAGTTTCTTGCTAAAATAAATAATTATTTACTTTAAGTTGTAAGGGATTTCTAAATTCTCTTCATGGAAAGAATTTGATAAACTCATTACTTGTGTGAAAAGGTATCAGTTTCATCGCTGAATCGACACGCTGTGGCTACTAGAGAAGATGTCGGAACCCCAAAAGCGGTGTGCCTTCAAAAGCATTTTGCATCGATTTTCCCAGAGTGCCAAATAGATGCAAGAGTGCAGTTATATGACGCATCATCCGAGGAGGAGATTCTGTCTGGCCAGCCGGATTTTGTTCTTGATTGCATTGATAATATAGATACAAAGGTAATTCATTGCTCCGAAGTTTGGTTAACTTCAAATGATTATTTCCAAATAGAGTTATGAGTAGATATGCATATTTATCTGCCTTTGCTTGATTTATCTGGTCTATGCACTGTCATTATTGTATGTGTCATTGCCAGGCTGTTATGTTTGTTATTTTTTAGCAACAAACTGGATCTTTTACCATGTAACTTTATATTTGGGTCTGCACATAAATCACGGTTATTGTGATCGAGGTGGTGAGAAGGTATATGAAAGTGTATACATTTATTGAAAACATCGCCTTAGATTGGAATGAAGGGGTGAAATGAGACTTGTAAAGTTGATCCGAAATGGCTGGGAAAAGGCTATGGTGATTATGATGATGTTTTGAGAAGCTATCATGACAAGCACTCAATAAAAGCATGTATAGGATCAGGACTGTTGATATGGCGGGCCACCCTATGTTTAGCGCATAGGCCAATGATGAAAGTGATTGGACAACTCTGCCTATCTAATAATTGTGAATTTTGCCTATTGGATATGTACTGTTGCTCGATTTTTTGAGCCAACCATCTCTTTCTCAGCCCAGTAACTGAATGGCTACCACAACCTGATTGCTTTATTTTGGGATTTGGCCCATCCATGTGATGGCCTTATCAAATCAACGCTCCCGTTCACCGTGCAGTGTGCATAAGTGCAACATGTATAATAAAAATGTTTCACACATTGCATAAAACTCCATGCAGCAGGTGTTTCTTTGTAGCATTCCTTTGATACTTCCTGTTTCATATTGAATTGCACACACATCTTTTAATGTTTTCGTTTTGACATATAGGAATTGGTGTAACATGGTCGTCACAGTTATTACAATGCATTTTGTATTTGATTTGAGGCTAATGATCACAATGATGATTTTGTGTCTGACATGAGGATAGGGCTTTAGGAATGATTGTCAAAATGATTACAATTTTGTATATGACCTGAATTTTAGAGTTATGGCTTTTGTATTGTTTATGTCCATGGAGATTCAAAGATAAGAAAAAAAGGGAGAAGAAATGAACAAGAGATGGAAACCAAAAGAGGTCTTGTTACTTTATCTTTCTCATCTGCTAAAACTTATATTCGTTTAACCCTAAAAGTAAAGTCATTTAGTAAGGTGTGTAAGAGTACATAATATTCGTGACCCACACATATTATGGAGCATTCACAATGGATGGTAATCATGACTGAGAAAATTGAAAGGACTCCTTTCCAGTTTCTTGGAAAAAGACCCATCAACAAGTTTAATGCCACTAGACATGGGGAAATAAAACGGAACCATCCTTCTTACCAGTCATGTGATCTGACGTAGGGAAGGACGCGTAGAGGTGGAGCACCATCTTCCTTAGGGGGATGACTATTCCTAATCCACGACACTTCTTTGGACTCCTCACAGAGATGCCTCGAATCGATGAGAGAGAAAATAGAAAATAATTCTAATAAAATTCGTAATAATTTGATCGATGATGAAAAATGAGCCTACAACCTCTTAAACAATAACATAAACCCTAGGAAGAAGTTTCGGAATCAAACTATAACTAAAACTCCTAGAAATCGTGACTTACTATAAATAGTAAACTCACTATTTATACAGTCGTGATTCCTACTAGTGTGCATGGTTTTCGGCCAAAAATAGTGTCCTATTTGGCCGAATTGTGATATTCCCGTAATTTTTCTAAGCACTTTTCGTGTTGGACACAACTCCTAAAGCCCAACATACGAAGAGCTATAATCAAACTAAAACTTACTAAAAATAGTAAAAATGAAAATAAACAGGGATTTCGACTCTCGATTTGATGGAATCTTGCAAATTTGGCTTGGGCAACCCGGCGTAGCGGGGTTGGGTGGCTAAAGTAGCTCGTTCTACCCCAAAATCATAGATGGTACGTCCGATAACTCATTCCGGTTTGCGAGAAACATCCGTTTTAAGTTCTGACGGTCCGGATCACCTCTGTCTCCGATCGGGCCTTTTTTGGTCCATCTTGGCCATGAAATTTTCCGCGACCCGCTCTACATCATGATCAAAGGCACTTGAATCCATGATAAAGCACATGGATGAAATGAGACAGTCTGAGAGACATGATTAGCAGGTGCAGAGATGATTGGCTGCTTATTTGGAGTTGTGAAGTGATGACAAGCGTCAAGGGCAGCCATTTGTTGATTAAGATCATTGATGGCTTGATCTCTAGGGTCTGTTGTAGAATAGCTTGAAGATAGAGTAGTGGAGGCTGGCTCAACCTATACCTTACTAGAGTTGGCCATAGCATTCCCTGGCTTTCAATGAAAGATGAGGTTTTAAACCCCAACAATGCTGCTAAGATGTTTGTGTTTTCTAAGAGTACATAGTTTGTCTTCGTCTGTAGATGAAAAAGGAGCATGACTCTATCCCTTTCCATAAACACCCGCTCTAGAAGATTTAGAATTGACTGCAAGGTGAATAGAAGAATTATGGCCCATACTAGTAGCTCACCACTAGCCTCTCATCCGATATAAATATAAATGGATTCTAGTGAAGGTAGAGAATCCCTTCCAAGTACTTACATTCTTTGTGACCCAAAATCAGGATGCAGTCCCACCAACAATTCTAAAATCCTTCGTTGTTCTGTCTTCTTCTTAATATCCTCAAAGGTATGAGCAATGGGCTGCAAGTGGTCTGATTCTTCCCACCTCATCTCATCATAATCATCATCACATCTAAGTCTTATCACAACTAATTGGGGTTGGCTACATGAATCCTTTTCCGCCATTCCACTCTATCAAGGGCCATAACTTTAGTAGGACCATAGGTCATCAAATCTTTTCTTAATACCTCCACCCACTTCCTTTTAGGCATTCCCCTTAACCTTTTAAAGCCTTCAACTTGTACCAACTCACTCCTAACCAATGCAGTTCTTGGTCTCCATTGCACATGGCGAAACCGTCTAAGTCTACTTTTGCTTATCTTATTACTTATTAGTGCTACTCCTAAATTCCCTATAAAGCATTCGTTTCTATATCCTTGTCTTGCCACTCATCCGTCTCAACATCTTCATTTCAGCTGCACTCATCCTATAAACATATTGTTCTATAACTGCCTAACGTTCTATCCCATAAAGCATGAACCATCCTATAAAATTTCCCTTTCATTTTGAGTGGTATATGATGATCACATAAAACTCCAGAGGCACATCTCCATTTCTTCCACCCGCTTGAATTCTATGGGCAACATCCTTCTCAATCTCCGCACCCATGAATTATTGACCTCGGGTACTGAAAGCAGTCTTTGGGAAACTTCTTGTCTAGCAATCTTAATTAATTCCCTATTCTCACTCCTATTGTTATTAAAATTTCACTTTGTGTACTCCATTTTAGTTGGGGAGTAGTTTTAAATCCTTTAGATTCTAAAGCACCCTCCATAATTCTAGCGTTGTGTTTACTTCCTCCCTCATCTTGTCAATCAAACCATGTCATTTGCAGACAACATACACCATGGGATCTCTTTGTGCAAATGCCTTGTTAACTCGTCCATAACCAATGCAAAAAGGTGGGCTCAATGCTGAGTGTCGAACCCTTGTGCAATCTTATAGTAATTGGGAACTCACTTGTCTTTCCACTAATGGTCCTCACGTTTGTTATTGCTCCATAGATATCCTTAATCATGTCAATATATCCTCTTGAAACTCCTTTCTTTCTCAAAACCCACCAGATTAACTCTCTAGAGACTACTATAACCTATCTATAAGTAAATAAAGACTGTGGAGATCCTTTCTCCTTTACCTCTATTTCTCCATCAATTGTCTAAGTAGGAGAACGGTGGTAGACCTCCCCGGCATAAAACCAAACTGATTGTTTGATACATTTGTCTTATGCCTTAGTCTTTGCTCAAGCACTCTTTTCCAAAATTTCATAGCATGGCCCATAAGTTTAATTAGTCTTCCCACCTTTATCTCATTACCGCAAAATATTCTTCAACTGCCATTGTAGCTTATTGCATCTTCATTATTTCATAGTCCGACTAATATGCATTAGCCATATCTTCCTGTTAAGAATAATTTTCACCCTTAGTGTCCCATATTTCCTCGCAATCCTTAGGATTAATAATCCATGAATGATGCTTGGTTGCATCTAGTGAAGGAGCGATGACATAACTATCATATTGTAGCTTCCCCAATTGGCATGGGATGGATCCTCTATGGGTGGCTCCTCTATGTTCTTGGTTGTAAAACCCATTTTCTTCCTATTTCCAATCAGTGTTTTGAGTATCAACGATATTATTGATAATATACCCGAAACTATCAGTATCTCTAGCTTGGCGATACCGATAACATTGGTAGTATCATAAATTCTAGGTATCGATGATATATCAAGTATCATGATCGATATCACCAATGTATTGCCAATATTTTCGACCGTGTAAATTCTAGATGTTGCTTGAATCGCCAATGTAAAGGCAATATTTCGATAATATCGCCAATGTATCGACATTGTGAAAAAATATATTTATTAAAAAAAATTCCATTTCAATTTATTTTTTGTTTTTTATGGGTGCTTGGTTATATAATGAAATGTATGTTTGTATGTGTGTATATGTATGCATTCATAGATGGATGTATGGATCATGTATGCATGCATGGATGGATGGATGGATTGATGTGTGTGAGCACGCGTGTGCATGCATGGATGGATGGATTGATGTGTGCGCGCGTGTGTGCATGCATGGATGGATGGATGGATCATGTATGTGTGTATAAATGTATTTGTCATTGTATGTATGTAAGTATGCATCCATGGATAACTAGATGGATGGATGGATGGATCATGCATGTGTTGTAGTATGTGGATGCATGGATATATGGTTGGTTGGATGGATGGATCCATCATTTTCCCCATGCTTCCCCAATGTTTCCTTGAGTGGTGGTGTTCATTTGTGACTTTCTCAATAAAGGCAAGTTAGTGACATAATTTGGCACTTCTTTCATAGCATTGATCCCAAAGAAAGAGGGAGCGGAAAGTTTGAAGGACTTTAGGCTGATAAGCTTGATTGGGGCCTCGTAAAAGATTCTAGCCAAGATCTTAGCATTAAGACTTAAAATATGTAATCACGCAGATTATCTCTAAATTTCAACACACGTTTGTAGAAGGTAGGCAAATCTTGGATGGTCCTTGATAGCCCATGAATGCTTGGATTTGAGGTTCAAGGAAGCTTGTGGAGGTATTGTACGCAAACTAGATTTGGAAAAGCCATATATGATTATGTCAAATGGGAATTCTTGAACTACATGCTCTAGAGACTCAGGTTTGGGGAAAAATGGCGAAGATGGATGTCCACTTGTGTTACTTCTCTTAAATTCTCTATACTAGTAAATGGCTCCTTGAAAGTTTTCTTTGAGTCAACAAGAGGGCTGAGACAAAGTGACCCCGTATTTGCTGCTTACATTTGTAATTGTTGTGGAGGCCTTGAGTAGAATGTCGGAGAAGTGGCTTTAGGGTGGACAAAAGTTGTATTCAAGTTTCACATCTCCAATTCGCGGATGATTCCCTATTGATGTGCGATGCTAATGAAACCCATGTTGGCAATCTGCAGAAGATCATCTGCTATTTTGAAGTGGTATCGGGATTGAGGCTAAACCAATACAGTACGAGATGTTGGGTATTGGCATACCAAAGGAAGAGCTGGAAAACTTGGTAGCAATTTTTGGGTGTTGAAAGGGGTCCTTCCCATCCACTTACCTTTGGCTTCCGTTATGCATTGTGAAGCCCCCTAAATACCTATGGAATCAGGTAATTGAAAGGTTCAAGAAGAAGTTAACATCCTAGGGGTGATGCCACCTATTGTTGGGTGGTAGGTTGTTGATTATTGTTGATCTTGCAAACCTTCCACTTTATTTTTTCTCCCTCTTTAAATGCCCAACAAACATGTTGAAGAAGTTGGAGAAACTTAGAAGAGACCTTCTCTGGCAAGGAGCAGAGGATAAGAGGAAATTCTACCTGATGCAGTGGGATGATGTCAGTTACCTGAAAGAAAGAGGCAGAGCAGGGATTAGAAAGTTGGCCCCAATGAATAAGGCATTGTTAGGCAAATGGCCATGGAGGTTCTTAATAGAAAATGATAATTTATGGAAGGAGATTATTATAAAAAAGTATGTGTTAGATAAAACATGGTGGTGGCCTAAAAAATATTCCTTGTATAAGGCTATGTGACTTTGGAAGGCGATCGTGGAGGGAGAGGAGAGCTTCGATGGTGGTGTGAACTTTTTAGTAGGAAACAGGGAACATGTAAAGTTTTGGGAAGACATTTGGTTGGGAACTCATCCGTTGAAGGATGTGTTCTCGAGAATAGCCTCGGTCTCTCCGGTCATGGACATTTCGGTTGCAAATTATTTTTCATGGCTAGGATCGTCTGGTGTGTGAACACCACCTTGTGAAAGACACTTGAAGATGAAAGAAGAGGCCGAAGTACTTACTTTGCTAAAGACACTCTCGGGAGTTGTATCAAGTGCAGAATGGGATGTGATGACTCGGGCCTCGGGAAAATCGGGATCCTCCACAGTGAGATCCTTCCACACCATGTTGTCGGGATCCCAATTGACCGAAGATCCAGTGCACTCCTATTTCTTATGGACCTGTGGTGCCCTAAGGAAAGTTGCAACTTTTTCATGGTTGGTTGGGTGGAACAAGATCCTCACCATTGATAATCTCTGCAAGTAAGGTTTAATTCTAGTCAATGCATGCCCTCTTTGTTGGAAGGATAATGAGTTGGTCGATTACTTATTTATGCAATGTTCTTTTGCAAGGGGATTTTGGGATAAAATTTTCCTGTTATTTGGGGTTTCATCGGTGATGCCAAAATCCATTTCCAGCTTCCGAGTATGGCAAGGAGGAGTTGGGAAAGTTGGGAAGACAGTGTGGAGACTATCAATGCTAGCGGGATTGTGGTCGTTATGGTAAGAGTGGAACAATCAATGCTTCAAGTTGGGTTCTGTAGCGGGAGTCTTCACTAAGGCGAAATACTTGGTCATCAAATGGGCTATGATTTGTCTGGCATTGGAGGACATCCCTCTTGCTTTAGAGGGTTTGGAAAAACTATAATTGTAAACATATTTGGGTTGATTTGTAGAGAGATGTTTACAGTTTTGTTGATTTCCTCTTTCTGTTTGTAGTGCTTGTAATTTGCTGGCTATTTTCGCCTTTCAAATAAAGTATCTGTTATCTCTCTCTCTCTAAAAAAAAAGTTTCCTTGAGTTAATGATACATGCTTTTAGGCCCTCATTGAAGGGAAACTTATTATTTGATTCCTAAATATGCAAATATGCATCTTTTTTGCTATTATTTGATTCTTAAATATGCAAATCGGTGTATTTTAGAGTTTCTTGATGTATCGTTGAAAAATTCCACCATTTTCCCCATGTTTCTCCAATGTTTCCCTGAGTCAGTGTTACATGCTTTTTGACCCCCATTAAAGAGAAACTTATCATGTATGTCTTTTTTTTTTTTTTTTTTTTTGCAATTATTTGTTTCCTAGATATGCAAGCATGTGTATTTTAGCATCTTTTGAAGTTTCATTGAGAAATTCCACCATTTCCCCAATGTTTCCTCGGTCAACGATGCATTTCCGGGTATTAGCGATATTATCAGCAATACTGATGCATGTTTCTATATCCCCAGCCAACGATACATGTGATGATACCGATACTACGAACATTGCTTCCAGTAAACATCTTCATGATTGGGACCACTCCAAGTAATTTTTCCATCAAGTTTGGTCATGGTGATCATTAGTTTGAGATGATCATTTTGAATATTACCCATTGACACCTGGATTTTTTATTTTTTTTTATAACCACCCATTGTACTTTTTTTTTTTTTTTGGAAAGATACCACTTGTTATATTTTTCGCCATCTAACAAGAAATTGAAGAATTTTAGGCATCAATGAACATTGTAGAAAGTTACTGATGGCTTACAAACAATCCATATATTGTACGGAGAACAACTGGTGGTTCGGATGTTAAAAAAGGTGACAATGACTGGCCTTAACAGGGTCATCGGGTACTACATTTGTCCTTGAAGGAGCAAGTGGTGGCCCAGATGGGGTTGCTGGTGGCTTGGAAGGAGCTGCGGTGGTTGTTGGTGGTCTGGAGGTGAATGTTGGTGACCCTAACGTGGCAACCAATGGCTGTTGGTGGTCTGGATGTGCTGCAGTGATGGGAGGCAGTGGAGGAGAAGAAAAAGGAGAGTAGTAGAAACAAGAGAGGAAGAGGATCTAGATCTAACCCATTTCCTGCTCTAGTACCATGTTTATTTTCATGGTTAAGTAAAAAGAGAAGAAAAAAGGAGAATAAAATAAAAGAGATGGAGTGGGAAAGAGAACTTGTGAGTTATCTTTCTCACCCTCTAAAACTATTATTTACTTGACCCCAAGGCGTAAACATGAAGTCAGTAAGATATGCTGTAGAACAGGACTAAACTTACTAGAGCGGGACTAAACTTGTCTTTAACAGAGGAATTATAGGGTTCTGATGCATTAGGATGTAGTGTGCACTAAGTCCATACAAGTGGTCCCATGGTTTGAGGATCCATATCATGATCTGATCGGCCCTACTACCATGGATCGGGGATGACCAGGAATCTCCCAAATTATAAAAAAAGAAACCTGAGCTGCAACTGAAAGTGAAACATAAAGCTGGTAAGAAAGCTTGAGATCAGAAGAGAATTTTTTTTATTTTTATTTTTAGGCTAAAGAAAATTACAAAAAAAAAACAAATTTGAAATTTACCAGTTTAAGGTTGCAAATTAAATGTACATTTCACCATGCTTTACAAGCATTTCACTTATGTTTGACCAACATTTTGCAAGAATTTCACAATGTTTCACCCAGTTTTTGAAATGAGAGTTGTTTCACAGAAACTTGTTTTGCATGCCATGTTAGCTTGAAGCCTTGAATTAACCATGGAAAGTTTGAGAGCTACCGTGCATAATTAGCATACATGATGATAAAATCTTCTAGGAATATGGTTTAGTCTAAAATCCACATTCTGCTTGTTCTCTACTCTCTAGGGAAAATTGAATTCCACTATACCTATGTTTCAGGCATATTTCCAATTCAGATTTCGGTTTTAGGTGATGCTTGATTTTTTTGGATAAATTTGATTGTTTTGTCTAAAAGCTCAAAACAGCTTCTATATAACTACTGTCTATACATGAAGCGAAACAATTATTTACGCATGTAAGCTTTATGGTACAAAGTAGAAGAATATTACTTAAGCTATGCACAATATACTTGGTTTTCAGTTTGGCGAAGTAGTACACATGGTTTCAGTGATCAAGACAGTTGCTCTGGTGAACTTTGCAATGAATGAACCGTTCCCCCAAATCTCTCAAATTGGATGATCCTAGCCACCAATCTATGCCTTGTGGATTGTTGTTGTGTCTCTTTTTCTTAACGGTCTATTTGCAGGTCATAACTTGAAAGGTTCGGGTTATTTACTTGATGATATTGCGATGCAGGGGCATTTTCACACCAGGCTCAAGTGGGGTAGCATGTGGGATGTAGGGACACACTCGGGGTGTGTGGCCCCTGTGAGGCGGAACCCATGTGATTTGGAGCCCACGAGGGGGTGGAACCCAACCTTCGAGGAGGGTTTGACCGATGACCTAACCCATGGATGTGGGGCCTGAGCTATGAGATAAATGGATTAATTCGCCATGCTTTATTAGTTCGAGCTTTCGAGCAAGTGGTTAATTATCCTACATCAAATTGGTATCAGAGCGGGAGGTCTTGTGTTCGAGACTCCTCACCGGGGGTGATTAATGCATGAACATTTTCACACCGGCTTTACTGGGGTGGCCTGTGGGATGCGGGGGCACACTCGGGGCGTGGGTGGCCCATGTGAGGTGGAACCCATGTGATTTGGGGCCCACGAGGAGGGTTCGGCCGATGACCTAACCCATGGATATGGGGCTTGGGCTATGAAATAAAGGGATTAATTCGCCATGCTCTATCAGTTTGAGCTTTTAGAACAAGTTAATTGTCCTGCATTATATTGTTGGGGTATGGTTCATCATGGTGAGGCCCAATAGACCAATGGTTTGGATCTACCAATCATGCATCTGCTTGTCTAAACTGGAGGATATGAATCTGCTGTGCGTATCCTCAGGTTGAAGATCCTATAATGCTCGTGATTACTGGAATTCTTGTTGAGACTGTGGCTATTCTAATCTTGTTTCTGTTAATATACTTGCACCATCTGCCCAAAAGTTTTCCTGCAACATCTACTTGAGAGTTTCTTAGACTTTTATGGGTTTTGAGACTAAGGGAGTGATGCCTTCTTGCAGCAGCTTGCTTACATTCTCTTAAAAATTTCCAGAAATGTTGAATTTAACTGTTAGCTGTTAACAAGATGTCATGACCATTTAAATTGCTAACTTTCACCTTTTGATCTTCAACAGGTGGCTCTACTTGCTGCATGTGTACGTAGGGGTTTAAGGGTGCTTTCTGCAACAGGTGCCGGTGCTAGAGCTGACCCAACTCGAATTCGTGTTGCTGATTTAAGAGAATCGATAAACGATCCACTCTCTCGAGCTGTAATGTACTTGCCTTAATTTGGATGATCTGTCAGTTTGTCCCGGTATTTATTTGTTAGATGCCCTTCTCATAAGATTATGTTTACTATATTGTGAGCCATACTCAGCCTATGTATGTGAGTAGAGAAAGCTTTCTACTCGTCTTGTGATTGGTTCATGAAGTAGACCCCAACACATCCAAGTGTGGTGCCCTTTTCCCCACCTGAGTTGACCATCTATGGTGCTCTAATGATAGGTTCATGTCCTGAAGAATTATATTATTCTTGACCTGAGGATATAAGCGGTACCCTCCGACCTTCTGCCTTTACTAGTGGGGCCATGTTGTAGTGATCCATTTCGTTGTTCTGATTGGCTCCACGGCTCCACCATAGATAAGACCATGTCCAAAAACTTGCAATGGGACAATCCTAACCGTATGATCAATGGCCTGCCAAGAAATGGTTCAGAAAAAAAAAATAGCAATGGTCCTCATTCAGTGAAACAATGACAATGGTCATATCAGCAGGTACTTGTCCACAAGATTTTCGGGGCATAGTCCATCCATGGTGGGGCCCATTCAGTTCAATGGGGATCACTAACAGGTGGGCCCACTCACTATGTATTTTCTCAGATTTTAGGATCGTATAGTTTGTTTCATATCCTTGCTTATGGGGAAAGATTAACTTCTAGTGTAACGCATATTGTGGATGCTTTGTATCATGGTATATGACCGTTACCATTACAATACGGGCCTTAACAGCCATTATGGTCGCTTTTTCTTTTTATTTTGAAAATAAAAAACCTGTACGGCCCCGTAATGGCTGTTACTGGTCATTTTTTCTGTAATGGCCCTTACGACCCCATAATGTGTAACAATTGCCACCATAACCATTACATAACAGTCACTACAAGACACCTTGATCACAATCTTTTCATGATAAAATCACGAAAAATATAAAATTGCCAAGATATTGAAAATCTCACGTATTAATGTGATAATGTCGTTTAGTTAATTTTTCGCAAAAATATCACGAGATTTTCAAAATCTTGGCAATATTTGTCAGTACTATCAATTACCACAAAAAGGGAAATAGGATCTTCGAAAGAAAAGGAGAAATTTTATTGCTTTATGAAGAGAAGTAGGGTATGTTCTTGAATAAAACAATGTCTATGGGAACATATGCTATTTTCTCATCACAGGACAATAACACTTATACTCCTTTTAAGAGTAAGAATATCCTAGGAACATATATTCAATGGCTTGGGGGTCTAATTTGTTTCTTGAAGGTTCAAGCATTTGGACAAAGTTGTCACAACAAAAAACCTTTGGAGGGAATGTAAGTAAAGGAAGATCATGTTTAGAATTTTTAGAGGATATTTGCCATCAAGGACGAGTGTCAACATCTTGTTAAGCTTATATGTTGCAATAAGAAGTAGGAATTTCTTTGTCCTAATATATTTTAGACAACTTATTCCGACACCAATGGATCTAGTGAATGATGTCATTGACCTCTAAGACATGATAGTTTCTCCGTTTTGTCAACCCATGTTGTAGTGGCGTATAAATACAAGAAGTTTGGAATGGCGTTCCATGTTCAGGAAAGTAACTCTATAAATCATGGGGCATTGTTGAATGGAAAAAATTATTTTTGTGTCAAATTGAGTTTTTATGGCTCATTTGTGAAACATTTTAACAATTGGTACAGGATGAATTTGTGAAACATTTTAACAATTGAACGAATTCATCCCTATTGTTCATGAGATAAATCTATGTAACATGAGAATTATCGTCAATTAAGGAAATGAAATATTGAGAACCAAATAGAGATAATTGGAGCAGCTCCCATGCATCAGAATTTACAAAAGAAAAAGTACTAGTAGTTTTATTATTGCTACTTGGCAAAATTCTACAATGGTTAGACATTTGACATATTTCACATTGAGATTTTGAGTCACTCGAAATAGTTGACTGAAGAAACTTCACTGATAAATGACCAAGTCGAGTATGTTGCATCTATATTCACTCTTTATGTCTAATGGACAACTCAGAAATGAATGTAATAGAAATGTTTCCCATGTCAAACAATGTAGTCCATTGTTTTCATGGCCATCAACAATCCTTGTCGTCATTACCAAGTCTTGGATAACAAAATGAGAAGGATAAAAGTTGCTGTGTGGTTCAACTATTTTGTTAGGGTTCTAACTGATAGATGTCTAGATGGAAATAGTGTTTTTTGAAGTATCGGTATCGCTACAAGTTTTTCTGGCCGGGGATATGGAAACAAATATTGGTATCGCCGATAATATCGCTGATTTCTAGAAATGTGGGGAAACATGAGGAAAACGTTGGAATTTTTTCAATGAAACTTCATGAGATGCTAAAATACACATATTTACATATTTAGGAATTAAAACAAATTGCAAAAAGAATGCATATATAATAAGTTTCCATTTAACGAGGGCCTAAAAGTATGATTTGTCGTAAGAAATCAGTCCAATAACAACACAACAATCATTTAAATCTCATTAAACCAATTAACAAGCAAATAAACATACATAATACATTCATACCATGTACATCCATGCATAAATAAGCATTTAAACACAATATACATGCATGATGATCCAACCATAATCCATCCATCCCATCCAAATAACCATCAATCCTTCCATCCCATACAAACATCCGTCCCATCCATCCATCTAAACGTTTTTAATAAACAGGTTTTCGGCGATATCGATACATTGGCAATATTATCGAAATATCCCCGATACATTGGTGATACAAGTGGCACTTGAACTTTACACAGTCGAAAATGTTGGCAATACATTGGCGATACCGATCTAATGATGATACAAGCGACACTTGGAATTTACACAGGCAAAAATATTGGCAATACATCGACGATACTTAGTGATATATCATTGATACCTGGAATTTCCGATACTGACAATGTTATTGATATTGCTACCAGTGTTATCAGTATTACCAAGCTGGAGAAACGGATAATATCGAGGATATCATTGAAATATCGGGGTTACATTGAAAAATGGACGGAAATGGAGCATGTGCAATTGAGGGTAACAATAAAGATGAGGAAACCCGATACACCGTTTTCCAGTGGGATTAGAAAGAGATCCATCTGCAAGTTTTATACCAATAGAAGTAGGACAATAGGAAAAGAAAAAAAAAAAACATCTTTCTTAATCATGTGGTTTGAAGCACCTAAATTAATGTAACACCCCGGATTTTTACCAACTTGGAGTTAGGCGTCCTTAGGCAATGAGTCAACCATAATACCTTGGTAACCTTTTAGAACTCAATTCCAAAGCCAGAGAAATCATTTAGAACCTAATTCTTTAGAAATTTAACGTGTATTAGCCAGCGCTACACTAAATTTCCTGCAAAATTAGCACCAACCACTTTAAATACGATCTGTAAGACCCAAAACCTCTAGAATTGTTAACGCTACGTTACCCTGAAATTTAGGATCCAACTCTAAACCCAGTTGTTCCCGGGAATACTTTGTAACTTTGTATTGGTTCTAGACCGCGCATCGAGAGTCCGATAGCTATGAACTTAACCATTATGACCGCTTAGTTGGACTTGTCAATCACCTAGAAGATTAAGCCCAAACGATGTACTGAGACCATTTTATTGAGCTCGGAGTAAAGAGAGTAGGAAAAGAAAGATTTTTAGAAAAATTAATTATATTTTTAAGAAATCTGGAACGATTCACTTGCGCGTTATTTTTAAGCATTCTGACTGTTAGAATTCGACCCAAATTCACCCTCGGATCAGGATAGGTGGCCCTTACATGTCATAGTACTTGTAGTTCTGATCAAGTTCCCGTAACCGTTGAACTGAAACTGGTCCGCCACGGTCGATCTGGAAACCCGACCGGACTGAAAACTTAGCTTGACCTAGATCCGATATTAGAGAGCTTAAGTCCGACCGCATTTAGTAACAGGACCTCCAGAAGTGCTCTGTTGGATCGGAACAGACCCGATTTGGTTATAACCTAAGTATACCTTGGCCCCAAGTCTATTTTCGTCGCTTTTTGGCTTATAAAAAGGCCTTAAACCCTCTCTCATTTGCTCTATACGAATTTAAGAGAAACCCTAGGAGAGAGAAGAGAGAAAAGAGAGAGAAAGTGAGGGAGAAGTTGGAGTTTTCTTTCAGGGATTCCTTCCAGTCTCTGTGTGTGCCTCATCCATCCTTCTGCATCGCTATTCTGGCGATTCCAAATCCGTTCTTAGGTAAGAAATCCTAACCCTAACCTGTTTTGAAGCCTAGAATAGTTCCAATGATGTTATAGCTAATCTATTTCATGCCTTAGGTTGTCTATCTGCTGTTGACGAAGACTTATTGTCTGAATCACATCTTATACGCGTTTTCTGGTTTAAGGTGCGGACTATATACGTTTAGGTTATGGTTTCCAAGATTTTCAATGTTAAGTAATGATTTATTCTTACCTAGGATGCTATTTCACATGTACAAAGTGTTGTCCGTTTCGATTTTCAGTTATACGTTAATTATGTTGAATATACTGTATTCCTTGTATTTGTGAAAAATACCGTATACTTATGAAATTTGGATTTGTGCTTAACATGATTATTTACCGTGAATATATGCTTGTTACAGGTGTGACAACTCCTTAGCGAAAGGACTTGCCCTAAATCACGCCACATCCAATATACGCTATATATGTAAAAGTGTGTAGCTCACGTGTTTGTGAAAATGTTTAAATGAATACGGAACCCAGTTTCATGCATGCCATGATTATCCGTCGTGGGTATATGCAAGTGATATATGGGGCAACTCCCTAGTGAAAGGATTTGGTCAAATACATGATATATCAACATACGGTATGTAGTTAGTATGTGTAGCCTAAGTGTTTGTGAAAATGACTGAATGAGTATGGAATTTGCTTTCGTGCTCGCCATGACTAATTGTCATGGATATATGATTATTGTATAGGCGATAACCCTTTAACGAAAGGATTTTTCCTAATACGTATGTTAATGACTACATAATATATATGATGCAATGTGTAGACTAAGTGTATGTAAAAGTGTCTGAATGAGTTAGTAGTTAGTAAAAATGTGATTGCTAAGGTTGTTGAGATATGAATCTCAATCACGATACTTGAATATATGATTTCCTCCATGCATTGTGTAACTTAGATTATTTGTATTAACTGTGTATATGATTTCCTCCATAAATTGATTAACTTAGATAAATCATGTCAAAGGTATATATGATTTCTTCCATGTACTGTATTTACATTTAAGTTATACTTCATGAATGTCCACATGATAGTACGATATGCCTCATATGCCTGTTATGGAATTTGTATGTGATTGGGGCTGTGCTATAGTCTAGGTAATCGGTAAGCGTACTCCAAATGGTGGTTGAGGTTGTTCGCCACGTAGGATGAGTTTAACGAATCTGAGTCGTGCTTGGGATGTTCGGCAGTGGTTAGGCCACACGGAGTGCTTATGCATTCCATGCCGTTCAATTCAACGTACGCTTGGCCTGGTTGAGCTTATCAACTAACCCGATTGACGTATGTTTGTTCACCATGTTTGGTCGCTACTGCTTGAACCTAAGGTACCAAACTTACCAATGAAAAGCTCCTCTAACCTTGGTACCTCGATCCGCTAAGACTCATGAGCTGATTATGGTGGTATGGGACACTATATTCGTGTTGTCGGCCTAATCTGATTAGTGACGAGCCCTTTGTAGTGACCAGTAAGCACCTATACTCGTGAGCAGATTATGGTGGTATGGGACACTATATTCTTGCTGTCGGCCTACATTGATTGGTGATGAGCCCTCTGTAGTGACCTTGAGTATATCCTGATAGTGCATAAGGACGACGAGTCTTGTTGCAGTATGTGAGATATAAATAGGCCTGTATTGATAAGGTGATGGGGGAGAGGAGTAAAGATTGCGCGTAACAGCCCTGACAGCCCTTGCAGTGACCTAGAACCGTAACATCATATGAGATTATCTCGGACTGATGACCCGAGAATGGATCACCGTTTGGGTAATGATACAAGGGAGGTACCTTAGCTTCCCAATCCTGCTGTATGAAAAAGACCAATAAAAACTTGGTAATCATGCTCATGTCATCGCATTGCCTGTGCTAACGGTGTTGGTGATAGAGCACTGAGGAAGTGAGTCATGCCACGATCGTTAGATGTTGTCGCAGAGGGGATTGTGGTGAGGGCATGCATCATTCTTCATATCATCCTTGCATTAACAAGAGTATCTAGGACTTATTTGATTGTACTGCCTTATCATTACTGCTTGATTGGATTGATAACATGTTAACCTTTGCTGTATATAGCTTCTACTGAGTTGATCACTCACTCCCACGTTACGGGACGGTGTTGGCCACACCAACCAGTCCCTATTTTAGTTTCAGATAATGGCGATGCTTGCGAAGCAGAGCCGGACTTGATGATGATGAGGAGGATTCCTCCTATATGTAGGTTCTGATCGACGGGGTCACAGGGTTATTGATTAGATGCCAATGCACTTGGTATTGTGCCTTTTATTTAAACACCCATGTGTATTCTTTTCTTTCCATTTTTGGAGTATACATGTATGTAGTTAACCTGGTAACATGTTCACACTCTGGAGACTTACAATCAATTATACATTTTATATATTTATCACAGTCTTCCGCTTGAGAAACTTAACTGTCTCTGGAGTATGATATGCTGTTTTGGTCTAATCCCACTCATGTTTTCTGCACTAATATGAACAACACTCATCCATCATTGAAACTGTTGCATAAGTGATGTTCTGGAACTCGGGAGTGGAGTTTTTGCTCGACCTCCGATTTTCGGGATGTTACAATTAATGATCCAAGAAGTGGAAGGATGGGATTTAGAGACATGGTTAGCAATGGAAAAATACTTGGGTTCTCCACTAGTGCTATAGAACGAAGGGAAACCTTGAGAGCAACCAACTATTGTTGAAGTTCACTAATGGCTTGGTCCCATGGCTTCACATTGAACTACGAAGGTAGACCGTGCAATCGCATTTGCACCCCCTCAATTGCAACAATATTAGCCATAACAATTTTCAATCTTGGGTTTACATGTGGATTTAGATCTCAGAAGCACTTTTTGTGTCAGAGTTGTGCCTGGAAAACCAATGTGAACCTTGTCCACTAGTGAAGTGGATGTGATATCAATGATCTTGGTTGTAGATCATGCAGACCATGGGTCCTAGGTGGACCTATGATTATGCCATAATTAATATACGAGAGTATCATAAATGTACATAGACGTGTGTTAAAGGAGAGGGATTCCTTTGGTTGTCCTTGGGAAAACTTGAGATTGGATACAACGATCACTGACTAGGAAAGAGTTGTGCTATGGATCTTAGTACCCTGTTGTTCCATGACCACCTTGCAGGTTAGAGGACGGACCTGTGGTTGTTGTCATCATTATGATATGGATGTGGTCATCCTATGTTAGGGAACTGCTGATGAGTCAGGATGGAAGGTCTTTATCATCGGGTGTGACGACGAGTCGGTGTGTCGTTGCCCTACCTCGTGTAGGAATGTGAATGCAATGGATAAAGGCTCCTGGATGGTCAAGGTCAAGTCTCTAGAGTGGGAGGCCCATCTTGCATGGACTATGATCGACTTGAGGTTGCACTGAATCTGATTAATCCTTAGACCTGAGGACATGTGAGGGCTTAAGGTCTTGATTGCATGTGCTTTGGCTTGCTTTACAAGGTCATCATGTGGCAAATAAAAGTGCATGTAGCTAGGTATATCCATCAATATCCGTTGAAACTCACATGGGCTAACAAGGGATCCACTGGTATTCTAGGAACTTACTTATGGCTTAAATCTCGGGGATCTGATGTTCATCAAATGGTTTTTCAATTGGCCCCAACTGTAGAAGGTTATAAAAGGCTTTACAAGTGTTTCAATTGTTAAACTTTTGTTTTAACCATTAAAAAGGTTTTGATTGCACTTGATGATAATCTGATGGTTTAGATTTGGGAGTCCACCACCTGATCTGCATGTGCATTGGGTCTTTGGTGGATGGCCATGTTAGTGGAAGGGCCTGGATTAGATACAAGTGGATGGGATAAGGTGGGATCACAAAATTCCAATGCAGTACGGCATTTGGAAAACTGTAGGGTGGTAAAGTTCCATAACTATTGTTTCTATGAAACTCTATTAAGGAGAGAGAGAGAGAGAGAGAGTTGCGGGACGGCTTGTGTTCCACATTTGCAGTCCACCTGGGTGGACAGCTTGTGTTTCCCTTGCCCTACTCTGTTTGGCTCTCACCTCTCCTCCATCTGGGAGAGACTTGTTAGGTAAGAAGATCGGCATCAACAATCCAAGTTTAAGTTTTCTCAGTGGTATTAATCAGGGAAATCCTAACTGTAGATTTAAGTTTTTCTTTTCTAGAAACTTAGACATATCTAAATAGGGATCCATAGGGACTAATCACACAATCTGAGTTTTTGTGGAACTTTTATTTTTCGCTGCATTTTGAAAAACCTAACACATGGTGTGTTGTCACTTCCCACAATGTGTACACTTTAATTTATCCTTTTCCATATAGAAGTGGGACACAATTCTGTCCACTTCCAGGGTCCCCTCTAGATGATCTTGAATCAGTCACAAGAACATCTCTCGGGGAGAACATTCTTGTTGTGCCCCACTGTGGTAACTCTTCAACTTGCTTCTCTAATATAATTATATACATATTCCAAGGAAGTCCTTCGCCCGATACTGCACCCTCTGCAGCTCAAAGTAAGGATAAATGCCATCCAAGAATTCAAAATTTCTTTCTGATTTTCTCTGCTTCTTGATATCATCAAGAGTGGGAACAGTGCGTTGATGCTGATCTACTTCTTCCCACTTTAGTCTCATCACTAAAAGTACCATTCAGGCGATATATCTTCTTGCTGCAGATTTGTCATCTCACAATGCAGTCGGTAAGTTCAAGTCAAGTCATCTTGCTGTGAGTACGTCCTGGCAACTGCGTCCCACATCTCCTTGCTCTTCTTAAAACAATAGTCCAGAACTGATACTGGGCAGCATCAAATGAGGAAGCCATGATATCACTGTTAGATCGTCACTTTCCTAGTCATCATGGGATGGATCATCTACAGCAGGCCTTTTTTTTTTGGTACTGGTAATATATCCAAGTTTCTTTTGATTTCTAGACCTTTCAAGTAATTTTTTGTCTAGTCCGACAATGGTGATCATCAACCCAGGATGATTTTGACTGTTTGTCATGGAAATTTGGACATGTGGTCTCCACTCAGATTGCCTTCCATCATATTGAAGAATTTAAATCAAAGAGATTAGGAGGAACAATTCAAATCTATAAGAAACCAATCATTGGACTCATAATGGGCTGATCATGAACTGATGTTGAGCTGATTGTGTATTGATCAAATTTTATACCCATTCAACTGGATGAAGGCCTGGCCTGGTGCGTGGCCTGACCATTGGCTGATCATTTCCTGATCATGGTATGATTGGTTGATCATAGGATCACCACATCAGTTTTTAACGACTTAATTAGTTGATCATCCCACTTGCTCAGTTGGAACAGGCATTTGTGTAATCTGTTAATGATATGGAGCAGCGTAAATGTGGTGAAGATGGGACTGAATCTCAGCCACTGTTGAGCAGATTTGATGAGTGGCCACTGATGGGCAGATTTGAATCAGTGGAGAAGATGATGGTGAAGTTGTGGAGATGGCACTAAGTCATAGCAATGGGTAATGATGAAGAAGGGATGGTGATGGTGTTTGGCAAAAATTAAGGCAGTCAGTGATGAATTGTTGACAGAAGTGATGGCATGAATATGTTTAGCATTGCTCTGATACCATGCTCCATTACATGGTAAGCTTGGATGAATAAGAATTATCCTAAGAGGAGAATTAGAGACATAAAAATATGAAATAGGAAAGAAAATATGAAAGAGGAGAGATTATGGACATCCTCTCTCTCTCTCTCTCTCTCTCTCTCACACACACACACACACACACACACACACACACACACACATTGTTATTATTTATAATGCTAGAGCCCTATTTTCATAATATGTAAAATGCCAAAAGGTATGGTACACTGCATGAATACAATAAAGTAACTTCACAATCTCACATTCTGCATTCTCTACACTGTCCTGAAACATGTGAGATTGTTTCTGGACTTCTTTTCTTGTGTTAATTTATCATCTTGGAAACAATTATTTTTTCAGGTCAGACACCGTTTGAAAAAGGACTATGGTATTGAAGGTGGAATACCTGTAGTTTTTTCTCTGGAGAAACCCAAGGCAAAGCTGCTACCCTTTAAAGTATCAGCTGGAGAAGAAGAAAATCCTTCAGATTATCAGGTGTGGATATCTTTCCATCGCCATTCTAAGAAATTGATTGCTCTTTGTTTGTCATTGTAGCCCATATAATTAATTGTGCGAGGAGTTATATGATCATGAACTAGAGGATATATGCAGTATCCTCGCACCTTTTTCTGTACAAGTAAGCGCATGATATGGTGATCCAAACTATCTGACTGTCCTCACTGTCGATAAACTGTGGTATAGGCATTTTTGTGATTGGAAGCTCCTAGCAATTGAATTATTGGCCCTTTTCCGTTGAGTTTGGATGGCTGCTGTATTTTCTCCTATCTATTTGCCACCAATCAAAAGATTAGAATTGTTCCTTTATGGAGAATTTCATGGCATGGTAATGCATGGGCATTTTCACACTGGGCTCGGGTGGGGTGGCTTGTGGGATGCAGAGGCACACTTGGGGTGGACAGCCCGTGTGAGGCGGGTGACTCATGTGAAGCGGAACCCATGTGAAGTGGGGCCCACGAGGGGGGTTCGGCTGATGTCCTAACCCATGGGATGTGGGGCCTGGGCTATGAGATAAAGGGATTGATTTGCCATGCTCTATCAGTTCGAGCTTTTAGAGCAAGTGGTTAATTGTCTTGCATCAAAGTGGTATCAAAGCGGAGGGTCTCGTGTTCAAGACTCCTCACCAGGGGTGATTAATGCAGTGACATTTTCAAACTGGGCTCGAGTGGGGTGTCACGCCCCGAACTCGCAAACAGGGCTCACAAAATTCCTGGCCGCCGAATCCGGTGTCGACAGCCTCCGTAGTACCCCATTCTCGAATCCTAGCTCCCATACGCCATGTACTGATCTTGGGATCCTATTACAAGGTTTTCAGGGTGAATTTTTTGTGTGTAAAGAAGCATAACCACAAGTGTACCCAAGTTACAAAACATCATCACCGCATATCCACTAATAAAATCTTGGAGTACAGTGATGAAAGGAAAATACATGATACAATAAAACTCCAAAAGGTTAGGCACATGCTTGTCTTAATGCTATTGCAGTCTAGCATAACCGGCACAAAAGAACGTGCGTAAGCTTACTACGAAGCTTATAGAGTACGTGCGTGTGTGCGTAATGCATGTGCCAAGCATACAAATGTCAGAGTAAACTGAATGATGGAGGACTAGGCTGGCAAGTCCATAAATACTATCAGACATACCCAAGCTATGCGATGCAAAGACCTATAGGGCCAAATGTCATATGCTAAGGATGCGATGCAACATGTCAATTCTAATGTCTAATCCACATCTAAGTATGGTTCCCATTTGGAATCATCGAGGTCTATTACACTCTAACATTGGCCTGCTGCCCTATCGCACGTTTGACCCAGCGAGTGGAAGAGACTTCACTATCTGCCTCATCAATGGTATGCTAATCTTCACCCAGCTCACCGATAGCGGACCCATTTTGTGAGCTGGTTAGACTTAACCTAGCTTATAGCCCCCTTCACTTGGGCAGATAAGGTCACACCCCTTTCCAACGGATCACGACACAGTGAGAGATGCGGCCTACTGGTATTTGACACTTATGTGCTCATGTTATCCACTCGGTCTTGACGTTGGAGCATTCTGTTGGCTAATAGGGTTTAGGTACTATCACCCAAGGACATCCTACGTGCCTAGTAAATGTAACCAAATTTTCGATGTTCATACTCAAGCTGCCAATTATGATACTCCTGTGGTGGCCACAACCTTGATGTCACTAGGGTGTGAATGCAAATGCATCATGCAATGCGTGAATGCATTTGACCATCATCCAAGTCATGCAAGTCGTGCATATATATAAGGCGGCCCTATCTCATATAGGTCCCCTAATATGCCCTAAGCCATAGGAACATCAACTTTGTTGTACATAGGCAAGCCAAAACCATGAATGAGCCATCATCCCAGTCATGCACACATGATGCAAATGAGATATGATAACATACAATCATAACCACTATGCATGAGGTGTGTAATACCATGTCAAGCATAAAGCAAGGCTAAATCAATATAAAGCAATGCTACCTCAAATATAAAAGCAATGCTACATCTAACATAAAATAAGTGCGGCATCAATATAAAAAAACACCATATCAATGTAAAGGAAGTGTTATAGCAATCATAAGTATAAACATCGCACAAATCATTAAGGTAATGCTACATAAATTATCAAGGAAGTATTGTACCAACACAGATATAAAATATCGCAGCACATGCTACGGGAAATTCATCATTTGTAACGGGTGGAACCTACTTGGAAACCAAGTTTATCGAGGCCCATATGGCTATACTTTAGTGGTCTTTCAAGCTACTGGGCCCACTTAGCAAGCCCACACCTAAGCTGCCAAAACATATAAGTATCAGCATCCAAACGGGGCAACAATTGTAGGATCCACAAACATTTATGGTGGGCCCGAAATGGTCATCAATGTAAGCCCTACAACTATCCCTCAACAAGGCCCAAGGGGGCAGCCCATAACCAACCAAACACGGGCCTACGATGGGTTGTGTTGCATGTGTTGAACCCAAACGGTAGTTCAATGGTGGCAATACGACACAAACCACAGGGTTGGCCCTTGGTACGACCACTACATATACATCCAAACAGGTCTAATAGGTGGCCAGAACATGAACAACAAGGCAACCCATGGTGTGGGCATCATTTATTCATTAAAGAGGACCCATGATTAAATTGGATTGCAAATAAAATCACTATGGGCTACATAAATCTAATATGGATATGACTAAGGGGGATCCACTCGAATCTATCCCTAATGGGCCCCGCATGCTCCTATATAGGTGGGCCTATAGTCGAAAGGCCCACTCATAGTGAGCCATGCGGGCACATCAAGAGTCCAAGATAGGGCGTCAGTCGTAGCTCTATTTACAACCTAAACATGCTCATAATAGCCTAGAAAGGCGCAACATGTGGAGTTCACCAACAATCGTGTTGGGTCCCTTAAATGACACTAAGGTGGGGATTATAACTCCCTAAAGCCGAGCCCACAAGGTGGCCCATTAGGATCTCAAATATGCCCTATAGATGGGCTAGCAATAAAAGAACGTGGTTGATGTAACATACATGAATCAAGGTAGGACTAACGTGGGCCCTGCTTACCATGGGCTGTCAAGTGGATGGATAGCTTGACTACGCAATAAATGCACCAAGTTGGGGTCCACGGTGGGTCCCACCGAGGGTGTGGATGGCACTTAAAACGTCATAGTGGTTCCTAGGAAGGTTCCAATGGAGACATTGAATGGCCATCGTTTCTTTGGTGTGGCCCGCTTGAGTGTCTGATTGGCCTCATCTATGGGCTCATGACCGAAATTGATATGGAAAACATATGGACGGTATGGATAAAATAGATACATCATGGTGGATCTTGCTACCAGATGGTCAGCGTGGATAAAATACAGACATCATGGTGGCTCCTGGGAAGGTCTCAACAGTGGGCACCACTATCCCTCTTTTCCTTGAGGTGTGACCCACCCGAGATATGGATTGGCCTCATTTTTGGGCCCCATCCTAAAATGAACTGGAGGGACGGATGGGTGGCATGGATTAAACGGATAAATCAAGGTGGCCCCAAAAGGTGGACCTTGTTGGACAATGTGCGCAGTGGGTCCCCTTGTGTGGCCCCCAAATGCCTTGAATCAAGCTGATAGTTGTCTTCTCTTCATCCTGGCCACATTTGGCTAGGGTAAAGGTCATGTGTTGCCGGTGCTATATTTAAATGACATACAATCAACACGGTAGGCCACATAAAGGTTTCAACAATAGATATCATTGTCCCTACTGATTTTAGTGGTGTTACCCACCTAGGATTTGAATGTCTTATATTTTGGCCCATGGCCTAAAATGATCTGGAGAAGTCGGTGGACAGCGCGGATTCAATATAAACATCATGATGGGTCCCACTTGTGAGACCCTTGGCCAGAATGGCTTATCGCCCATGCATGGCTTTTTTTTATTATACTTCTTTTATGTTTTAGATACACTATCAAGGTGGACCCCAAGGGGATGATCTACTCTGTCCACTGTCTTGGCCAGTTCGAATGGGGTCTAACAGACTTCGACTTGGGATGGTTTGGACAAACAGTGAGCCCATGGTGGGCCTTGGAAGGTTTCAACATCTTGAAATTATTTTCCTTTGTTTGACCCACTTGAAAATTGAATCTGCCTCATTTTGGCCCATTACCTAAAATAATGTAGAAAAAATGTTGGACAGCGTGGATTAAACAGATACATCACACTGGGGTCCACGAGTGGAGGGTACAGTTAAGGCCCCCAAGAGGTTTCCGCCTCTCACATCATGTGGCAGTAGGTCTCTCTCTCTCTCTCTTTTTCTTTTCTTACTCTGTTTTTTCTTTTCTTTTCTTACTTTGTTTTTTTTTTTTTTTCTATTGAGTGGGGTCCACAAGTGGATGATCCTCTCCATTCGTCTTATCGGCCAACTCTCCGTGGACTAAAGTAGGCCGGGATTGGGCATGTTTCATCACACACACTTAACAGTGGGCCTTAGAAAATTTCAACAGTGGGGTTTTTTTTTCCCTTAGTGTGGTCCACTTGAGACTCAGATCTGTCTCATTTTTCGGCCTATGGCCTAAAATGATCTTAAGAAACTGGTGAACAACGTGGATTATATAAATGCAACAAGTTGGGATCCACGAGTGGAGGGCTCCCTCTCCACATTGCATGGATGACGTGAGGGGGTGCTCCCCAGCCCATTGTCGCATGTAGTGTGGTCCACCTGATGGTTGGATTAGCCTGATGTTTGGGCCCATCGATCAAAATGACCTAGGAAAATAGATGGGAGATGTGGATTTAAGAAATACATCACAATGGATCCCATGAGTGGAAACCCACCCCACAGCCCCACGGCTCCCATGCAAAAGGAGTCACTGACGCAAACTTACCAACCACCTTTTTCTGCACACGGTGTGGCCCACTTGGAATGTGTATCGGCTTAAAATTTGGGTTCGATGGTCAAAATGAGATGTAGAATCTGATGGACGGAGTGGATGAAACATATGCATGATGGTGGGGCCTTGGTAGGTCCTACATTCCTTTGGCATAAAAAGGGAGTAGAGATATCTCTCTGTGGATGCATGTCACCTCCTTGTTTTCATTTTCATTTTCTTTTCTATTTCTCTTATATATATATATATATATATATATATATATATATATATATATATTTGTGTGTCGGGTGTTGGGGGTATGGCCACCCAAGTGACGTCCAACAAGGGACGGTTAGATGGATTCAAACATCAGTGGGCCATGATGGGGCTCACAGTCCCTTGAAAAAGATGATATTTGTAAGGTCTCTTCATCCAGGTCTTTGTCACCATATATAAAAAAAAAACAATTTAGATGGCAGACACACATCATGGTGAGTCTTGTGAGCCCACAAAAATAAAGGAATTAAAGGAACAAAAAAGGGGAGATTTCCCAACCCTTGCACTCACTCTTTGATTGTCAAATGGTGTGATCGGATAGCCACCATGCTCTCAACCTTCTGTCTCTCAATCTCCCTATCTCTTCTTCTTCTTCATCATCTTTTCTTTTTCTTTTTCTTTTTCTTTTCTTTTTCTTTATTTCTTTGTTTCTTTTTTTTCTTTTTTTTTTTTTGCTTGAAAAATGGGGGGAGAATGAGAGGGAACGATAGATGGATGAGAGTTGTAAGGATAGAAGGCAAGGGGGTATGGATGAGGAATGGGCCTTGTTGACTTTATTGGCATGAGGGGACATGAGGCATGGGTAGCATTACATTATTGGCATGAAAGGCATGGGAAAGGTATGGGCTTTGTTGACTAGGTGGAAAGAGAGGTATGGGTTAAAGGCATGATAGAGATTTCTTTCTCTTAACCAGGAATCTTTTTAGAATTGGCGCACACATAGTGCGCAGTGTTTCCTCGATTCGCGCTTGGGCCCACAAGTCCTATTCTAGGTATCACATTGGGGTGCGAGACGCGACATTGGAACCGTGATGACGGTGTGGTCGCGAGGGTATAAGTCTTGGGGTGTTGCGGTACTGAAATAAGGTCGCGATCAAAACTTGTCGATCTGACGAAGCATATGGTCGAGTTGTAAGACCTGTAACCCTGCGAGGCTGACTGTACGCTTCATTTTCATTGCCGGCACATTCCCGGCGGATCAAATTGACGAGTTTTGATTGCGTCCTTATTTCAGTACCACAACACCTCGATAGTTTTTTTTCGGCTTGGTCATGATCTTTTTTCTTTTTTTTTTTTACGAAGAACTTTTTGATATATATAGCAAAATCTTTACACAAAAATATTCGGGCGGGCCCGCGATTAGAGCCCGCCTATTGTAAGAGACTAAAAGAAACACTCAAAGCTAAAACAGGGTAGCAAAACTTAGCCTTACATGGAGGCTGCCCAACCCGGTTCTGTCTAAGAATAAAAGACCTTGAATCTTGGTGGGGAGATCTTCTAGGCAGTGCATGGAAAAATCGGTCCGCTTGGCCCGCACTTCCCAGGTGAGCCAGATCATCAGTAGGGATATTAGCCTCTCTGGGACGATGGGCAAAACGAACTTCGATCGAAAGAGTGAGGGCCTTGATTCTAGTCATCTAGTACCACATGATCGAAGAAAGGGACGAATCGTTCGAGAGAGCTGAAACGACTGACTTGGAGTCGCTGACCACTTCCACTTTGTTGAGACAGAGTCTTGCGCACAGGTTGAGGCTGTCCAAAATGGCTCTAATTTCAGCTCGCGTATTAGACCTGAGGCCATAAGCATGAGAGAAGGCAAAGAGGATCTATCCCATGTTTTACCCTCGCAACTGCACTGTCACCGCGGTTCCAATGCCGTGGCTCGCACCCCAATGTGATACCTAGAATAGGAGTTGTGGGCCCAAGCGCAAATCGGGGAAACACTACGCGCTACGTGTATGCTGATTCCAAAAAATTTCTTGGTTAAGAGAAAGGAATCTCTACCATGCCTTTAACTCATACCTCTCTTTCCACCTAGTCAACAAAGCCCATACCTTTCTCATGCCTTGCATGCCAATAATGTAATGCTACCCATGCCTCATGTCCCCTCATGGCAATAAAGTCAACAAGGTCCATTCCTCACCCATACCCCCATGCCTTCCATCCTTACAACTCTCATCCATCTATCGTTCCGTCTCATTCTCCCCCTTTTTCAAGCAACAAAGGAAAAGAGATAGGGAGATTGAGAGACAGGAGGTTAAGAGCTTGGTGGCGATCCGATCACACCATTCGACAATCAAAGAGTGAGTGCAAGCCCCCCCTTTTTTCCCTCTAATTCCTTTATTTTTGTGGGCTCACAAGACCCACCATGATGTGTATCTGCCATCTAATTTGTTTTTTTATTTTTATTTTTTTACGGTCACAAAGACCTAGATGAAGAGACCATACAAATATCATCTTGGTCAAGGGACTGTGGACCCCACCATGGCCCACTGATGTTTGAATCCATCTAACCGTCCCTTGTTGGATGTTACTGGGGTGGTCATACCCCCAACACCCTACACACAAATATATATATATATATATATATATATATATATATATATATATATATATATATATATAAAAGAGAAATAGAAAAGAAAATGAAAATGGAAGGAGGTAACGTGCATCCAGGGAGATGTCTCTGCTCCCTTTTTGTGCCAAGGAATGTGGGACCTACCATGGCCCCACCATCATGCATATGTTTTATCCACTCTATCCATCAGATTCTACATCCCATTTCGACCATCGAACTTGGCCACACCGTGTGCAAAAAAAGGAGGCTAGTAAGCTTGCGTCAATGACTCCTTTTGCATGGAGCCGCGGGGTGGGTTTCCACTCATGAGACCCACTGTGATGTATTTCTTAAAACCACATCTCCCATTTGTTTTCCTAGGTCATTTTGATTGATGGGCCCAAGCATCAGGCTAATCCAACCATCAGGTGGACCACACTACAAGTGACGATGGAGTGGGGAGCACCCCCCTCATGTCATCCATGAAACGTGGAGGGGGAACCCTTCACTCGTGGACCCCACCTTGTTGCATTTATATAATGCACGTCGTCCACTAGTTTCTTAAGATCATTTTAGGCCATGGGCCAAAAAATGAGACAGATCCAAGTCTCAAGTGGACCGCACTGAGGGAAATAAAGCCCACTGTTGAAACTTTCTAAGGCCCACTGTTATGTGCGTTATGAAACCTGCCCAATCCCGAACTCCTTTAGTCCACGGAGAGATGGTCGATAAGATGAATGGAGTGGATCATCCACTTGTAGACCCCACTCAATAAAAAAAAAGAGAGACCTGCTGCCACATGACGTGAGAGGCGGAAACCTCTTGGGGGCGTTAACTGTACCCTCCACTCGTGGACCCCAGTGTGATGTATCTATTTAATCTGCGACATCCAACATTTTTTCTAAATTATTTTAGGCAATAGGCCAAAATATGAGGCAAATTCAATTTTCAAGTGGGTCGTACATGGGGAAATAATTTCTGGATGTTGAAACCTTCCAAGGCCCACCATGGGCTCACTGTTTGTCCAAACCATCCCAAGTCAGAGTCTATTGGACCCCATTCGAGCTGGCCAAGATGGTGGACGAAGTAGATCATCCCCTTGGGGCCCACCTTGATATTGTATCTAAATCATAAAAGAAATATAATAAAAAAAAAGACCATGCATGGGCGGTAACCCATTCTGGCCAAGGGTCTCACAAGTGGGACCCATCCTAATGTTTATATTGAATCTGCGCTATCCACTGACTTCTCCAGATCATTTTAGGCCATGGGCCAAAATATAAGACATTCAAATCCTGGGTGGGCAACACCACCAGAATCAGTAGGGACAATGATACCCACTGTTGCAACCTTTATGTGGCCTACTTGGTTGATTGTATGTCATTTAAGGGTGGCACGGGCAACGCATGACCTTTACCCTGGCCAAATGTGGTCAGGATGAACAGAAGACACGACTATCAGCTTGATTCAAGGCATCTGGGGGCCACATAAGGGGACCCACTGCACACACTGTCTAGTAGGGTCCACCTTTTGGGGCCACCTCGATTTATCCGTTTGATCCATGCCAGCCATTTGTCCCTCCAGTTCATTTTAGGATGGGGCCCAAAAACGAGGCCAATCCATATCTCAGGTGGATCACACCTCAAGGAAAAGAGGGACAATGGTGCCCATTGTTGAGATATTCCTAGGAGCCACCATGATGTTTGTATTTTATCCACGCTGGCCATCTGGTAGCAGGACTCACCATGATGTATCCATTTTATCCCTACCGTCCATATGTTTTCCATATCGGTTTAGGTCATGATCCCATAGATGAGGCCGATCAGACACTCAAGCGGGCCACACCAAAGAAATGGTGGCCATTCGATGTCTCCATTGGAACCTTCCTAGGAACCACTATGAAGCTTAATTGCAATCCACACCTTTGGTGGGACCCACCATGGACCCCAACTTGGTGCATGTATTGCCTAGTCAAGCTATCCATCTACTTAACAGCCCATGGTAGGCAGGGCCCACGTTAGTCCCCACCTTGATTCATGTATGTTACTTCAACCACATTCTTTTATTGCTAGCCCATCTATAGGGCATATTTAAGATCCTAATGGGCCGCCTTGTGGGCCCGGCTTTAGGGAGTTATACTCTCCACCGTAGTGTCATTTAAGGGACACACCACGATTGTTGGTGAACTCCACATGTTGCGCCTTTCTAGGTTATTATGAGTATATTTAGGTTGTAATTAGAGGCTATGACTGACGCCCATCTTGGACTCTTGATGTGCCCACATGGCTCGCTATGAGTAGGCCTTTCGACTATAAGCCCACCTATGTATGAGTATGCAGGGCCCATTAGGGATAGACTCGAGTGGATCCCCCCTAGTCATATCCATATTAGATTTGTGGAGCCCATAGTGATTTTATTTGCAATCCAATTTAATCATGGGTCATCTTTAGTGAATAAATGATGCCCACACCATGGGTTGCATTGTTGTTCATGTTGTAGCCACCCATTAGGCTTGTTTGGATTTATATGTAGTGGTCGTACCAACGGCCAACCCTATGGTTTGTGTTGTATTGCCATCATTGAACTACCGTTTGGGTTCGACACATTGCATGTGTTGAACCCATCGTAGGCCCGTGTTTGGTTGGTTGCGGGCTGCCCGGCCTTGTTGAGGGATAGTTGTAGGGCTCACTTTGATGACCATTTCGGGCCCACCATGATTGTTTGTGGATCCTACAATTGTTGCCCCATTTGGATGCCGATAGTTATATGTTTTGGCAGCTTAGGTGTGGGCTTGCTAAGTGGGCCCATTAGCTTGAAAGACCACTAAAGTATAGCTATATGGGCCTCAATTAACTTGGTTTCCAAGTAGGTTCCACTCGTTACAAATGATGAATTTTCCGTAGCATGTGTTGCAATATTTTATATCTGTGTTGGTACAATACTTCCTTGATAATTTATGTAGCATTACCTTAATGATTTGTGCGATGTTTATACTTATGATTGCTATAACACTTCCTTTACATTGATATGGTGTTTTTTTTTATATTTATTTATTTAAATATTGATGCGGCACTTATTTTATGTTAGATGTAGCATTGCTTTTATATTCGAGTTAACATTGCTTTATATTTGTTTAGCTTTGCTTTATGTTTGACATGGTATTACACACCTCATGCATAGTGGTTATGATTATATGTTATCATATCTCATTCGCATCATGTGTGCATGACTTGTATGATGACTCATTTATGGTTTTGACTTGCCTATGTATAACAAAGTTGATGTCCCTATGGCTTAGGGCATTTTAGGGGACATATATGAGAGAGGGCTGCCTTGTATGTATGCACGACTTGCATGACTCGGATAATGGTCAAATGCATTCACGCATTGCATGATGCATTTGCATTCACACCCTAACGACATCAGGGTTGTAGCCACCAGAGGAGTATCGTGGTTGACAGCTTGAGTATGGGCATCAGAAATCTGGTTACGTTTACTGGGCATGTAAGATGTCCCTAGGTGAAAGTCCATAAACCCTATGGGCAACAAGTTGCTCCAATGTCGAGACCGAGTGGATAACATGAGCGTTCGAGTGCCAAATACCAGTAGGCCACGACTCCCACTGTATCGTGGGTGGTTGGAAGGGAGTGTGACTTTATCCGCCTAGGTGAAGGGGGCTATAAGCTAGGTTGAGTCTAACCAGCTCTCAAAATGGGTCCGCTATCGGTGAGCCGGGTGGAGATTGATATACCACTGATGAGGCAGATAGTGAGGTCTCTTCCACTCGTTGGGTCACGCGCGCGATGGGCTGGCAAGCCAGTGTTAGAGTGTAATAGATCCCGATGATTCCAAATGGGAAGCATACTGAGATGTGGATCAGACATTAGGATTGGCATGTTGCATTACATCCTTAGCATATAACATTTGGCCCTGTAGGTCTTTGCATCGCATAACCTGGGTACGACTGATAGTATTTATGGACTTGCCAGCATAGCCCCCCATCATTTGACTTACTCTGATATCTGTATGCTTGGCACATGCATTGTGCACACACGTACGCACTCTCTAAGCTTCGTAATAAGCTTACACACGTTCTTTACGTGCAAGTTATGCTAGACTACAACAACATTGAGACAGGAGCATGTGCCTGACCTTTAGGAGTTTTGTTATATCATGTATTTTTCTTTCAGTATTGTACTCAAAATTTTTATTAGTGGATATGTGGTGATGATGTTTTGTGACTTTAGTACACTTGTGGTTATGCTCCCTTACAAAAAAAATTCACCCTGAAAATCCTCTTGGGGCCTGGCGTATGGGAGCTAGGATCCGAGAATGGGGTACAACGGAGGTTGTCGGCACCGGATTCGGCGGCTAGGAATTTTGTGAGCCCGGTTCGCAAGTTTGGGGTATGACATGGGGTAGCCTGTGAGATGCAAGGGTACACTTAGGGCGGGTGGCCCGTGTGAGGCGGGTGACTCGTGTGAAGCGGAACCCATATGAAGTGGGACCCACGAGGGGGGTTCAACCAAAGTCCTAACCCATGGGATGCAGGGCCTTGGTTATTAGATAAAAGGATTGATTCACCATGCTCTATCAGTTCAAGCTTTTAGAGCAAGTGGTTAATTGTCTTGCATCACATGGTACATCTGAAAGGCGGTCCATTGAACGTTTGGATCATCAAATCATGGCCCCCACTTGGACTGGCGATCCTAGATCATGGAAAAATGGGACCTACTTGGACTGAGGACTCTTTGCATAATCTTGGGTTGAGGATTGTACATTATCTCTAATCGTAACAATGAAATTAGATTTATCAGAAATTTTGTGGAGTAAAGATTTGAACTTATTTCCTAATTGTATGTGAACCATTGGACTGGGGATGCCTGAAAAATCTCCCAAATTGGAAAATCCTAACCCTCCAATCATGGCCTTGAAACAGAAGGTAAACAAAAAGATAAAACGACACTCCACATTAAAAGGAAAATAGGCCGAAGATAAAAGGATCTAGGACATTCCATTCTAGGATTTTTTGGAACATCCCCATCCACAGTCAAGCATGTCAGATCAAGGGTCAGCATTGCAAAATGTAGGCTCCACATGTATGCATTTCCTGATTTTCAGCAAACTACACATTTGCTGACTCTCAAGACCCTATGATTTCCCTTAATTATGAAAGCTGTGGGCATCGATATTCTAACTTGTGATTGAATCCTGATATCAGATTGTACCAGGTTTCAGGGTCCGTATCATACCTGTTTTGGGAACTATCCCTGCCATTTTTGGACAGGTGATGGCTTCCTATGTTGTGACGCAGCTTGCGGGGCTGCCTGTCCGAACAGAACCAGTAGTGAATTTGGATCTGGATCACTACCGGACTCTCCTTCAACGCCTTATTGAGCATGAGGAAATATTATATGGCACTGCAATGGATGTCCAGGTATTGAAGTTCTTTGTTCAATACTGTCTTATGTCACTTTGTTTTTTTTCATATTCTGAAGGATCAATTAATCTGGAATAAGGAGTGATCGTATTGAGTTCAATGTGCATCTCCTGACCAATTTATGCAATTTCTGTCTTATAAAGCATTGATTGAAAAAGAATTTCAAAAGAACATGGTCAAGTATTGATAAGAAGTAAGATGGGTATTACGGTGGATGGTCCATGGACCACGGCTCAGAAGTCACACTGATGTTTAATCCTAACCCTCGAAAGAGAGGTGTTCTGCCCATCGAATGTGAGCTATTCATTACTTCAAAAGTTTTTGGTATGTCTGGGATTCTCGGAATAAATTTTTTTTTTCTAGATTTGTTAAGTTTGGATTTGTGGACCTTTGGAAGGCCCAAAAGGACGTGAGTGGAGGTAGTTAGAAAAGACTTGTGGGCATATGTTTTTGTTGAGGATGTGGTCTGCAATAGAGTGGAATGACATAACAGGATTCATGTAGCTGACCCCAATTAGTTGGGATAAGGCTTTTTTTTATGATGACTATATCTGTGAACCCCCCATGGTGAGATGCATGTGACGGATGGTCCAAATCTCATGCATGTAGTTGTGTACGGTTGTCTTGATACACATGCAGCTCAGGCCCTTTTGTTTTTGAACCAGACGTTCTATAGATGATTATGCTTGAACCACTCTTGTGTGATTCTCATACATTTCAAGTATCTCAACGTTGTTCCAGTTTTTATTTTTGTAAGTGTGGGGCTATATTTAAAGACAACTGTCTTTACCTTTTTGTCCTGTGGGAGTGGGGTATATAGTCACAAATTTAGTAAGCCTGATACCCATGTTCCAAATAACTCAAATGCCAGATTCCGTGAATGGCAACAAACAGAGCTGTCAGTGGCTGAGCCTGGGTTGTTCCAGTCTGACCAGTTCAAATTCCAGGCCCAAGTGAACTTAGCCCCAGCCTTTGGCAGTCCTAGCAACAAAAGCCTATAGCCACTATACTTGATGATTTTTTTTTTTTTTTTTATATTATTATTTTTTCTTTTTAAATGGTATGCTTGATGATTCTTTTGAAAATAGATCGCTTATAATGTCTTTTCTTGTTTGATTGATTCCGTTTCCTTTCTAAGATGCCTAGATATCAAAAGTTGATGCTAGTATTTGTGCTTCAGGTTCTGTTTGGACAACAAATACCCCAAATACCAAGATTTCCATATAATTATAGTGGGACCGTGCCTGCCACATCAAACTTTTCCCTGCCATTTTTCAGGGAGAGCCCAGAAATCGCGACATTTAGGGAAGTTGAAATGTTGCAAGAGCTGGAGTCTGATGTGGCAGGTGCCTGTCCCACCATAACTTGGATTAGATGGCAATACTAATATTCAGGGATTTGCTGTCCAAAAACAGCCTCTGCTAACACAAATTTTCATTCACCAAGTCTTATTGTAATTTCTAATCATTGCTTTCATCCACACTCTAAGGTAGATGTTGAAGAAGTAACGTATGTTGTAAAAGAACTGTGGCATGGGCGAAGCGCAAGAGATGCATTTGCAAGGGATGTCGGACGCGCAATGTGGCGATCTGTTAATGACTTGATGCTTTTGAGGTAAAGATCTCTTTGCTTCAAAAAACTAAAAACATCAGCAGTAGAACTTTTTATTCTTGTTTTAGAAAGGTCCAATACACGCATGGATGCCATGTGCTAGCATGCCTCGTGTGCGAGATCCAAGTACCAATCTGGTGGGTCCTGGCATGTAGACGCACTTGCCAAAAAATCATGTTGGTCAAGTTATCAAGTGGACCGCACCACATGAAAAAAAGGATGGCAAAGAAAAAGTGGGCCATGGTCCACATTCAACATATGTGTGTGATCATCTGATGATTGGGTCAGGATTTAAATGACCAAAATAGAGGTTTCTGTGATCGGTGAGGTAGATTTCTATTGAATTGATGGTGTAACCACATGCATAAAGACAGTTTTCTATCACACAGGATATGTCTGCTGATGAGCAGGACCCTGTAATTCCTCTTCAGTAATATCTTCTAATAAGATTCATTTCTTCTTAGCATCAATTCAAACGAATGTACCTAAATCGCCAACCCCTACATTTTTCTATTCTGAATCATGCGATCTGGATATCGGTCATTTGCGACCATGATCCTTACTTTTACCGACCCAAAATTTGTGGTTCTATACTCTTGGTGTTGATTAAGAAGAAATGTAAATTTATATTTAGGCTGTAGATATTTGTAATTTGACTAATATGCATATAATATCATACCATGTATCCAAGATCTATAATAATAACAACATCATTTCATGTATAAATTTCAATTTTAAGTCACATAAATTTTTTTATTGCATATACTTATTGTATATTTTGGAGCAACCCACATCCTACCTAGGGCTTCAACTCAGGTCAACCTGAACCCAAATGACTCGAACCAAGTTCATATCGGGTTGGGTCTGGTTGCCTTGGTCCTCAGTTCGGGTAACGGCTGGAAAGCTCTAACCTGATGTGAAATCAGATTGGGTTCAGGTTGAGCAAATTCGGATCGGGTTAAGTCATGTTGGTAAATACAATAATCTCATGCATTTGAGTTGGGTTGGGTTTGGTCAGTTCAGTATAGAGGTTTTTGGGTTGGACATCGGTTGGATTGGGCTGCGGTTTGGGTCCTCTTTCGGCTAGGTTGGGTTTGTGTTGACCCTCGACCCGACCCAACCCACCTGAGTTGCAAACCTAATCCTACCCCCAGCATACCACGTATTTGAGTAAGTAGTTTGCCGTGTATTGTAGTGACCTGCGATCCAGGTAACCTTGATTTCAGGCACATCCCATGCCTTCATTGCATCTAGTAGTGCACTTATAATGCAATGGAATCCAACTCTAAAGTTTTGACATTTTAGTTATGGTGGAGAGAGTTCCATCACTATATATTTCCGTTAACCTTCTTTCTTCTTTTGCAGGTGGGACCAAGGAAAGCCTGCGTCGGTATCAAATTTGATTCTTCTAAAATTTAAAGAGGTAAAATGTAGTTATTTTTTCTAGTGACTGCTAGTGGCAAAGAATTTATAAATCCATCATTATCATCATCATCATCTTAGCATTGTCCCTACTATTTGTGGTTGGCTTTACAAATCCTATTTCATCAGTGAATCCTATCAAGTCCCTGTGCTCTGTAGATGAACAATACTCCATATTCTTTCTCATAATCCCAATCCATACTATGGGTTTTGATTCCTAAACATTCCGACCCAAAAATTCATGTTAAAATAAGATTCTGAAACTCCAAATTGAATAACAAAAATCTTCCTGCATCAATCAATCGCTTCAGGAGTGGCATTGCCAGTCACATATTAATTTAGTCTTAAACATAGCCCATTTACTAGTTACTTTCATCACACTTGCTAATATAGCTGGAAGCATAGCTTGCAAATTTGTGACTCAATTTCTGCTTGAATAGCTTGGTTGTTGAGCTGACACAGTGGAGTCAGCAAGCTATGTGAGAGGTGCACATTGACACCTACCATATGCCAGCATGGTCTCACCCAACATTGACCTTCAGCTCGACTATGACACACGAACCTAAAGGATGAGCATGCAAGTATGGTCGTGGAGGGTCAATTGCCAGGCAAACAGCTCAGTACGAGCTGCTTACACCTAGTAAAGGTCATGCTCTACTAATTAGCTGCACAAGATAGCAAGGAACTGAGTAATACATGATACCAACAATACTTTTGTCAACACAGTCAGACTCCACACCACACCCTATCGCAACTATCATGTGCCACCCAGAGGGGAACTTGTGAATAGTTGAAGCCTACAACATACAGTGTTAAATGAGCCTGTTGAGCATGCAGATGGTACTGAGGCACACAAAGTCACTAATACATGTTTGGCACCATCAGACCAAAAGGGGAAGACAGGCTGAAGAAGTTTGCAGCAGGGAATAGCAGGGACCCGTGGTTCCTCTTTTACTAGGTTAATTATCCTTTAAGGGAAACACTAACATGCCCAACGAGAAAGCTAGGTTAAACCCTTTAAGCATTATCCTTAAAGGGAAAACTAACATGCCAACGGTTCCTCTTCTACCAGGTTAAATTTTTATTAAGAGATCATTGGTTGGGTGAAACTGTTCTATAATAGTGTCTCTGACCTTTCTTTGATAAGAATGCTGTATGTCAGCTTGACTTGTTGAAAGTCAACCAAATGAGCTATAATTGAACACCAATCAAACATGATTTGGTGAGTTAGGCCCCATTACATTGAATTCAACAAAATGATTATTATAACACACACACACACACACACACTCAAACACACCAAAAAAAAAGGGTATATGGTTTACCCATTTTTCTAATTTTTCCCATAGTGGTCCATTCCATTTCAATTCATCAATTCCCACTCATTCAATAATGGTAACAGTGGCCGTAAGCTACCACCATAATTACTATTACAATACTGGCAGTAACAGCTGTTATGGCCCATTTTTTTTTTTTTTTTAAAGCGTCTGCCCTGTAAAGGACCGTTACTGTTACATAACAACCGTTACGGATCATCTTTCTGTAAAGGCTGTTATGGCCTTGTAATGCGTAACGGTTCCACCGTTACCGTCCATTACATAACCATTTTTTAATACCTTAATCCCACTCAAAATCTTTTCTTATGATCCCCAAAATATGCCTAGATCTAGTCTAAAATGACTTTTTAACCTTCCTTGATGATTAAAATGAAAAAGAAGAGAATAAAAAAAAAAAAAAAAAAAAAACAAAAAACAAAAAACAAAAAAAACAAATTTGGGCCTTTATGGCCCATGTCGGCGGATATAGTCTGATAAGAGCCGATACACCCCTTTTGTTTTTTTAGTTAGGGCCAATACAACCCTGTATCGTGTATCGTATTAAGCCAATACGGTTAAGATATGCCTGAATTGACTGACACAATACAGATTTCAATCCAAAGTGAAACTAACCTGTCTCAGGAGAAAACAAAATTCCTTAAGATATACAGGTATTCTCATTTCTTTTCGGGAAAAAAAGAGATGGAAAATGATAGTTAACAAGATGCACCTTTTGCTTCTAAATCCAAGACAAATTTTATTTTTTTTTTCCTTTCCTTCCTCTGGATATATCTTGGATCTGTGAGATGGCTATTTCATTTATCCAGGCCGAAGAGCACGAGTCAATGACCCTTGATGACATAAGGGACAGGGAACCAGAATTTTTTGCCAGGGTGACAGACATTCTGAAGAGAGCTGAATTGGACTTTGGTTTATAGGTTTGTGCATTTTTCACTCAGTTGCAATAAGTTATGTGCATGGTGAAACTGTTCTTAGCAGCCTTCTTGATAGGTTCATGCATCTTGCTTTGGAATTTTTTATTTTATATTATTTTTTATTTTTGCATAATTAATTTAACTGTTTTGCTATTCTTACTCTATTTTCAAATGAGTCTTTTCACATTTTGTTTATTGAGAGATTCTTCTCTTCATTGCACTTGAAATTTAAATGAATTGTTTCTTAAAAGGTTTCTTCAGTACTGGAAAATTTATATTTTGGGCATCCCATTTCTCCCATATGGGAAAGATAAGGATCTGGTGTTTGACACTTTATTTCTTAGATATTTAGCACCAGATCCCCCATATACATGGCACATAATATGGAGTCCAGACTCTAGACTATTCATTTGCAGTGTCCAAAGTATTGGTATTGCACTATGTATTGCACCCTTAGGACACAGAAATATCATGAAGAGCCTTGGGATCTTTTGCATGTATCACAGTTCAAGTGAACATTAAAAAAAGAAAAGAACAACTTTAGAAAAATGATGGTATTTTTCATTCAAACTTCAGGAAATGTTAAAGCATGACTACACACTTTGAACTCAAATCATACATAAAAGAAAAAGAAAAGAAAAAAAAAAGAAGAACATGCATAATAGTTTTCATTGTTTTGTTGACAAAACTATGCACTTTTGCCACAACTGATGCAATTATTTCCAAACTGAGTTTATATGATTCAAATGTAATGCAATACAAGCAATAAAAGACAAAACACTAAGCACGCACAAAGAAGAGTGTTTTCTGTACTAATTTATTTTGAGTGGCATCTTCTTTTGAGTACTTGGGTAACAGGATAGTCTACCAGTAATTAGAAATAGTAGGATCCCATGGAGCAATTGGCCTACAGACGAAATGGATAGAATGCGATAATATCAGATGGTCAATTTGGGAGTAAGTATTCAGAGCGGTATCAGTATGCAAGTAAAAGAACATCTTCTAAGGAAGAAGACATGACACGTGATTAAAAGTCACTTACATGATAAAGATACAAAGAAGATAGGAAGCAAAGTAGAGAAGATTATTTATCTGGAGAAAAAAACAATTTCGTTTGGTTCTTTAAGTGGAAGATAAGAGGGAGATATCGCAGATATGGTGGAAAGATATTGCAAATATCACTAAACGTCATAGATATCACGATTCATCGGCATGTATTGAGGATATTATCGTGGTAACTCTGGAATTTTTGTATTCTAGGATGGTATCATATCACTGAGTAGCAATGCTGACCAATATAGTTGATACATAGAACACTGTACATTGGTAGCCCTACTACGGATGGGCCACATTTCACATCATTCATGTGAGCTGTAGGTTTTTATAAACAACAATTATTAATTGAAAACAAAATAAAAAAAGAATGGACTGTCCGGTAGGCAATGGATATGAGTCACCAACAAACAAGGAGTGAATGTGGACCGTTGGTCCAACTTTTGTTTCTTGTTTATATATATATAAACTGGCCATTGTAATCTTCAAAAGTCTTCTATTTGGACTGTTAGGATCATCTGATTGGTGTGAATGCTTGGGAAGGTCCATTCACAGTTGGTTCCCCCAGAGGAATAGTGCCAAGCTCCGTCATGCCACATGTACAATAATTGTTTTTCAATATCTAAGAAGTGTCTAACACTGGATCCTTTCCCATTATAAGATGCCGAAAGAGATGATTACCATAAATTTCAAGAACTAACTTTTACCTTGGGCTGGAAGGCATCTCGTTAAGATTTTCATACTATAGTAGGTGCAAATTTCTGTGGGGCCTAGGTGGGCCTACCGGTGATCATGATGATGGGAAGGCCAACGCCATTTGGCATGTTCTTGAAGTTACTGTGATTGGATGAACACAGCCATCTGATCAAGGACCTGCAAAATCAGATGTTGGTGATCATCAATCAGAGCATTCTGGTGCTCTATGCAATCCGGATTGGCCCTTCCAATCCAACAATCCACCATGAATGCAGATAGGCCTTCCTGGGCCCCACAGGAAATTGCGTTGTAATACAGTAAGAAGTATTCTTACCGGATCATTGATCTTGCAAAATATAAACTGGGTCTTGAGAAAGTGAAAGTCAATTTAGATAAAATAGAAAGGCATTGCATCGTAGTGAATTAGTGATATGGAAAAATGGAGTGATGCATTAACGAATATTCTTAAACAAATTATAGCTTTAGAATGTTAAACGCATAGTTGCAGAAAGAAATGTCTTAAAAGAGAGTTCTTGAAAGTCCAAAATGCTTAGGGGTAAAAATAAATATTATGAAGGCTGTTCTTGGGTATACCCCAAACTCCAAATGGTTTGAATGTTTTTGGTTGAGCAGGTTACCCACCTGTTAGTTTGGGATGGTGCAGGAATAGAAAACAAATTTAGGTGGGATATCATTTTCCAACTTTTGCATCCCATATCAATATCGGAGCAGAAAATCGGTTTACCACCTAACATTATTTTCAATTCCAATGCCATGCCAACACAAAAGAATAAAAAATTCTGGCAATTTGTGTACATCCAAATGTTCCTTAAGGATTTGTACCTCTTACTGAGTGACATCATGCCATTGTAGAGAGAATCATTAGGTTGTTCATGTGTTTACATTTTTACTATCTATTCCAAAAATGCCCCTACGTATTGATCGAGAATTTGCAATGCCATGACTATTTGTACACCATGTTTTTAGGGCCTGTTTGGGTGCCACCTATTTCTTAATAAAATTTTAATCTGCAACACTTTGTTCGTGTCTGGAAGCTTTCAGCACCCTGTTTTTGAAAATAAATAAATTAAAAGATATGGAGAGGCAGTGATTGATTCGCTCGAATCGTCCACTGTTGTTGCCATCACAAGAAAGGGCATTCCCTAAAATTTCAGGGCCAGTCTTCTACTCGATCTGAACCATAGGTATACTTCTGACATGCACTGACACAACCTGTCATGCTTGTCAATGCATTAAATGTTTTTTTTTTTCTTGAGTATCACAAAAAACATGCCTTTAAGATCAAGTGCTCACCCATTATGATAGCAACTTTCCAGCCCTCACCCACTGCTCCACGTGGTCACACACCATCCAGCATAGCACATGTTGGACATCTAATCTGTGCACAAGGTGGGTCCCTCTGAAGATGACCCGACCCAAAAGCAGGGCAGTCCGCAGGTGTATGCGGCATGTGGATTCTTGGTGAGATTCTTTTAACTGTCCATTGTTTTCATAATGTGATGACCTATGGTCCCTCCTAGAGTGGAAATGGAATGGCGAAACAAGATTCGTGTAGCCAACTCCGATTAGTTGTGATCATGGTGACAAGTATCATTCTATGCAATTTCTCGGAAGATTTTCATATTTTGAAAAATCTAGCTGACACAATTACTTTCTAAAAATATATATATAAATTAATAAATAAATTTTAAAAATATAAATATGTATATTTATAGAGTAAATTATTTTAACTTATAATTGCTTTTACATTAAAAAACGCAATATTTCTATGATAAAATCGTGAGAATTTTAAAACAGACGAGGTTTTGACAATCTCATGATATTATTTGGATAATATTTTTGATAAAGTTTCCACAAGAATATTGCGAGATTTTCAAAGTCTCAGCTATATTGTCACAATGGTTGTGGCGAGTCTTAGATGATGATGATTGTTTTCGTGATGTTGGGGCACCTGATAATGTAGCTGGCATGGTTTTTGGACTTGGTCATTTACATGGTTGAGATCATCTGATCCACTGGTTGGATGTCCCCTGCACATGCCAAGTTCACCACATGTATGGGCATGTGGACTTAGCAGAACTCTAAATGATTTATTTCTTAAATGCCCCAGCTGATGAGATTGCAAACTTATTTTAAGCAACAAATAATTATATGATATGTATGCGGGAATAGACGGTTTGTTAATTCTGAAAGTTGGTCTCATGGTTTCGTCATCCACACAACTGCTATGTGAGTCCCACCATGGATGGAAGATGATTGAAAAATCTCTCAGGTTGGAAGTTCCAAGCAACCAGTATAAGGACAATTTTCTGTCGTTTGTGGATGAATGTTGTATTTTTTGAAACCGTCTGTGTATGCCACAAATTGAATGGTTAATATTATCCTATCGAGGAGATTCTTGTAGTGTAATCCATCCACAGTGAGGCAGAACCCATCAACGGCCTGGATTACTGAACCATGTGCCCAAATTGTCAGAACTGAAAACCTGGAGTGGTGTATAACATAATTCCTCGTGAAGTTACTATACATTTATTCCCAAATTCCTCTTCACTCTTTAGACTGCAAGCTGCCAGTTATTTCATCCTACACTGTCCTGATTCAAAATAGGGGAGGAGTCCTTTTAAAAGCAAATTAGAATGCATGTCTGAACAGAGCATCCTCGTTTTCTTGAAGAAATAGCATGGCCCACCATCAATTTCTAAGGACTGATGGAACTTCTTTGCTGTGTGATGATGGCAGGTTCCTGCAGGCGACACATGGCCAAGCTGGATCAAGATGCACATAAGAACCCGGCAAGAAGTCTGGAAATGAAGGGGCCTGTCGTTTTGTGACTGGGCTTCTTCTCTATCAACTGTCAATGGCTAGTCGGCTAGTTAGGACTGCTAAATGGGCCGTCTTCTAATTTAAAGATCACGCTATTAGAGATCAGAATGGTGGCCCACTTTATGATGGGAATAGACTTTTAGATTACTGTGCGACTTTATTTATGAAGGAATGTACAGTTGTTTTCTAACATTTTTGAGTGTTGTATGATCATTTTGATGGCCATCTTGTTATTGATGGCCTAGATACACAATCTAATCTTGTTAAATGAGTGGGTAGAGACTGTAATATAAGTGAAACAAGGTTCAATCATTGGTAGTGTTACCTTTCATTAAAAAAGAAAAGAAAAAGAAGAAGAAGAAGCTAATGAACAAAGGAGAGAAAAAAAGAAAAAGAAAAAAAGGTCTCAATAAGCTTTTTCAAAATTTGTGCATATTATATCATGCTTATGAAGATGATAACCATGTATGCATATATAGACTCATAACTAATGAGAGAATTCCAGGCTCATAATAAAAGTTTTTAACAAAGACACTAAATAGCAATACATGTATTATCTGTGACTACTTGTGTAATTCAACGTGTACACACATGTTGCATGTTTGAGTAAACGAATTACGAAGTTCGATTTATGAAAGCATCCTAACATCCTCTTTTAAATAGGACTTTTCAAACTTAACCATGCCCAACATCTTCTTTAACTTGTCAAATGTGTCAGATTTTGATTGCTTTATGAAAATATTGACAACTTGATCACAGGATTTGCAATACTTGAGTTTGATGTCTTTTACTTCATGAATTCAATAAATGAAGTGATAGTGAATATTGGTGTGCTTGCTATGTCCATGAAACACTTGATTTTTTTATAAGAGAGATTGTCGAACTATTGTCACAATAACAAATTATCGTGGGACCATTTTTGAGATGATGCATCTCCTCAAGCATTCTTCTTAACCAAACAACTACACTAGCACAAGATGATACTGCAATTGAGAGTACAATAGCATCTTATTTCCTTAATGATGGTATGAATGCACCACTACAAATATAGAACACATAGCCCCACGTGACTTTTATATCATCCATATCGGCATCTCAATCACTATCTATGAACCAAGAAAGTCTTTTTTTATATATATATATAAAAAATTAAAAAAAACATGAATAAAAGATATTCATGTTCAAGTGTACCTTATAAGTAGGGCAAAATTCTTTTATGCTTTAAGATGAATATGACTTGGAGACTCCTTGTAGCAACTGAATAACTTCACACCATACATGATGTCCAGCCTTACTTGAAGTGTGTGGGATCTATGAGATTGCATTTCTTGTCCTTGCTGAATTTCAAATCAATTTTCATGTGCATGTATACCGGATTAAATTTCTCCATCTTAAACATTTCTAGAACTTCATGAGCATACTTATTTTAACATATGAAAATTCTATCTTCTATAATTTTTCTTGATCTTGAAATTATCTACCATGAAACCCATGCCTATCATCATGATCCATTCTTTAACTAAACTTAGCAATCATGACACCATCATCTTATGAAGATTTAGATCATAAATGTACATTGATATCAACAATATATCACCAAGGCCATTGCACTTGACATCAATATCACATCATTGGGACACTTGGGAAGCCTACTATGGTGAAGATATGAGTCAATACGAGCATACCATGCTTTTGGATCTTGCTTGAGATTGTAAAGTGCTTTTTTAAGTCTGTCCACCAAGTGATCTTGTCCATTCTTTACGTGATCAACCAGTGCTTCAATATAAATTTTTTCTTCAAGGATATCATTTAAGAAAGCCGATTTCACATTTATTTGATGGATTTTTCATTGATTTTGTGCTGCTAAAGCAATCAATAATATAATTAATTCAATTTGACTATGGGACCAAATACTTCATAATGGTTGATTCTGGATTTCTATTTGCAACTTGTTATCACTAGCCTTGCATTATGCCCATCAATGGATCCATCTATCTTATAGACTAACTTAATGGCAATTGCTTGTGTACTCCTCTAGAAGTTAAGTCCCATGTGTGTTTTCCTGGATGGCTTTGACTTTCATCCATGGCTTTCATCCCTTGTTCTTCTTTGACTACTTCAAACCTAAGAGGGTCACAACATGAGAATAACACAATCAAATCACCATCATCATCAATATCATTATTTTGAGCAATTTTAAAATCTCTCATATTTGTGATAATTTAGACGTGTGTATAGTATTTTTGCCAATGACACTAGTGGGTGGATGGAGGCATTGTAGATGTCGATGATTTAAATGATGATGCCGATATTTGTGGAATATTTGGTTCAGTTGGACTTGAAGGAGCGGTTAATTGATCATTTTGATCAACCACATCATCTTTGAAACCAACATATATCCCAAGTTGTTGCCTCTCCACATCATCTTCGATCCAATTCCAAGCACCAGCTTCATTGAACATCATATCTCTACTAACGATCGTCTTGTAACCGAATTGTAGAGTCTGTATTCTTTCTTACAACAACAAATAAATATACTATCCTTTATCATCAGGCTTTTTCTTTCTATCTTAAATTTACTAGGACGTGCATAGGCAATAAAAAGGCACGGAGATGAGAAGTATTTGGTTTCTCTATCTCCATACTTCTTTTGATGTCGCACAATCAAGGTTTTTCATCAAACGTATTTAACATATTCATCGTGTTGGCTATAACTTCTGCCAAAAAAGAATTAGATACAATTTTTTTAATCTTTTAGTATACTTTTCATCATCTCCACAGTCATTCTATTTTATTTTTTATCCTTTGGACCACTCCATTCTATTGAGGCATGTAGCTTGTGGTGGTTTGATGTTCAATTTCATTTTTCTTATAGAAGTTCTCAAAAGCATTTGAAGTGTATTCACCTCCTCCATTGATCCTGATAACCTTCAAAGAGCAACTACTTTGCTTTTCTACAAACAATCTAAAACTCTTGAAGGATATTTAAAAGTTCAAATTTCTCTTGTAAAAAATAAATGCATATTTTCATACTGAATTCATCAATGAAAGTGAAGAAATACCTGTTGTTGCCATACAAATGACAATGCATCTCACACAAATTTGAATGCACAAGCTGGAGTAGAGACATGACTCTCTATGGATATCTAACTGGGAACAGATCTTTGTGCTGTTTTCTATAACCCTAACCATCACAAATTTGATTTGGGTGATTCATAAGAGATAGCTCTGTCACATGTTCCTACTAGCTAGTCTTTTCAAACCATCAAAACTCAAGTGACCAAAATGAAGATGACATGCCACGAATCATCACACGTAATTGTTTAAAGACATGACATTACTATCATTTGAAATCTTTAGGGAAAACGTGATTTGTCATCATAGCACTCGTTTTTAATATTCACAACATGCTTGTTTTATTGTGATTGACCAATACAAAATAAAATCCATTCTAATCTACGAACGTAAAATATACACACACACACCGAGGCATGCTCACCTGTGCACCTGCACACGTGCTCACCTTTGCACATTTGTCATGGGCCTAAAATCGGAACGGTCTGTGTGATGTGGCACCCCATGAAACCCTAAGGACCATTTTGCACCCTAATCCAAAACTCTAGTGAGCCATAGCAAAGAGAGATGCAAATCAAGGGAGGAAACTATTTTCTTTTGCCATGGCCCACCGGAGTTTTGGATTACGCTAAAAGTTGGGCCCTTGGGGTTTCATGGGGTGTTGCATCATGTGGACCGTTCGGGTTTTGAAATCACATCATGCGTGATGAGTTCTCAAAAAGTTTTCACGTGAGCTTGTGAGAACTGGTGGGCAGCTGAGCATTGTCATATATATATATATATATATATATATATATATATATATAGAGAGAGAGAGAGAGAGAGAGAGAGAGAGAGAGAGAGAGAGAGAGAGAGAGAGGAATGCTCACATGCGCACCTTCTTACGTGAGCACCTGTGTGCACCTTTGCAGACATGTTTTAGGCACAAAAACTGAACGGTCCACATGATGTGGCACCCCTTGAAGCTTTATGGGCCCAATTTTCAGCCTGATCAAAAACTCTAGTGGGCCATAGCAAAGAGAAATGCAAATCAAGAGAGGAAATTATTTTCTTTTGTCATGGCCCACCATAGTTTTGTATCAGCCTAAAGGTTGGGCTTGTGTAGTTTCAAGGGGTGTTGCATCACATTGATTGTTCAGATTTTATGCCTAAGGCACATGTGCAAAGGTGCGCACATGAGCATTCCTCTCTCTTTCTATACACACACAAACGCTCACCTGCGAACCAGTTCATACGTATTACGTACAAACTTTTTTGAGAACCCATCATATGTGATGTGGATTCAAAATATGAACCGTTCATATGAAGCAGCACCTCGTGAAACCCCCCGGGCCCAAGTTTAACTTTGATGTAAAACTTTGATGGGCCATGAAAAATGAAAATAGTTTCCTCCTTTGATTTGCATTTCTCTTTGTTGTGGCCCACCCGAATTTTGGATTGGGGTGAAAATTTGTTACATGGGGTTTCATGGGATTTTGCATCAAATGGACCGTTCAGATTAGACACCCATGGCACGTGTGCAAAGGTGCGCACATGCCTAGGTGCGCAGGGGAGCATGACTCTCTCTCTCTCTATATATATATATAAAGAGAGAGAGAGAGAGATCATATCTTCAATTAAACCATAGATCATGAAGTCTTTTGTTAGTACCTACAATTATTTTCTTTTTCGGTCTCCCCTTATCCCTTTTGCACCTTTAACTTGAATAAACTTGCTCTTAATCAGTGCAGTTCTTGGTCTCTATTGCATGTGGCCAAACCATCAAAGTTTACTTCCCTCATCTAATTAGTTTCACTCCCTAGTTCCTTCAATTGTATTCATTTCTAATTTTGTCCTTCCTCCTCTGACATTCATCTGTCTCGACATCCTCACCTCAACAACACTCATTTCGAGAACATATTTCTTGACTACTCAATATTTATCCCTTAAAGCATGGTTTGTCTCAACACTATCATATAAAATTCCCTTTAATTTGATTGGCATATCGGGACTCTGTCCTACGCTGAAAATGGAACCCAAGCCCTTGACTCCACTCTAGGATGTGACTAGAGATTAATTTTTCTTAATGGTTGGTTACGTAGTGTTCTCCCCTAATAATAATATTCAACATCGTAAACAAGATGTGAGAGTGACCCAAAATTTTCATTCCACTATATATCATTTACAAATACAATGGATTATTTCTACTTCATCCACCCACTTTTAATTCTATAGACAATATCTTTCTCAATCTCTAATCTTATGAATTATTGATCCTAGATACTATAAATGGTCATTGTTGATGGGTTTTTTTGACCCGTCTTCGACCAGTCGAGGCCCTGCTCGATCGGTCATAGGTCGTTACTCGACCAGTTATGGGTTGCACGACTCAAAGTCCAGCAAGTGCAGACTATTTTTTTCGGGGTGGTCGACCGGTCATAGGTGGTCCACGACCGGTCGAAGGTGGCACTCGACCAGTCGTGGGTGGCACTCGACTGGTCGTGGTTATGCAGTTTCGTTCCGTGATTTTGCGTGGATTTCGTGTCGCAAGTCCTTTCGCAACTGGAATGCGGAAAGGAGTTTCCTAAAACTATAAAAAGGGGTTCCTAGAGTTTTCTACGGTATGATATTGTGTAAAGAAAAAGCACAAGAGAGTTTTCCTAAAGGGTTTAAGGATATCAATGGTGAGAGAAAGTGAGAGAAAAGAGAGAGAGGAAGCTTGTGGAAGGGAGTCGTTGTCTCAGCGCTTCTACATCCTCGTGATCAGTGAGATCCCTCTGTTTTTCCTTTATTCTCTTATTGTTCGTCTGCTCCTGCATGAGTGACGAAGGTTGTAACGTTCTGCTTTTTAGTGGATTGTTGATCTGGACGAGGTCCCGTGGTTTTTACCTCTTTGAGAGTTTTCCACGTAAAAATCTCTTGTGTGGTGTGTGGTTGTTGCTTTGATTTATTTCATTGCTATTATTATCCCATAATTCTGGTTTGTTCGGGAGGCTAGATCCTAAGGTTTTGTGCAAGGCCCCCAATAAAGTGGTATTAGAGCGTTAAGTTCATTGAACATGTAGGATCGATTTAGAATTATGGAAGGTGGCTCATCAAGGATGATCAGCCTCAATGGTTCTAACTGGACCATATAGAAGGCTAAGATGGAGGACTTGCTTTATTGTAAGGATCTATATTCTCCAATCTTAGGCATATTAGCAAAATCTAAGGATATGTTTGATAAAGATTGGAAGAAGTTGGACCGGAAGGCGGTGAGGTTTATTAGACAATGGCTGGATGATTTTGTATTCCACCATATGTCTACGGAAACCTCAGCCACTAGCCTATGGCTGAAACTACAAGGGTTGTATGAGAGGAAGACAGCCGGTAAGAAAATCTTCTTGATAAGGCGACTTATGGATCTCAAGTTCAAGGATGGTGGTTCTGTGGCCGAGCACATGAATGAGGTCAGTAATATAGTGAACCAGCTCTCCTCTATGAAGATGGTCCTGGATGATGAATTGCAGGCTTTACTATTGCTTAGTTCATTGCCTGACAGTTGGGAGACATTGGTGGTGTCTCTAAGTAACTCCGCGCCAGATGAAAAAATATCCATGGAATAGGTGACTAGCTGCCTCTTCAATGAGGAGACAAGAAGGAAGTCTCAGGGGTCTACTCAGTAAAAGGCCCTGGTGACACAGGAACGGGGGAGAGAAAGGAACAAGAAGGGCGGGAAGGCTCGAGATAAATCAAGAGGTAAGTCGAGTAACAAAAAAGACGTTGAGTGCTGAAATTGTGGCAAGAAGGGCCACTATAAGCATGAATGTCATAAGGCTAAAAATGACAAGAAAGGTGTAAGACCCGTATCTTGGTCCGTACCTTTCCGTATACTTCCGCAGTCGTACCGGTCGAATTTCGGCAACTTTCGACCCTTAAACAATATCGACGCACGACCCTGATTCACGTGCCGACAACCCGAGTCGACTCAACCCGAGACCAATACCATAGCGACCGCGCCGTCGTTGCGGTTCTGATACTGCGACTCGCGTGCCAAGGCGATACCCTGATCAAGAGTTATGGGCCAACGTTCGGTGCGAGAAAACGCCGCGCGTTGCGAAAATCAAGGGAATCTCTACGATGTGTCACATCAATCACATCAATCCCATCAATCAATCACCCATCAACCCATCACATGTCAAGTACACATCACTCTCACCCATTTTTCCAAGCAACCACAAAAGTCTTCCTAACCCATACCTTTCTTACACAAAAGACCACAAAAGTCTTCACATCCCATACCTCTCTTACACAAAAGCCACAAAAGTCCAAGATTTCTTACACAAACATCACTCACCCATCCATCCATCACTCTCTCTCTCTCCCTTTACATCACTCTCTCTCTTTCTCTCTTTCTCATTTCAAAATTTCCAAGCAACAAGAGAATTTCAAGAGTCCCACGTATGGAATTTCTCAAACCCTTCTAAGCTCCAAGTGGCCCACCTTCCTACCCCAAAATCTCTCATCTCAACCCTCCATTCTTCATCTTAACCATTGAAGTTGAAGCTAAGGTGCCAAGGAACCCCTAGGAGCGAGAAGATCGGACGGTGGGTGCCTCTATAGGGTAGTTTTTATTGTTTTTATGGTGGACCAAGTGAGGCCCACCGATCCATGGTGTGGATCTCACTTGAGACCCTTATTTGTGGCCGATGGACCACATGGATCATCATGATCATTCCATGATGGGGCCATTCTCCATGGACCCCATCATGATGTTTATTTTCTCTTCAAAGGTCATCTAAACCGTCCATGTCGGTGGGGAAAGGATCCCCACCGTTGATTTTAAATTTCGGAGGTCCCACATGTTTTAAGGCCCACTTGTTGCATGATTTGTTGCTAGGGAGGGCCCATAATGACGGGGTCCCTCCATCACAAGCCGTGTCCCACTCTCCATGTCTCTCTCTCTCTCTCTTTTATTTTATTTTATTTTATTTTATTTTATTTTCTTTCACTTTATTGCAATAGGAGGGTGTAGTCCACTTGAATGGATCCCACCTTGATGTAATTTTTATTCAAGTGGGGCCCACCTTAGACATTGAGCCCATGGCACCCATCAGTGGTGGCCCACTCCATCATGGCCCACACTCAAAAAAAAAATATTAACAAAAGACCGTCCAGCGTCTGGGACGCTGGACGTTTCAACAGAAAGGGAATAAAGGAAGAAAGAAAAAGAAAAGGGAAATGGTGGGCTGCTCCAACATGGCCCCACCTTGATGCATATTTTTAATCCAAGCCATCCATTTTATTCTCGGGATCGTTTTAGGCGTTGAGCCGAAAAATGAGATCGATCCAATTATCTGGCGGGCCGTGGCATTAAGAATACTAGTATCTTCCTTTAAAACTTAAAAAAATGATTTCTGGGGTCCACCAGAAGCTTGGACCTACCTGAAACTTGTTTTGGACCCCTATTTTTGTGGGAAACATGCAATGGACGGGATAGATTTGTTTAATGTGGGTCCCACCTAGGAAAAAAAAATTAAAGCAAATCCATGCATGCGTTTGCTACTTGACGTCCAGAGGTGTCTGGACGTCCAACCAAAAAAAAAAAAAAAGAAAGAAAGGAAAAGAAGGGAAATGGTGGGCCACTCTTGTAAGCCCCAACTTAATGCATGGATTTAATCCAAGCTTTCCACCATCTTCCTCAGATTAATTTAGGCGTTGAACCAAAATTTGGGACCAATCCGGAACTCAGGTGGGCCATACCATCTAAAATCATGAGGAGACATGCCTGAAACATACAAAAACATTTGGTGGGGCCTACCTGAAATTTGGACGTGGCTGAAACTTGGTTTGGACGCCTAATTTTGTGGAACACATGCAATGGATGGGGTAGATCTGGTTAATGTGGGTCGCACCTAGGATAAAAAAATAATTTTCTTTTTTTGGCATGACTTTGTGCCATGAGTCCAGAGACGTCCACGTTAAAAAGGGTGGCCGTATTGGCCCACTTGTAGACTCCACAATGATGTATATTTTACATCTATACCGTTCATTTAATAGGTCCCCTTGAATGGTGCGTTGACTCCAAAAATCATCCACAAACTGAACTCAGGTGGGCCATACCATCCAAATCATGTGAAGACATGCCTAAATCATATAAAAACACTTGGTGGGGCCTACCTGAATTTTGAATGTAGCTAAAACTTGGTGTGAACCCTCAAACAGGTGGGACACACGTAATGGACGGGTTGGATTACAAATAAACACTTTGGTGGGCCCTATATGGGACCCACTGTGGTATGTGTGGCTTACCACACCGTATACAACAGTGGGTGGTGACACCCACTGTGATGCAAGTGTTTTACTCACGCCGTCCATCCACGCCAGTGGACGGTGGCCCCCACTCAGATGTATGTATTGTGTCTACGCCGTCCATCTCGTGGGCCCCTGGCCACGTGACGTTATGAACAAGTTTGGATGGCAATAAATATTACAGTGGGCCCTAGGCCATGTGATTCAATGAACAGTTTGGATGCAAATAAATAGTACAGTGGACCCAGGTTGGGTGGAAAATAAACATTTTGGTGGGCCCCTTGCTACATGGCCTTATCAACAGGTGGAATGTAAAATAAATATTTTGGCGGGCCCCTTGCCACACGGCCTTAACAACAGGTTGGGTGGCAAATAAGCATTTCAGTGGGCCCAGGATTGGCTGGAAATAAATGTTATAGTGGGCCCACATGGGAGTCTACCATGATGCATGAGTTTCATCCAAACCGTCCAACCATTTTGAGATCATTTTAAGGCCATTGTTGAGGCCCATCTTAATGTATTTGTGGCCCGCCCACTAAGGCCCACTTTGTTATTTATGGGCCCATGTGTGTAGGCCCAATTGATGTATTTGTGGCCCATTGTTGAGGCCCACCTTGGTATATATAAGGCCTATGTGATTAGGCCCATTTGATGTACATAAAGCTCATATGATTGGGCTCATTTTAATGAATTCTAAGGCCCATGGGTTATAACCCATTGCAAAGGACCTAAGGCCCATTGGTGAGGCTCATTAAGGTGATCCATTTGATGAATGCAAGGCCCATATGATACGGCTCAATTGATGTACTTAAGGCCCAATTGAGTGCAACTAGGTCCATTGCAATGCGTGATCCCTCCATGGCAAATAACGATATTTATAGTAAGTAATGCCTCGGGAACAATGATGGTTAGACGTCCACATTGTAGGTACAATGTTGGTTAAATGTCCGCATTGTAACACTCCCTAAGGCCCACTAATAGGCCCATACTTGTAGTAAGTAGGCCGTCTAGGCCCATCTCAGTTATACACAGAGCCCATCTCTATATACATGTTTAGTATAAATCCATGATACATTATCATACGCATCATATGTATGACTGATATGAGAAGTGACTGATCATAGCATATGCCTTCGGGCGAACTGTTTATGGGCTCCCTGGTAGGTGGAGTTGCCATAGTGCATGGTACACGTAGGATTGTTGCATGACTGGTAGTGTGACTCATGCACTTGCATTTGTATGATTGTGATTATTGTATGCCCTAGCGACATCAGGGCCATAGCCTCCACAGATGCATCGTGGGTGGCTGGATTGAATACCGAAAATGTTTGGTTCTAGCATACGGGCGCCATAGATGTCCTTGGGTGAAAACCCCTAAACCCGATGGTACCAGAGGATGACTCTAACGTCGAGACCGAGTGGATACATGAGCGCACGAGGGCCGTATACCAGTAGGTCGCGTCTCCCACTGTGTCGTGGTCGGTTGGAAAGGGGTGTGACCTTACCCGCCTGAGTGAGGGGGCAACTTCTAGGTTGAGTTTGACCAGCTTGAGGAATCGGTCCGCTATCGACGAGCCGGGCCCGATATTGGCAGGCGGATAGTGAGGTCTCTTCTGCTCTCCCAGTTGTGCGTTCAGATAGGGACGGCAAACTGGCGTAGAGTGTACTAGACCCCGGTGATTATCCAGAATGAGAACTGTACTGATATATGATGAGGATTGGCATGCTTGAGTTGCATCTCGCATCACATGGTCTGGATATGGCCGATCGCATTCATATCTTGCACTGTATAGCCTTGGTATGGCTGATTGCATTCACGTATTCATCAGCATAATTCCGCATTACTCTAACCTTGTATTCTGAGCACGCTCGTATTGCGCACACACTTACACCGCCCTCTAAGCTTTCTATAAGCTTATGCACGATTGATGCGTGCAGGTGACGTCAGGACGCAGCCGTAGCGTAGTAGCAGCAGGAGCGTGCAGTCGAGCCTTTGGAGTTTTTTTATTAGCACTATCTTGTATTTCCCTTCATACACCTTGTACTCAAAGTTTTTTTTCATAGTGGAAATGTAATGGAGTTCTTGGTTGTTGTTTGTGGGTTATGCCTTTGGTTATGCTTATTACGAATCAAACTGACATCGAAAATTCTCCTCGTAGCATCTCAGGATCGGAACCTGGCGAATGGAGCTAGGAGTCGAGAATGGGGTTCTACGGAGGCTGTCGGCGCCGGATTCGGCGATCGGGAATTCTGTGAGCCCGGTTTCCGAGTTTGGGGTGTGACAAAAGGAAAAGGAAAGGGAAGGAAGATGAATTAGATTCCACTGCGGTCGCTTTAGATGGCGGCGTTGTAGTTATTCTTTTAGCAGATCATGATGTATGTCTCACGGCTACGAGTCAAGACACTGACTGGATGATTGACTCAGGAGCTTCTTTTCATGCGACTCTACGCAGGGATTTCTTCACAAGCTACAAGTCAGATGACTATGGACCGTGAAGATGGAAAATTCTAGCATATCGAAGATCGTAGGGGTTGGTGATATTTGTGTGATGTGGGCTGCACATTGGTTCTCAGGGATGTGAGGCATATCCCAGACCTTTGCCTCAACTTGATGTCGATGGGAAGGTTAGATGATGATGGCTATGAAAATCGGTTTGCTGGTGGGCGCTGGAAGCTCATCAAGGGTTCGTTGATCACAGCCAGAGAAAGGAAGTGTTACACCCTGTACAAGGCAAGTGTTTGTGTATGCAAGGGTGAGTTGAACACAGCGGAAGATTCAGATATAAACATGTGGCACAGGTGTCTAGGCCACATGAGTGAAAAAGGGCTTCAGCTACTAGCGAGAAAGTGGCTCCTTCCAGATGTGACAGGTACACCTCTCAAAACCTGTCTTGATTATTTATCAAGGAAACAGTATAAAGTTTCATTTGTTAAATCTGCTTCTCATGTTAATAAAGTGCATGCATTAGATTTGGTTTATTCTGATATTTGTGGTCCTATGAGGACAAAAACCTTAGGTGGGGCATTGTATTTTGTTACTTTTATATATGATGCATCTAGGAGGGTTTGGACTTATGCTTTGAAATCCAAGGATGAGGTCTTTGGTGTGTTTAAATTATTTCATGCTATGGTCGAGAGAGAGACAGGTAAATCATTGAAGTGCATATGCACTGACAATGATGGTGAATACATTGGCGACTTTCATGAGTACTGCAAGTCCCTGGGTATACGACATGAACAGACGGTTCTCAAGACCCCCCAGCATAATGGTGTAGCTGAGCGAATGAATCGCACCATTGTAGAGAGAATCAGATGTATGTTATCCCATGCGAAATTGCCCAAGACGTTCTGGGGAGAAGCAATGCACATGGCGATGTATCTGATAAACAGGTCTCCATCAGCTCCATTAAATGGAGAAGTACCTGAGAAGGTGTGGACTAGACATGATCCATCGTACAGTCATCTCAGGGTGTTTGGATGGAGGGCATCCGTTCACGTATTGAAGGACGAGAGGTATAAGCTCGATATAAAGATCAGGCAGTGTGTATTCTTAGGGTACGGTGATGAAAAGTTCTGTTACAGATTATGGGATCCGATCGAGAGAAAGCTCGTCAAGAGCAGAGATGTGGTTTTCTTTGAAGATCAGTGTATAGAAAACATTGGTAAGCCAGAGAAGAATTAGCCGAGTTCAGGTGTACTAGAGGACATGGATCCGATTATTCCTCCCGTAGTGTCTAATGATAGGGGAGTATAGAAAGGTGCAGAGGACGAGGGAGTTCCTTCAGAAGATGGACCAGGGAAGCAACCCCCACTTGATCCACCTGGTGAGCCACAGGTGAGGAGGTTATCTAGAGACAGACAGTCGTCCAAGAAGTACTCGCCACATGAGTACATTATGCTGACTGATGGGGGAGAGACAGAAGACTATTTTGAGGTTGTAACGCCCTGAAATTCAAGGGTCGAGTATAACTCAGCTCCCGAGTTCCAAAACATCACTTATGCAACATATTCAATGATAATTGTATGTTGTCTGTATTAATGCATAAAACATGATATAGATCAAGCTAGATTAGCAGACATAATTCAGGAATATTAAGGTAAAGCAAGCGGAAGACTTAAATACATACATGATTCAAAATAAATCCTCAAATGATGCGTGCTCTGCCTAGGGCAATATACATATGTCTGTGTCTCAAAATACGTACATGAACCGTTCAAAATAATACAATCCATATCCCAAAAAATCTCCGCTGGTCAGGACAAGGCTTAGTCGAACCCGCCTGAAAACTGCATGTATGAGAATGCCTCCTCGTCCTCATCAAAGTCTGGCCCTGCCTCGCCAGTATCGCCATCACCTGCATCTAAAGCAGAGCCTGGTTGGTGTTTAAACACCATCCCAGAACGTGGGAGTGAGTGATCAACTCAGTGGTACTATATAGCAAAAGTTAACATGTTATCAATCCAATCAAGCAGTAATGATAAGGCAGTACAATCACACAAGTCCTAGATCTCTTGTTAATGCAAGGATGATATGAAGAATGATGCATGCCCTCACCACAATCCCCTCTGCGACATCATCTAACGATCGCGGCATGACTCACTTCCTCAATGCTCTATCACCAATGCCGTTAGCACATGCAATGCGGTATTATGAATATGATTACCAAGTTCTTATTAGTCCTTTTCATACAGCAGTATTGGGAAGCTAAGACACCTCCCTTGTATCATTTTTCAACATTGATCCTTTCTAGGGTCATCAGTCCTAGGAATCTCATACGATAGTATGGTTCTAGGTCACTGCAAGGGCTGTCAGGGCTGTTGCGCGCAATCGTTGCTCCACTCCCCCATCACCTTATCAATACAGGCCTATTTATATCCTTAAGACTGCATCAAGACTCGTCGCCCACATGCGGTGTAAAGATAAACTCATGGTCACTACAGAGGGCTCGTCACCAATCAGTGTAGGCCGACAACAAAAGTATAGTGTCCCATACCACCATAATCTGCTCAGAGTAGGGTGCTCACTGGTCACTACGGGGAGGTTTGTGGCCCCAACGTAGGCCGACAGTACGACCACGATATCCCATACCACCATGCCTGGCTCATGAGTCTTACGGGATCTTGGTACCATGGTTAACAGGAGTTACACTGGTAAGCTCAGTATCTTAGATTCAAACAGTGGCGACCAAACATGGTGAACAAGTATCGGTCAATCGGGATAGTTGATAGGCTCAACTAGGCCAAGCGCACTTTAAGTTGAACGATATGGAATGCATAAACACTCCGTGTGGCCTAACCACTGCCGAACTCCCCAAGCACGACTCAGATTCGCTAAACTCATCTTGTGTGGCGAAAGCAACCTCAACCACTACTTGCAAAACGTTTTCCGATTATCTGGACTGTGGCACAGCCCCATTCACATACAAGGATAATAACTAGCATATGAGTCATTTTCTACATTCACATGAACAACAAATGAAGTATAGCTTGAAAATGTAAATAGTACATGCAGGAATTAATACACACATTTATCATGATTTAACTAGGTACACAATCCATAGAGGAAATCATACACTCATTTAACATGGACAACCTAAGTTACATGATTCATGGATGGAATCATACACATAAATACTGTGGTTGAAATTCATATCCCAACCATCTTAACAATCACACTTTACTAACTACTAACTCACTTAGGCATTTATTCAAACACTTAAGTTACATTATTCAACATACATCACGTATGTCGACACCGTTGCAAAGTAGGGCAAGTCCTTTCGCCAAGGAGTTGCCGTATACATATTAAGCATATAACAATGACAATTTATCATGGCAATCAATTCAGCAAATTCCATACGTATACGTGTATTCTAACATATACATGAAATACGGTATTTACAATATACAACATACGTATATGGAAGACAAAACAAACAACACATTTTGCATGTGTAATTGCATCCATAACATGAATAAATCATTAACTATCATTGAAAGGGTTGAAAACCATAACCTAAGCGCATATAGTCCGCACCTTATGCCGATAAACGCGTAACGAACTCAGTTTGTTCACTCACGCTTCGTCTATGGCCCAACGACAACCTATTACATGAAATAGGTTAGCTAGCACTCTACTACAGCTAGTCTAAGCTTCAAAACAGGTTAGGGTTAGCTTAACTTACCCAAGAACGGAGTCAGAATCGCCGGAAGAACGATTCAGATATGCTGGTTTAGAGTATAGATGCACTAAGAAGGATCCTACGGAGTTTCACTGGATTCTCCCACACTTTCTCTCTCTTTTCTTTCTTTGGAATCTCTAAGGTTTGGAAAATTTGTATGAGTTAGAAAACTAAGGGTTTAAGGCCATTTTATAAGCCCAAACATAACGAAAATGGACTCCGAGTCAAGGTATACTTAGGTTATATCCAAAATGAGATTTTTCTGATCCAACGGAGCGTTTCTGGAGTTCTTGTTATCGATTGCGGTCAGACTTAAGCTCACTAACATCGGATCTTTAATCAGTTAAGTTTTCAATCCGATCAGATTTCCAGATCGTCCGTGGCGGACCAGTTTCAATTCAACGGTCACTAAACTTCGATCAAGGCCACAAGTACTTAGACATGTGAGGACACTTTTTCCTTATCTGAGGGTGAAGTTTGGTTGAATTCTGACGGCCAGAACGCTTAAAAATAATGTGCAAGTGAACGTGCCAGATTTAGAATTACTTTTCTAAATCTTTTCCTTTTCTCACTCTCTTCACTCCGAACTCAGTAAAATGGTGTCAGGGCATCAGTTGGGCTTGATTTTTGAAACGATTGTCAAGTCCAACTAAGCAGTCATAATGGTCTGGGATTGTAAATGTCGGACTTTCGACGCGCGGTCTAGATCCAATATAAAGTTACCAAACATTCCCTATAACAACTGGGTTTAGAGTTGGATCCTAGATTTCAGGGTATTATAGCGTCATTGATTCTACAAGTTTTAAGTCTTGCAGAATGTATTTAAAGCGAACAACACTAATTTCACAGCCAGTCTAACATAACGCTAGGTAACTTAGGTTAAATTTCTAAGAGAATTAATCCTAAATGATTTCTGATCGAGGTGGTACTCGGTTCTTGGTACGAAATTTTTTGAGTCATTACAGAGGCTCTAACCGATAAGCATGAGGAGTGGTTGAAAGCTATGCAAGAGGAGATGAAATTCTTACAAAAGAACCACACCTATGACATGATAAAACTGCCTAAGGATAAGAAAGCTTTGAGCAACAAGTGGGTGTTCAGAAAGAAGGTTGAGCAGAAGAATTCATAGATGAGGTTCAAGGCCAGACTTGTGGTAAAAGGGCTCGGTCAGAGAAAAGGTGTAACATCCCGAATTTTTCACTATTTTGGATTTTCAAAAATCCTTAAATTATTTTTTATTAATTAACTTATAACATCACTTAATGATTATTAGTACTCAATATTAGTTTATACAGGGGATAGTACTAGTAAAGAACCGTACAAGTCCGATTAATCAATCGTAGGAAGTCAACGAATCCACCTGATCGCTTGAACATCAGGTGTAGCCCCATAATTTACTCGCATAGGACTCAAATCTAACTGACCCGTCGTTAACTAATCAAGACAAGCATAACTAAATTAAAGATCTAACTAAAGCTGAGTCAGATGAGGCACGGATCTTAACTAATAAACCAAATCAACCCTTGTAACGTCCCGTTCAACCAGCACAGTGTCTTGGGACGTCCACGTAAGATTTACTGCAGGACCATTTGTTTAAGCCACTCGTGGTGGGGTACCACAAGTTAATTAACCTAAGATTAGCCCATTAGAGTAGACCAGACAGGTCATGATAGGGCCTAGTGCGAGCCGCCAAGCTAGATGACCGTTTACATTTAGCATCAGCCCGTACGGGCTATACCGCGGCGCAGAAAGGTCAAAAAATTATAAAAATTTAAGGAAACATATATCTCATTGGGTTTGTGGTCCATCGCGGACCGTAGACTCATTGGAGACCTAAAATCTAAGTATTCGAGCCGTTACTACAGCACATGTCAACCCACCCAAGGCCATAGTTGGAATCTGCCATGGGATAATGAAACTAAGACTTCGGGATTTTCAGCCATCAAATTTATTTAAAATTTATAGTGGAGGTCTAATGTAGTGTCCTACACCCGTCCACAAAATCTGGAACCCGATCATGGCACGGTAACCGTTGATCGCAAATCGGACCCGTACGATCAAACCAAATATCCGATTATCCCTAAAATTTACATGACCCTTCATCGGGCCATGGTCCACCTATCCTATAAGTTTCATGGCCAGGGGACCACCAGAACCTCTCCAATCACTGGAATAAACCCCACAAGGTCACTTAAGGATCGAGACCATATGATCAAACCCCATATCCGATCGTTCTCAAATTTTGCATGGCCCTTCATCGGGCCATGGAGCACTTATCCTGCAGTGTAAATCAATATGTACACCCCACAGTGAGCCCTAGAGCTTAGAAAGATCCTCCCATAAGTCTAGTATAGTAAAAACCCAACACTTTGGGCCATTTCCACTAAATCTGGAATTATAAAAAGGCTTTCTTTTGGGCACCCCTCTCCCCATATGATTTTTGCCCTAGAGAAAGAAAGAAAGAAAGAAAAAGAGAGAGAAAGAGAGAAAGAGAAAGAGAGGAAGAAAGAGTGAAAGGGAGGGTGAAGGTGAGCAAGGTGGACCTTGGATCAAGGTGGGGCCCAAGGAGAGCAACCCCCACAACTTCTTACCTCTCCTCAAAGAAGAAACCCTCATCCAAGGCCGTTCTTTCGTTCCGTTAAGCATCTAGGTAAGATCCATCACCTATTTTCCTTGAAACTCTTATGATGAGGGGGATTTACATGGAAACCTAACCTCCAAATGTTGCTTTAGGGATTCCGACCGATCAACCCCCGAAATTCACATCTCCTAGGTCATTTTTCGAATCTCCAACGATCCATAGGTGCGGACTATTACTCTTAGGTGGTCTAGCACCAATTCTACTATGAGATTAATGATTTTGATTACCTTGATGCTGTGTTGAAAGGTCTAGGGAAACCCTAGGGATTTCATGATGGTTGGAGTTGCATGCAAGAATGTGATTTGGCTCTTTATGATGTTTGTACTTGCCTTTTATGTGAATGTGTGTATGTATGACCACATGCCTTTATTTGTATGATTTTCTCAAATGTTGTTGCTTCTTGGTATGCATGAACTATTACTATTGTGCTTATGATGTCTCAAGGTGGAGGAAATACTAATTTTCTCTCCAAACTACACGCTTCACACGCACTATGCCTCATGACTATGAATTCTTGCTTAGTAGGATTATCTATATTTTTAGGTAGCGATGCATGAGAATATGATCTTATGACTTGGTTGTTATCTTGGATTGTTGGCATACTATAGATCTCCCTTATACTATTGGGTTAGCCAGGATCAGATCGAGAGACGATAGTCTCATCGGTAGGACTAAGTCATGGAGGGACCCGCGGGTTTGGGTGAGTGTGTTCGGGCAGCTGTAGTTTGACTGCATGGGTCTCTTGTACCCAAGGTCGCTCGTTCCATACTTGCCTGACTTGTGCAGTCCTGCCTACTCACTAACAAATCTTATTTGTTAACCCTGTTTGCACACCTATGTATGGAACCTGGAACACCCCACAATAGTTGTAGCCCATTAATAACTCACTTGAAATTGGTCCACAGCCTCGTGAGCCGGGCATGGTGGAATGGGACACTATATCTGAGCTGTCGACCTATGTTGGGTTGTCGCGCCTCTCCGTAGTGACCGCGAGCGATCCCTTTCTCTTCATACTCCTCATGTGCTTGAAGTCGGGGATGAGGAACCCGACGGGATCACGGACCGCGAGGACTCGGCCTCACGCATTGGGGGGTCTTGGCCTAGCAACCCATTTAGGGCATTGATACGTGGGGTGTATCGGTTTCCCAAACCTGCTGGATGAATGGACTTAATTAATAACTCGGCTAACACGATCGCATTGCATCGCATTAGTTAGGGTGGCGACTCGGAAGTCCAGGTCACAATGAGGGAGTGTTGACATACACGATCGTTCGATGGAGTCTCTCGAGAGAGCGTTGTGGCGAGGGCATGCATCATATCATTCCGCATTCATGCATTTAAATAAGAGTTAATACGAATTGATGATTGTTTGTATTTCATTAAATTCATATTATAATTGATGCATGTTAAAACTTAAGACTAATAGCACTCACTGAGTTGATCACTCACTCCCACTCTGGGACGGTGACCCTCTCATAGATGCAGGTGATGCGGAGCAAGGGGAGCATGGTGATGTTGCTCTCGACGAGGAGCTGTCATACTTCCAGATAATGGATGGTTCTCCGCCAGCTTGATAGGTGGGATTGGATCGCTAAGCAGTGGGTTCAACTCTAATCTTTTGGATATCTTATTTTTGTTGTGATTTTGTCGGGTGTCGCTGTGTGCGACCCTTCTATTCTTTTAGACATGTATATGTGTATATATATATATATATATATATATATATATATATATATATATATATATATATATATATATATATATATTTGAGTTACTTTCATTTCAGTGGATTATGTGGTTATGTGTCATGTTCTAGAAAATTTCAAGTTGCACAATTAAACATGATTAATCATAAAACTATAAAATTGATGAAAGTGACACTCGGAGACTCAGGAGTCGAGTGTATACACGACCCTTGATTTCCAGGGTGTTACAAGTTGGTATCAGAGCAATACTTTGGAATCCCTTGGGCCATGGGTCATGAACTCACTATCGCATCCGCTGACTCGAGAGGATACATATTAGAAAACGCAACGGGGACGTAGAATGCTAGGAACCACCCCAGACCCTGAACCAACAATTGTAGACGGAGGGTAGGACTTCCAAGGAGTTAGGAATGGGTAGCGAGAGAGGAAATACTAACGCTAGAGAGGGGGATCCGAGAGTCTTACAATGCCATGACCCATCCCCGGGCAAGAAATTGGGAACCTGACGGCAAGACTCGATTCGATTGACTAGGAGATTTAGCTAGTTTATTTTACAAAATTCCTAGGGCCCATTGGGCCAACTGAAATAGGTGGGATTAGGGTGAAATGTATTTTAGAGTAACGATAAATGCAAGTGTAAGGTATTATCCCTGGGATGAGTGCATCCCATGTTCTATAGTGCCCTGTTGGAATATATTCAACTAAGGGTAAATTTCAAGTCTTCTTTCCCAACTATACTTAGAAATTCATCGTCCTGGGATTTGAAAATCTCACATTACGCCTTCCAACGTAAGACTCATCGATGAAATAAATTTAAGTCTCATACCACACTCGTTCCAAACATGTCATTTCCAATCTTGAGCTGGGATTGGCATTGTAACCCCATTTAATATAACTTAATATCACTGGCCAAACTGGCCTAAGTCCAAATTCCTCTCCCCAACCTATACCCTTCAAATCTTCACCTACCTTCGCTCTGTCCATTAATTTTTTCAGGACGTTGACAGGAGTGAGCTGGGAATTGAGTGATTAGGCTAATAGAGCCATTTTTCTAGTCCAAATGACCTGATACTGGACTAACCTTGATAGTTCCAACCCATTTGGGGATGAAGACAGAGGTGAATGAAAATTGACTGAAACTAGTGAAAATATAGAAAAATTCTATTTTGACTACTAACTGAGAGAAATCTAGTGAAACCATTAAGCTCATTACGTAGATCGGCTTCTCCTACCCCAAATTCATATATGGTACTTTTCGGGGGGCCTTACAGGCACCCAGAAAATCATAAATTAAGGAGGTCGGGCCAGTGTAGCGGCGTGCCTACGCCGATGGTGGCGTAGCCTACGCCGGTCGTCCAGGGGGGTGGCGTGCCCACGTTCGAAATTGGCGTAGCCTACGCCGGTTGTCCAAAGAGTTGGCGTGCCCACACCGGCAGCGGCGTAGCCAACGCCGATGCCCAAAAATTGGGATTTCTCCCCCCTCTCTTTGCAAATACATGTGGGGCCTATCTCACTTACCATTTAAGGAAACTTAGGATCCATTAGCCTCATTCCCACTCCCCACTAACCTTCCTAAGCCCTAGGAAAAAAAAAACCTTTCCTCTCCTATTTCTCCAAAACCCAAATCCATACACCCACCTTTTTCCTCTTCACTCTAACTCTATCAAACCTCATCCATCCATCACTCTCAAGCCATTTCTTCAAAACCCACCTTCATCTCTCTCACATTCTCCATCCTCTCTCATCACCCACATTTCTTTCAGGACTCATTCACCAAAAATCCACTACTCTCACTCTCTTCTTCCTCATTTTCAAATTTTATTTTCCAAAACCCATTCCATTCTCATTGCCAAACCTCATTCTCCAAGCTTTCCAAGGAAAACCCTCTCCTTCTCAAAGCCTCATCTCCCAACTCCCATTCCTTCACACAAAACCCATTCCAAAAAAAAAAAAAAAAAATCATTTCTAAGATCCCTCCTCAAACCCCATTCACCAATTTAACATCAATCCCTTTTCAAATACCTCACTTCCAACCCATCCTTAACTTCGTCTTTTCAAAACCCATCCGTCAAATTCTTCCTTAACAACATCTTAAATTTCATTTTTAAACTCATTTAAAAAAAACCTATACCATTCTCAAATACCTTCCCAAACCCATCATAGCCACAAAAAATGGCCTTCCTAACCACCATTGCCTCTTTCTTATCCATTTCGGTGATTCTTTCCCTCATGGGAAAGAAAAGACAGGCAACTGCCGAGCCAGGGCCGAGTCGAGAGAGGCGAAGCAAGCAAAAGCCCAAACCGAAGGGGAAGGAAGTAGCGGAAGTCCGCTCCAAGGGCAAAAATGACTCTCAAGGGGCTCCCGCGATCCAAGCGCCTCGACCATCCGTTAAAGATAGGAGAAATTTCCTAGTGCGCCGTG